>OZ020502.1:33604322-34804322 GCA_963971365.1 Lasioglossum villosulum | reverse complement strand
AACTCCTTGGGTAAACTATCGGTAGCTCTACTTTACAAGATCATGGGAATAGTGTTCGGAAATGTACGAACACCGAATAAACAGCGCCAATTATCGGACTGACGTGTATGAATCGACCTTAAAGAGAGTGCCATTTAATTAGCACAATACCACGAGATTAGAAGAGATCACCTACCTACGTAGAAGGCGTTGGATTCGTTGAAAAATTGTATTTTTATTATTTCTGTACAGAAAGTTTTACTCGATAAGGTAAACAACGTTGCATCGACCGTCTCCTTCGCGAAGGAAGTATCGCGACGTAGCTCTCTCGTCGCCTCTCGTTTCGCGTTCATCGTTTCTTGTTTCTTGTTTCTCGTGTCTTACTTTTTAGGAGTAAGGTCAATGACGGTGGATGAAGCGTCTTAGGAAAAAATCGATTGACCTTGCGTTACAGTATCTTCAAAGGTTTCTCTTTGCCGATAAGCGGCGGCGGTCGATTTGGAGAACGCTAAAGTTCAATCGACAAACTGTATCGGGTACTTCCAATTTCATACTTCGTTATCGCAACATCGACAATTTATTGTACGTCAGCGTACATCGTCGTGCAATGTTCCAAAAAAAAAACAAACAAAACGGTACGAGTACTTCCCTAGAATTCTAGAATTTTAGATCTTGTCAGGGAACAAGCTGTTTTCAATAAATTATTGACCTTACGCAACGAGCTTTTCGAATTTGTTCTCTCCTACACGCCTCAGAACCTACTCGTTTCGCGTGCTCCCCTTACGTCGCTACTTAACCGGGATAGATTTTCCATATGATTTCTGCGGAGTCCTTTCATCAAAATCGGAATACAGCGACCTTCTCGCAATAATTACGCAATTGTAAAAAAGTAATTCTATTTCAAAACTTGTACGAACGCTTTGTACACCCACTGTATATCCCGAAGCGAACTACGGTTTTGATTGCGTGCGAAAGTCGAAATAGTACACCCTACGGTTGTAAGGGTCGTTCCGTACAAGTGGCGGTACATTTATCGAGGCAGTAGTGTAACGAATTACGGTTACCATGTGGGAGTCGGCAGGTGAGGTGGAGAACGTGCAAGGGCCTAACGAATATACTAATAATTAAGAGGGTGTGGGTTCTCGATTGTGAGGCGGGTAGGCGAGGGGCCGAGTGGTCTTGATTCGCAACAGTCTCAACAGGTAAAAGACTGGTGGGGTGAATGGCAGGAACGGTATTGGTATCGGTGTATCGGTGTCAGGGGCGCAGCTTGTAGGCACGAGACAATGCTTGTCGAAGAACGCACACCTGCTGGCCAGGTTGTTGGGCCGGGCCAGCGCGACTCGGTCCGGCCCATTTACCCCCGACCATTTGCGGAAACTACGGGGACGATATAAAAGTGTTGGGCCGGCATGTGCTCGCGCCAGTCGAGCTTTCGGCGTCGAAACATTTCGTTGGATTTTTCGGAGCGGGTGCGCGACGTCTACCGGTCCGGTTCGGTGCATTTCGTACGAAAACAAACAGTATTTGCGAAGAATTAACAATCGTATACAAATTCGAAGTTAACGCTGGGCCGCACGAGTCTGGCTAGGCAGGGGCGGGTCTGGCTAGACTGTGCTTTCCGCTAATGCGACACCATGACCGGGAAAACGCGATTGTCTCGTGCCACCACCCGTTTCCTTTCCTTCATCGTGGTGGTAACTGCGATCGCGGTCGGGGGAATCCGCGGCGACGATGAAAACGCGTCGGACGCGATAAGGTCGTTGCAAGAACAAGTGAACGCGCTGCTGGACCACAGGCAGCAGGATTACAACGCCCTCGAGGAGAGCTTGAAGCGCGCGATGGAGAAGAACACAGAGTTGTTCGTTCTAAAGAACGAGGTCAAACAACTCAGGTAAGGAACGGTCTCGTTTCGTTTCGCTTTCGATTTCGCGAGTGTGCGCGCACGGGAGGAGGAGACGCGCGGTTTGATCGGATGTTAACGAGCGATTTTGTTCTTGCCCTTAGGAAGGAGGTGAATGCGCTTCGCGGTGGAAACGCCAGTGGAAACGAGGCGAAAAACGAGAGGTTGCGAGTCAGATGGTTGGGGAGCGCGGTGACTGAACTTCAGGGGGAGGTCGCCGACGTCCTCAGAGCTAGAAACATCAGCGAGGAGCTGGCCGAGAGGTCCAGGATGAAAGGAGAGCTGGCGTTGTTGAAGGGGGACATCGCCGCGGTTGGCAGAGGAGTACGAAATCTCGGTGGAAGAATCGCCAAACACGAAGCCATGCTCGGGACGATTCGCGTCGATATCTCGGCGATCGGAGATCGTTTCAGCCTGCTATCTCGCACCTGCGCCGACATTGCCAGTCAGGTAACATCTTTTCTCTGCCAGTACTCTGCCCCACTCTCGCGCTCTCTCGCGCTCTTTTGGTCGGTCTCTCTCCTTTCTTCTTACCTCACCTCGTCTCTCTTCTCCGAACCCTCTCCACCGACTCGTCGCGTCGTCCCTTTTGAATCCTGTCCAAGGTGTACGCTACTTTCCCTCTACTCGTGTGGTTTCTTTTTTCCACGGCATTCTCCTTATCCTTCTGTTCACCTGCTCGGGCCCGTTCGAACGCGCATCTGCCTCCACTCTCCGAGTCTTCTTTTTGTCTTTCTTCCTCAGTTTCAGCTGCGCCGTTAACCGCCAGAGAAGAAACCTATCGGGCCGTTTGTTCATTCTTCGAATGTTTAGCGAATCTATTCGCTTACAATTGAGCATCCCCTGCACCGCGGTTTTCTTCGCATCTCCAACAATAGTACTTTCTCATCGCCTAGAATCCGAGGAGCACGAAAGTCTAATTACCAAGTCGTCGAGTATCGTTAACGGAGAATTTTTAGTTAGAATTTGATTTAAACGGGGACGCGTTTGGAATCTTTGTCGCAAGATCGACTAATGCCTAAAAAGCAAAGGCCGTAAGCAGTGGAGCGTTATGACAAGTTGGGGTCCCTGGACAAAGTAGAATTTCGAGGCCCCGTTGAAATTTTTTATGAGAAAAACGTAGAATTTGGTTTGTGTTCGGGGCCCCTTTTTGCTTCGGGCCCCGGGCATTTGCCCAAGTTGCCCATAGGGTAATGCGCCACTGGCCATAAGGTTTCCCGAGCCAGTGGTACGAATAGGTAATAGGTATCCTCGTTTAATAGAAAAACAGAAACAGCTGCCAGTCGGTCGAGGCCGGAAGGTTTTCGCTTCACGCATCCCTACCTTTGCCGGTCCGCAGCTGCCCGCTCTGGGTAACGTCCCCTTTAGGTTTCGCTCGACTGCCAGCATTAATTTGTGCGGACCCGCGGACGGTACATTCGTCCGATGCTATCCCCTTTCACGTTTACATTCGCATTCCCATCCTCGTTCTCATTGCTGTTGCCGCAGCGTCGATTTTTGCGATCGAACGTTTCGCAGCTCCGATTTCGCGTTCGATCACCGATGCTGCGATGCACATGATGATTAATTAGGCTCGATTACTATGAGGTTCGAGGACCCGTTGACCGCAGCTGGCGCGTTCGCGTCGAACACCATCCTGAACATCCAGACACCAACTGCTGTCCCTTCTTTTATCGCCAGAATATCCTTTAACTTGAATATTCTTGAATATGATAGAACATACTTGAATATACAAGAATATACATGAATATACAAGAATACACTAGAATATACGACAATACACTTGAATATTCCTAAATACCCTTCAATATACCTGAATGTACAAAAATATACTAGAATATACCAGAATATTCTAGATTATACAAGATTATACAAGAATAAACTTGAACATACAACAATATACCGGCACATATATGTCTATCGTTGGAATATCCACGCGTGTACGATGAATTTTTTCGTGTTAACGTTCACACAACATTCTCACGGCTCTCGCTTAATCGTTTTCCTCGTTGGATTGCAGCTGAGTGCAATGCAGGTCGAAGTGAAATCGATGGGCTGTGAATCTTCAGCATCGGTCGCCAGCAGAGGAAAACACGTCGAAGGATCGACGGTCTCGACGGTTGCGACCGAGGACGCGATAGCGGTGGCGGTGCATCGTCGACTATCGAGGCGGCACGGTTATTCTCGGCGAAGCGAGGATCGTTTGAGAAGCTTGGAGCGGAAAGTGGCGGTTCTATCGCAGAGGCGGCTGACGCAGCTGGACACGAAACGCGTCGCTTACGAGAAGGAAGAGTGGCTAACGTCGAATCTGAGCAAGCGGGTGAAAAACGTGGAGAAGAGTCAGCTGGAGTTGTCGCGTCGAATCTCGAGCGCGAACGAGAACGCGATCTCGATTCGACATATCGGCGAGTCGGTTGGTTCGCGACTGGTGACGTCGCTGCGAGGTCTCGAAGAGATCGTCGAGACGAATAATTCCGCGATCAAAGGCGAGCTGGCCAGGTTGGGCGTGAACGCTGCTCAGAAAGCAGCCGAGCTCTCGTTAACTCGAGTGGAGCTGAGCAACCTGCGTCGCGCCGTTCAGGCGTTGAGCGTTAGCGCGTCGAAGCTGCAGGAGAAGAGCGACCGTCAGCAGGAAGCGATCGCTCGGTTGAACGGCAGTTGCCTCGCTGAAACGGAGACGGACAGCGAGGTCGAGAACGAGACCGAACTCGAGTCTTCGCCGACGAAATTGGAGCTCGAGCTTGAAGAACTGGAGGATCGATATCACCTGATCGTTGAGAAGTTACCGAACAATTGCGAAGAGAGCCGATCCTCGGATCAAACGTCGAGCATCAGGGATGGATTGAGGCTCGTGGAAGCGGGTCGAGGTCGTAAACCCGTCATGGTATACTGTCGCAACGGCTGGGTGGTGGTCGCGCGACGCACCGACGGCACACTCGATTTCGATCGCAGCTGGAACGACTACTCCGTTGGCTTCGGCTCTCCGGTCAGCGAGTACTGGATCGGCAACCAGATTCTGCACGAGTTCACTCGAGACAATTGCACGCGACTTCGCATCGATATGTTAGACATTTACGGCGAACGGTGGCGCGCCGAGTACGAGTCGTTCGCGATCACGTCCGCAGAGACTGGTTACAAGTTGCTCGTCGACGGCTACGTCGGGAACGCGACCGACGCGTTATCTTATCAAAACGGAATGCCGTTCAGCGCCAAGGATCGCGACATGGACGACAGCACGGCCCACTGCGCGGCTAATTATCACGGGGGATGGTGGTTCAACCGGTGCCAACACGCGAACCTCAACGGCAAATACTCGCTCGGTCTGACCTGGTATCGATCAGACACCGACCAGTGGATGTCAATCGCTGCCTCGGAGATGTCCATGCGCAGGAATCCCGATTGCCAGCGATCGCGATAGCGCCCGACTCGTTCTCTCCTTCGGAGAAACGTCTCTATCGGGTTGAGTCGTGAGTCTTAAACCTAGGACATAAATTATTTTTTGACATTAAGCATACGACATCTCGCCATCTGCTTGGCAGATTCTTAGTAAAGAAGCGAGATCCCAATTAAAACTTCAAAAAAGTAAAAGATTACGCCTAGTACATGAAATACCGTATCGTGGCTGCAATCACTCACGGCTCGACGCGATATCTCTCCCCAGGGCCGCCGCGTGGGTACGAGTCGTTCGTGTGCAAAATTTAGTGCGCCCTCTTCAAACATGAAAATGATTTGAATGACCGTTTTGCTTTTGTTTAGTAAACATGTTTGCGGCGCGCAACCGCACGCGGCGGCCCTGTCTCTCCCAATACCAAAGACTGTTGATTGCGTCGAAGAGAATTCGACTTCGAACCAGACTGTGCGACGAAAATAAAGAGAGAAAATTGTTTTTACTTTCATCTCCAAGTAAATTTCATTTCAATCGATCATCGGATCAAGCGAAGGACTCGTCGGTTGAACGCTGGTTTTCCGTGTACATTTCTTCTCGTGCACGAACAGGCTACCGGAGCTGGCGTAGGCGACGCCGCAGCTTTTGCAGGCGAACGGTTTCTCTCCGGTGTGAGTGAAAACGTGTTCCTTCAAGTACTTGTACCGGCAGAAGGACTTGCCGCAGGTCTCGCAACGGTAGTTCGCCTCTCCGGTGTGAGATCGTAGATGGTACCTGAGACCGTTCGAAGAGGCGAACGATGCGCTGCACACGTGACATATAAATTGCTTCTCCGCCGTGTGAATTCTCTCGTGCCTCTTCGCGTAACTCGGAATCGCGAACCGCTTGCCGCAGTGCCGACACGGATGCGGTTTCGCGCCGTTGTGCGTCTTCGAGTGAAATCTCAGGCCCGATTTCGAGGCGAACGTTTTGCTGCACTCGTCGCAGATGTATTTCTTTTCCGCTGCGGAGGATCCATTCGCCTCAGCCCTGTCTCCGGAGAATGACGCGTCGTTAGCAGGTTTTGTCACCTCCTCTGGCTCTTCGCTCCTCCGCTGTTTGGATGTTCTAGTCTCCGATTCCGATTCTAGTCGTTGCCGACCAGCTTCGCGCTCTTCCTCCTTTTCTCCAGATTCCTTTCGCTTTTTGGCGTCGATTTCGTGCTTGTCGTTGTCGCAAGCAATCTCGATGCTCGCGACGTCCCGATCTGCGATTTTCGACGACGGACATCGATTTCTCTGCTCTTTGGACGTCTCGATTCGTTCATCCGCTTCTGTTCGCGCGCCGCTCACCTGTATAAGAAACCGTTCAGTTTATAAATTAATTCTTTTTCATGGAACCATACATTTGAAATGCCGTCCATTCAATGTTTTTCTTTCGAAAACCTTTGATTGTTATTTAACCCCTTACGATTTATTTTACGGGTCTAGTGACTAGAACTTTTTTGTAGTTCGTAATTTCCTAAAAAAGGAGAATACATGTTTATATAAATTGTATGCTTATGTGTTCTCCAATAGAGGTATATTAACGACACCAAAATAGAAATGAGAAGATGTAAAACGGAAAAACAGTGAACTTACCAGAAGGATGTCGCATTGCTCGCGAAAACTGGACTCGTAGCGCGCGCGAAGTACGCGCTCCGATTGTCTGCACAGCTGACGGAATTGGTAGGTGATGTCCAGTTTGTTTTCGCAACGATGGCATATCGAACTCGGCAGTTGGCGGTCGTCGAATAGCTAGTCCAACACGGGATCCAAGAGTAGCGGTCGAAGAACAATCGTGCTTGTAAGTATCGCGTAATATTACGTCTCTGGCGGACGAGCGAAAGAGAAAAACAACTAACAACAACTTTGATACTCTAATACAGAAGAACTCTAATGCGTATACAAACTCCTGCATTGCACAATTTTTTTTCGAATGAATTAATTTATATTAAAAATTATATTATTATTATTACGTCCCAGCTTTCTATCTCCACTATCAGTATTTTTGTCTCATCTTTCCTTCTAGCTTGCACTGTGTTCACCCCTCCTTCGATCTGGAGTTCTTTTAAAAATGCTTCAACCGGTCTCTTTGACTTCTTCGATACTTTTAACCCTCTAATGACTACTTTGTTGTTCCTATTCCTCCTATCTTGTTCTGACATTTTCCTCTTAATTTTCTTTATTTTTTCCCATGTTGCGTCGTTCTTATTTCGGATATATTCGAGTATAAATCGACCTTAACTCAGACTCGTGCTCTTTCGCTCGTTTGCCGAAGGCGTGTGAAATGAAGGAAGTATGGAGGATGGGGATGCAAACTCACCGTGATGGGACAACAATCCAAAATAAGGGAACGTAACCGTTCGAACGCGGCTCCTTTCGCGAATATTGGTTTTGAAGAAACTTTCTCGCAAAGGCATAACCTGCACCAACTGTCCGCAGCGACGCGAGTCTGCGAGACTTTCATTCTTCTTCGAAGCAACCTTATCGTTACTTTTCCGAGTTTTATTTTCAAAACTCGAGAATCGAGACGATCGTACGCGAGTTCCTGAATCTGTTTCGATTGCAAGGATCCGATGTTCTGCGAACGTACAAGCGCGTCGAGGCGACGAGCGTCGCGACGCATATGACTACCCCTGTATCTTTCCGTTCTACGACGATATTCCCCCATTTTCCAGTCGTAAGCATCCCCACTCTTTAGACCATGTAAGTATACTTATAGACCCGTGATAGCTATAGGATATTATTATCGTAAATTATTATCTCAATATTTCGTAAATATCGGTGGGAAAATCGCGCAAACTTGTTCTAATCTGTAAAAAATGGACACGATAACGCTTCCAATTTAGTGAAAAGGTTTTGGATTTCCTAAACTGTATAGAAAGGGGTGACGAACGTCGTCAAAGGTGAAAGGAAACGCATGTTCGACACATTGTTTCTTTATTATATAGCTTTCGAAAGAAATACACGAAAAATACACTGACGCCGACAATATTGAACAATGATCGAACGAGTCGGAAAGAAGGGTAGCTCTCTCGAGTTTTTGTTTAACGCGTAGAATGATTTTATTTCTGAGGAAATGTATCGGAATTCGATTTGTTCGTCGTGAACACATATTTTTTTTTTGATTGGACGTCGATCGAGCAAGTCGCTCGTCGACGAGTCACCTACTAGAATTTCAATGCGAAATAACGACAACGACCATGACGACGACGACGACATCGTAAACATGATTCTAATAATGCGAACGAAACCAATAAACACGGATATAGATGTAGATACAGATATTGATACGGATACGTATACGACACGAATACAGACACAGATACAGACATAGACATAGATATGTATAATTTAAGACGAGAGCAACCGGTGTTACACGGTGCAACGCACTCGATCAATCGATCCGTTCAAATCGTCACCTACCGACGATTGTCGTACAATTTTCTCGAATTTATGATACGTAATTAATTTATTATCTAAAAAATCGGCCGACTAGTACCATCGAATTATTTCCTTCGGTCAATTGTCGTCCAACTACCCGCTTAACGTACCATTTTCTTTATAAACTTCTCCGCCGTTTAGAATCTCGCAAAGATTTTCTATTTCCGATCCAACAAATGCGAAAATTACGCGTTTCTTTTTAAATGAAATAGAATTTGACTCAACCGTCGCAAAAAATATACGTTTTCCTTTCATTTATTGGAGATAAACAGATTTAACCACTGTAACCGCGAAGAAAATGTTACGGCAGGGTGTTGAACATCGATGGCAGAGAAATAGAATTTGATATCGAAATATCTCTATTCTTGATTGAAAGCAAATCTCGAAGCTTCCGATTGAAATTTGTAAATAGATTTCCGGTAGGTGAAGCGTTGAGAACGATTGCCACGAAAAATTTCGACGGTAACGCGCACCGTCGAGAATGGAAGGCTCCTGAAAAGCGTACCGAGCAATAGATAGGAAGTCTGTGGAGTTCGTGACGCTCGAACAACGGGAATCATCGAGCGCGTCTCGTACAAATTATGGTCTAAGAACAGATACGCGTTCAAGAATCGACGTTTCGAGAGAATGATTGTCATATCCAGACTGTGCTGCGATCGACTAGCGAAACAGGCTGAGCACATGGATCGTTCTACTGCTCGATCGTTCGGCCGATTGAGCAACGCTTCAAAAGTCGGCGATTACATCGAATCTTCGTCGACGCGATTAACGAATAACTAAACGAGCGCGCGAGCGAGCTAGCAAATATTAAGAATCTCGAACGGCATTTTGAATCGAGTCGGTCCTCGTCCCGCGCAACTCGGAATTGATTGTCCACAATTGTCTATGATTGTCCGGGATTGTCCAAGGTAGTTTAAAGTCGTCCGTGGTTCCATAATAGCGGATTTTTCGATCGTGCTGGACCAATCCGCGCTTTGGCGTACCTTAAGGACACTTGGCTTTATTAGCTTCTTTCTTTCTTACTTTCTTTTCTTCCTTCTATCTTTCTCTCAGCTCCTCGAGACCTCGACCGACGCACTTCGAACTCGAGAAGTGATTCGGAAAAGCTTAGCAATTTATCTTGCCTCTGCGTTTGTCTTGGTCGAACGCAATGATCGATCGGAACGCGATCGAGGGGCGCGAACGCCGATAAACTGTGCGAACACCGTTAAGCTATCGGGCAAATAGTTGGCCCGTTTGTCATTTGATATGTATCGGTGGAACGAAACGCACCGAGAGACAACTCGCGCGCACGCACGTCCGTGTTGACCCAATAAACAATTCACTTTACTTTTCGTTCAGCATTCCGTCGTGCCTGTCGACGCTGGATGGGCTCGAGAGCTCAGAAATACAAGCGAACGGGTCGAGAATCGCGATCGTGCGATTCCACGGTCTCGAATCTTTTTACAAAAATCTAGATGGAAAATAGTACAACAATTGACATGGAATCGTAACGTCCCAAATGTTCTATCGCAGAAACGAACGGAGAGAGTGACAGAGAGATAGAGAGGTATAGAGAAAAAATTCTACGTCATCTCTACCGAGGCAAATGGTATTCACAGGTACACGCAGCCCTATGCCTATATACGGCGAAGACACAAAACATTATGGTACTTTCGATAACAACGTGTACGCGGTCAGACGCGGGACATACGTCGCGTCGGCACTAGTGTTCCTTCTCCATAATCTTTCAAGAAATTTTATAATTGGTTCTTTCTCATTTCTCGAGGAATTGGAATCTAGGAAGATTCTTATGAATCTCATTTGTTTTATAACATATTTTCGGAAATGAATTTTTAGTTCATTCATATTGTATATTACTAATCAATCGCGTACGTATAAACATATCTACAAGCAGCATATAGATGCCTACGTATGCAATAATAAGCGCCAGAAGAAAATAAATTTCGGAGTCTAACAAAGGAACTTAGAGAATTCATAGTCTTATTTTTCATTCCTTGAGAAATGAAAAATGTTGAGAAATCAGGAACACTAGTCGGCGCACGCTAACGCAACGTTAGCTTGCGCTAGACAAAAGTCTCGACAACATGTTGTACGAGCTACGACAAATCGTTCGATGAAAAGCAAAATGGAAGGGGTCCTCGAATGTTTCGCGACAATGTACAACGTTGTTCGTACACATTGTTCGTGAATAGGATAAAGAAAAGATTGTAAACGCGAGTTATCGCGATTGTGATCCCCTTGGTTGGACGATCGAACGCCTCGTAGCTCGTTACCATGATGGTTGCGGAGCTTCGATCCACGTCGGACGATTCAGCGTGATGTGCTCATGGTTCCTGCGTCAAATTGTCTAACGAGGTGGTGTGCTCATGGTTCCTGCGTCAAATTGTCTAACGAGGAACTGGTACTGGAACGAAACGAAACATCGTGATTACAATTTTGCGAAACGAACCGCGCAGGGCAATCGAACTACCTCTAACTCCAACCACTCGACCGACGCGACGCTACCGTGTTTGCTTCTTCTTCGTTTGCCGTCACAATTTGCACATACGAACGTCGGAAACCTACCTTTTCAGTTATCTCGATTCTTATCGTTAATGGTAAAGCGAGTTTGTCAGCCGTGCTATAATGATTAATTTTATTTCGGCCTCGCGGCCAAGAAGATAGATTTGGTTTACAGTTTTTTTTCCTCTATGTCACCCATCCCTCCATTCATCCATTCTTCCATCCATCCATCCATATCCCGTGCCATACTTGATGCCTTTCGTTAGCCGTACTGTTTGAGCAAATTTCAACGCGTGCTACGCGTATTTGAACGAAGTCTCGCTAGCGTCGCATCGGTCGATGCGAGAAAAGGTGCAAGGAATACGTGCACGTGGCAAAATTAGAAGCGGAAGTGCGGATCTAGGCAGAGGAGAGAACACGAAGCTCACGAGCAGGTGAAGGACAATCTATTTTTCTATGTCGAGGATGCGTCGTTCCAACGCACAAATTGTGAACACCAATTTAAAGCGCAACTCGCTGTTGGAACGACACAGCGGGAAAGGAACGTGTTCGGCGGATGGAACTCGTCTAATTGCAAGAGAGTTAGTAGCGCGTTACGGTTCGCAACTATCAGGTCGTTGAATATGAAATTTGACGAAGAAAACCACTTGGCATTTGTCAAGTTTCATACTTAACGACCTGATAGGTAACGACAGACAAATATTGGCCAACTTCGCGGTCAAAATTCCAATGGTATCAAGAAGCATGCTCTCTCGCGTTAGAGCCGAATCGAAATCTAATCAAGAAGAGGAGGAAAACAGGGAGATTTTGGATGACCAATATTTGCCGTCAGCGCGACCAGCATTCGTATGGTTGTCGGTCGCTAAAAGATAAGGATGTGCGTGTACCCGAAACTTCGGGTACCCGAGCCTCGGGTCGTGTCGGACAATGATCGAGCGGGTTGGTTCGGGATCCCGAAAGTTTACAAACTTCGAGATACGAGTGTTCTCGTCGCTGTGACAATATTTCCAGCGTCAATCGCATTTCCATCATTTCCAACGTTACAAACTTTCGGCATCCCGACTCGATCCCGAATAAATTTCCCGACCCGAACCCGAAATTTCGAGTACTCACACATCCCTAACTAAAAGACCATTCTACCGCGAGCACTCTATGGCAAATAGAGAAAGTGAGATGCGTTGCGGCTTGCGACGATGGATAAGCTACTGAATATCCTTACATTGTAACGGAGGGTCAGTGGGAAAGTTGCCCCGGTAGCTGGAGTAATGGAGAAAGTGTTGGTTTTGATGGTGGTGCTGGTGGTGGTGGTCCATTGAGGTTCAGGCAGATGGGAAGTTGTCTTACCATGTTGGATCCAACCTGCTGCAGAAATCCGGCGCCCTGTTGGGACGACGTTGACGAAACCGACGGACGCCGTGAGCCGCGTATACTGTTCATGCTAGTGCTGTGCAAGTATGGCACGCTGCTGCTGGTCACCGGTAGCTCGCCACACTGTCGATAGCCGACATGAAACTTTATAGAGAACATTCTAGACAGTTTTATCTCCCAGCAGAAGGACAGAAGAGATGGCATGTTACCGTGGGAGGTGATAAATTGATGTGTGATCCGCGGGGATCCTGCGAACCGGTGCTCGAGTGTCGGCGGAACGGCAATCCGCCGCCGGGCGATCCACCAGGCGAGCTGGCGCAGGACTGTATGATGGGTATCTTCGGTGTCGCCAGAGCATTATCGGACAGTCGTCGGCACGTAGTCTTCGCGAAACTGAGCAAGTTGCCCTCGTTCCTCGAAGGCGAGAGCCAGTCCATCATACCTGAAGCGATACGTTTTTATTATACATACGCGTGTAATGGTATATGTACGAAAAATAGAAGAACTAAAAAATGTAATATAAATAATATAATGAATATGTAATAATGAATATATAATTATAATAGAATAACAATATAATATAGCATAGCATAGCATAGTATAATAATATAAAAAATATAATAATAATATAATATAACAATATAATAATGGAAGTAAAAAATAGTAGAAGAAAAATAATAAAACGGTAGATACTAGGTACACGATACAGCTTCAAAGACCTGGTTTCTGGAACTGCTATCGCTTACCTGACACCGAATTCTTCCTGGTCATATTCTCGGCCGAAGCAGTCATCGATATCGAACCTATCGTCGTGGCAACAATCAATGTCACAATTGAATGGTCAAGGATTGAGTTAACGAACGGTTTACGAAGAAAACGCGCAGCTTTTCTTACCAGTACTGGCTTTTCTGGCCATATCCTCGGCGGAAGAGGTTTTACGCTGTTCCACGCGGAGGTTAGGTATATTGAAGGCCGGGACGTACATATTATCCGTACTGCACTGATGCCGCAAATTCCAATGTCTTTCCGAACTCGACAGGGTAGGCTTGTTCAAGGACAAGTGGTTCCTTTGATTTCTGTTGAGAGTGGATAGAGCCAGAGCATTTAGGTGAGCAGAATTTGTCTTCGTTTGATTCAGTAGCCTAAACGATCCTACGGTAAAGCAAATAGGTCTGTTTCCGTTACCTTTCGATATAACCGAGCATTTCCTGCAAACCTTTGACCAGTATCTCGAATTTCTCGAGATTCAAGGCTGGGTTGATCATCTGAGGCAGCAAGGACGGCATCGCTCGAGTTACCATCCAATCCACCGTCAGTCCGCATATCTTATCGGTCAACATCATCCTGTAAATTTCTGCAGACACAACACGACGAGCCGAATTAGCCGAAATCGAATCTCGAAGAGCCAAAGAATAGGTACGTACGGAATCGGAATTGGTCTGGCCATTTGGTTACCATTCGGTTCAACACAATACCTGGTAAACTAATCCGTCTAAAGATGGGATCTTCTTTGAACGTCTGGACGCAGTTCTGATGAAGTATGACGAGTGGAGATATAAGGCGCTGGGATAACAAAACCCTGCGTCCAGACGCGCAGAAGAGATCCCACCTTGTGGTTCTTAACCGATGTTCCCCGAAATTCCGCGAAATATATTAAATATCTTTCTACTATATAAAATAATTTTGTAGTTTCTGTCACGAAAAAATGACGAGTGGGTTGCCGTCTGCAAGGGAACCAAAAATTGTGGAGCGGGTTGCCTCCTGAAGGGGAACACGGAAAATAGAGGAGCGGGTTGCCATCTGAAGGGGAGCACGGAATATTGTGGAACGGTTGCCTTCTGAAGGGGATCACGAAAAATAGAGAAGCGGGTTGCCTTTGGAAGCGGAACACGGAATATTGTGGAACGGTTGCCTTCTGAAGGGGAACCGAAAATTGTGGAGCAGGTTGCCTTCTGAAGGGGAACCGAAAATTGTGGAGCAGGTTGCCTTCTGAAGGGGATCACGAAAAATAGAGAAGCGGGTTGCCTTCTGAAGGGGATCACGAAAAATAGAGAAGCGGGTTGCCTTCTGAAGGGGATCACGAAAAATAGAGAAGCGGGTTGCCTTTGGAAGCGGAACACGGAATATTGTGGAACGGTTGCCTTCTGAAGGGGAACCGAAAATTGTGGAGCAGGTTGCCTTCTGAAGGGGAACCGAAAATTGTGGAGCAGGTTGCCTTCTGAAGGGGATCACGAAAAATAGAGAAGCGGGTTGCCTTTGGAAGCGGAACACGGAAAATAGAGGAGCGGGTTGCCTTCTGAAGGGAAGCACTGAAAATAGAGTGGCAGGTTGCCTTCCGAAGGGGAACACTCACTGTATTATTACAACGTAGAACGGTAACAGTGTCGTGCAATACTCACTGACAACCCGAACGATAACTTCCGGTTCTTGGAGCTTGACGTTCAACAACAACGGCAGGATCATGGTGACGATCGCCTCCTTCTCCAACCGATTCAACATACAGGGAATCACGTTCAACAGTACTCGAGCATCGATCGAGTTTAGCTGGTACGCTTGAACCAGTTTCGGCAGAATGATATTTCGAATGGCCCCGTTGTCCTTGATGTAATCGGTCATCACGTTCGCGGCAGCTACGAAGGCCGCGGTCTACGAACGAGAACGTTTTCTTTTTCTTTGTCACCATGATCGGTCTACATCGTTCTACGTACTTGGACCTGCGTCGTCGAATTTTCAAACGCATCGTATAGCACACGAAGCACTTCCTGCTGGTTGTTCTCGTCCGGTGTTTTCATTAGTATCAAATGCAAGTTTTCCAGCAGCGTGACTGTCCCCTGAACCGATTTTTGACCCACGAATAACATCCTGCGCAAACGGTTCGGTCGTCGTTGATTATTAACAATTTAACACCTACAGCGAGTCCCGTTTATATTCGGACGCTCTCAAAGAAACGATAACCGTTTTAACATTGAACCATACGATTTGAACTTTTTGTTTTTTTTATTGATTTTGAAACAGTTCAAATCGTATAGTACAGTGTTAAAAAGATTATCGTATTCTTGAGAGTGTCCGAATATTAGTGGGAGTCACTGAACAGCGATTTTATATTGCAACGCAAACTACGTCGGGGAAAACGTCGATCGACGGATGACGAAGGAAAAGAGAATCGGGTACCTCAATGATGGATAAATGGTTTTATCGTATTCTTCCTGCGTACTATTTTGCACGATGCAAAATACTGATTGCAGAGCGGCCGATTGTACTTCTTGACTCTCCAGTTCGACTTCCAGGTACGTCCAGATATGCTGGTACCATAGTTTCTGCGAATTGACGCGGATCGTTAACGTTCACGGTATCATCGGTTACCATTCGTATCGTTCGAATAACCAATTACCTTCGGTATGTAAGGTAATATCTCTTTCAAGATGACCGTGTAAAAATGCTCTTTCTGCAGCACGTTTTTCATCTTGCTCACGTCCAGAAACTGAAGAGCGTGCACCGGAGGATCACTGGAAAAAATGGTGAAGCTCGATGGGACTTGTTCCGGATATTCGGGAACCATAGTTATTCCAACTACAGATACATTTTCGAACATTTCACTCTACTGGGATTGCACGATTTCATACGACACCAGCGTTAATATCGTGAAAATTAGTGAATGAATAATCGAGTCATGTGATAGATCGATCACTGATCGATCACTATTCGAACTTGTTTAAAGTTGGAATAACTGTGGGCAGTACCATGTGTATGCATATACGATCACGCACATGATCGATCGCACACACTTTATATCAGAATAACTTTTTTATGAATGGACCAAACGACTTCAATTTTCTCTGCAGGGCCGGAAGGATTTGGTTTAGCAAATAACGTCTAATAAATATGTTGAAATTGATTGTACTGAAAACTTGCAACTTTTCACGATTTTCGGCCTACTACTGCCATTCTTACCATTTCCGATCACGTATCTATTAGACGTCATTTGATAACTAATTTTCCTCTAGCCCTACAGAAAAATTGAAGTCGCTGCGTATACAGGGTGTCTCAAAATTCTTTCAACATCCAAAAAATGGTGTCCGCGGCTTTATCAAGGAGTTATTAAAGAAAAACACGGAGAACCAGTCAGAACCAATCACCAGAATCAATCCACTGTATCCGCGCTCTGATTGGTCCATGTTTTTCGTTAACGACTCCTGAACAAAGCCGCGGGCGAAATTTTGGCAAATGAAATTGTCGCTTCGAATGATCTCAGGAATCTCCCGTTTCCGCAGGTTGAAGAAATTTTCAGACACCCTGCACAGTGAAGATATGTTTGATGATGGTTACGCACCAAAAATATTTGATCTGCAACAGACTTTGAACGGTTAGCCTTTGTTCGGGCACGTCGCACAACATTTGACCGACGGCATCTCGCAGAGGCAGTGGAATCAAAGGCTTCATCACTGCGACTTGTTTGTCAAGCTGCGGTGCAACAACATACGAAAAATGCTCCTTTGGAACCAATCACGATCACGACGGATCACGTTCAATAGCGAAAGAGAAAGAAGACTTGGAAAGAAGAGAACGACGAGTAGGAAGAATTATGTACACATATCTTAAGAGAGTCGACGAGAGTTAACGAAAGTAAACCCGTGATCACTCACGTTCTCTATTTGCTTCAGGTATTCGGAGCAACTGTGATTCGCTTGAATCAGTGGCTGACCTTGATTGAAAATCGCGCATATAGTCATGCCGAAGCTGTACATGTCGCTGTAGAAGCTTCCAATTTTCTTTTGCTGTATTTCTGGAGCTACGACCGCAACGTTACACGTTACACACGTTTCGTTTACGTTACACCGTTACACTTTACACGTTACGCGTAACGTTTCAAATTCGAACAAGTTAATACAAACGGATCGAGACAATCGCACAGTGGTCGCGAGCCGATTAGCAGCATGCTTACCCGTGAAATCGAGATTCGGCTGCGTCATTTTCGGCATACGGTTCGTCCATGGTTTCATATCATGTGGCGTTATGTCGCTGACGTTTTGCACTATCGGGAAAAACATAAAAAATGGCTGTTAGATCGAAAGAACCAGTTAATGAAACACCCAACAACGACAACAACGACGACGACGACAACAAGAACAACACCAGCAACAGCATCTTACCGATAAATTCAAGACCAGACAATTTCCACGTGCCCCGTTTGGTAATTATAATGCTAGCGGGACAAACGTTTCTATGAACAATTTTGCATGTTCCGTGAAGAAACAGTAGGGCCTCGGCGATCTGGCGCGTACAAGAGAAGAGAGAAAAGATACAATGAGAAGATGAAACGTCGAGAAAATCGAATCGAGGAATGAAACGTTCTGTCGGATCTTCGGACGGGGTAAGTCCGCGCTTCTCGCCTCTAGCTGCTCACTGCTCACCTGCAACACTCCGTATTTGATCTCGATGTCGAGCAATTTGTACTCCTTCGTGGAAGTCGTAAGATGCCCGGTCGTCGAGGAGGCGTGTTTCGCGGTGTTGCTAGACGTTTGATCGAGATTGCTCCCCTCCTTGTAGGCCAACACGTTCGCGAGACTAGCCAACACAGGCTCCGAAGCGAACGCCAGACTGTCCGCGCATTCCTCCACTTTGTACGCCTGTCGGAAAACGAACGACGAATCACGGGAAACTAATGCCGGTCCTAATCTCAAATTTGGTAATCATGTACCCGGTAATCATGGTAGGTGTACACCAAGTTGCACGGACACTGTGAAAGGCCAGTCTTATTCAATTGTGCCCGCAAACGAGCGCACAGTCGTACAGCAAATCGTACGAAATCGTGTTGCAGTACAGAGTGTCACGGAATTATACCATGGCCACCACAGCGTGATTCTATACCTACGATTTAGTGGAAATTGACATAGAAAAATCCCCACAAAATTGGCCTTGACCTTGAAAATCAAGGTACAGGAACAAAATTTTTGAAGTGCAACTTCATTGCTGAGGGTAAGAATTTTCTGATAGAACGGAAGTCGATGTTGCGGAAGTCGAAAGTCGAGCGCGAAAAGTTAAACTCAGAACGAACGGAGAAAAATAATTTCTTACCCCGACGGGATTAATTTATCATTCATTAATTGATAATACCATTATCTTTCTCCAACAATTTTTGCGCATGTCCCTTCTCGGTTAATTTACGTTAAGTCTCTTTTCTATTGTAAACATTTGCGTAAAAGGATTTCGGTTCGTTTGTAATAACTGTAATAATAATTTGTCCGATTTGTTGTACGATAAATTGCGTCGCCTGCGAGCCGTTTTAGTTGCAACTGTCTTACTTGAAGGACCTTCGGATGGCTCATCAACTCCATATTTCGCGCACCTGTCCGCAGGATATCCGTGACCATCTCCTTCCTCTTCGGCTTACAAAGCTTCTCGACCGATCTCTTGTCGAATAGAAATATCGACACTTTCTGGAACCGATCGATTACCGGTCACGGTCGCGATCAAACTCGAAATTCTAGGTCACGGTCACGGTCGTGGTCGCGGCAACGGTGTCAAGGTCACGATCGCGAGTCGATCGTATCGATCTCTTACCGTTCCATCCGCCTTCGAGTATCCATCGTATATACGCCAAGCGTGCTCAGGACCCGCGGTGCCCGACTGCTCCCCCACGTTGTACAAATTGGTCAAAGGATTCGAGAGTAGAATGCTCGGCGTCGATCCACTCGCTCTCGACTTGGCGAACATGACGTCTCTCGCGAAGTTAATCCTTTACGTTCATCGAATCGGCTAGGATCGGAACTCCTCCACCTCTTTCGCAGCTATTCGAACCGTTACACCGGTGTCCGATCCTCGCGTTCACCTGTCACACACCAGAGAACTCGCTCATCGACGGTAACGTATATTTACCATGGATTCTCCAGTTCTATACGAGAAGATGCGAGTTTCTTGTCTGTTTCTCCTCGAACCTCCGCGCTCTCGCGATCATCTTGCGTTGTTCACAAGGTGTATACAAGGTTTACGATCTCGAACAAAACGGGTCCAAACTGTCTAAACCTTTGAATTTCCATGGATAGAAAACTCTAAGTCTTTGAATTTCCATGGGTAAAAACTCCAAATCTTCTAAATCTTTGAATTTCCATGCATAGAAACTCTAAATCTTCTAAATCTTTGAATTTCCATGCATAGAAACTCTAAATCTTCTAAATCTTTGAATCTCCATGGATGGAAACTCTAAATCTTCTAAATCTTTAAATTTCCATGGATAGAAACTCCAAATCTTCTAAATCTTTGAATTGCCTTGGATAGAAACTCGCATCGAACCGTTGTTCTGCAGAGGCAGCTGCGCTAGCGTCACAAAGGAACAATCTCCGGCCCTATGCGCTACGTCCACGCGATATCGAGTCAGATTCACTTTCTTCACGAATCGGACCTTCACTACTGAACCTCTTTCTTTCAGAATAAAAAAAAAGTTATGCTAAAGTTCAAGGACCGAATGCGATCTTTGAAAAAAAAGCCTTACGACGTAGCGTTTAATGAACTACTCGTTCCAGTTTCTCGAGAAACGCCTCGAGTTCGAAAAGTCATTTCGAATGCAAGGGTGTTCGATCGATTACGCGAGTTCATTTCCGTTCAATTGACATCGTGTTTGATTTCTCCGTTGTCGATGTATTTATCCATCGGCCAGAATCTGGGAACGACGAAAGTTTTCTTTCTTTCTTTTCTTGTCCGAACGTTCTATCCGAATCCTACAGGTAACTCGAAGAAGTAGAATCGACGAGGAAGTTCTAATCGTAGGCGGAACGAGGTTAAACTACAATTAAGAAGTCGGATTACGTTCGCGGCTCATTCGATCAGGGTTGGCGATGGGTGGGCGGGTTGGACGGGCGGCGGGTAGCGAGCGACGAAACGCGAAATTTCTCAGACGCGATTACGGATAGGAAAGAGAAGCGGAAATCAGTTTCCTGAAGATGCGGTCGATCGTACTAGGGGGAGGAAGAAGGCTCGAGCAGGACGAAAGGAAACGGGAGTCGGGGTCGATTACGATTTAATCCATCCTACAGCCGCAGGGGAAACGGGATCGATCCGTGTTTAGTCCTTTCGCAGAGGGGTCGACGTAAGACACCGAGGAAGAAAAACCGATTCAACGTAGCTAGGAATCTACGCGATTCTCGGATTTGCGAGAAACTAATAACGAACGTATCGAAACGGTCCCCGTCCGACGGGACGCATACGTCGCGGGTACTTATACGTCGAGGAGGATAGAAAAGCAAGTAGGAACGTAAAAAGGTGAAGTCGGAGGGAAACGTGGAAGACGGTATACGGGAGAGGAAAACCGAATCGAATGGAAGAAAAGCGAGTCGATTCGGACACGAGAATGGCTCACCTGTTGCCGACGTGAACGAGGATCGTGCAGCTCGCGTAGAAGCACTAGAAGCGGCACCAAGAAACCGAAAGAAGGGTAATGTGCGCGATGCGCGACCACTCGTGGTTCGGAGCACGCGCGCGCCACTCCAGCACTCGAGAACCCGCCAGGAATCCAAAGGAACGGCCGAGCAGGATCACGCAGGATGCGCGATATCACACCGCGATTACATCGATTCAAAAGTTACCCACCGCCGACGCGACGTTCGCTCCTCTCTTTCTCCACTCTCTCCGCTCGTTTCCTTCGGTCCGAAAGACGTTCTTCCCCTTGTGCTGATCCTTCTTCCGTTCGGTTCGGCGAAGCTCGCTTTCCTTCCCCTGTCCTTTCCGCGACGGCTGTTGCGTCCTCGGTGACTCGTAGGCGTTTCGTCGGTGGTATCAGCGTCGACGTCGCCGTTGGGATCGACGTCGGTGGTACGTCGACATCAACGCGAACCTTGCGCGCTCGACGAGTCCTCGACGAGTTTCGTTCGTCCTTCCGCTCTCCACCTGTCCCGGTTCCGCCTCGTCCTCGAGGATCCTGTTATCGATATCGCGCGAATTAACGGTGTCGTCATTCGATGCGAGACCGAGAAACTTGCAACCAGGTGATAAAGAGACGCATGCGCGCTCCCTCCGGTCCCGGCTGCGGCTTTGACCACGACCTCGAGTTTCCAGCTCCTGTTCCGGCTCCGGATCCGGCGATTCTGACTCCGATCGTGCCTCCGGCCACGAACAGACGACGACACTTCGGAATTCTACGTTTCCAACCTACCAGATACCGCGGACCCGAGTTTCAGCTCGCGTGCACGCGTTCTTACCCCCAATTTAGGCACCAGGTGTTATGGCCATGGGTTGTGGCTTTCGGGCTACGGATCGCACCTATGGGACACGATCAGTAAAGAAAGGAAATAGGGAGAGGGTCAGAGCTAGGGAGAGGGGAAGGGTACAGGAAAGAAAGAGGGAGAATCGGAGAGGGGATGCAAGGAAATAGGGAATGAAAATAGATCCAGCTACTCTCTTACTTCTTACCTCAACCCTCGATTTTGGAACGCGTTAACGTCATCGTTTCCGTCATTATCGCGTGTACACGGTGTCTCAGCCAAAGCAGGCCACCTAATCGTCTCCTTTATTTTTAATCGCACGAAAAATATTTATGGCACCATTTAAATGGTATCGAAGGAGGAATATCATAGAAGAACAATTTTTTTGTCACCGTTATTTTTTTATCGGGAAACTTGTTTATTGTATATATACGAGATATTTAGGTGGCCTGCTTCGGCTGAGACACCCCACATATTTCGTCGAGGTACAACAGCTTGTAATATTAATTCCAATGATGTAATTTAATTGATAATTATGCCCCATGACTAATTGGATTTAGTGGCGAAGATAAATATTTACAATGCCATTGGCGATATTAATTGCTTGGAAATTAAACATTTCTACCTAGAATAATTCCAACGCATATGATTTTCCATTTTATGACATCACTGCATAGGGTTAACCCTCATACGCTCCTCAGGATGAAAATTCACCCATTTACTATTTTTACATACTGTAAAATGATTGGTCACTGTTTATCTTATTGCGAGACACGTTCCTCTAAAATGTGACGTGATAAACGAAGGAAAGTTTATTAGTTCGAAGTGTGAAGAAAAAATTGGTGAGAAAGTGTCGTAGAATCTTTTATGCAAGTATTTATGAAGAGCGTATAAGGATTAAAATACTTTCCACCTGTAATTATTATCGGGTAGGCGCATCATTCGGTGTCGTCGTTTGTCCGACGCCGAAGAAACGAATTCTTTTTAATTGGGTCACCTATTTGTTTCTATTTCCTTTAATAAGTTCTTACTTACTTTTTAATTATCGTGTATAGATTATAGTTGCGTATACAAGAACGACGCTCGGTATCAAATTCGATTCTACCGATTCTTGTTCCGTTGTGTCCACTGATTCATTTAAAACACGTAATCGAAAACCTGCGATAACCATCCACCTGTCGAACATGAAAGGTACGACGCCTAATGTAGGCAACCGGCCGTTCGTGGACGCATTCGTGCCCTACAGTTTTTAAGATGAGTTCCGAACGACGTCGCTTTCGTAATTACGAACACATTCATAATTTTAAATAAAATACAACAATCCAAAGAAAACATTTCAAATACTTGATCCACATCGACCACCACAATTCTGCCTACATTTCGGTTGCCTGCAGAAGGGGTAATCAAATCGACGAAGCCTAGAAAATACGAAAAACGAATATATTGTATATTAATTTTCAGCATGTATGTAACAAACATATATTTAAAATTTTCATTAAGGGCCCAAATAATAAAGTTTCAAAACTGCCTTTTTTATTTTTGCATGCAACCTTGTGAATCATAATTTTTGGAAAACTTTAAGATACAAAAAGTCAGGTCGTTGGTACAATTATAAAAAAGTTATTCTATTTTTAAACATGTAGAATACTTTGTGCACCCACAGTATCTCTGCTTTATGGAAAACCAAGTACGTTCTCTTGCTTGACGTTTCGATAAAACGAGCGAGTCACGATCGAGTCGAATTTGTAAATCGGTTATATCCAGATTTGAAAAGAGCGATTACATGCGTCGTATGCGCGCCATCCCTTCTCTCAATATTTTAGGTCCAACACACACACACACACACACACACAGCTGATATTTACAGGCGCGCGCAACACGCGAACACAAACGCAAGACGCGCGCTCGTGCGAGTGGACAGCACTGTTTCCGTTGACCCAGGTTTCAAAGCGTTTATTCCGAACGCGGTATAGCCGTATCTCCGGATAGAAGAAAATTGCAATCGATTTGAATTTTCTCGGCGACGAGGTTCCCTGCGTATCACTAACGTAGTACAAGCGGCAAACGACAGACGTTAGACGGCAACGGACGAGAAACGTATCTGTTGGTCGCTCGGTTTCGGCTCTCCCCTCCACGTCGGTAACTTCTCACGCGCTCTCTCGTTCCTGTCATCGTCTGTTTCAACTGTCATAGTCACTGCACTAACGCCATCAACCCTTGGACGTTTTCCTTGTTTGCTTTTAGACGGTAGATAAGATTCGTTTGTTCCCTGCATGGGAGGCATTAATTCACGGACTATGGACATCGAACATGATCGTGGGCTGGCCGCTGTCTTGCAGTATTTGATACGCAGGTTGGTTGAACGTTATCTCGTCGTCGAATGATTGAACATCGTCCTGGATCTTATCATGGGCTACGTGTGCTTGTGTACGTCGTACGTGCTCTCGTGAACGCGCGACAGAGAAATTCCAAAAGAAAGAGCGAGAGGGAGATGGTTTGGGAGACGGTACAGATACACGGTGCGAAAAAGAGGCACAGAGAGAGAGAGAGAGAGATAAAGAAATCCGAGAGAGAAATTCTAACCTATTTACGTAATTTATATATGCTCGTCATTATGCGTTTCAACCGTTCTGCGATGATTCGAAATCTCGAACGAGATTCTGCATCTCTCGATGATTTTGCTCGTGTCAAATTCGTGGTTCTCTCCCGAAAATTTCACGATTCTCTCGATCGAACGTCTCCCTCGTATGTACTATCACGTTCAAAACACTCCGCTAACTTTTAGGGATCGCGGTTTTCTACGTGTGCTGAAATACACGTGTACACGTGACACGTGAACCGTGTGATAAGAAATTAAGATGAATCGGATCTGTGAGGATGGATCCGTGAATACAGATCCGTTCAGTGGCGACTGATTCGTTTATGTTTGTCTATCGAATTCTTCTCGACTCTCTCGATAGGAAAACGTAAACAGATCAGTCGCCGGACTCGAATGTTCAGAACGGATCTGAGGATCCGTGTACTTGCGCGTATCTGTGAAACAGAAATGAAAATGCTTTTACAAATGATTTTATACACGTGAAAAAATAGGTATCTCTACCTTCTTTCCATCTCTTATCTCGAGCTGTTGCAATGACCATACGTTTAACAGATTTTCGTTCGAATGTTTGCAGCGGACAACTCCACATCATATCCTCGGATCACGATGACTCGGACGAAGAATACGTCGCGAACTCGCAACCGCCGAGATTCACGTCCCATTTACATTTAAATCCGAACACGTCCAGACTAGATGTTCGTTCAATTCTGAATACATGATGCGATTCATCGCTTCGACGTGGTTTCACGTTGGATCTTATTTTCTTTTAGAAAAGTGAGATAAGTCTAGCTACTAAGCAGGCTTGCGGGTTCGTCAGCGATGTCGACAAACGCAACGTTTCCGTCACGTCTATGATTCAAAGGAGAGTCCTGGGTCCTGGTTTCAGTATGGGCGAAAGGTGCCGGATAAGCAATAGTTTTCTGCCGAATAAAATGCATCAAGTCGCCAAGTACAATGCGAAAGTGTTCTGCGGGTCTTATTCCAAAGACGGAAGGTTCTTCTTAACAGCCAGTCAAGGTAAGACCGATCGTTCAACTCTTATCCTTTGCTTTTCCTTTCTGCGTCTCTTCTGATGGGTTTCTTTTGTTGCAGATAAAGTTCTACGTCTTTATCGAACACACGACGGCGACTTCACAGAGTTCAAGACAATTTTAGCGAGAGACGTAGGATGGAGCATCTTGGATACCGCTTTTAGTCCTGATGGCAATTATATCGTATACTCTAGTTGGTCAGAATGTTGTAAGTAGATCCTGTATGAAGGTTTTACGTCTTGTATCCTCCTGGAACATTTATCAAACTTTTCCCTTTTGTTCGGTTTCAGTATATTTGTGTCCTGTTTATGGAGATTCGTGCGCACAAGAATCGTTGTCTCTGTGCCCAGAGGACCGAAGGTTTTGCGTGTTCTCTTTAGTGTTTTCCAGTGATGGCCGAGAGATTCTGGGCGGGGCAAACGACGGTTATCTGTACGTCTACGACAGGGAATGCCATCAACGCGCGTTTAGGGTGTGTACTCGATATTTTCAATTTGCATAATACACCGTTAATTGTTCTTCATCATCGTTGTAGATCGAGGGACACGACAACGATGTAAATGCAGTTGTTTTTGCCGACAATACGTCGCAAATTCTGTACAGTGCCGGAGACGATGGCCTCTGTAAGGTATCGTCAACGTTTTTTAATCAGTCGAAACTCTTTGCTTTGTCCCTACAACTTCTTTCCCGTAGGGCTTGAAAACTGTTGCAACACCGTTTTAAGGGAGTAGACTCGTTTCCAAGATTCCATGGATGCGGAATGTGCTTTCTCATTTCTCGGATTGCACCCTTGCAATCCTGGAAACGAATCTACCCTCTTAACGATACTTCGTAATTGCGTCATTCAGAATCTGTATGTACAAGAGGCATTCGATAACAGCTGGAAGAAAATTTCAAAAACGATTCTAGTTATTTTTTGCAACTGTTTCAAGCCCTGCTTTTCTGTCTGTCTGTCTTTGTTTTTCCTTAGTCTTCTACACCTGAACCGTTTAATTGCCCATTTTCTTTTCTTATTTTCTTTCTTTCTTTTTTTCGCGCGCGCTCTTTCCCTGTCCCCCCATTTCTTGGCTTATTTAGGTCTGGGACAGGAGAACGTTGAACGAGTCGGATCCGCATCCTGTGGGAGTGCTGGCTGGTCACATGGACGGGATCACGTACGTCGATCCGCGCGGCGACGGTCGATATCTCATCACAAACAGCAAAGATCAAACTATCAAATTATGGGACGTGCGTGCGTTCTCGGATCTTATGGGTGAACTGAACACACGGAAAGCCGTCGCGAATCAAACCTGGGATTACCGATGGCAACGTGTACCAAAGCGAAGTAAGTCGGGTAACGATTAAAATAGACTTCATAAGGTTCCTCATATGACAATACTGATAATCGTTTTTCTATTGTAGTACATAAAGCGAAGCACATGCTGGAAGGCGACACGAGTATCATGACCTATCGTGGACATTCGGTTCTTCAGACTCTGATACGTTGCCATTTTTCTCCCTCCTCGATTACCGGTCAGAGGTACATATACACGGGGTGTGCTGCTGGACGAGTAATCAGTACGTTTCATTTCGCTTGTTAGAAAACACCGAAGCGTTTTGTGCGCTACAGTAAACGCTCATTGTTAGTCCCACAGCCATGATTTTAAGAAAAATGATTTTCCAAAAATTACGATTTAGAAGGTTACGCGTCCGGACTAATAATGAGCGTTTACTGTATTCGTTTAGTGTGGTTTGGAAATTCACAAACGCGTTTCGGTTACAGTATACGACGTGCTAACCGGCAGAATAGTTAGCACTCTGATGGGACACACTGGATGCGTGCGCGACGTTAACTGGCATCCTTTCCATCAGGAGATCGTTTCGACTTCTGTAAGTATTTTACCCTGATAGTTTTGCGAGCAATTCCAATGCGAATGTCTTGGTACAATAAGCCCTCGACTTACGCGGATTCGTTTCACGCAGATTCGTTGAAGCGAGTCAGAAAAACCAAGTCCGAACTGTAAAATTCGTTTTTTAATAACCTTTTAGTGGCGACCCACTATTCGACTAACGCGGAAAGCGTTGGAACGAACTAACCGCCGTAAGTCGAGGATTTACAGTATCGTCATTCATAATGTAACGCGTTCTAACTTGGATCGTTTTAGTGGGACGGTGCGATCGTGAGCTGGCGATACGCCGGCAAGACTGCGCTAGGTAATTCCGACTCGGAGGAAGAAAGGGACACGGAATCGCCGCCGTTGAGGCGTAGCCAACGAATAGCTGCTCAAAGGGCGAAACGCGCGACTCGGCCCTGTTGAGTCTCGTAGTCGTTCCGCCAAGTAATTGGATCTTTTCGGAATCAATTCAGTCTTTTCGTTCCTACGAGGAAGGAGTTTAGTGCTCGGTGTATGTCGACAGGATATTTTTGTATCGACCGCTGTTACTCATCGACATTCGGGAGACTAACTTTCTTCTACAAGACTGAGTTATTGCTGAATGTACGCGACCCTCTGTGGAGTCAACGTCGTGATAGTTATTTGGCCATCCCGATGGCACGTTACCGGTAAGAGACTCGAACAACGTTCAAAATGAGACTGGGATACGATCCGAACCAAAAAAGTAAACGCTCATTTACGACAGACCCGACCTTCTGTGTCTTTCGTCCTGCGTCCTCTGTCTTTACATCGAACGTTGCTTTCTTTCCCTCCCTCCAGTTCCTTTTTACCACTGTCTCTCCCCTCCTGTCCCCTCGACTCGTCACTTTTTGCAATCTGCCCCCCTCCCGTTCCGCACAATTGTAAGCGTATCTATTGTGAAGCTACAAACCTAGGCAACACTCATTCTTCCGCCACGAAACGATTTGTTTCTTACGTTCATTTCTTACGGGTAGAGAAACGTTTTGTAAATGAGCAAATTGCCACAGCCTACGACCCCTGTTTACGACTAATTAGAGAGCATATATTAATTACCAGTTGTCCCGCGGTTAACGACACACGAAAACTAGGACCGTAACAAGGACAGGAAAAGGCGTCGAATGAGATGTTGGCGGTTTTTACGGCGTCTCGCTGCGTTTTAAAACCGATTAGAAATAAAACATGATCGTACGTCAATTTACACGGTGCGTGGTCCGCAAGGTACATTCAAGTTTCGCGTACCGATTCCCCAAAAATGTATATACATCTATGCAAAATACGCGACCTCGCGCGATAACGCGCATGCAGACGAATACGTGCGCGTATAACTTACAGTGTATACTAATAAATTGTTAAAAGATAAAACTGTGTTATCAGTTCATTCTTCTTCGTCGGATACGGCGATGTATCAGCGTTAACAAGCTCGTAAAGAGTACAATGGATGGTATTTTTTCGCGTCCCCGCCTATGTATACGTGCCTGCACATATGATGCAATCCGCGAAGGTTCCAAGGAAGCCGTAAAAAAGGTCCATATACTGTTCTTTACCATTTATAGCCGCGAAGGAGGCGCATTTGGAAGCCAGAATAATGGCTGGTTGTGCGATAGAAAGTGCACAAGGTTTCTTCATACTCGCACGCATAATCATGATACGACTAGATACATTTTTTCAATGCTATCGACCGCCTTTTAATCCGACCCTCTCACAGTTACCTTTCCCTTGTTGTCGCAGTTCAATTCCCTTGATTTTATTGCCGCCGATAACCGACGAGATACCGAAGAGAATAGACACCGACGGAAGCGAAGAAAGCAGAAAATAAAGGTAAAGAACTCGCGAAAAATCAACCGAGAGAGACAGTCGAACAGAGGTGACTAGTAACAGGTAGCCGATAGTAGACGCAAGTGTCGGTAAACTGACACGAACCGCGTAAGTGCGCGCAACTGCGATTCCTTAAATGGAGCATAACAAAAACAGCAACCAGATTACGGGAGCGTAATTGTGCATTTATGTTTAGAATTTAACAACCGAGAAAAACGATTATTCCAACACTAATGACGAGGCGTTGCAACTACGTATAGACTTCAGCAAACCAAACATACGATTCGACGAACGATTTAACTCCTCCATTAACACTAGACTCACGGAGTATTAAGCAACGACTGCTTCCTATCTTTTAGTTTCTACAAATGTGTAAATAACAAGACCCGCGCGTTTTGGGACCGTAGTACCAATCCCTCCGAAGAAGCGATCGACCATCTCAATAACAAAGGGAATCAGGTGGTCCTTTGACACCAGAACGAGACGTTAGTTAATTTAGATTTTGCCATAGCGCGCGTGCACAAAGAAATATTTGCGACCTCGAATCGTGGTTTCGACTGGTTCCGAGATTCTAGATATTAAAACTATGATTAAAATCGCATTAGTTGCGTCGCACGCGCATTCCTCCAGTTCTGTTCCCCAATCAATGTAACGAAAGCGATTGACTCGCGTGGATGTCTGACAAATTGACAACTCGTCTCGGCGATGCAGTGCCCGATCCGAACGGCCTCAGACCTTGGGCGCACCGTCACGAATTCCGCGTTAAAAGCGCGAACGGCAAAAAAAATTGCTCGATTTAACTCGCCGCGAGCGAGTACGCGGTCGCAATATAGCCGCGTGGACGTTTCGTATGCGCTCGGAAAAATAAGTTTTCCCTGGAGTCTCCGCGGCTTCTAATTAGAGGAAAATAATACCGAAGGAACGTTAAGGGTCTGCGCGACGATTCCATCGGTACCAGTATCGGTACCCCGATGTATCGACAACGATACCGCACAGTTGTTTTAGTTCTCCGCCAAAGATATTCGGAGCAGTTTCATTAAACGGATCGGTCGAACAGCGGAAATTGATAATCGTACGTAACACGATGCTCGATAAGCGGATTAACAGTATTTAAGCTTGAGTTTTGCTAAATCCGCGCTGGTAATTGTGATATCGAATTTTTCCGGAGCGTAGTCATAGTTCAAGAGGACATTTAAATCTGTGAACGAGGAATATAAGAAACGACCTTGCGTAAGTGTACAGGGTGATTCTGGGAACCGGGACAAGTTGCTGCTCTTTTTTTTAACACTTCACCCTCGTACGTTGTTCGGAAATAGCTGCATGAAAGAGACTGGCATTACAGTTCACCCATTTTTATTTTACATTTTGAATCAAATTAGGACCTGTTACGACATACGATTTTGTCCTCAATCATTTGCTTTGTTCTATTTTTACCTAGAACTTGTCTCGGTTTCCAGAATCACCCTGTATAACTTAAAGAAACGTAATCGTTACGATCGCTGTGCATTGATACCGGTACCGATGGTGCTGATGCTGATGGTGACGGTGATGGTAATGGTAGCACAATACATTCCTGACCGAAACGCCGGGGAATTCTTTTTCCCCTGGAGGTGACTCGGCTCCCATGCCGCACAACTCTGCTAATCGATGGAAGTCGATAAAAGGTAGATTAGACGGACTTACGGTCTTCGTAACAGGGAGACGCCAATCGTAAGTTGCCAGTCGCGCGGCACTCATCGTTGTTAGAACGACGTCCAAAGAACTGTAGTTTTCGATCATCTTGAAGTTACCGCGAAAATTCCGGTGGTTGCTCATCGAAATATCCGGTGGTTGCTCATCGAAACCGGGGCCGCACGCGTATTTTCTTCTGTGATCGCTCAAAAACGCCAAAGAGTCGGAAGGCAGGTGTAAGCGCAGGTATGCTCACCGTTGCCGCTCGCGAATCTGTACTTCTCCGATTCTTTTTCTACTCTTCATCTCCTATAAAATCCTACTTCCATTGGTAACAACTAGACTGCGGATCTGTTTGCATTTATGAAGAAATTCGTTGGTTGAAAATAAAACGGCAATAGATTAGAGAAATTCAAGACCTTAAGGGATGATATCAATTTTTATTTTATTCCTACTTCCCAACAATCGATGCAGAATATTTCTATTCTGGTAATAACATTTGTAGAAAGAAATTCTGTCGAATTTGGTACTTTGACGTTTTTTTAATATTTCCAGCAGCCATAAATGCACAAAGATCCGCAGTCTAGTTATTAGCTATTTCGCGAATGTATCGCGATGCTCTCTAATTCTCTTCCCTTTTTTGTCTGTTTTATAATAATTAGATCGTGGATGTTTGCAGACGAGGTCAAAATTACTCCGGATCGATTGCAAGAAGTCGATCAGACCTCCGGTTTCATTTCTTCGTCAATGAATATTCATAAGCCGGGGAGTTTTTACCGCGTGACATTTTCTCGCTATGATTTTTGTTCGCGGTCTAATAATAGTACGTAAATCCTTTTACGACCGGGCTTTATCAAAAGTAACGCGAGATTCGCAAGGCGAAATCGCTCAGATAGATTCTGATGCGAACGATTGGCGCAACCCACCCCACCATTTCGCGGCTGATTAATCAAACGAGGACGAGTCGTGGGATTTTTTTCGCATTCGCGTGTATCTTCGCATCATTCGTATCAGTTCGGGAAACCGGCGAGAAGAAGAGGATAGAGATCTAGAACGATACAGCGAACAGTGCGGAGTCGCGTCGGAACCGGGAAGATCTGTTGATCGGGAAAAGGGGTAAAAGAATCAGACGTTAGCGTCGCGTCGGATGGATTCGAGTGGAACGCGTTTTTCCGTAATTTTAGATAACGTGACTCGTGAGGAAATTATAATAATGCAATTAATTATCATTTTGTAATCCTTCGAAACAGGTAACGTCCGCAGCTAAGATGTCCACGCTGGAAAACATCTCGGAGGACAAATGCGAACCCACCGATATCGGAAGGAGGCATGCGATCCCTATCATTTACTGCAGAGGCAGTCATTACGACATCGGTTTCGATATCGTAAGAAAATTCAATCTGTTTGATCGATAATTCGCGCTCGCTATTATAATACTATACTGTGCACCAGGGTTTCACAAACTGCGCTCCGCGGGAAGCTAGAAAATGCTCGGTGCAAAAATATTAATAACAAAACTTTCTTTCTATATTTTCACTATAATAATTCTACGTATGAATAATTGGTGACATTCGGGATTGTGTCATTACTCTTCACAAGGTGTTCTATCAGAGAAAAAGTTTGGGAAAACCGTGCTGTGCGCTATAGACTATGTATCACGCTCGTTTCGCGCCTTTCTCTATATTTTCACTATAATAATTTTACGTGTGCATAATTCGTGACATTCGTGATTATGTGTCGGTACTCTTCAAATTACGCAAAGTGCTCCGTCAAAACTCAAAGACCGTTAAAGTGCTCTATCAGAGAAAAGGTTTGGGAAACCCTGCTGTGCACTATAGATTATGCATTACGCTCGTTTCGCGCCTTACACGCGTACCGGCATAAGCACGATTACTCGATTGTTCGTTGATATAAGTGTACGTATACGCGTAAATATGCCTATTCAAGCGCTAGATTATTTCACCGTTGAAAATTAGCTGGCGAGTGATAGCGAAACGAGAAAAAACTCATTAGGGAACCGACTTTGCTGGTTATATAAATTGGTAACGAGGTAATTACAACGATTGCGATTAAAGGTATGAACGGAAACGACGGAGGCTTCAAGAAAACTCGAACGATCCCATATTCGTTCTGTCTACTTGAAATATTTATTTTTTCTACCGGGTCAACGGTTGTATATTCATTTATCGAGTTGTCAGAGATCCTTCGATCCAGTCCGTAGAAGATCGAATTGGCGGTATAGATCGCTATCTAAATTTCCTCGTAGATGTCATCGCTTGCCGGATCTCTCGATATCCTGTAATTACGTTTAATTAGAAAATCCCCGGAAATATCGAGAAAACGTGCTCGCTCGCGAATCGTGCTCGCACCTCATTTCCAAGACATTGAATACGTACGTTACGTAATTTTCCATTACATAATATTTAGCAGAACGTCGTACATTGTCCGGTAAAATAGTTTGTAGATGTGGTTTTCAGTGTAGGCGACTTGTGGAAACAGGATCGTCCGAATCAGTATATCCTCCTGCAATCAGAATATGCGCTATTTGATTGGAAGGAAATTTCTGTTGAGTCAATTTATAAAAATATATGTTTGATATTATTCAATGCCACGCAACATCCATTACCTTTAACAAACTTGTTGACATCTTTCAGGTAACTTGTCGATACCTGTTTCCCAATGACGACTCACTAACAACACAAGCAAATTTCATTTACAAGCACAATTACCTGTTATATCATTATAATATAATGTAATGTTTTTTATAATATTACATACAGTAACGCGTTATGACTAGTTGGGGCCCCTGGGCAAAGTAGAATTTCGGGGCCCTTTTGAAATTTTTTATGAGAAAAACGTACAATTTGGATCTTGGATCTTGGTTTGTGTTCGGGAGTCCGAGCATTTGCCCAAGTTGCCCATAGGATAATACGCCACTGATTTTTCTGTCAGGGGCGCACGTTCTCCGAGCTGATCCGAAATTTCTTAAACATTTACAAACCTCTGAACGAAACTTATCTGCCGCTGTATGAGACCGAAGCCGGTAAAAAGGTATACGAGGAAACGCTGAGCTGCGTGGAGCAGCAGTTTCCCGGCTACCTCAGGGAAATCCAAGGAACGGCTGATGGAGCGAACGTTCCTTTTCATAAGGTACGTCGACAGCTGTTCGATTCCTTCCCCAATTCTTACATTTTCGAGTAAACCCGATTTTACGTTTGCTTGTCTTGCAATTAACTCGCAAGATAAATACTGTCTTGATTACAATTATCTTTCCATTCGATTCTAATCTTCTACCGGTTCACAGCTGTTTCTGATGCATCTGGACGATATCGTGCCGAACGTTGCGAATAACCAGGATCGAGCCAACGACTTACCGGTCGGATGTTCCACTGTAATGTGTAACCAGCCTGGGCAGGTAAGCGAACCAATCGACAAAAGCAACGGTGGTCTCATTTCCAGGATTGCAAGGGTGAAGGTGCGCCTTCTAATTTGTCGATAAAGATAAGAGATAGTCTGCAGTATTCTAAAAAGTCCTATTTTTACGTTTACGAGGCGTAATTTGCGTGTAGCTGTCGTTGATTTATGAAGGTAGCTTTTTACTACAAAAACCCCCGTCTTTGCATTATCGAGAAATGAGAAGGCGTATCCTCATCAGTCCCTCGAACGAACGATAGTTAATCGAAACATGTCTCCGCCTACTGCACATTTTTAACAGAATTGTTCCGAAACAGGAAATTTTAGGGCACAACGAGGACGCGTTGAGTGAGACTTTGAACCATTGGTATTTGGTTTCCGCGCATTTGATCGAGCCGGGCTGCAAGGAGGAGAAATTCACGTCCCTGAGTTACGCGGGATTTTTGCCAGGGTACACGATGGGTTACAATTGCCACGGGCTCGCTTATAGCATCAATACTTTGAGCGCGGCGAGCTTGCGCTCCGGTAAAACACGTGAGTACCTGTTCCCCATTTCTAATTCTACCAAGGCTAATATATGTATATGTATGTATCCATTATCGTTTCGCGGAGGTAAATTGATACGATCGGTATCGAATATCGTTCTCGCTGTCCGCAGCCAGGTACTTTTTAACTCGAGCGCTTCTATCCGCGGAGAATTACGTACAAGCTCAACAGATATTGAGGAACGAAGGGTTCGGCGCGGCCGAAGGGTTCTCGGTGAACATGACTTTTCTGACTCAAGAAGGTGACAGGGTGTTTCACAATGTCGAGGTCGGTCCCTGCGAACCCGACGCCACGCAATCGCAACTCAATGTTCTCACCGTGAGCCCCGGAGAAGTGACTTACCACTGCAACAAGTAAGCACTTTCTCGATCTCGATCTGAATTCTCGCGTTTCCCACCACTTATTGGGCGCGCGAAATTTTCAGGTACCTTCGATTGAAGATACCGGAAGTCACGGGCCTTATCATAGACAGTAGCGACAAGAGGATGGAAGCGATTCTCAAGCATCCACCAGCTAAATCTTGCCAGAACGTTGTAGATATCCTAAGCGATCAAACCGACGACGAGTACAGGGTTTATCAAGATATTAGAAAGGACGACGCCGTCAAAACGATCTGTACCGGTATGTCCCTCCGGCATTCGCTTATCGATACCTGCGGTTATCAGGAAAAACTCCACAATTTGCTTTGTTTTTAGCCTTCTTAACTCTTGCTGAATATCTCGAAAGTGAATGTATGTGACATGCGGCGTTTTCCCTGACAACCATAGATATAGTCGATAGTATTTTATACATTCGAATTTCTCTCAATAGGTATTTTCGATTGCATTGAAAGGACCTGGTCCATCTACACTTATAAACCAAGTTGCAGCGAGCCGATCCTGGTGATACCTATGCAGATTCACGGTCACGATCTATCATCCAATTCCGTCATGTAATGTCAAGTTGTAGAACGTGTTTCGTTACATGTGTTATTAGAACTGCTTCCAACTTCCCAAATTGTTCGAATCCAAACCACCTGTACGCATGTACATCGTGCATCAATCACGTGTACATGTCACGCCACGCTATTCGTTGATGTCACTGAATAAAATACGTTCTAGGTTTACCGAAAAATACATCTCTCACGATTTATTATCCTTTCTTACTGTTTTATTATCACAAATCTTGTATAATCCTTTGAAAACTACGGAAATATAATATAGTAAGCGCTATATAGTTATATAGATATACATAGATAATACATACAGATACACAGTTATTAAATAAGAGATGTAAGAAGATATCGGATGAAAACGAGAATGGATGTTTCAACGAGAAACATAAAAGACGTCGTATCCAACAATGGAAATGGAATTTTGATTGTTTAGAATCGGTTAAAAGCGGAAAATTTGTGCGTACCGTGTACCGGTTCAACGGCAATATGTAGGTACCACAACTTTTGGCCGTTTCTTCGACTCCATTTCGGAAAAGAACTCTTTGATGTCCTCCTCGCGGACTACTTTCTTGTTCTCGGCGAATTTCTGCAGGTACTGTTTCAGGCGTTCCTTCATATTGTTGTACTCTATCGAATACATAAAAAGAAGAGAAAAATGGAGAACGAATTTCAAAGTATATTTGTTCGCGTCAGAGTTGGGCATCATTTAAGTAAATGATTATTTACGTAAAAAATTATTTGATAATTTGAAGTTTCAAAAAGAGAAGCGATTATTTGTCTTTCCCTAGAATAATTTGTTATCTGTTTAAAATAAAATTTGCCCAGTTCTGGTTCGCGTATAGCGCTTTGAAACTATCGCATATATTACCTTCGATGGCAGTCAGCTGTTCCACTCGACCCAAAGAAGCCAAAGCTTTCATACCTTTTTCGTACTGAGATTCTCTACTGTAGATTTTACCTGCTTCCTCGTAGGCGTGAACGCTATCCGTTGGATCGAGAAGGAACATAACATTTTTCTCTCTGTAAAGCTGCAATTGCAAAAGATGCATTGGAAACGTATACATATATTGAAATAAGACAGGGCCAGGAGCAGAATGTACAAGTATGAAAATCCTACCGTTTTGCAGGTTTCGCAGGTGCACAGAGCACTCCTCCAGCCTTCCGACCAAAAGCAGCTTCCCTTCGAACAGGTTTTACTTTGTGGCATGGTGCAACCCTCAGGGTGGTTAACGACGTCCACGGACTCGGTGGCCTTCGCTTCGGATGCGGCATCTTTCTCTGTGAATACTGCGATCGAAACAGGGAACGTTACGATGGCGACGATAGTACGTATGACAACACGAATGTCTGTCGACGATTACCCGCGTATTTACTCGCGTAATTCCAGAGAAAACTATTCGCTCTCATGCAATCCGCGCAGATCATCTCGTCGTAAGCACCGTCCGTTGGCATCCCTTTCTTGCTCCCCAGATGCTGTTGGAAACGAATCACGATTTTGTTAATAATTGGAAGGAGTAAGAAAAAACGACAGGAGAAACTTTCAAAGAATAAATATACTCTTTACCATAGAATGATACCAGTCCTCGCAAATAACGCACTGTAGCATTTCATCGTTCACTGTATCTTCTGGGTCTGGATAGGGCCTTTTGCAGACACAGTATAGACCATCGAAATTGTGGTTGTATCCATTCTCAGAGTTTACAGAATCTTTCGACTGGATTGGAGAATGATTACATACAATAAGGTCGAAGAAACACCATGGGAAGTATGATATAGTATGAAGCCTACCGCATCCAGATTACACTTTTTCCCTTCAAACTTGGAGTTGCCACAGTCGCACCTGAAATGCCTTTTCGTGTAGAGTTCGACCAGTTCGTGCCCCTCGTGACAGTGGAAACTGCAAGCAAGACACACAGCAGCGCGAATCGGTTGTGGACAACACGTTTTGCACGCGTACAGGGCTTGCCGAGTGTATCCCTGAAATAAATAGAGTTTGTGGTTGAGCAATAGCATTAATAAAGTGGAACATATTAATAGTATTAACAAAGTGGAAACAAAACCTTGCTATAAGTGCAGTTTTTATCGTCGGATGCGCCCAAAACCGCGCAAGCATCTTCCTCCAATTGATTCTCCTCGCGAAGTACGTCCAGCATTGTGACGGAATTCTCTTCCTCGACAATTTCCTCGACTTTCTCGGACATTTTGTCGGCGACGGTCACGCAAACTGATTTAAACGTATGTAGACAGTCTCGATCGCGTCCTATCGTGACTAACCGTTTATTAGAAATGTGAAAACAGGTCTACCACTTTTTTGAGCCTTCTTTTTCTGCTCCACTCAATCAAACAGATACATACACGTAGTTACCCGAAATGAATGACCGAAGGACTCGCCACAGATACGTTTAAACTAAAAGAGAGCCGTGGAACACAACACAACGTACATTTCGATTCTGGTTACTCCGTTTCGCGCCTCGATACGTTGCGAGAAATTACTGTAATCGCTAAGGTAGCGCCGTTCTCACCTCTTGCGGGTTCTATTTACATTCCGTACATAGACGATGATGCTTCTTATAAACCAACCGCAACAAACATTCAAATTTCAAATTCAAACGTTCGAAGTTTACATTCTGCGTTCGAGTTCTCCTCGAAGTACCCACACACTAGAAATTTCATCCGATTCGAAAAAATAATACACGGTCCGGTCCAGGTCCGTTGCCAATTGTTGCCTATGTATACAATATGTAAATCTATGTCATGGATATAGAATTTACATAGATCTGTTCTTTCATGGATTTTTCGAACCGCATTAGCGCACTCTATCTAGTGTTTCGATTATAACCACAGTTTTTCGCGCATGCGCGGCCAAAACCTGCATGTATGCCGCCATACTTGAATGTTCTTGATCATTGGCTTTTGGAAGCAGCTGCGGCGGCAAAAGGCGGAAACACGGGAAATTACGATAATCTAGTAACATTTTTCAATGTATCGCAGCGCAATGTGCGGTTCCTTCAGTTTTTATTACGCAACGCTGAGTGAAGTATAAAAAATAAAAATTTGGCAAAATGTAAGTTGGTTATTTTGTTTCAAACACGCTATTATTAGTTAAAGTTGACTTTGTCTGGTTAGTCGATATTTTCACTGATAATCCGACACGTTTTTATTTGTATGCGCGACCACTTTTCTGTCACTTTTAACTTTACTTTACTTTTAGGATGGAGAACGTAAACAATTAGTTGTACCGCACAATTTTATCATGATATTTGTTTTCTGCTCTATCAGAACCACTCGGAACATATCATGTTTCTCTCAGTTGTTGAGACTACCCATTGCAACGGTAAGCACATTTTCCATACAATATTTGAACAACACGAATGTTTTCTGGATAAATAGATGGCAATTTATTTTAGTATTCGAAGCAGGCTGCACCAGTTGCGAAGACATCGCCTTCGTTTCCAAGACAACGCAGCTTAACTGCTTCGAAAAGTTTGCAATCTCAAATATTTCCTCCGCAAGTTACATCGGTCCACGATGTAGGAAAGCCTATTGTCGTCGAAAACGACTCGATTGTCGTTCGAAAAGATGACTGTAGCAAAAAGGAGGCGGAATGGAGGTATATAGAGCTAGAGTCCAACAAGCTGCGAAAGCATTGTCTTATGCTTTCTAAAATAAGGTTAACGTGTACGCAAATTTTACCAGTTTAAAACTTTCCTTTTCATTCCACTCTTTGTCAGACTATACAAAAAGACTAACAGCAACAACTGCCAATTGCAGCACTGGTTGTCGTGACCACCATGGCTGGATACATTTTAGCTCCTGGATCCTTTGACGCCTACACATTTGCAGCATGTTCTATCGGAACTGGATTATGTTCAGCTACAGCGAATGCCATCAATCAATTTTTTGAAGTTCCTTTCGACGCACAAATGTCCAGAACCAAAAACAGAGTATTGGTTAGAGGATATTTGACGTAAGTATACAGGGGTGAACTTTGATTTTAACGAAATTGGTTTGAACTAAGTTTTCTTCAGGCCAGCCCATGCTATAATGTTCGCAACGATATCTGGCATCAGTGGGCTATCCCTACTATACAGCGAAGTGAATGGTCTAACCGCTGCACTGGGAGCAGCTAATCTGGTTCTTTACACTTTAATTTATACTCCCATGAAACGAGTTAGTATATTGAATACCTGGGTCGGATCGATTGGTAAGTGCGACGGTGATCAGTATCCTTTCATGGTAGTTTTAAAATGTGCTTATTCAAAGTTGTTTGACTGTACTTAATCGAAGATGCCCCGTGCCTGTTCAGTTGGAGCGATACCACCGTTAATGGGTTGGGCAGCTTGCGTCGGTGACGTAGCCTCACCCGGTGCCTGGATCATGTCTGGTTTGCTATATGCATGGCAGTTTCCTCATTTCAACGCTTTGTCGTGGAATTTGAGACCGGATTATTCTCGGGCTGGTTACAGAATGATGGCCGTTACCGATCCAAATCTGTGCCGTAAGACGGCGTTTCGTTATACCGCTATACTAACGGGTCTTTGCTACTTGACTCCCGCATTCGACGTTACCAACTGGTGGTTTGCCTTGGAGTCAACACCCCTCAACCTGTACTTTCTCTATTTAGGTATGTCGACTCTGGATTAATAATGAGCGTTTACTGTACACCTGTATATCTCTCTATACATCTGTCGTTTCTTCCTTTCCAGCCCGAAATTTTTATAAGCACTCGGACAGTGGAAGCTCGCGGAAACTATTCCGCTTTTCGCTGATCCATTTGCCTACACTCATGATTCTTCTCCTGGTAAACAAAAAGCACTGGTTCAATGAGAAAACGCAAAAGGATGCCCTGATCATCGATGAAAAGCGGAGCGGTCTGACCGCGTTGTTGACAAAGTTGATCGCAACGACGACCTGGACCGTTTAAGATCGTTGCGCTATTAGTCCAATTCGTATCGTTGACACCGACTTCAGACACGCAAATTGCGTGAAACGGTCGTGTTCAATGATCGATGATTTTCACCAAAAGTATTTTGTAAAATAGTGTAACGTGTAAATAAAAATAGTTATTTGTTACAATCCTTATCGATGCAACGGCGTGAAAAGGATCATCTCCTAGAATCAACGTTTTGGATAGAAACGTTAAACTGATTTTTATTCGCTCACACGATTTGTACGCGAAAACACAACTGGCGCATATTTCCACAAAGTTTCTTTATTAATTGCAAAGCGATATTGTATCGTCGGTAGTATTCCTCTTCGCAGCAAAATCTACTGCCATCTGTCTTCTCGTTTTAGTCAGGTTCCTATGTCCGGCGCAGTCCAAATTTTCCGTGAAACATTTGTTTCTGCAACACTGCCTGCACAACGTGTACACGCACTTGAAACCCTACGGGAATGAGGGACAACAAATCGTTGGAATCGAGTACTAATTTTCTTTAACCGGTATATATAAGAGTGTTTCCTACTTTTTCAAGATATTTCTTAATGTACGAGAATCGTACTTATTTCGTATTTTCACTTGTAGACCATGCTCCTACATTCTTGCCGGAAAAGTAGGACACACCCTGTACAATGGAAAACTATATTTTACAAACCACTGGATTCGGACAGTCGCGGCAAAAACTGTGCCCTCTCTTCGCGACGACTGTTGTTGGCCTGTTGGGACGCCGTGCGATTCGTCTAAGCTTCTTCAACCGTTTCCGCGATATTTCGTTGCCATCCTCGTCCGTAAATTTTCTCTTCGCGGTATCATCCTATAAGATCACGCGAGAGTGAGAGAGACAAAACAAGAATTAACAATGCGAAAACAAGAAGACCAACCGTTTCAAGAGTTGACAACGACGTTTCTTTTTCTTCCGGAGAACTGCGTACGTACGGCTGACACAACCACGGTGGCAGCTTCAAATTGTAATCTACAAGACAAAGGAACAGGATCAGTCTCGCATCGATATACCTATATTTACAATACGTATACAGTGGGTGTACGAAGTGTTCGTAATTTCACTTAAAAATTTATTCTGCTTTAAAAGTGTACGAACACTTTGTCCACCCACTGTATGTATATATATGTAGTATATACCGTACCGTTGTTCTGTTCGTGCCACGCGAGACGGCCTTCGTGATAGGGCAAATAACGATCCCTTAAAGCGTACACCACACTTCTGAACGATTCCATGGTAGAGTTCTGTGCCAAGATTTCCCTTTCCTCTTTATTCTCTGGTAAAGAAAGTCTACTCTCCGGTTAAAAGAATGCCGGACGCGAGGAGGTAAGACGATGAAAGAATACGCAGATGAAGTAATAAAAACAAGATGATACGTACGTGTGATGGAACAATTTGAAGAGGTGACCGCGGATGTAAGAGGCCGGAGCGGGATATCGTTCTACCAGATCCAAATATTCGAGCGCTGCCTCCCAGCTGGCCGGATAACGTGCCTCGAATATGTACGGATTATAAAGATTCCCTTCCGCCGACATCACCGCCTGTACACCGGTTTCTTCTATACACCTATCAACGTCTTGTAGGCATTGAATATTGCCATTGGCGAAAACCGGAATAGCGACGGCTTCTCTAACGTTTCGAAGAAAATACAGACTCGATTAACCGATCAATGTTCCGATGGGAATCGGGATCCAGTGTGAGATAAGCAATACCTGACGGCTTTGATATGATCCCAAGAGGCCACACCAGTCAACGGTCCCTTCTGCTCCCTGGTACGTCCGTGCACGGTAAGCAATCGCGCTCCCGCAGCTTCGAGCATGCGAGCGTACTTCACTGTTTTCTCGATTTCCGGAAACACTCGCAGCTTGCAAGTAACAGGCACACGGAGTCCGTTGCTCAAAGTACTCACTGTACAGAGAAAGAAGGATATACATGTAAGAACGTTTATACCACCCTGTAGATGACTGAGTGTTTCACTCGTATGTTTAACTGTTACATATCATTTTATTGATTTATGTGTTACGTTAATGTTTTGTCAATAAATGATACGGTGTGGTTTTGTTAAATAAACAGTTCTCCGCGAGCGAGCAACGGATCGCAACGAGCCTTGACTGTTTACTTAACAGAACCTCAACGTATCATACATTTATTGACAAAACATTAACGTAACGCGTAAATCAATAAAATTATATACACTGGGTGTACAAAGTGTTCGTACACTTTTTAAAATGGAATAACTTCTTTATAATTGTACCAAACGATCTGACTTTTTATAATTAATTAGAATAATTGGTTTATGAGATGATGTGCATGAAAGATTTATGTATAGACCAATACTTCTAATTTAAGATAAAGAATTAAGTCGTTTGGTACAATTATAAAAAAGTTATTCTATTTTAAAAGATGTACGAACACTTTGTACATCCACTGTACAACAGTTAAACAGTTACAAAGAACTCTCGCGAATTTTCGCGATTTCTACCGACCGATTCGTTGCAGCAAGTCCCAGTCGTCTTGCAGAAAGGCACCGTAGCGTCCGCGTTTCGCGATAGCCTGGGGACAACCTATGTTTACGTCTACAGCGTCGCAGTAGGGCTCTGCTAAAAGCGCCGCCTCCAGCAACACGTTCGGCTCGTTGCCGCAAAACTGGAAGAGAACCATTGTAGATTTAATCCTCATTGTCGTTTCATTGTCCTCGAGTGTCTTATTCACTGAAAGTACCTGTACGATTAAAGGCCGATCTTCGCCGGTGCTAGCTAGAGCTTCCCGCCGATACTTGGGATCTCTGCGGAATACCGAAGAGTGAAGCATCGGCGTGTAACAGAGTTGAGCACCGTGTCGTCGACTCAGCAACCGCCATGGCAATTCGCTGGCGTCGACCATCGGCGCGACCACGTACCGCGGGGATCCCAGCACGGTTTCCCACACATTCTCGGCCGTGGATTCGCCCGTGAACGGTTCCGCTGTAACCGACGTCATCTACGAGGGCAATTATACGCGTCAACGTACACGCGTCTACGATGTCCCTGCGTTCGCAGGGAAAAACCGAGGTCGGTCTCGGGACTGCCGAAACGTAAAACAGGAGAAACGCTACGGTCTCGCGGTCGAGACGTTCATTATCGATGCGCGACGAATGTAACGAAAGGATAAGCGATCGACGAAAGACAGCGACTCGGATAATCAAACTCCCGACGACGATGAGGCGAACCGATCGAACCGAGGAGACGAGGAACGCGAGAAACGTGGCGACTGAAGGGAACACGGAGAGCAAGGTGACCGAAGAGGAAGTGGCGAACGGGGCGAACGAGGTGACGCTGGTTTCGACAAATCCGACTCCAAGATGGGAGAGAGTTGTATGGATTGAGCCACGCGCGAGTTCATCTTCAGCCTCGGCTTTTTCCGGAAGGAACAAGTGCGCCGGGTGCGACCGTGGCCGGTGGATCTCTTCAAGGTCGCCGAATTCGATAATTTCCTGGACTGCGAGATCAGGATCTGGTCGGACGAACGCGGTGGGAACTTGGCGGATGGTCTTAACCCGCTGCTGTCGATGGAAGCGGTGGTTTCGGACTTCGCGACACGGGCTACGTCCTCGTCCACGTTGGTATCGGCGTCGGTCGTCCGTCGTTCAGCGTCGATGCGCGACCGAGCAGAGGCCGATTTAATTTTGCTCGGGCGAGCAGCGTTCGCGTTCGACGATCGTCGTCGACCGCTCCTCCTCAAGTACGTCCTGAGAAATTTTCCTATTCGTTCGACGGCTTCGCAAGAGTTGTTCGTCGGCGGAGCACCGTCAACGGAATTGTTGCCGGCGCTGGTCTGCCGTTTCTTCGATCCGTCGGCTTTGCCGGTGGACCGGCAACGGCTGGTAATCGAGTTAGCGGCGGCGAAGCAACAGGAGACCGGCGAGGGCGTCGACGAGCCGACGAGATCGACCGAGTCTCGGAACACGATGGTCGATTGATTGCGTTTCGCCCCGGACGCACCCCTCGACGAGAACTCGATCGAGGTTTCGTTCGCGATCGACTCGATCTCGTAAGAGAAACACAACCGGAAGTTCTTCCGTTGGTTGTTCCGGGGACGGATCCGCGTTTCCAATGTTGCTCGATCCGACTCGTTCTCATCCGAGTCTGCTTGTCCGTCGAGGATGCGGGGTCGCGAGTTCGTTTCGAGTTTGGCTCGATCGCGTCGATTCGAAGGGAATCTGTTGATCTCGACTGCGGTCACGTCGACGTTCGTGGTCGAACTGCTATTGTTGGCGACCGTGGCGGTTGCGGCTGCAGCTGTGATCGCTGCGGTGGTGGTGACGGAGGCGGCAGCTGTGGCCGCGGCAGCGTGTCGCGCGCGTTTCTTCCGCACGTACTCGTAGGTGGTGAGACCAAGGCACGCGATGTACCCGTGAAAGAAGCACAGGTGAATCAAGAGGATGGCGGCGATGGCCGAGAGGATTCCGATCGTGGAGATCAGGAGGATCGAAACGGTGTCGGAAACGGGAGCGATCGAGAGAGCTGCTCGAGGCATGGTGGCCGTCGCGTTCTCCATCGTGCTGCCGCGGGATTCTCGGTTCGAGAAAAACGACAGCGTCAACTCGGTGGCGGAGAGCCCGGCGACCGATAAGCTAGCCAGGATCGCGGATATCAGGCAAATCAGGAACGCCGAGTAGTTCCTAGCACCGATGCAGTTGTTGAGCCATTTGCAGTGGTGGTCGAACCTCGCGACGCATTTGTTGCATATCGAACAGTGCTTGGTCCTCTTGCTGTCGGTGGTTATGTTGCAGAGGTGACACCGGCCGTTCTCGATCACGCGCGCGTGCTTCGTCCTGTCGAACTCCGGCAGAACCTTGTTCGCTGGTTGAGCCCTGACTCTCGGGTCCGCTGGGTCCAACAGCAACACGGTCAGGTGGGAGCAAAAGTGCGCGAAAAAGACGATCGCGATCAGGCTCGAGAACACCGGCCGCAGACTCGGCTCGAGCTGCGGCGTCAGCACCGCGAACGTGTTTATCGCGATCACCAGAATCACGATCCAACCGATCACCTGCTGCGGGTGCAGAGGCAGCTGGAGCCCGTGCACGCGTCTATATTTCCTGCGTTCCGGCGTGATGAACGCGTTCTCGGCCGAACACCATCTCGATACGATGCCTCTCGTGCTTTCGTTTCGCATAACGAGCGCTTCGTCCCGGCCAGCGCTCGCATCGGTAATCGCTACTCGGCGATTCCTCCAGGACACCGCTTTTCTCGCAGAGACCGCCTATCGACGACTCCAAAAAACGTAGAGAGCCTCGAGAAAGCTTCAGCCTCTTTTTACCAACCTTTCTCCTTCGCTTCCTCTTCTCTTTCTCTTGCCGATTTCTCCTCCCATATTTTCCTCCCCTCGCTCCTCTACGATTTCATATCTTTCGCACGTCCTCCTTCGTTCGACTTTCCCGAACGTTCAATATTTCATCGGTCGCTCGATGTTTCCTAACCCAGACCAAACAACGATATGCGACGATTCGTGGGAACTATGTGGTGGTAACGTCGGGACGTCGCGCATCCCCTCGCCAATTCTCGGGGAAACTCGGTCGGACGAACCCTTTCGACCGATCGCGACTCGCGACCCGCGACACACGACCAACTCGTCGAATCGATACTCGCATGGCAACGTTGTCGCCATGCGAGAACCATTTCGAATGCGTTTAATATGTCCCGTATCTCCGAACGTGTTCTACTCATTCAAAATCGCCTTCTACTCTCCCACCGCCTCCTTCGATTCTGTCGAAATTCGATCTCATCCGCGTACATATATGCAGATACTGTTCAACTTTCGTCCTCTCGAATCTTTCGATAATCGAAACACGTCCAATTGTTTTTATACCACGTGCGAAACTACGTTTAATAATAATAATAATAAAATGGAAACGACTACAACAACCTGTGTCTTTGTTGTCTTACAAACTCGACGACGTAACCAGCTTTGTGCAGCACTGCCATCAGACCCAACTTTTATCGATCGAATAAACGTTGCGAATCAATGTGCTTCTTTGAATTACCCGTTTTAATTGCAATTCACAAAAATTTCCTAAAATTTGTCTTTACTACTGAATATTTTCCAGCACGATTCCAGAACAGTATTAATTCAGGGACGTATCGGTTAATATTATATATTCAATTAGTTAAATGATAAAATATGTACGCTACTTTGGGATTGTCGAACTAACCTTAACTCGCTGGTCCAATGTGGAGGTTAACCCGGAGGATTTACTTAATTCCAACTTGAAATTGCCGACACTATTGTAAACTATACTTGATATCGAATCGCGTTTAAATGTCACGCTGCGTATTGTATCGGTAAAACTATGTTTCTCCTCGCACAGCTTTTATCAATTTGCCATCACTGAAATCAGCTGAAACAAAACATATACATGCATACGCACGTGTACAGTATGCGTGAGGTTTTGAATGTGTGGGGAGAATGGTATCGAGATCGTACTATCGATATGTCGATATGTGTGGCGACTGTGGCTACTTTCAGACAACATTCACCAATGTGAACTTTCTCACTAATGTGAAGTTGTCTTAACTTATTTTTTTAAAAAGGGAAGGGTCATAGAATTAAGATTTAAAATTGTTTCTTGAAATATTATATTTTCAATGTTTCAAGTTATAAATAAATTCAAATAATTAACTTCAGCCTTACATATTTATTGGAGGATCCAGTTCGATAATCTCTAGTGATCCTTTAAACATTATTATAAAAAAGAACGCTAACATATATAGGTGAATGTAGCCACATTTGCAACGGTGGTGATTCGAATGCATTAATCGATTGTCGATATTGCAGACACTTCTCGCAGTTTCGATTCTCGATAGCGATGATGTTTGCTTCGCTGTCGCCTGTCGCTGCCGCTGCCACTATAGTTGTCAATGAATCTATCCGTACCGTTCGATTTGACTCAACGAAAATTCAACATTACTAATGACCTCGAACGAGTGATTTTGCATCTTCGCGACGTTATGTGAGTCGTCGAAATGACTGGTTTAATTGTCTTCGCCACAGTTTGCTTCGTTCTGTACTGCAGTTTCACCTGGTAAGGTTAACGACGATTCATCTCTATTTAGAATTGTACGACGCATCAGAAATATTTAATAATATCGTTGCACATGAAACCTCCGATTTCGAACAGTAACGCAACTATATCTTATTGATCGAAGAATTGCACGTTTCTTGTTTGTATTGTGGTAAAATTTTTTGGTCATTACTGTTTCGTAGTTCTTTTTACTATCAACGAATTGTTGATTAGTAGACAGCGGATCTTTATGTAGAATAAAAATTGCTCGCACCAATTGCAAATGACCGGAGCCACGTAAACAGTTTATTCCTACTTCGATCATTTTAACAAGCTGATAAACATACATTAGCGCACTTAAATCATTGTGACCTTTCTCCTGTATTAAATTGCGCATACTCATTTTTACCATAAATACATAAAATCTGCAAACTATTAATTAGTTACCACATTTTCACTAAATATCGTATAATACTATTGACAATACGTTGCTTCTCTGCGCATAAAAAGAGAGCACGTGACAATCGCACTTATCGACGTTGAAATCAAATCTATTTAAAAGGAAATTTATATGTGTAAATGAAAATTGAAGGTAGGATTGTACCTCAAGCTTTGTACCTCGAATAGACGTATAATGAACTAAAATCGGATGTTTCCTATGGAACAACCTAATAATTCGAGGAATCCATCTGTCGTAGGATAATACCCTGGCTCGCGGCATGGCTGGTGAAAAGGCGGTACAAAATTGATTTACAGGTCGGCCACATTTCGTTACCTTATTTTATACTTCGAGACGTGAACGTTTCGAAAAATGGATTCACATTGGTAAGTATTATATTAAGGTACCAAGGAACCAACGATATTGGACTAGCTTTCTTTGAATGATTTTAGCAAGTGGAGGAAATCAGTATACGTAGCAGTTTGTTCAGTAGCGATGTAGCAAAACTATTGGCTGTGATAATGAAAGATGTACGGATAAACAAGGATGGACCGACGAAGACGCCTTGCTTGCCGAAGAAACCGGCGCATCTGTTGGATTTCCGAAATAAAAAGATTCCTCCGATAATCATAACTTTTGTACAGGTACTATGAATAAGAGAGGGGGTCGATCATTCGAGGATCATTGGTTTTCGTGTCTCTTGATCTTGTTACCGAATGTTTCAGTTTATGGCGGTACATATAGAGAATTTAAGTCTTTTAGCATTGGGTAACGGCTGGCTCGCAAACGGTAGCGCGGAGAGTCTCAGTTTGGATGGTAGCGTTGTCCATGGAGCTCGTACCCTCCTTGGGTCTGCCAGCGTCGTGGGTGGTGTGATGAAATTATTGCGACACTCGTCCGACGCGTGTCTCTCGCAGATATCGTTTGCGGGTACGGCAGAAGCTACGTTGAGAGCGCAAGGAGACCTTTCGGTGGAGGTAAGGTAATCTTGTTCCGAACGCGTGCACGTTTCTACCTTTTTGGCTCCCGACACACATCCGTTTTTCGGTAATTACTATATTTAGGGGAGGCAGCTGACCTTCACTTTGACATATGTTACATACTTTGTCAATTAGTCGCCGCAATCTCATATGCGATCGTCACGTTAAAAGAACGGATACGTGTAGCGGGCCTTTACGTGAACATTGTTTGGACCGTAGCGGCGACACGATGATCGCGCGACGTGGCGCTGCGGTCCAAACACTTCGTTCAATGCTTTGAATGGTAGCTGTTTGTGTTCAGCGCACTTTATGGACGATCCGAAACAACTGTCCTTTCAAAGGGGAATCAATTGAAATCAAGCAGGATCTAATTTATAGAAATTGTACATCGGAATAATGCAGACAGAAGGTTCTGGAGGTGTGGATCTGGTCACCTTCTTCAAAGACAAATGCTCGTTGGCCGACGCATCATCGTACTCGAATGCGAACGTCGACTCCTCCAACGATTTGTTGACTCGATTAGCGCCGCTCATCCCGAAAGTACATCGTTCACTCACGTTCTTACGTATTCGAACATTTATTCAGGATATGGACTTAAACGAATTGGTTTGATTGTAGGATTTTATATTGAAAATTGGCCCGTCTTCCGTGATCATGGGCAAAGAGGATGGCATGGTACTCGGTTTAGAAGGTGTGATGAAGGGTCTCCAAGTAAACACGAAATTCCAGCCGTGCAGTTTTCAATTGAGTCTTACTTTAACTTTAGACGGTCTTTCCGTTCGCAGCAAGCTTCCGATTTTGACGTTGCGATCGTTATTAATCAATTCGAAGGTATTACCTACTGTATTGTTTATCTCTCTCTCTGTCTTTGTCTTTATCTTCGTCTCTGTCTTTATTTCTACGGGACGGTATTACTTCTACAGGTGGATCGAAACATTTTAGAAATTGCCACGCAAATCCACAATCTCTCGATTATTTATGACCGGAAAGATTGGGAGACAATGTTCTACAATGCCGATCACGAAATATCGAGGCCGGTCACTGGCATCACTTTCAAGAATAAGTTACCATGGTCGGATGTCAGAGTGAACACTGAGCTTTACGATTCGTCCGTGAACGTCAAGTTGTTCGACGTCGACGAAATTTCCTGCGGAGTGAACCACGTGAAGTATTCCCTGAACACCCTCACAGGTACAAGTACGACACGCAAACGTGTCCGTGTCAAGTTTCGCGACGCACAGCGTGCTGTTTGGCCGATCTGTGAAGATATTTTAATTGTAAATGATTACACTTTTCGATGGTATACGTAAAATAGACGAATAACGTTAAAACATTGATTATAATCCACAGTACTTGATTGAAAAATAGCTACAAACTTTAGAATCTGATACACTCCTCTTTATGGACAAGTTTGGATAAATTTTAGCAAAGTTACAGCAGTTTCAATACTGAGCGAATTTTGAAATAGCTTTGGCCGCACAAATCGACCACGCAGCACATTGTGCGACGTGTCGAAATCAAAAAGTAGAATCTAACGCAAAATGGTTTAATCCAATAGACACGACTGACGGTTGGAATACGGAATTCGTAGTGGAGTCTTTATATTGTACTTTAAACGGTTCCAGTACCGTCACCTCGGAAACGTCCCACCGGTGGGGTACACCGTTGTCCATCGGTGTACTATTAGCTACAACGCGTACCAATGCTATTGGAATCGCTGTCGATGCTCTCGTGGCCGAATGGAGCTTAGAATTTGCCAGATTCCTCGAGGAAGCTTTCAAGTGGGTTCTACGGAGAACAACAACGCGAACTTGTTCGCGTACCGTTGCTTCTATAAACATTCCTTTATCATTTCACAGATGTTACCGGAAAACTAGAAAAACCGAGCTGGCCGAAATTAATGATAACCGTGACTCGGAGAATGTGATGCAGTTGAATCTGAACGTTACGAATTGCAATTTGTTTTTCATTGCGGAGAACAATCGTACGTATGTGTACGTATAGCGTGCGATCGGTCGGTAAGCGCAGAGTCGAGTCGCGTGACACACCGATTAATTTTTAGTTTCCATCATGACGCGTTTGGACACGGCGAGCTTCGAGCACAACGCGAAACGATTGGTCGCCGTGGCCGAGGGTGTTAGCGCGATAACTTTGAACAAGAACGAGCCGATAATCTGTCAACACGCTCAAGCGTTGGTCCATCCGTTCTTGGCTGTAAGAAAGTGCAAAGGTGCAGTCACGTCGGACACGATTAATATCAGTTTGGATGGCACCAATCTGGCCTGGGGTCCAAATTTGCATCTACGACTTCTGCAGCTTTGGCTGGAGTCTGCAGATTTTCGATCGATCTTCGATCGAAACGACGCGGACAGTAGTAGGGTTAACGTCGAAGGTACTTACTCCGTTTTTGATCCGAAACAGTCGAGCGACTCGTAGTCATCGAAATTTTGTCGACAGGCGAGAAGCTTCCAAAACGGAAGCGAATCGTGGACGTGCTAGCCACCGGAGGTATCAGTCTATCGATAGACATTTCTCCGAAACACTTTCTGGAACTTTCGTCGGATCAGTTACGTTGGTCAGAAGGAGAATGGAGGTTGAACTACATTCGCATCGCTTTAGATATGGCCGATATAATCATGGTCGAAGGTTTCCAGCTGGTCAAAGTGTCGGAGAACGAAGAAGTGAGCGCGGAAAGGCAAAGCAACGAGGGTTTCGTGCTAGACTGGAACGAGACGTGGGCGCTCAACATTGAATCGGTGAAGGCTTGTTTTCCTTACGAGCATCAGTTCACGGATGCGATACAAAACGAACTGTTCAGTATAAGGAAATGGTTAAAAGAAATCCATTCCTCCCCGAATAGAAAAAAGAAGGAATTGTTACCGTGCGATCTAATCATAAAGGTATGCAGGTTTTCGCTTATCAAGAAAGAGTATTATAGAGTTAACGATGTCACACGATTGCAGATTAAAGAGTGGGTGTTCGAGGTAAGCGACGATCCGTTCGAGGTCCGATTGCGAGATAATTACGAGCTTTTGGAGGACGAGTACAAGGAAAGCTTGAAGAGGCAGGCGATGCTCGACACGAAAGTAGAGGAGCTTTGTCGAGCTCACTTGCTGTTACCACAAGACAAGGTCGAAGAATTGTACGCTAGTCTATACAAGAAGAATGCGGAGATCTACGTGCAACGGTGGAAGCAAATGCAGCGCGCCGGTCCGGCGAGGACGAGACTGTTCGCATGGTCGATGTTGGACCTAGAGATCTTAGCGTTGGCCGATCCGTCGATCAACGGTACCGAAAGAGCAGTGAACGCGCTGCGAGAAATGGACGCGGAGACACCGTGGCCCGAAGACGGGCTAGAGTTCAGCGCGCTCTGGGTTCGCGGGATAAGCTTGAAATGCGCCGAATGGAAGCTGCAATTGAGAGACTTCCCGCAACCGTTGCTGCTGGTCGAGAGCTTAAGCGTGTGGGGTAGATTAGCCGGCGCGGAAGCGCTTGCACCTCCGAGGGCCAGGCGCACCGTGCGAATCGAAATCGGCGCGCCCTGGGACGACATCGTTGTCGAGAGGGGTATGACGTCTCTCAAGTATTACCACGACTTAAACTGGGACATCGACAAGTTTCGATACGCGTTCGGCCCGTGCTGGGAGCCGGTGATCGCACAATGTAATCTCAGTTTCGAGAAGATCATACATCCGTCGCGGGATCCGAGTCCACCGTTGCCTTTCTGGGACAAGATGCGGTTAACTCTTCACGGAAGGCTGACGCTGTGCGTGAAGCAGCTGACGGTGTTGTTGCACGGCTCGTTGGACCCTTACAACACCACCGAAGAGATGGAGTTAACGTGGACGGGGCTAGCGCTGGATTGGACACAGGGTCGAATCATCGTCAAAGGCGACTTGGACGTGTACGTTCGTACGGCAAGCAAGTATGATGACTGCAGGTTGCTGCATCTGCCGAACGTACGGTTGAGCATAAAACTGGCCTGGGTCTGTTTAGGCGACCCGCGAGACCATCACGCAGCCATCCCTTGCGCGCCGGATAGACTGCCCGAGTATTCGAGCAACCAAGAGCATGACTCGTTCAGAGCGTTCCGTTCGCAGAACTTGAACGCTAGCCTGTCCCTCGAGACAAAGCCGACTGGTTCTCCTACGTTGAGCAGCGCGCCGACCGCGCTGCTTTACGGCAGTACGCTCAGGTGGTTCGAGAATTTGAAACTGATTCTGTCCGGGGCGACCAGACCGACGAGAAAGGGGCCGCTGTTCAAGAACATCCGGCCAAGGAAGAAACAACTTAGTCGACACTACCGTAAAGTTCGACTGACGTTGGCGTTCCATCGGTTTCACGTCAGTTATTGGATGTCGTTCGCGATGCAGCGTGGATTCGAGGTGACCGGCGGCAGGGTTGCCTGCAGCTGCGAGCATAATTTATCCTTGCACCCGATCGACGACGATCTGATACATCGGCCGCGAGCTGAGTGGTCCGTTGTCTACATGAACTGCGAGCTCAGCGACGCGGAAATCTGGCTGAAGAGCGCCCTACAAGAGGACAAAGAAACCGCGTCGCTGCGACAACCGGTCGAGAAATGTTACTGTTTGAGCGTGGCCCGCGTCAGCTACGGCAGGGAAGCAATGGTGACCGGCGTGAGCGGCGGCGACACTCCTACCCATCGGTTGGTCGTGCACGATTTGAAAGGAGCTTGGACCAAAACGAACAGAGACGTAGCGTTCGCTCTTTTCGACTCGTTCATTAAGACTCAACAGCTGAAGAAGAACCTGTCGACCGCCGCGTTGAAAGGCTTCCACAGAGAGAGCTCATCGATTCCGCATAAAAATCGGACAGCGGCCGTCAGATCCACCGATCCGCAAACCACTCCATTGCCGAACGCGCCGATCGCCTGCAATTCGTCGTCGGCAAGTAAACCACAACAAGGAGAAGCTGTCGGGATGTTGCAAAGGTTGATAGCAGAAGCAGCGAACAAACCTGTCGCATTCAGCGACGACCTCTCTGTTCAAACTAGAGGCCAGCAACTCCGGGGATTAGCAGCTTGCCATCAAGACGACGTTCTCCACAAGAATTGGCTGAGTATGTTCTTCCGTCTTCTTCTCTTCCGGTAACCCGTTGCGGACACGGTTGTAATTTTCAGAAACTACTCTATCCGTCGGTTTCAGTTGCCCTAGTCAACAGTCAAGTGTTGCTGAAAGGTATCGAGACGCGGGGCTACGTGATCTTGTCCGCGGCCAAGGCTGAAATATTACAGAGAATTCACCAACCGGTATGGAAGGAGAGAACTCTGGTCACGAAGACCACCTGGGTAGGCTCGTTAGAGTGTATGCAGTATTACGCCACCGTCAACGCCAACATCGATGACAATATTGACGATAATATAATGTGGTTAACGTTGGATAACATTCAGGTAAATGTTGTAAATACAATTTTCTAATTAATTATAAAAAATCAGGTCGTTTGGCATAATTATAAAAAAGTTATTCCATTTTAAATAGTGTACAAACACTTTATACACCCACTGTATACAGGATGGAGCATTTAAAACACGTCATCCGATATCGATATCATTTACTTCTATCGTCGATATGAAACGAGATATTCGAGTGACACGTTTGAAACGCTCTACTCCGTGCAAAGCGAACGACTCAAGCTAAATCGAGTAACTGGAATTGTAGGAGAAAGATTCAACGGTGATAGCTGGTTTACCTGATGTACCGGCTTTGGTAGGCTCTGGGCAGAGCGTCGGTGGTGTGGTCAGTCAGACAGTAGGTGGTGGCGGTGGACCGCAACACCAGCTACAACGTATCGTCTCGAGGTGCAAATGCGAGTTCTTCTATGTCGGATACGGCCAGGCCCTAGATGTTGGGTCCGTCGATCAAGTCCCGCCGCCGCCGAGAGAAGAGGTCAGCCCCTGGGAAAGGAAGGAGCTTTCGGCAGCTGACGCGTTTACTTTGATGCATCACGACTTGGACGTTTGCACCAATTCCCTGCAGTACGCTATGATCCTCGATATCGTGAATAATCTGCTGCTCTATGTTGAACCGAGAAGGAAAGAGGCGTCAGAACGGTTGCAAAGAATGAGGTTTCAGTTGCAGTTGCACTCGGTCGAAGACCAAAAGCGACCTATTCAACAATTGCAGAACACCGTGCGTGGCCTGGTAGCCAAACTGAGGAGATTGGAACGCGAAACGTATCTGGTGCAAAAGGCTCTGGCGGAGAAATCCAGTCCCGAGTTGCTCGCCGAGATGGAACGGTTGGAGGCGAGAGTGTTCGAGTGCAAAGAGCAACTGGCCGCGAAAGCGGAGGAACTCGACGTAATGTTCAGCTGTTACAAAGAAACCACCGCTCCCGCCACAGCTTCCACCACTTTGAAGGATAAGCCGGCTGCGGTCGCGAGAGTCGCCGAAATCTGCTTCAAACATGCCCAATGGAGATTGACGGACGCCGACGGACAATTAGGTATCGCCGATCTTATCTTGACTAATTTCTTGTACACGAAAACCAGCAAAACGGATGACTCGGTCGAGCACCTTCTCGAACTAGGATACGTTCGAATGACCAACTTACTGCCGAATCAAATCTACACGGAAGTTTTGACTCCCACGGAATTGCAAAGCAACATGCCCGTCGACAGGCAAAGAGCTCTTCGAGTTTTCTGCAGGGAGAAAGCGCCGGTGGCTGGCATATCCGTCAAGGAACATTTCGAGATCAACGTGGTTCCTTTGACCATAGGTAAAACCTCCTCTTGTTCTCTTTCTTTGCTTCTTTGGTTTTGGATCAATTTAAATTTGAACTTTGATTTAGGGTTAACCAAAAAGTTTTTCAACACCATGCTGAAATTCTGTTTCCCCGAGAGGGATCCAGAAGGAATAGAGGAATCACCTGCGCCGCAACGAGATTCCTCTTTTTACGTGCCCATCGAAAGAAGGGACGATGTGGAAAAGATGAAGGAGAGAGCGGACAAAAATAAATTGTTTATATACATCAAAATACCAGAAGTACCAGTTCGCGTATCTTATAAGGTATTTTCGCGTCCCTATTCCTACGTTTTGAAAATGTTCTTAATCGACGTTGCGTATCATTACAGGGAAATAAGGAGAAAAATTTGGAAGATGTCCGTGATTTTGCGCTTGTAATACCTACGTTGGAGTATCATAATGTGACCTGGACGTGGCTCGATCTCTTGTTGGCGATGAAAAGCGATTCTAGACGTGTGATATTGAGTCAAGCGATCAAGCAAAAATTACAAATCAAACCACGAGGTCCGCAAGAAGAATCTGCCCCGCAAGAGGAAGACAAAGCTCGACTTTTATTGGGTGCTAGACACTTGCCCGGAGACGCGAGGAAGAAGGGCGTATTTAAATTCAAGTAGATCTTGATTTTGAATTGATTTGAACAAAATTTCAGACAAAACGAAAGAACATGAGACGAAACAATAGAAAGCAGAGTATATTAAGTATTTTCAAACGGTGCTTGCAAACTTTTCTATTTATTACACTTACTCTGTACAATAATAAAGTCGATCCTAGACCAATAAAAAATTACCAGTTTCGCTTTGTATCAAATTTCGTTTTGATAAATCGATTAGAGATAGAACGCTTGGCAAATGTCATGTTCGTACACTTGTATAATACACTGCTGCACGCCTACTATTTAAGACTGGAAGGCAGAGCCGATAGATTCAATACAATCTATTTTAAGAAGTGATTACATTAAATTATTATTATTATTATTATATATATCTATAATTTATAATGAATCGTAATTATTCCTCACATTCTCATAACGATCCATCGAACTATTTCATTATTGTTTTCACCATTACAAATTCTCATATTATAGAAAAATAAATCAGAAATTCTAGTAACGTCGCGTAAGTACAACATCGTATTTTTCGTTGAAATATTTACAATTTACACACCGTTCAAAGTGTTATTATCTACATCTATTATAAAGTGATTAGAGGGGCCTCCGCATTTTTGCTCGCGTGCCTCCACTCGTTTAAATCGGCCAAAATTCTTCTGCCATACATTGTATGTAACTCGCGAAACGTGATCCTCGTTCTTGGGACATTCTCCGTTCTACCGGGAGCAGATCTGACGCTCTGCGAACGATGGTGAGACTCGGGCCTGTTAAAGGGATTGTGACGTTGTCGTGGAGGAGCTTTAGGAGACGGCGAGGGAGCTACAACCATAGTAGTTTCCTCTTCCGCAGCGTCCAATTGTCTTTGTAATTCCGCCACCATCACTTTCATGTAGTCGTAGCTTGCGCACGCCAAAGCTTTCATCCATTGTTCCATAGATTCCTGTGAACCGATGAATAGATTACCATCTATTTCTAATACTGATGAATAGCCATTTGATTTTATGCATTTATCACAAAAATGACTAGATGCAATTTAAAACAGTTAAAAGATTCACAGACTTTATAAATTTATATATAGCTTCTGTGTCTTACAATTGAAGCACAAACTTTTAATTTTGCATAAAGATCCAAAGTCTACTGATGAATGATACCTGAGATTCAGCGGCGAGGGCATAGTTTCTATTATTCGGACCGTGAAACACGATTTGGAAGCCGAACTGTTCCTCGTCCTCTGCCAACTCGATGGTGCAACCTTCCAGAACTATCATACCCACCGGTTCCTTGTCGCCTCGCCGATCGAAATAAAACAATATATTTCCCTTGAGAACGAACCATCGTCTTTGATAGCCACGGTTCAGTTCGCCGCGTTTGTTCAACCATCCCTCGCGATCCACCGGCGTAGCCGACGTTGCAAAAGCTACCATATTTTTCTCGTTTATTTTCATTGCATTTGAAATTCCGTTCTGAACGGATTTTCCTTCTTTCTTCGATATTTCAATCTTTCGGATAGAAAAGAAGTCTTCGTTATTCAAACCGTCCAGTTAACCTCACGGGTAAAAATGTTAAAATAATGATTTATGGCGATCGTTGCATCTGCCTCTTGAAACGATACTCTTTCACGCGCACACTGTAACCGTTCTCCTTTTAATACTTCATGTTTATACAGTGAACTGATTACACGCTACACTTTCACTAAACTTGTCACAGTCTGTCATTTTACGTACACATTCTCGTTGTAAATACAGTAAATACATCTTGAAACGCTCGAGACAGTTGTTGTTCTCTCCCATTGGCTGATGATTAGCTTCTGTCTCGTGATTGGTTCCGTTGTAAAATAGTAGGGATAAAAGTACGACGCTAAGGGGATTTAGGGAACCCGACGCGCGACGCTACGAAAGTATCGTATATTTCTATGTACAGTGGGTGCAAGTGCACTATCTATAGATATTTATATATGTATATAGGTTTACTAACCTTACCTAACAATCAAAGAGGTTAGAATCGAAAATAAACGTCACATCATTTGTACGCGTATGTCTGCACTTGCAACTTGCACCGACCTTTGTATTTAGGTATTAATTAACGGAGAATCCGTACGCGGATTTGTTAATACAACATGGGGAAAGGATTTAACAATTATATGTGTAAAAAGTTTTTCCATCCAGCGTCTCGAGACAATTTGAAACGAGTACGTATCTTTTTATGCATAAAATGAAAGGAGGTTATTTTGTTGTTATTTCCGAATTACGTTTTTGTTGATTATTTCCGCCAGGTATGGATGGCTGAACAGCAAGCAGAGGCTTACAAGAAAAAACAAGAAGAATTACGTGTTCAGTATGAGAAAGAACAAGATCTACACAACAACAAGTAAGTTGCTTATCCTCTGTGTAGTTCATGTACAGTTTATTGAAAATCTTGCTTGGTTCGTTGCAGAGCTTTGTTGAGTAAAGAAAGCAAAGACAAGCTCAGCGTGAATTTCATGTACGAACCTCCACCTGGTGCGAAGAAAGAAAGAGAGAAAGAAGATAACGAGCCTGAGTACAAATTTGAATGGCAACGCAAGTATAACGCACCTAGAGAAAGTTACTGTAAAGGAGACAGCGAAATTAGAGATCAACCGTTCGGAATTCAAGTACGGAATGTACGTTGCATCAAGTGTCACAAGTGGGGACACATAAACACAGGTCGGGTACAATATAACGGAGTACGGTGAACCTGGAGTGGTAAAAAGGCATTTATAATATTGATACAATTAATTTGCAGATAAGGAATGTCCTCTCTATAGTCAAGCCATGAGCGTAGTAATGGCAAACAATTCCCAAACACCGTCTGCTCCCGATGCTCTCACTCTGGTACAGCAAATGAGAGAAGATGGCTTGGCATTGAAAAAGTATGTCCGAGAGGTTTGGTTTATCCGATTGAAAGTTTCTCTTTTTCTAATAAAATTTCTATCTTCCATAGGTCGGCATTAAACGCGCAGCAACATTTGCGAGTTCCCGAGCACGAACATCTGATGGTTTCGGACGACGAGGAACAGTCGGAGATCAAATTTTTGAAAACTCTCTCAAAAAAGGAGAAGAAGAAATTGTTGAGGTAAATAATCTTGCTAAACGAATGTATTTTGAAAGTTAACTTATTTTTTGGAAAATTTTACAGAAAGCTGCAACAACTTGAAAAGAAAACCAAGAAAAGTAAAAAGAAAAAATCAAAAACAAAGAAAAGGAAAACTAAACGTAAACATAGTGACAGCGACACGGGTAGCAGCGTTACAAGCAGTAGCGACAGTGACGACACTGATGACAGTAGTAGTAGCAGCAGTAGCGATAGCGACAGCAACGATAGTAACAGTAATAATGTCATCAACAGAAACGGTACCAATCATTTTAGTATGGACAGTCTGAATGCTAAGCCTTTGAATGGTCACGCGAAGGAGTCTAGAAAACCACGAAGGGATAAACATAAATCTTATTCGAAAATGTCGCATGACGAAAGTTCGAGTCATCGTCGAAGAAGAGAGAAGCGTAAGATAAACGATCGAAGGGAACAAAGTAAATATGAATATAAGAGAGAAGAGAAACACAAGAGATCACACCGGGATGACGGAAGGAAGAGTAAAAATAAAGATTCCGATATTCGTAAAAAGAGAAAAATTGAAGATTCGAACGAAGAGAGAGGCAATGAAAGGCACGATAAGAAACGAATGAAACGATCTTAAGAATAATCATCTTTCTTCGTACGTTTAATGTATACAATAGATTTTTTGATTAAAGGTAACATATACATATATACATATAAGTAGAAATGGTTTCCAACGATAAAGAATTACAGAATAAATGTTAAGTAAAATAAAGTGCATTCATTTTTCTATAGATTCTAAATAGAGAGAAATACGAGATAAAGCGAACAATGGTTTCGATTTCTACATAACTATACGCGTCCGTGTGGCGATTCCATAATAAGTACATATATAAAAATCATTTTACGATCAGAGATGACAACTACGCAATTTTATAAGATATCTCGCAAATGTTTCAAAGCAATTTAAAACGTTCCGAGAGGTGCCGAAGGAAAATACTCTTTTATTTTGGTTAAATTCCATACTTGTATGAAAACGTGAAGACTCACCTTGTTACATTATAGCGACCTATACTATGGAAATGTAACACAAGTGAAATGTTCGCTGTATTTTATATCTAGAAAAGCAATATTTTATCCCTGAAACATTTGTAATATATATATGTATATATATATGTATTATAATATATGTGTGTATGTATCTTACAAACCATCAAATTCTTACTCTCAACATGTCTCTTTTATATAACGTAATCATCTATTAACAAGACTTTTACATGTTTACTAAACACGCGAACGTATATGCGTATCTCTATGTAAAAGTTAATACTATCCAGCTGTTGGCTGTGAACACTTGGGCAGTTTGAATCTGTTGTGTAATTGTCACTTTCATAATAATTACATCTAAAAGGGAATCGGATTAATTACTAATTAGAGTGCGACGTAATCCATTAATAATATATTGAGACGTTACCAATACAATTTGGTTGGATCGCCTTTTCCACTAAAAAGAAAACGTTTTAAGTATAGATTGCGTATACAGCGTGGATCGCCTAAGACAAATCTAGAATAACGCCTACAATTTCGAAGGTAGAAAGAAATTCAAGTTCAAGCTTTCCGACAAAATTTTTTTCCACGAATAAAGCCGAAAGTGTTCTGTTTGTAGAACCGCTGTCTTCAAAAATATATATAGGGGTACCACTTGGAAAAATAGATGGTTCAGAAAAAATTCTTCTTTAAACATTTGTCTTCAAACTTGTAGAAATTATTGAGATGGCTTGTCGTAGGCGATTCATTCTGTACATTATTCGGGACATTATTGTTAAACAAACCACGATTAAGTATGATGAAATACGAGTGAAATATGCCTAAAATATCCATCCGATTCTATTATACATATATATTTATAGAAATTAATGTGATATTTGCTTTGTTACGGCTGCCCTACGTGGCAAAGTAAAACATAGATAAATTATTTGAAACCAATTATACCTGGTATTAGCGGTAGCGAACGAAAGGTTCGAACGTTGATTACATTTGTCATGTCATAATTGACAATACCAATGATCTTCGTGCACTACACGAAGACGTATAGGTAATTTGAATGGTTCCTTTTTATCATTGTTCCAACTTAAAATAAGTTATAATATACCTAGTGGTTAATTGAAAATACCACCAGAGAATTGCATCAGGCTGGGAACTTTCATTTGCAAGCGAACCATTATTAGGTATATCGTTCTAGAATCGGTTCCTTTCGTTGGCCTAGGTAATATTTCACATTTACGATAAATTCGTACTTCTTTGACAGGTCAGACGTGTTAAATAGTCAAGTAACTCGTTGCAACAATGGGATACCATGCCTTCAAAAATATCTCTTAGACCTTTCAATAGTACGGCATATTTCTCCTCGAAAAATGCACTGCTTATCAAAAATCTACGTATATTTACACAACGAAAACATATATCGTATGTTACTTTCCTTCTTCGTAACGTAAACAGTGGCTAGTCACACTAGAGCAGTCACAGGCCTGCGGAATATCTGTAACGCGTGTAGCACCACTACTCTGCTCTCTGCCTGCTATCAATGCGACTCTTCTTTCGATTTAAAATTCATTTTTTCTTCTTCTATGCGTCTACCCAAGTAAATCGTGTTAAAATTGTCGTGTGTAACCGCTGAATTGCAAGAAATCATTATGCCAGAAAATCATACTGCAAATACTTTTCCCAACTTAACAAGAAAATCTTCTTTACTTACCTGTCTTTGAATGGCTATAAACAATTCGACAGCTGTATCTGCTATCTTCGTGACTTACGCGTTATTCGAACCTAGAATGCGATTGCCTACAAAAACTTGGAATCAATTTTTTCCTTTTTGGAGAAAATTTGTACCTGGAGAGGTAAAGTGTCTACCTGTGTGGACGAAAATGAGAAGGTGTGCGAAGGTGAGTATCCGGTGATCTTGGCGATAAACTATGAAGACTTCCACTAAAGCCTGTACTTAAGAAACCTTTACGGGGGCTTTTAGCATTTACTACTCTCGGTTGTGAGTACATTTCCTCTAGGACACTCGGTGCTACGTATGTAAATCCCTGTGAATATTGAATAAGAAAATTTCACTGTATCGATTCGAGTGTCGAGAGACACTTTTGGACACGTACTTGAAAAATCATGTTAGCAGACTCGCTAAGAGTACTTTCGACTGGAGAATCTACAGGCACGGTGGCCGTGAACTGTTCATCGAATTGCGACGTGTCGTCGGCGCTTTTCTGGAAATATTTCAAATCTTTTACGTTAACTATCGTCAAGTTCTGTACTCGTGCATATACAGTGGGTGTACAAAGTATTCGTACACCTGATTTTTGTATCATCAATTAGAAGCATTGGCTTACTAAATGATCTGGAAAAAAAGATTTTCCAAAAATGTCTTCTTAGCATGTAACCTAGCAAATAATAATTTTCTGGAAAATCTTTTTTGCATATCATTACATAAACCAATGCTTCTAATTAATTATAAAAATCAGGTCGTTCGATACAATTATAAAAAGGTTATTCCATTTGAAAAAGTGTACGAACACTTTGTATACCCACTGTAAGTTATTTATAATACAATAGCAATTACTTACTAACGAAGGTTTAAAGGGAGGTTCAAGTTTTCGTGATATTACGTCGTGCCAGTTAATGTGCTTAAAAAAGGAGTGTTTTATTATCTCCTCTGCATCTTCTGGACCTGATCCCAATCTTTGGGATACTTGCCTCTGGAATCATGATACAGCTAATTTTAATTGGACGTTCAAACATTGTTACATTATCCAGACAACTCGAATAAGCTGTACCTTCAATAGTCGCCGTATTAAATCTCTCGCGTCCGGTGATAGATATTGCGGAAGGCGTAATTTTCCTCTCAAAATCTTTTCAATTGTTTTTCTTCTATCGTCTCCTGTGAACGGCGGCTGTAAACGTAAATTATATCTATTGCAATATTACGTAATTGAACTTCTTGACAAAGTATCTTGTGGTTTGTACAATTCGCATACCATTCCGGTAAGCATGTCAAACATTACTGCACCTAAACTCCACCAGTCAACGGCCTTACCGTGTCCACTTCTCGTTAAAATTTCCGGCGCCCTGAGTATGTTAATGAAAAACAGTATATACAGATTTTCAGATTGACCAGTTTAGCTAAGGATTCGTGTTTTATTTAAAATATTATTTCATTTGAACTAAACTTATTCCATTGCTTTGACAATAACCATGTACCGCTTACAAAATAAGAATTCTACTCACATATATTCTATAGTTCCGCAAAATGTGTGCGTCACTGTACCTTCTTGTATATGTTCTTTGCACGAGCCAAAATCAGTTAATTTAACATGACCTTCCCCGTCCAATAAGATATTTTCTGGTTTCAAATCTCTGAAAAGGTAGTATACGATAATTGAATGTGAACAAGGATATATATTGCAAATAATATTACTGTCATGAAAAGTAGTACCTATATATAATACCCTGATTGTGCAGATGCTGAAGCGCAAGTATGATCTCGGACAAATAAAAGCTGTGGACACAAACAAGTAACGAAAAGGACGTCATTGCGCGCATTCCAGATCCATTTGTGTGCTTGGCAATTTTATACAGTTACCGAAACGAAGAGAAATTGTCGATTACTTACCATGCTGTATCTTCCAAGAAAATCCCTTCTCTTTCCAAATAACTGAATAGCTCTCCGCCGCAAAGATACTCCAAAATTAAATACAATTTACCACCGGTTTGAAAAGCATACATTAGATTGACAATGAAGGGATGCTGCAAGAATGATGAACTAAATAAATGTGGCTTTGTTTCGTTGAACACACTATGCGTATAGTTACCTTCACTGCTTCCAAGATGTTTCTCTCTGCTTTTGTATGCGCAGTGTCTTTCTGATTCCTTATAATAGAAGCTTTTCGCAACACCTACGAGGAAAGGAAAACTTTCTATTGTTTTCTTTGGTTATGAGCACATAGAAACATTTGTTAAATGTACCTTCATCGCAAAAATACTGCCTTTATCTTTCCCTGTAACCTTCTTCACTTGGAAAACTTTTCCATATCCACCTTCTCCAAGAATTTTGCATAACTCAAAATCTTGGGGCCCGGTCTTTTCTTGACCAGGGTTTACAATCTCTTCTGACAATTGAACTGTCTCCAAGTTCTCAGACCTATAAGACAAGTTAATAATAGGAATAATACTTTTTTCTGATTTTTTCCCAGGAGAGAGAATAATTTAAAATAAATTCATTAAAGAGGACCTAGGAGCCTGTAATTAGACAAGTATTTAATATCGCGTTCATTGTGGTCCGCGTGTAGTATTAGATTTCTACTTTTAGCCCACTACAGTTCATGGGTTGCTCATCACTGATTTACACTATTTTACAAGAAAGTACAAACAAAAGCTTATTTTCATTGATGGTAGTCTTTATAGATCCAAAATAGGTGAAAATCGTATTAAATTTTGTGGAATTTCATATTCTAGCATTTTTTGAACATTTTTAGAAGACATCAAAATCATAAATTACCATTGTAATTTTAATATAGCCATTAGTTATTCAGAAATTCTACAATACTTACTCTAAAATAGTGTTGACACTTGCGGCGACATTATAATCATCCTGAAAAAGATAAAAGAAATAAATGATCTAACAACAACAATGAAAAACTCTATCGACAATTCAGTAGGAAACAAACTTCTCTGCATTCTAGAACATCGTCGTCCGAATCATCTTGACTGACAGAGTCTCCTTCGTGCAATTCTATATCAAATACTCCAGCCATTCTCTCCACGATGGATTTACATTTAAAAGATGTTCTCGTTAATAATTTTCATTTATCGCAATGCAATCGAATAATCTAACGAATATATACGTCGACGCGATAGTATGATGCTTCTTTGTATTCGCTTGTCCGAGATTTATATTTTCTCATACACTTGTTACCTGCAAACTGCACGTGAAATCATACACAGCATGAAAAATATTTATTATTTTCTCAACAGTATTTACACGAAAACGTAGAAACTTTTTAAAAAACACACAACTCGTGTACCTTAGAACACTGACGATAGATCACCGCGAATGGAAACTCCAATCTAGCATGAAATGTGTAACATCAAGGTTCTGTAGGAACCATAAACTTATAGAGCAGTGATGGGATCAGAGCTGCCAGACTGGGCGCTTTTCACGCGCATGCGCGACGATTCTGACGTCAGACGGTGTCAGTCAAGTATGAAAATCGGGTACCTTGGTCGCCCCGCTAATTTCGCAAAATTTATTATGATTTATGAATTACGATTTTTGAACTATGAAATTATAACAGATTCGAATAAATATTTGAAAAAGTAACACGTCATTTTATTTTGAGAACTATTCTATCCTCCACAACCCCCTATCTTTTCATCATAATATTTTAGATACCTTACTGTTTTGGACGCGCATGCGCGAGTAAGCGCGAGAAATCTTGTCCAATACACAGCCAGTCACAACCATTGTCACAACGATCTAACGGTCACAACAACTGTGGAACTGTACGCTATGCCGCCATGATTATCTTATGTATGGCGAGTTGAGGTAATTATTTATTAATTTCTGCGTGAAATCTCGTATTACGGTGGAGTACGAAATTTACGGCGAATTAGATGTCAGAAGCAGGTATTTCGTAATTTAATAACCACCTTCTTAATTTCTATTTTTTATTTAAGATTTTCGAAGGTTCGATCTAATCCGTTTACCGCCCGGTGCATGGATATTTATTAACGCTTATACTATGAGGTTAATGTTTGTTTGTAATTATTTTGTTAATTGCGGTATTTCTTTTTTAAATGATGGCTCTCACCTGATAATTACTATATTATTTTTGAATATTCATACATTATTAACAAGCGCATGTTCCTTCTAGCATTTTAACATAAAAAATGTCGATCCCACCATATTTGTTGGGTCCTAACCCCTGGGCCACCATGATGGCCCAGCAACAGGCTCACGCGCAACTAGCGGCTGTTCAAGCTCATGCTCAAGCAGCAGCTCACGCGCAAGCTGCTCACCATGCTCACATGCAAGCGATAGCGGGGCCTCCGTTACCTCAAATCCCCAAACAACCTGAAGTTTTATCAGAAGATAAACTTCAAGAGAAAGGTATCGAATAACTACTGTTTTGTATACTATTTCACATAAACCAATACGAAGTTTATAAACACTATAATGTTTACATACATTTTGTATGACGTAATAGCTCAAAAATGGCAACAACTCCAATCGAAAAGATTCGCAGAAAAGAGAAAATTCGGTTTCGTGGATGCTCAGAAAGAGGATATGCCGCCAGAACATATAAGAAAAATTATCAGAGATCACGGAGACATGAGTAGTCGTAAATACAGACACGACAAACGTGTCTATTTAGGGTAAATGAAGGTTTAATGTATGATCAAGAAGAAAATTGTAATTAATAAACTCATAACGTTGGTATTCTTTTATTAGAGCATTGAAATATATGCCTCACGCTGTGATGAAACTTCTGGAAAATATGCCAATGCCTTGGGAACAAATTCGGGACGTGAAAGTACTATATCATATAACAGGAGCAATTACGTTTGTAAATGAAATCCCATGGGTTATAGAGCCTGTGTACATTGCTCAATGGGGGTAAGACGTAGAAAAAAATACTTTTACTCCAATTGCTAAATTCGTTGTAACATAGCGAATTAATAAAAACTGTTTCCATTATATAGAACAATGTGGATAATGATGCGACGAGAAAAAAGGGATCGCCGTCACTTTAAAAGAATGAGATTCCCACCTTTCGACGACGAAGAACCACCGCTGGACTACGCCGACAATGTTTTGGACGTAGAACCTTTGGAAGCTATTCAGATCGAGCTCGATTCGGAGGAAGATGAATCCGTAGCATCTTGGTTTTATGAACACAAACCACTGGTTGGCACAAAGTACGTCTAAATATTGTCTTGCAATTATTTCTTCAAAGCACGAGTAATAAATAATATCTAATGATGAAACGCGTAGGGGTCCTGAAATCAACTAGCCTGTGAGTTGACGGTTCTGGTAATTGCACAATTTTTTGTCCGAGACGAATATTGTGGGTTACTACGAGCTGGACAAAACGCTACACTGAATGATCTAATCTCGTACGCATTGTGAAACAAATAGTATCTTCCACAGTTTCCTAATTTATAATTTATTTGTTACAGACACGTAAATGGATCCACCTATCGAAGATGGAATTTGACGCTACCTCAGATGGCAACGTTGTATCGTTTGGCTAATCAGTTGCTGACAGATTTAGTCGATCAAAATTTCTTCTACCTTTTCGATCCGAAATCATTCTTTACCGCGAAGGCGTTAAACATGGCCATACCTGGCGGTCCAAAGTTTGAACCATTGGTGAAGGATTCGAACGCAGCCGATGAAGATTGGAACGAATTTAACGACATCAATAAGATTATAATCAGGCAACCTATAAGGACAGAGTACCGCATCGCGTTCCCCTATTTGTACAACAATATGCCACACTTTGTGCACCTGTCGTGGTAAGTATACGATACACAAACTTATTTTTTTGTCTTTGATATTGTCCACACACGTTTTAAGACCGATAAAGTTTTTAGTATGTTAAAGTCTTACTAGCAGTGTGGTACAGAAAAATGAAACAGTGGTGACCGTTATTCGTATCCTTCCTAAAGTATAGAAGGAAACTGCTGAAATCACCTACATTCCTTTTGTTCCTTTCCTAAAGATTTCAAAAGTTAAACATGAGAAAACAATTCTAATATTTGTGATGTATTTCTAGGTACCATGCACCAAACGTTGTTTATATAAAAACCGAAGATCCTGATCTACCTGCGTTTTATTTTGATCCGTTGATCAATCCCATTTCGCATAGGAACTCGTTGAAGGTATTGCATTGTATTGAAGGTAGATGTATTGTTGATAATTCATTGTCGTCCAATTATTCTCCAGACTGTCGAACCACAAATCGAAGACGACGAAGATTTTGTGCTCCCTGAAGAAGTGCAGCCGTTTTTGCAAGAGACACCACTGTATACCGATAACACAGCGAATGGTATAGCTTTGTTATGGGCGCCAAGACCTTTCAACACTCGATCTGGTAGAACAAGAAGAGCCATCGACATTCCTTTGGTGAAATCTTGGTACAGAGAGCACTGCCCTCCTGGACAACCCGTTAAAGTTCGCGTCAGCTATCAGAAACTGTTGAAATATTTCGTTTTGAACGCCTTGAAACACAGACCTCCAAAGCCGCAGAAGAAACGTTACCTGTTTCGGTCGTTTAAATCCACCAAATTCTTCCAAACTACCACTATAGATTGGGTCGAAGCTGGCCTGCAAGTGTGCAGGCAGGGATATAACATGCTGAATTTATTGATTCATAGAAAGAATTTGAATTACCTTCATTTAGATTATAATTTCAATTTGAAACCTGTGAAAACATTAACCACTAAAGAGAGAAAGAAATCCAGATTCGGAAACGGTGAGTGTCGCTCGTTGTTTATTGTATTGAAGAGTTTAGTACGATATCGTAATATGTTTTGTTTTATAGCTTTTCACTTGTGCCGTGAGATTCTACGTCTAACGAAACTAATCATCGATTCCCACGTGCAATACCGTTTGAACAACGTTGACGCGTTTCAACTTGCCGACGGTTTGCAGTACATCTTCGCACACGTGGGTCAATTGACTGGAATGTATAGGTACAAGTACAAATTAATGAGGCAAATAAGGATGTGCAAAGATTTGAAACACTTGATTTATTATCGTTTCAACACGGTGAGTATTTTAAGTATTTCGCTTTTAGTCAGTTAGATTAGGGCTGTTACTTTCCTTCGAAGCTTAGATTTCTGAAACTTCGAAGGTGATGAGAATTGAAGTTTCGAAGCTTTTACACTTCGCTGTTCGTTTCGTTCCTTCAATTCCTTCGAATCTGCGAAACTTTGGAAAAGTAACAGCCTTAGTTTATATGCGTGATCGAGTTTGTTGCTTTTGGATAACAGGGTCCTGTTGGAAAAGGACCTGGTTGTGGATTTTGGGCACCCGGCTGGAGAGTATGGCTCTTCTTTATGAGGGGAATAACTCCGTTGTTGGAGAGGTGGTTGGGCAACTTGTTGTCCAGACAATTCGAAGGACGACACTCGAAAGGTGTCGCGAAAACTGTGACGAAGCAGCGCGTGGAATCGCACTTTGATCTTGAATTACGTGCGTCCGTGATGCACGATATCGTGGACATGATGCCGGAGGGAATCAAGCAAAATAAAGCTCGAACGATACTTCAGCATCTTAGCGAAGCCTGGAGATGCTGGAAAGCAAATATTCCTTGGAAGGTTCGTTTTTATTAGATCATTGTTTGTAATGCCAAGGCAAATCTCTCATTTTGAACCGATCACATCAGGTTCCTGGACTACCGATTCCCATAGAGAATATGATTCTTCGTTACGTAAAAATGAAGGCAGACTGGTGGACCAACACCGCACATTATAATCGAGAACGTATCAGACGCGGAGCAACCGTGGACAAGACTGTGTGCAAGAAGAATCTTGGGCGTTTGACTCGATTATACCTGAAAGCTGAACAAGAACGACAGCACAACTATTTGAAGGTATAGTATACAATGGAGTACGTGTACGTGAAATACCCGTGTACACGTGTATTTAGCTACACGTGAAATATGGATCTCTACACGTTATGTCTTGCGCGGAAAGGTTCAGAAAAGAAAATCTGTGTTCACAGGACGGTCCGTACATTTCTCCGGAAGAGGCGGTAGCTATATACACGACGACTGTGCACTGGTTGGAATCCAGAAGATTCGCCCCTATACCTTTCCCGCCGTTATCGTACAAACACGATACTAAACTCTTAATATTAGCATTGGAACGTTTGAAAGAAGCATACAGCGTGAAATCAAGGTTGAATCAAAGCCAACGCGAGGAGCTAGGTTTAATTGAACAAGCTTACGATAATCCACACGAAGCGTTGTCTAGGATCAAACGTCATCTCTTAACACAAAGAGCGTTCAAAGAGGTAAATAAACGAAGCAGTGTTCGCGCTTGAAATCTTGTTTCCATGTTGTGTAACTCTTTTGAGAATCGTTTGTTTTCCTTCTATAGGTGGGAATCGAATTTATGGACCTTTACAGCCACCTAATTCCGGTGTACGACGTCGAGCCTCTAGAAAAAATCACAGACGCGTACTTAGATCAATATTTATGGTACGAAGCGGACAAACGAAGATTGTTCCCGCCGTGGGTGAAACCTTCGGACACGGAACCACCTCCGCTGTTGGTCTACAAGTGGTGTCAGGGCATCAACAATTTGCAAGATGTTTGGGATGTCAGCGAGGGAGAGTGCAACGTTTTATTGGAATCGAAGTTTGAGAAATTGTACGAGAAAATTGACTTGACCTTGTTAAACAGACTGCTTAGGTTGATAGTTGATCATAATATAGCTGATTACATGACCGCAAAAAATAACGTTGTCATCAATTACAAGGTATCTTCGAAGACGATCAAATCCAAACTCAGACGGTAGACACAGTAATAAATTATTTTGTTTCGCAGGATATGAATCATACGAACAGTTACGGAATAATCAGAGGGTTGCAATTTGCATCGTTTATAGCGCAGTATTACGGTCTCGTGTTGGATCTGCTTGTTCTCGGATTGCAGAGAGCCAGTGAAATGGCTGGCCCTCCACAAATGCCGAACGACTTTTTAACTTTTCAAGACGTTGCTTCCGAAACTGCGCATCCGATCAGATTGTACTGCAGATACGTCGACAGGATACATTTGTTTTTGAGGTAGGATTCTGACTCCTTCTATAATTAATTAATACTAAACCTACCACCACCCGTCAAAATGACTGGTACCAGATTTATGATTTTACAATTATTGAAGTAATAAAAATGACTTTATAAGAATTGATTTTACAAATATCTTTATTAGTCATTTTTATAAGGAAACATGTATCAATTAGTTTTAAGGTTCGGTATAGGTTTAGTGTTAATACTGTTCTTCTTTTTCGTTTTGTTTCGCCCAGGTTCTCCGCCGACGAAGCAAGAGATTTGATCCAGAGATACTTGACGGAGCATCCAGATCCCAATAACGAGAACATCGTTGGTTACAATAATAAAAAATGTTGGCCTCGGGATGCGCGAATGCGTCTCATGAAGCACGACGTTAACTTGTGAGTAGATAACACGGAGGACGATTTCACGAATTCGTAAAAGAATCGGTCTATTAACATCCAATGTTTGCAGAGGTCGTGCTGTTTTCTGGGATATTAAGAACCGTTTACCTCGTTCTACGACTACGATTCAGTGGGAGAACAGTTTCGTTAGCGTGTATAGCAAAGATAATCCGAATTTACTTTTCAACATGAGCGGGTTCGAGTGCAGAATATTACCGAAGTGCAGGACAACGCACGAAGAATTCACGCACAGAGATGGCGTGTGGAATCTCCAAAATGAAATCACGAAGGAAAGGACGGCTCAATGTTTCCTGAGAGTCGACGATGAAAGTTTACAACGATTTCATAATAGGGTCCGGCAAATTCTCATGGCCTCCGGATCTACGACGTTCACGAAGATCGTTAATAAATGGAACACCGCTTTGATTGGATTGATGACATACTTCCGCGAGGCTGTGGTCAACACACAGGAATTATTGGATCTCTTGGTGAAATGCGAGAATAAAATTCAGACCCGCATTAAGATCGGATTGAACTCGAAAATGCCTTCGAGATTTCCGCCAGTTGTGTTTTACACGCCCAAAGAGCTGGGTGGACTTGGAATGCTGTCAATGGGACACGTCTTAATCCCGCAGGTGGCCTATCGGTTTTACTTTTACAGCTGCATTGTTGTTGCGTGTTTTTTAAAATATCGTTTCTTGTTTTCAGTCTGACTTGAGGTGGTCGAAACAAACCGACGTCGGCATCACGCATTTCCGTTCTGGTATGAGTCACGACGAGGATCAACTGATCCCGAATTTGTACCGATACATTCAACCGTGGGAATCGGAGTTTATCGACTCGCAACGCGTATGGGCGGAATACGCGTTGAAACGTCAAGAAGCAAACGCGCAAAACCGCAGGCTCACTTTGGAAGATCTCGAGGATAGTTGGGATCGTGGTATACCTAGAATAAATACCCTGTTCCAGAAAGACAGGCATACTCTTGCTTACGACAAAGGCTGGAGGATACGTACCGAATTCAAACAGTATCAAGTATATCGTATTTCGTACACTACCGCTCAAAAGTATACAGACACTGTTTCACAAATTTAATGTTTACGTTACACGTTACTTAGGTTCTAAAGCAAAATCCGTTCTGGTGGACTCATCAACGTCACGACGGTAAGCTGTGGAATTTGAACAACTATAGAACGGACATGATTCAAGCCCTCGGCGGTGTAGAGGGTATCCTGGAGCATACATTATTCAAGGGAACATACTTTCCAACATGGGAAGGTCTTTTCTGGTATGATTCTTGGTCGAGTTTATTTTACAAGTAGAGAATAATTCGATGATTCGTTATTTCTTTTCTTTTTTCAGGGAGAAAGCATCCGGCTTCGAAGAATCTATGAAATACAAAAAATTAACCAACGCACAGAGATCTGGTCTCAACCAGATTCCGAATCGACGATTTACGCTATGGTGGTCACCTACCATTAACAGAGCTAACGTATACGTTGGTTTCCAGGTAAAGCAGTTCTCGCACGTTGGACGTCGTAAACCTCTGGATGCGTTCTTACCAACTGTTCTTAATCGATTTTTGTTGTTGATTCGATTAGGTGCAATTAGACTTGACAGGAATATTTATGCACGGTAAAATCCCGACGCTGAAGATCTCACTGATCCAAATTTTCCGTGCCCATTTGTGGCAAAAGGTTCACGAATCCATCGTGATGGATCTTTGCCAAGTTTTCGACCAAGAATTGGACGCACTGGAAATCGAAACTGTTCAGAAGGAAACTATACATCCCAGAAAATCCTACAAAATGAATTCCTCGTGTGCCGATATCTTGCTATTCTCGGCGTACAAATGGAACGTTTCTAGGCCATCTTTATTGGCTGATTCGAAGTCTGTATCTTCTTTCTTTTCCCATTTTTTCCGAATCCGTATAGTATATGGTATCGTGTTATTATATTCTATACGTTATTCGATAGAGATCTGATGGATAACACTACCACGCAAAAATACTGGATAGACGTGCAACTTCGATGGGGAGATTACGACTCGCACGATATCGAACGATACGCTAGAGCGAAATTTTTGGATTACACCACGGACAATATGTCTATTTATCCATCGCCCACAGGATTACTAATTGCCATTGATCTGGCGTACAATTTACACAGGCAAGTTATTTATACTTACCTACAACATAAATCGTCAGAGAATACTTTAAATAAAAAATATATGTTCGAACAGTGCATATGGAAACTGGTTCCCCGGATGCAAACCCCTTATACAGCAAGCGATGGCGAAAATCATGAAAGCGAACCCCGCTTTGTACGTGTTACGAGAACGTATCAGGAAAGCTTTGCAATTATACTCGTCGGAACCTACGGAACCGTACTTATCCTCACAGAATTACGGAGAATTGTTTTCGAATCAAATTATCTGGTACGTATGTACTAATTGACAAATTTTTCTCATTCTAATTGTTGGTCGATCGATTTTCTAGGTTTGTGGACGACACCAACGTATATCGCGTTACGATCCACAAGACGTTCGAAGGTAATTTAACCACGAAGCCTATAAACGGAGCTATTTTTATATTTAATCCTCGAACTGGACAGTTGTTCTTGAAAATCATTCACACGTCCGTTTGGGCTGGTCAGAAACGTTTGGGTCAGGTATGTGAATCGAACGCTTGTACTTTGATAGTTTCAACAATTACGATGGGTGTACGAAGTGTTCGTAATCTGTATGAACACTTTGTACACCCACTGTACATCGATCAATGTTTAATTTCTGTAACAGTTAGCTAAATGGAAAACGGCCGAGGAAGTGGCAGCGTTGATTCGGTCCCTGCCAGTGGAAGAACAACCGAAGCAAATCATTGTGACCAGAAAGGGAATGTTGGATCCTTTGGAAGTGCACTTGCTTGATTTCCCCAACATTGTGATCAAGGGATCGGAACTACAACTACCGTTCCAAGCATGCTTGAAAGTTGAGAAGTTTGGCGATCTAATTCTGAAAGCTACCGAACCACAAATGGTGTTGTTCAATTTATATGACGACTGGCTGAAGACCATCTCATCGTACACGGTATTTCGAGATTATTCTCTTTCTCGATCTGTACGATAACACAAGAAAGCCTAATCGAAATCGGATCGCTATTTTTCCCAGGCATTCTCCCGTTTGATCCTGATTCTCCGCGCTTTACACGTTAACACCGAAAGGACGAAGGTTGTATTGAAACCCGACAAGACAACAATCACGGAACCTCATCATATATGGCCATCTTTGACGGACGACGAATGGATCAAGGTGGAGGTGCAACTGAAAGATTTGATACTGGCGGATTATGGTAAAAAGAACAAGTACGTGTCGTTCAAACAGCTATAGTTGCTTCTACAGTATAAACCAGGGAGGGGAACATGTTGGAACTCCCCGATGTAAACAGTAACCGAGTAAAAGCTTCTGGATAAAACGATGGTTCCTTTTTTTAGCGTAAACGTGGCGTCTCTGACCCAGTCGGAGATTCGAGACATCATTTTGGGCATGGAGATAAGCGCGCCATCCGCTCAACGTCAACAAATCGCCGAGATCGAGAAACAGACGAAAGAACAGTCACAATTGACCGCAACGACCACGAGGACGGTGAACAAACACGGCGACGAAATTATCACGGCAACCACCTCGAACTACGAGACACAGACGTTCAGTTCAAAGACCGAATGGCGTGTAAGAGCAATCTCCGCCACGAATTTGCATCTTCGAACGAATCACATTTATGTGTCTTCCGACGACATCAAAGAGACTGGTTACACCTACATATTGCCAAAAAATGTTCTCAAGAAGTTCGTCACGATCTCCGATTTACGAGCACAGGTGTGTAATTATCCGAACCAGTCTTCTATCTCGTACGTAGACCGCGGATCTTTATGCAAATTTTCTACCTGAATGTTTGTATGATTTGTAGATCGCCGGATATTTGTACGGCATTAGTCCACCCGATAATCCCCAAGTGAAAGAAATCAGATGCATAGTGATGGCTCCACAGTGGGGAACCCATCAAACCGTTCACTTGCCCAATACGCTTCCCAATCATCAATATTTGAAGGAAATGGAACCTCTCGGTTGGATCCACACTCAACCGAACGAATTGCCGCAGTTATCACCACAGGTGTGTCACATGTTCCCTCGATGTACATATTACTCTAATCTTTGACTCGTTGTTATTAGAGTGTAGATAAATATCATTCGATTCGTTTCTATTAGGACATATCCACGCATGCCCGCGTAATGGCGGAAAATCCAATCTGGGACGGAGAAAAGACTATCGTGATTACTTGCAGTTTCACGCCAGGATCTTGTTCCCTTACAGCTTACAAGTTGACACCCAGGTTCGTACACTCGCTATTAAAATAAACATTTTCAATTTACTTATGAGTCACGTTGCTTTTTAGTGGTTTCGAATGGGGAAAACAAAATACCGACAAAGGAAATAATCCGAAGGGTTATCTACCGAGTCACTACGAAAAGGTACAAATGTTGCTGTCCGATCGTTTCCTAGGCTTCTTTATGGTCCCGAGTCAAGGCTCGTGGAACTACAATTTCATGGGTAAGGATTCCTCTTTGTCATGTTGATGTTGAAGTCATGATCTAGCTCCATGTGGATCTCCACGATCACTGTCCCTTCGTCTATCCTTTCTACTGGGGGGCATCCCCGCGAGGGGCCAAGAAATTGTCAGTCAAATAAAAATAGTTTCCCTACGCGATCTCTGTCCCTTCTCGGAACAGGCGATGGGAGCTAGATCGTGACTTCACTGTACATCGAATTCTAGAACGTCGACTTCTCTACAGTGGGTGTACAAAGTATTCGTACACATTTTCAAATAGAATAACTTCTTTATAATTGTACCAAACAACCTGATTTTTTATAACTAATTAGAAGCATTATAAGGTGTACGAATACTGTACACCCACTGTATATAATACAATACGATATATCTCTCCATATATCAATCGCAGGAGTTAGACACGATCCAAACATGAAGTACGAGCTCCAGTTGGCAAATCCGAAAGAATTTTATCACGAGATTCATCGACCGGCGCACTTCCTGAATTTCTCGAGTTTGGAGGATGGCGAAGGTGTTGGAGCCGATCGAGAAGACGTATTCGCTTAAGTAGAATTAATTGTAAAATGTAATTATGTAAAATGTAAGATAATTACGCAAAATAAAAGATTTTGTGTAATTATTGCGCGATTTTAAATTGAAAATATTCTCAATCGAGAATGTTGGATGGATATATCACTCGTTGGCGCGTTTTTCTGACTGTTTATACGTTCCGGGTAATCGAACAGACTTTGTATGTACACGTGTTCCGCTATCAAATATATAGTTGACACGAGTTTCCAATAACATTCACACACCGATCGACCACAGTTAGCAGGTAAAATAGTATTGTTTTACGTATCAAATACTTGATGTTTGTACTATACTTTAATATTGATTAAGAATAAAAACTACATGATTTATACACGTTTTGTGACACGTACATATAAAAGAAGTGTTAGAAAATTCGTTCGTACGTTTGTTTCGTACGGACGACTGACGAGGCAAGCAACACTTGCGGTTTTTTCATTGATTTGGCGACTCGCTTCGGTCGTTCCTTTAACATTAGCATATACAGTGACGTATAAATTCGTCAGCTACGACAACGATTGCAGCAACGCGGCTCGTCGATTCTTCGTGGAAATTGAATCGATTGATGCGTCGTCACCACTCTTGTGCAAAGGGTTAAGGACAATCGTTGTTATCGTCGGGCATCTTTGTTCCATCGGTGGCCAAGGGTGCGTTCGATGAATAAGATTTGTGTTTTTCCTGAATCAACGTGGATGTGGGTGTACTCTTAACTGCGGACAATGGCAACATCTGCGTCGAAGCCAACGAACTGGTGGTGCAGGTTCGAGATGCCGAACTGTGATACGCGCTGCGTGACGAATTACTCGAGAGAACGTTGTGGCCACAGCAGCGAAACTTTTTCAAAAGCAATCGCCTGATTTTCTCCTTCCAAACGAAGATTAGAAAGATTATTACACCTTGCAAGGCGTTTGCCAGATCGGAGAGGTACCAAATGTACCTCGGTGAATTGTTGCACAACCACGATATTATTTCCATCGACCAGTTGATGCCCATTACGATGAATAGTTTCAGATATAGATTGAACCTGCGAAATGTGCATTACAATCTTATCTACAAGTATGTACAAGTATAATAGTTGTACAAACATTTCTTGAAATCTACGTTTGAAAAAAAATTTTGAAAAATGAATGTACAGAGTGTCATGAAATTATATAAATCATAATAAACAATAATAATTATTATAAAATAAAAAACTCCCCGCAAAATCGACCGTGAAAATCGGGGTAAAGAAATAACATTTTTCTTTTTGTTTAATTGTGTTCTACTGGGCATAAGGACCATATGGACATATATATATAATTTTATTCATAAATTTTGCGGGGAAGTTTTACGTCAATTTCCACTAAATCGTAGGTGTAGAATCACGCTACGGTGGCCGTGACATATAATTTCGTGACACCCTTGTGCACCAATTTGGCAGACTAGCAGCTGACATAAAGAAGGATCAAGAAGGAACGCTGCGCTGTTGCGCGATCGAGACCGGATGAATATGTGTTTACTGTATCGGAGGAACTCGTCATTATGAAAACAAATCGAAGCCTGGGAAAATGTTCGTTTTACTCGATCTATGAGGACATCTAAAAATAATATTTCCATCATGAATGAGGCGAACGATAAGTGCGATGCTCGGGTTCGCGTCTCTTTGTATCTGTCGAAGGCGACAACCGTGCCGTTGTACGTTTCTCCTTGATCCACGATATTAAAACAGGAAAGCGATTCCGAAAGGAGACGAACCATTGTTTGTTGTCGTCGTGGCGCCTACTATCGACCCCTTTCAAATGATTCGCCGTGGTCTTTTTATGCTGCGCGATCTTCATCGCCGTGGAGATGAACAGGCATATGTTGCACAGCACTGTGATACCCATGGGACCGTAAAAGTATATAGCTTTCGCTTCTTCCACTAGAAAAGACCGTAACAACGTAAGATTACTTAGCTCAAATTCGAACGATGATCGTTCGAGGGGATGCGATTAAAAAATCAATGTGTGCGACCACCATAACACTAACAATAAGTCAACGTTCGTCTTCAGAACCCATGCTAATTAATAAGCGCATCGTGTGGCATAAAAAAACTAAATAATCTTGAGAAGATTAATCGTTTGCAATTCATTAAAAGAAAACAGTATTTCAAATAAGCTATACAATTTTGAAAATAAAATATTTTATCTCAACGATCTGAAATAAATATTTTACTTTCTGCGTCGTTACAATACTCTGAGAAACCGCGTTAAACATACGCAGGGTATCTTATCGTTAGAAAACTATATATACGCTCATAAATGTATTGAATTCGAACCATTACTTATCAGCGATAATATTTCAAATTGAAATTGAAATACTTTATTTTACATACTTTAAATAAATGGGATTATTTACTATTTATTATTTAAAATGCTGTTTTACGGTGTAGACCGGCAGCGATAACTTACAATTGAACCAACAAGATTTCTCTCCGAATTCGGGTCGTATGAAGTTACTGGGAATGCCAGGAAGAAAATCCATGATGGCACAAACGCTGGTGAGGATGAACGCGCACCCCCAGGCGTAGATCGAGTATATTATAAATTTCTTTTGCTCCCTCTGGTTCACGCTGTCTTGAAGCGACCGGAAACCTCTGAAAATAATCGCGTTTCAATATTTTGTAGTAATAATCCGTTTGTCTCGAACGGGATTCTGTTGGGTTCGACTCAATGGAACGCGCACGTAAACGTAAACGGATATACGTAAAAACAGTTGTGGTTTTACGTGACGCATCGTGGTTTCTCCGAGTAAGTAAGCACTAGTAAAAAGCAGATTGAACGTTCGCACGCCGATAAAGTACGCTTTGTATTTGCTTTCCGTCGCCGTTGGTCCCGACCGGCGCGATCCAATCGAATCGACGAATAACCGAAAATAGTACATATAGATAGATGAAAGGATGATTGTCACGCGACGAGTAAATATTCGTCGCCCTACGGGGCGTATAGCCGTTCCCTACATATACAGAACATATTATATGGTATACGATACAGGGTGTATAAAAATTAATGGTCATCTGTCGTAGGGGTGAATCTACACCTCTGGATCGGTGGACATTTGTAAGAGGAACTTGCCGCAAACAAATTGCAAACAACTTGCAAACTTGCAAACAACTTGCCATTAACAAATCGTAAATTTTTAATTTTCACGAAGAGCTCAAATAAAAATGATTTTCCTATTTTTGCACGTAACCTTGTAAATACCAATTTTTTTGGAAAATCTTTTTAGCAAATATTTTGTAAACCAATGCTTCCAATTAATTCTAAAAAATCAGGTCGTTCGGTACAATTATATCGCCTCCTATCAAACTGTTCCTCTTCTCGTTGAGTAGAAGGCGTTGATGTAAAAAAGAACTTCAATAATTTTCTTTTTAATCAATTCAACTTCAATAAACAAATTCGCTCTAGTTCCTCTTACAAATGTCCACCGATCCAGAGGTGTAGATTCACCCCTAGGGCGGATGGCCATTACTTTTTACACACCCTGAACATATGTATACACGTATTCGCATAAAATATTTGTATACGTGTAGGTGTATGTACATTACGAGAAGAAGGGTGGACCAGAGACGTGCGTGCGTGTGTCAACGCGATCACGCCCATGTCCTTGCTTCGTGTCGTCCACATCGTTTGTCGTGTGTCACCGATCCAGAAAATGCATTCGAAAATGAAAAAAAAGGGCTTGGCGGACAAGCTAGTTACAAACGAAGAGATAATGTATCGTGTTAACCATTATGTTTGCGAGCACGATACCGCGTATATATCGGAAGCCGCAAACACGCAGGCTGTTTTCGGGTTGCGATCACGTTCTTCGCGCTTAAAAATATCGCCCAACTATTCACGCGTAACGCTTGATTTTCACTTTCGGACTCGGGAAAAGAACGTTCGGCTGTTTCGAGTAATTACGCGATGAGAAATGCGCTGCTTCTTTTTCGAGAGGAATTCGACGGTACCATCTTCCATCGGTAGGACGCGCGAGGCGGGGAGTCGCGCGGCGCAGCATCCGCGTTGGCGTCAGCATCGAAGAAAAGAGCGTTTCCCGGCATTCGAGATTTGTTTGGACTATACGTCACGATTTGTTTGCTGTACACCTGGCGTTCTATAGATACATAAGTAGATCGAAAAGTTTTATGAGAACAGCACTCGATGGTGAGACGGAGTCGCGGTTAATTGAGAACGCGAGGCCCGTTTTCGTTTCCAAACTCTGCGCGTAGAAATAGACGAGCACGCCGAATCGAAACCTGCAAATCGACGGAGAAACATTTTTAGTTAGATCGCTGATACAGTTTTCACGGAAGGGACAGCGGTCATGGTATCTAAGGAAGTATTTTTCCTTCAACGTTGCCGATAACGCGATAATCACCGAACGGACAAACATACCCGTACGTCAGAAACGTTAAAGAGTACGAGTGGGTAATCTAGATTAAACGCGGCAGGGCACTCGTTTGTCTATAAATTCTATTGATCTTCGCCTCTATAAATTAATCAGAACGAATTAAAGACGCGATTCGAGCCGAGTCGAGAGCTATTGCCGCCAGCGTCCCGTTTAGGCGATAAAACACTTGGCAAGAGCTCCATGGACCGATCGAAATTAATTTAAGAATGTTTGCGGTGTGTACACGTGCCGTCACGAACCGGATATTCATTTGCGTTCTATAGCAATCAATTTTCTTCGGTGTTTATCAACTATCGAGTTTCTCTTGTTCGATCAAGGGAGTAAAGGGCAGCGTTTATACGTATGTATGTATTCTGTACTCTCGATTAGGCTAGTGACGTTGCGATGCGAAACTACCCTGATAAATCAAGAGAAAAATGTCGTCAGCGACCGCGCAGAATGTTCGACTTACCCGAACGTCCACCAAATGTCGAAGCACATCACGTTCAACCAGAAAAAGCTAGCCAGGAACGAGAAGTAGGTGATGAAAGCTGAAAGAGCCAGAGTCTCGTCAGAATTGTAGCGTACGGTGGTACGTACAGTGGATGTACAAAGTGTTCGTACACTCTCTAAAATGGAATAACTTTTTCATAATTGTATCAAACGACCTGATTTTTTATAAACAATTAGAAGCATTGGTTTATTAAATGATCTGCAAAAAAGATTTTCCATAAATTACAATTTACAAGGTTGCATGCGAAAATAAGAACAGCATTTCTTTTAAAAAATGCCTATTTTATTTTTGCGTGTAATCTTGTAAATAATAATTGTTTGGAAAATCCTTTTCCATATCATTTCATAAACCATTACTTGTAATTAATTATAAAAAGTCAGGTCGTTTGGTACAATTTAAAAAAAGTTATTCCATCTTAAAAAGTGTACGAACACTTTGTACACCCACTGTATATAATATAATAAACAGTAAAAGGGTAAAAGGTAAACACATAACAATAATTAGAGGAAAGACTGTCGCGTCTCGAGCGGATGATTCAAGTTAATATTCCTGTCAGCCAAATCGGGAAAGAAATTTTCGTGCCGATACATCGTTTCTAAATGTTTGTTTCCTCGAAGGTCTCGCGTTGATTCGATTTCATAGACGTCGAATCAACATCGGCGGTGAACGCGTCTAATACTGGCGAAACATCGGAGTGTACCGAAAACGATGCAGGTAGTATCATTGATCTGAGCTTGCGACGTCATCTGCACGACCACAAAGAATACATAGGAGACCATCAGGCAGCCGACGTATCCGCGAAGGGTGCGTCCGTGCATGTTATTCAATTCGGGTAAGGCGGTGTAGACTAGAAACGTGAGGAAAAAGAACGGAATGGATATGATCATTCCAACGGGAGGACTTATTTGTTCCATATTCCAGCAGAATATCATGTCGTAGTGATCGAGGTCCTGGCGTCCGAGGCAATACTGGAATCGGTCCTCGATAAGCTTCGGTTCCCCGTCCTCCTCGTACATCTGGATCATGCCGTTGTCGAGAAGCTTGAACTCGGAGTCGTTTAACTGGTATGCGTTATCGAAACAAAGAATTTCGGTGGTAATACGGAACGAAACAGGTTCGTTTACCAACTCCAACGCGCCCTCGGAACGATAAACAGATGGACAATCAACAGACATGCCGGTATCGTTCATCCCAACACGTACGCAACTACGGTTCACCAAAAGATGTTCTTTCGGGCAACAAAGAGAAATCTCGCCCATGGTCCTGTGAGTCCCGGAACTCCCATACGCCTCGTTCCCCTTGGAATTGCATACCAATGAACACTCGAGGCTTATAGCGTGAACCAATAGAATCAATATCACCGATACCAACCGCATCGCGAACACCGTTCTTCTACCAGGATGGACGCGAGTCAACATCTTGATAGGTGCGTACTCACAAACCGACTGTTTATCGCTGGTCTTGCGGATTTGTCAACCAGACCGCATTCATTATCGCGTTACACGGAAACGACCAACCGAGTTACCAACCAATCTTTCTCGCGTAATGACGGGTGTGTCCTTTCGCCGCCCTTATGCGACCTAGTTCCGACACGCGGCCCATTTCACAATGGACAGTCCGCAAGGTATTTTCTGTTTGCTCCCATACAATTTCGTTTCGTTCCTTTCCGTTACTTTTCGTTCCTCGTTTATTCTTCTCGCGTATCCCTTTTCGTTTACAGTTTAACCCTGTCCTTGGATATCAGCGACGACTCTCCTACGCGGCCTAACACAATCGGAAGGAATCATTTTAATTTTGGACGAGTACACGAGTTCACTTTCTTGGGATTCGTTTTAACGGAAGACGCAAGCCTTCCGGTTTCCCTCGTGTGGATACGGCCAACGTTCGCAGCCTCGTGCCAGGATACCGGTATCTCTGACCTCTAATTTGTATCGCGTCTGGTAGCGAGCGTGCAGTTCGAAAAGGAATAACCGGATAAGGAGATCCAAAACACGCCTCCGCAACAGCGGTGAATAATATTTCTTACAACACAGTTTCGAAACGTTTCGGTGAAAAATGTTAATAAGTATAATTTCGTTTTCCAATAAGCTATCGAACAGGCATTTCGATCTCCTTAAGGTCAGTTTATAGTAGCCAGAACAGGCAAAGAGAAGAGAAACAGAAGTGAGAGAAAGAAGGGAAAGAATTGGAAGCTTACCTATGGCTGAGCAGAGGGCGAACGCAATGCTCGATAACAGATTGACCAGCACGAGAAAAGTGTAAGCGAGGACGAGACAAGCGACGTAGCACATAAGGGTCTTTCCGTAGAGACTTCGCAGCTCCGGAATAATCGCGTAAACCAAAAAGGTTGCGAGAAAGAACGGGATGGAGACCATAATGCCGATATTGTACAATTTTTTAGGTTCGACTCCGTCGATCTCTTTGCAGACGATCACGGCGATCATTTTAACGGACTCTTTCCAGTCGAGGCAGTAGCTCCAGGCCGGAAAACTGTCCAACTCAGTTCGCAGCGTGCCGGTCCGATCGAGGACGAACGCGTCTTCGTTGTAGCGCTCCGGCTCGAGCATGTACCTGCTGGTTTTCTTAGAGCAGTCCATGCTGTCTTCGATTATTCTGAACAGGTTTCCGGCGTCGACACCGTCTTCCCCGATTTCCGAAAGCTCGGAGACCAAGTGGACCCGTTGGAGGATAAGACCAGGCCGTTGCGCGCTGACCGGCAATGCGGTACAATTCGGCTGATCACCGGCACCGAGCATCTTGTCGCGACCGCAACACTTCTTCAGGCAGACTCGCAGATCGCACACGCACCCGATAGTCACGTTTCCGAGCACCCGATAAGAACCCGCCGGATACGGTAGTTGATCGTGATCGTAGAGCAAGCTGCCGTTCTCGAACAGTCGCGTTTTATTCTGCTCCAGAACGATCCCAGGAAACGGTTCGCAAGACGCGTCCGTTCTCCACTTCTCGAATTTGTACCCGCATCCATATCCGAACCAACAGACGATCATCACCGTGATCCCACCGAACACGAAACACGCTCGCATCCTGGAAGGTCTGTTCGTCGACGACCGTTCTCCAGAGCCTAAACTCTAGGGGTGGCTCGGATCTTTGTTTCGCCGTTGTTCATCCTGCGTCGCGACAGACCCGGATCCAAAATAGTTTATTCTTCGTTCAGCGACCAAACGAAGTATCGGTCCAATCCGCTGTTCGGATGTTCCAACGAATGACTCGATCTAACTTCGAACCGACTGCCCTCCGAACTGTCCGTTCGCCCGCGCTGTTCCGAGTTGCCGCGCGTCTCGACGTCTCGGCGCGACGCCTCCTCGCGAATCTCGCGGCTACGCCACCCGCAACGGTGGCGATTACGTCGCCGCCAAGTAGCTTCCATTTCCATCCGATCAACCACCCTTCTTTCCACGTGTTGTTTTCGTTCGTTCGTGTACCGTTCATCGATCCGAAGCTCGTGTTCAAACATTGCGTTCGGTAACTAGAGCGCAGCACTTCCTCTTTTTGGCAATCCCTAATGGTACGTGTCCATCCGACAGTAAAATTATCGTGAGTTACTATCCAGAATCGAATTCGTTACTGTACGCTGTGGACAGCTGCAGCAGAAACTCGCGGAGAGCGAACAGTAAATTGAAACTGGCAAATATTAATCTTTTCCATGGAGAGCAACTGTCAGCAGAGATATACTCTCTCTCTGTTATCAGCTACGCGAACGCCAAATCGAACAATGGGCGGGAAAGTATGGTCTGAAAAATTAATTGACCAAATTATTATTATTATATTGTTGTAATTAGATCACGGATCTTTATGCAAAATAAAATTGTCTGTATTAATGATTTCAATAGAGGGGAATATCGGCATCATATGAAATTTTTCATCAATTTTCAATTTCATCTATTCAATTTTGCCGTAAATGCATTAAGACCCGCAGTCTAAGTATTATATTGTTAAATATATGGAAATTAAATTCTAGGTGAAGTATTGTTTGTACAACATACTCATTGGTTAGACCCGACCGCAAGCATTATCCATGGTGTAGCCCAGCATTTTCTCTTTTTGGAATATTCCTTTCTTCTCATTAAGTACAGGCGTGTCGCGGCCCCCCACCCTGCAAAATTGACTTTGACCTTGAAAACCAAGGTAAAAAATCAAAATTTAAAACTAACTTAGGACTAGCTTAGGGACGAACTTAGCACTAAATTTATGAATAAAATTATATATACATGTCAATATGATCCTTATGACCAGTAGAGCACTATTAAAGCAGGGTCGGATTAAGCCTAGTAGCAGGAGTAGCAAATGCTACGGGCCCCGCGCTTTTGGGGGCCCCACATTAAAATTTTTTAAAAAAAAGGTCATTCATCTGCAACGAGGTATCGACTCGTCGCGAGCCGCAGGATGGAGCAAGATCGTGTTAGTAACCTCTCTATTTTATTATCATACGAAACCTAGGGCCTCATGGTAACATTTGCTACGGGCCCCGCGCTGGTTTAATCCGACACTGAGGTCAAGGTCAATTCTGCGGTGTTTTTTTATGTCAATTTCCACTAAATCGTAGCTGTAGAATCATGCTATAGTGGCCGTGACACCTTGTACATTGAAACAATTTTCTGCATGCCGCATCCATTCTGTCCACGAGTATTATTCTTATTGAAATTCATTCGAGAGCCACATTCCGAAATTTCTTTACGACAACCGTAGATACATCTCGCGGCATCCTGTAAAAATGATCCATCTTTGAAAAATCATAAATCAAAATCTTAGACGTGTTAACTCGCCATCGAAAAAAGCATTGCTCCAACGGGAATGACGAGTTTACTATAATATACACATGTATAAGTATACATAATCTTCAAAAACTTCCGAGATTATGAGTGTGTATTAAAAGTCAACGTATCATTCTTATCAGGGAAATCGAGACTCGTTGCTGACTCTGGCAGTAATGTCTGACAAACGTAAACTTTGAACTAACGTTATTGTACCATAAGCATACTTACTGGGCGAAAAATATGTATTTATAAAGATTCGCGGTATTGGTTATGCGTTATCAATTCTAACGGTAGTGGAAAATAAGAAATCTGTTGGACAGAACACTTTGACTGCCCTAAAATTACTTTGCCACAAATATTGTACGCAGGGCCGGCCATCTGGGGAGTGCTATGCACCGGGGCCTCGCGATTGAGGGGTCCCAACATGATCAAGAACTAAAATAATGTACTCTTGCAACAAAAAAATTTAGGGCCCCAAATGGTTTCTTGCACCCAGGCCCCTTTATAGAAAAGACCAACCTTGATTGTACGATATATTATTAATACGCGGTACAAGATCGTGATTAGTATATCTCTCGTTAAATAAAATTCGTGTTTCCATCTCTATTCCAATTCCCACTCTAATATTCGTATCTATTGTGTCCAGTGATGGTAAATAGGCTTAATCCGGCCCTGGTGCTGGTAGCGGGGATCAATTTTTCACGAAAGTCGTGCACACCTTTTTCAAACGAGACGTTACCGTATGTAGGTATACACAAATACAGAAACAATCTCCGAACATGAGGTTGGGTGATGTAACGCGTCTCGAAACAGCCGGAAGAGATTTATAGACAATTTCCTGTTTTCGTGATACACGTGTATATGTATACACGGTATGTATGGTACCGCGTATTGGTGTGCATGGTATCGGTAACAGTAACTACAGATGGCAAGACAAAATCTTTCAGTTTGACTTTGTCGTTCCGTAGAATTACCACGAGTATTGTTCGGGCCTGTTCGGGCTTAATTCGACGTGGTTCAGTGGATCGATATTGATCGATATTTCCGTGCAACCTGTTGCTGTAAATTCAGTAGATGGCAAACTTGGAGAACTTGAAATCAATATGGAAGCTGGCGGACGCAATTACCTTTGACGTTGATTCCACTCTGATCCAAGAGGAAGGAATCGATGAACTCGCAAAATTTTGCGGGAAAGGAGAGGAGGTTGCTGCTATGTAAGATTTTTTGTCTCCGTTTCTAAAAACGTACTTTCTTCTCGGATTTCTTCGTTTCCAGATCTACTTCTCGTGTACGAACCCGATCGGATCGGATCGGATTAGATCGGGTTCGGATTGTTCGGTTTTGTCAGAAATTTAATTTTAACAATTTTAGGACGAGACGAGCGATGCAGGGACATGCTACGTTTCGGCAATCATTGACGGACCGATTGAATATCATAAATCCAAGTTTGACTCAAGTCAAGCAGTTTCTATCGTCGCACCCACCGAAACTCTCGCCTGGCATCGAGTAGGAAACGATTTCAATCGATAAAATGTAAATGTAATACTGTTTACAGTCAGTCGACTCCTCTAAAATTCCTGACAATTTCAGAGCTCTGGTAACAGCCCTTCGAGCGCATAAAAAACAAGTGTTTCTAATTTCTGGTGGCTTTCGTTGTTTAATCGCGCCAGTTGCGGTAGCACTTGATATTCCGTTAGAAAACGTGTTTGCGAATAGACTAAAATTCTATTTCACTGGTTATTATTCGTTTATGTTTGTTCATAGTTGGCTGTAGTATGATATTTTAGTGTTGAATCACACCTTTTGCAGGGGAATATGCTGGATTCGATGAGAATCAACCGACTGTAGAAAACGGTGGCAAGGCAAAAGTAATTCAGTATCTCAAAAACAAGAGGGGATTCAAATCTGTAGTTCATATTGGCGACGGAGCAACCGATTTAGAAACTATTTCAGTTGCAGATTTATTTATAGGTAGGTTCTGTTCCAGTTGTAAATTTTAGTCGAGATCGTTACCATGTAATTTTTATTTAATCGATTCTCATTCCTATTATTTCTTCATTTTGTACAGGATATGGTGGAGTTGTGGTCAGAGAAAGCATACGATCAGGGTCAGAGTGGTTCGTTACCAATTTCGATCAACTTCTGAACGCTTTAGATGCTTGAATATGTACGATATGATATTTTCAATAGGAAAAAATCGTCCTATACGTCGATAAAATCCATGATTTCTTTATTGCAATTTACTTCCAGTTTGTAATATCCACATGGATCGAACGAGAAGGAAACGCTATAAATAGCATCTTCTTTACACGTATTGTATATGTAGTAACAATTTTTGTATATCTCTGTGTTTCCTTACATAAAATGTTACAGGGGACGATTCTCTCGCGCGAAACGCAACGTTAAAATACTATAGAATCACTCTAATTGTAAGACGACGTTGACATTTCTATACAGTTACCAAACAGTAGTACTGGTATACAAAATCACGTGCCTGCGTGTGCTACGAAACAAATCAATTTAACGCAACATATATAACGCACTTGGCCCGCATTAGATTGTGTTTCCATTTCTCTGTAATCCTTTGAAAATTCATGGATCGATTGTGTACATATTAATTATATATCCTTTCTCCATAAAATTGTGAAATTTTCGATTTTCCCTTACACTTCTCCAGTAATCACTAACAACTTTTTATTCTTTCTTGTTTCTTCTTTTTTATCCAGTCTTGCACTTTATGTTGAAGCGTGACATTCGATTTGACCATATCCATTGTGAGAGGAGATCGATTGAACGGATCCGTTTGATCACTCAGCAGATGCCTGAATAAGACCAATATCGTATTGCTTAAACTTCGGTATATACAGTGGGTATACAAAGTGTTTGTACACCTTTTAAAATAGAATAACTTGTTTATAATCGTACCAAATGACCTAACAATAAAAATAAGACACTGACCTCGCAATGGTTTGGCGATCGATAGTTATTTTGGAGGATGGAAGAATGACAGGGTCCGTCATCAAAGTAGACATGATAGGATCAAGGAACTCATCGGGAGCATCAACCAGTATTTCGTCTTCCTCTCTCTTTTGACTCGCGGCCGCTTCTACATCTTCAGCGAACTGATTGAAAAACCCTAATATAGCCCCACCTCCGATCCGAACTGAAACATTGACAATAATTCAATTCGATCCGCAATGCATGAAATTGTTGCTAAAATTAACTATTCACCCTTAGCACTCAAGTTGTGACTCAGAGGGAGAGATTGAGTTCTCACTAAAAATTGCTGTACCAATATTCAAAATATTGTTTACATTATTAAATGTGTTCGTATCTGATCAATTACTAAACATTTAACTATGTTCAAGTAAATGTTTAATTTTCGAGTTAAAATGGCTCCGAGTGCAAAGGGTTAATCCCTTGATTAGCGATATTCATTTACCCAGAACATTGCCGGCCAATTGAAAAAGTTCCGGACTGTACGATCGACCGTCCTGGGAAACAGCCAGCGGGAATGATTCAACTGGACTAAGATTTACATAGATCTTGCATATGTTCAGCACCAAATTTGCTGGATCAAACGCATATTCCTTTTGATCGTTCACCTAGGAAGAAAACGATCTGTTACATCGATTTTTCATTTTTACAATACATGTTTAATGCTCGATCATACTTCCATGATCATACTACCTTCAGATTCTTTTTATTCGGTCCAACCAATTGGAGCAATAAGTAATTAAGCATCGACGCAATACGATCGACCATTGTCGGATGGCAAAAAATAGATTTGATCTCTGTTGTTAACATATTTAACGTTTCTATCGTCTTTTTTCCCAATATATTGTCAAATTTAGCGGTCATCCCAAGACTGTGCAAATTATGAGCTTGCTGGTCGCGTTCGTGTTGCGGTAGCTTGTTCCACGCTCCGCTCTCCCTTTAAATTCGGATTAATGTCGCGTTGTAGAAACCGAGAAAATTAAGAAATTACGTATGAACACAACATACATCAAATCGTATACCTTGCCTGGATCAATTGCTTTAATTGGGCCATATTCGAAAGCGCTTCATCTAATAGAAATACCGCGTCGTTCATTAAAAGATTTATAAAACGCAGAAACAACGGCGGTTGAGCTGCTTCCATATTGGCTTCTGCTTCTTTGGCTAAAGTACTGTAAAGGATAAATTCAATGCAAATGTTAATGAATGAAATTATGCAGTTTGTAAAAACGATGTGTAGACACCGTTTTATATATCGATTGTCTACTTACGTAAAGGTATTACGATGTTCTGTAAGTGTCCATAAATGTTCCATAACAACATACATTGGTCGTCGATATTTAAACTTCTGCTCGAATTGCACGCTCTGACCTGTCATTTCAATACTTACGAATACTTTTAGTAAATTAGGGACGATCTAAATTACGAAGCAAACGATTTTATAGTAAGAAGAAATGATCAACGATCAGAAATGAATACCTACATGTTGTCTATAAGGGTGTGTAATAAATAATTGTTCTCTAAAGAATGTTCCAAAGTTCCGCATCAAGGGGTTGATGGTTTCGTCGTTCGTTGGTAAAAGAGCCTCTAAACCCTCCGCTAGTCGCGCACGTAAATGAGGATTATATAATCGTTGCTGAGAGTCCATTAGTACTATGATCTAAAGTAACACGAGTCTAATCATTGTACCGAACTGCATCAATTTAATTTTATCATACACGTATTTTCTAGCTTGCCTCTGTTAGTACAGGTGCTAAAAAGAACTGGCCTTGTTGCTCGAAAATGTTTGGATTCAAACGGCACAGAAAACATAAAAATCTAATGGTATTCTCCACGACGAATTCAGGAATGCATCTAAACACGTAGTAATGTATTATTATCTTAACAGCAGAGTAAACGAGTCGAGTCCAGATCCTGGATCTGGCTTAGTATTCTCGGTGAGGTAACTTATTCAAACACACACCTCAAAGTATCTGGAACGGCTTCTGGTAATGGAAATGTTACCTCCTTATATTCTTTTGGAGTATAATCGCAGGTTTCCCCTTCTCCAGTTTCCCCGTTGCTTATATACACTTGTACCAACCAAAACGCTGTAGTTGCGTGAAATTTTGCTAAAAGTTTCAACATCTCTGGAGTTAATAGACTTGCTTTTAGCGATAAATACCTAGAACATAAACACTTATTCAGAATTCCAATGTTTTCTACTTAAAATAAGATGTACAAAAGCCCATACTTGGTCATCTCTTCCTCCATGCGCTGTGTTATTATTTCAAGTACCTCAGAACTGCCACCGTTCTGTGCATCTCCATGGATTCTTTGGATTTGCAGCAGATCCTGATATGTTCTACAATGTCGCAAAACGTGAACAGTGATAAATGTAATTAATAAGTAAATAATGAAAGAGATTTCAAGGGGATGTCAAACCTTATGAGCTTATCCAATACCACTCTGTATCCAAGATCTAAAGCTCTGTGAGTTAAAAAAAAACATTCTGTAGTGAAACTAAATTTTTTCGCGACCGGTCTGGCTCCACCTTCGGACGTTGGTATTAAGCAAGTTTCTGAGGATAATCCTTTTAAATGTATAGTATTGTTTGAAGATTCGTTTTCATTACTCTAAACAAAAGTTATCAAGATTTATAAGATGCTGTTTAAAACTTGAAACATCATTGTTAAATTTGTGAATATCAACTGACCTCTGCTGCACAATACGTTGGATCTATCTTAGGCACTTTCGTTTGATTTTCTTGTATGCAGAATGGCTGACAAAGACGCAGCAATACGCATCCTAAATTTAACATAAACCCATCAGAGACGGTCAATGCGGAGCTCAGATCTACATCATTTTGCGTGTTCCAAAGTTTGCCTCTGCTCGCATTCAAACGTAGACAATTGCCTATCCATTCGAGGGTCAAGTGGCGAATTTCGTGTGAAAGTAACAGCAACGAATGAAAAACTTTGTACAAAGATTCGCTTAACACATCCAGAGCAGTCCAAATGGTGCGTTCGATGGCGCTGCTTGTCTACAATACAAAATACAAGGGGTTATTTGTTCCGATTTCGATTAAATCTTCAAATTTACAGTTACTTTTGCTTAGTACTTGCCTGTTGAAACGACTTTTCAAACAAATAGAACGGTTCGTCTTTCGATTTTGGTAAACAGCTTAAACTAAAAAGTGCACCGAATAATGTATCCGCGTAAGCTCTACCTTGAGTACTCTGCGGAGTACTATGACGAATTAGTAATTTAGCTAAGGGTTCTATCGAAGAAAATACATTTAATATTGTAAACCAGGACTGCGAGAAAGACCCGAGAACAGTTTGTGCTACTTCCTTATGGATTATATCGAGAATGGGACTAAAAGATGCAGCGATTATATCCGTCGCCTGTTCCTTGTTCTCTGTTTGCAACTTGTTTACGATCCCATCTACGAACGACGTTAGAATTCGAAGAGACCACGTTGATATCCCTTCCAGTTTACACAATGTAAGGAACTGACTGTGAATCTAAAAAATATAATAGAATTCGATTATACGATTACGCTCTGGCTGATTATGCATAGTATATAATAATTGGTACCTCTTGTCCTTGAAACAAATCTGGTTCTTGCAACGCTACCCCAGCATTTTGTAAAATAATTTGTTGCATTCTCTCGACAATATCATCGAGTTCTTTCTCATTCCGATACCGTTCCAAACGGCAATAACATTCAAATAAATAACATATCGCTTGGTTTTCTAGTATATGAGGAACAATGGGTGTGCTAGTGTTTTGCTGAGGATCTTGGAGGGTCACTAATTTCGATTCAGGATCGGAGAGCATCAATCGTTCGAAAACCGCTTGTTCGATAGAATCAACGTCGATAAACACCAATCTTTGATTGACTCCTGTCTCGTGTAATGTTATTGCAAACACGTCCGCGAGGAGATACTTAACCTCCTTGTCGAGTTTCGAACCGTTCAGACCTTGAACATTCGTGGGTTTCGTTCGATCCTGTACATTTATGTTTTCGAGTTTCGTAACGTAATCGACTCCGTTATTTTCGTTGATAATTGTCTGATTTTGCGACGAGAATGACACGGCATCGTTGATGCTCGGAAACAATCCAACGAATGGATTGTTGTTCATATTGTCGCACATTGTTCACCCGTTAAAACTCGATCACCACTGTTACAAATATAGTTGATCTAAAAATAAATAGGTACGATTGAACGTTTCACTCGAAAAATATTCACATGAACGTCGGAATGTCATCGGATTATTCACCCTACACCTGTACGTCGCGTTCTACTCCGTTCACACAGCGCCAATATCCAACCTACACCTACACAACATATACATACTTATCTACATGTGTATGTAGGTACGCAGCGCTACGGGATTGTTGGCGCTTTTCACGCGCATGCGCGAGTTTTGTCAGGAACGTGTCTACGTCCGAAGATTGTGGGGGACTATTGAGAGAAAAATAATGGGGTACTATTATTAGCGGGAACGTCCAGCAGAGTCCGCTACTACCTTTACGATATGAGGCGTGAAAGAAAAGCGGACTATGAGAATTTCAGATACGTCATTCTTAATATTTAATCAAATAATAAATTTTGCGAAATTAGCGGGGCGACCAAGGTACCCAATTTTCGTACTTGACTGAGGCCGTCTGACGTCAGAATCGTCGCGCATGCGCGTGAAAAGCGCCAACAATCCTATCACTGGCTACAATACATATCTCCCGATAGATATGTATATGAAAACAGAGCAATGTTAATAAATAGACTGCGAATCTTTATGCAAAATAAAACTTTTCTTCATCAATTACAAGGATTCTCGAGCTAAATGAAATAATGCGTCGATACTCTTAGATTCTTTTAACCCTCATACGTTCCTCAAAGTGAAAATGCACCCATTCAATATTTTCACATAATAATTTATCCTTGAAACATAATTTGTTGATTTAACGTGTAAAATAAAAATGGGTGAATTGTTATCCTATTCAGTCTCTTTCATGCATTTTTGAGGAGCGTATGAGGGTTAATTTCATTTTTCCGCAGTTTATTGAAAAATAACAAAAGTGACGCGTAACACCGACAGTGTATGTATGCATACATATACGTATATAAATATACACGTATTGTACACGTAAGCGTATAGCGTGATCTACCTAATGAAATATCACGCGCATCTCGATAATAGAAAGGTATAGCAGAGGAGAACTACGATTAGGTTTGGGCAAATATAGTGATAAGCAAAAAATTATTTTCAAGATCGCATTTTTCAAAATTTCCATGTCATTGATATTTTTTTTTGACGCCACTGTACATTTCGCTGACCGGCGCGCGGTAGCCAAAGCCAAGTAAAAATTAAACATATGTATAACATGATGACCTTTGCGTGACCTTTAGCGAACGGAAACGGAATTTCAACTTCATCAAGTCATGATACAGGTGCGGTTGGATTCACCTTGACCTTGAGGCGAGATTCGAATATCATACGATAGACGTCTTACGAGAAACGATATCTTATATGTAACAAAATTTATTAAAAAATTCAGGCACAACGTGAGCTTGTTTACACAATATAATTTTTACGCGTGTATGATACAATAAAACGAAAACGATCAAAGGCACTATTACAATTTTACCGCCATGGTTTTCTTACAGTACCCGCGCTAGTGCTCCTTTTAATATCATGATCTGAAATGAAAAATAGTTTCTATGTTACAAACATATACGTAACCGAAGCACATACGTGTAGTAATATCGGCGACACGCATGCTTTCGTTAATTCTAGCATCCATGAAAATCGTGTTTGTGATAAATAAACCTTATAGATTAACTTACATAAAATGTTTGGAGAGAGAATCTTTTCTTTATCATCTGAAGTCCACGTTTGACATCTCGATCTAGATAAACATGAACGTGCGAAAGAAGATGGATGACGTTCTTCGATCCTAATAAACAAGAGAATAATAAATAAATCACATCTTTAAAAATGTCAAACGCAGAACCGAATTATTACGCAAATACAATCGAAAATTATGCATTAGAAATATCAACATACCGTTGTATTACAATAACGAATTTACATGACGCAACTGACAACAGCAAATAGCAAAATAGCTACACAAAAATGCTTTAAACATAACGCAACTGATAATAGCAAATAGCAAAGTAATTTATTTTCTTTAAATAATATTCTACATGCAAATTGTTCATCGAATCTTGTATGAAAGACAATGCATATTATATAATACTATGCAGAGTCATACTCCTTCAATTTTTTCCTGGCTAAGGTCCGTTGAGTCGCGAACGAATACGATCTGGCTGATGTTGGACGTTCTGTACGAGATTGCTTGATTTCACGATCTTGCGCTATTACCTGCATCCTTTTCTCAGGCTTATGGCCAAATAACTCCACTATATTCATAGAAGCTGCGTCGCACTTTGGGAAGTAAAAATTTCTGATAATTATCGAATATATTTTCTCTTTAAATATTCATATTAATAATAAGGAGAAAAATTGATGTTCGAAAAAATCATGCTTAAACGTTACCTCGATGATTCGATAAATTGATTAGAACGGAAACGATTTACAATGTTCCAATTCATTGGTCTAGACTCTAGATTCAAGAAGTTGTAAAATAATTCACGCGTCGTGACATATTACCTGCAATTGAAGACGGTATAGGAAATTGGATTCCGATCGATTGAGAGGTGCATCGACGTGCAACTTGATCATGCAGTGCAAAGCTTCTTTATATGTATTTTTCAAAGCGATCACTCGTTCTGTTCGCATCATTCTACGTACTAAGTAACCGCGAGCGTACGCATTGATCAGATTTACAGCTTCAATCTGCAACATCGAAAGCTTCGTAAGAATTCTGTACGTATTTAAAATGAGAATACAAAATTTAAAATCATGATTTCTCACATGTTTAGACCCATATACTGTCCTATCGAGAATCGGTATGTGAACAGTCTTACTATCTAAAGGAAACAACTGTCTGCTAACGTTTAAACGTTTACACCCACCACCATCTTTTACCAATATTTTCTCATAACTTCTATCTTTATCTGGCTGTAACTCTGCCTTAACTTCCTCTTTTCCCACTGCTATCACAAAATTACAGTATTTAGCGTAATCATTGTACCCCTATTGTTTCAATCGATAGCAAGTACTTACTAAAACAAGATTCCATAGCAGGAAGACTGATTTCGGAGTAAGTATTGTCTAGTGGACATGGCGTTAGCTTTTCGTTATCGTTACGCGAATCATCTACTTTTCTATCGTCTTGAACATTGCTTTTCAAATTGTTCACAGTCTCCAGGTTGGAACCGATGTCTGTGGAGAACTTTCCGCTATCGAGTGTGACTTGATTGAACGAAGCGGGTAATATATTTTCAGAAAGTAACGAAACTGAAATTTCTGGAAAGGACTTTCGAATCTCGGTTAACAAAAGTAGCTGTTGCTTTTCAAACTCTTCTTGAAGCAGAGTTTGTTCTCTTTGTTGTCGAGTGACTAGCTCTGTCATTTGATTTTTATGCATTTCTTGTACTTTCTTGTAAACAGTGAGAAGTTTATCCGAGGTAACACTCAATTTTAACTTGGATGCAAAGTCTTCCGTCTCTATGTTCCTTGATAGTTCTTCCTCGCAATTATCGTTGATAGGAACTTTATTATGCTCGTGCACCAAATTACTAGTAAATGGTACGCCGCTGTCGCTACTAGCTGCACGCTCCGGAACGTTACCGCGTTTATGAGCTAATTGAAAAGTAGAAAAATTATTGCTTTTCTTCGAACCCTGAAAATCATGTCGTTTCTCATCACTGTTAGCATATTTTCTATCGCGATTAGCTTCTATATTACGCTTTTCTATACATTCGTTAGCTAACATCGTTTGTATGCAGTCAACAGATCTTGTTGTGGCTGGGTACGCTGTAAATGAAGGCGCAGGTATTGTCAGCGAGGAAACTGATTTGTGCATCCGTTGACTGACCTTAGAATCGCTGTTTCTATTTTTATCTGGAGATAATTCGAACGATTCTGTCGGTACAGAACGAACAAAGCTTTTACTTCTACAATCGTTTTCCCATTCAATCTTAGCTTGCGAGATATTCCATTCTTTGCGATGGCCTTTATTCGTACACGGCGTTGGTACGTATTCTGTATAAGGTTTAGCAACAGTCTTATGCTCCATTTGCATATGCGCAAGTAATACCGGGCTCGGAGTATCCAGGACGTACGAACCCTGACGAACTAATTTAGGAGTATCTCCTGTACCGTGCAGATCACTTTTATCGTACATTTCATCTTCTCTGCAATCAGGATTGTTCAATGTCATCGGAATAATGTTCAAAGTAGTAGGCACTTGTGGTTTCCAATCATTCGATACTGTTTCAATGGTAGTAGATTTTGTTGAACTTATTTTCTTCGGGTCCTGATCCGTGTTTGCCTTTGGAGGAACCACAGCAGACCTTAAATAAGCATCAGAAGCTAAATTAATTTGATACTCGGACATATGATCCACGTTTGTCTCTCCATTCCATTGCGAACCCTTTTTCAAGCCATCGTTAGAATCTTTAAGTAGTTCTGGTGAATAACCATTGGTAATCATTTCATTTTTATTTTGATACTTATTACGATCTAAAAAGAATGGACCTTCTCTCGAATTATTTAGTATGTTCCTACAATTTTTTTGGACTACATCAGCATCGATCTCTTTAGTTTGTTCGCGAGCAACACGTAAAGTTGCTAATTTTTTTTCTACGCGTATTGCAATTTGCTTATAATTAAACATTTCTTCTTTGATATCCTTAGTCATCTGAAATGAAAAGAATCCGTTAGAAAAATCAGGCTAAAATAAATGCTGTTGCAGTATAATGTAACCGAAATGCATACCAAAGGTGGTAAAATAGGAATCCCATTAATTTTGATACATGAAACGTACGAATCACCTTCCATAGTTTTTTGTTTAAACAGACTGCTAAAAGCTGTGTTAAATATGTAACGAAATAAAATAAATTCAACGATGTATGCTTCTTGGTACCGATGGCAGCCCTTGTTTAAGGTGGATAGAAAATCAAATATTTTTTGATACACCGATCAGAGAAAGTTACATTCACAAACATACCGTTCGTTTTTGCCCAGATACAAACAAGACTACTCGAAGACAAAGATTTTAGGTAGTAACCTGAAAATAGAATTAATTATAACATCACAAAGAGAAGTAATACTTCGTATAGATAAGTTCTATACAGAATAGAATAGATCTTGTTGAACATTTCGAAAGATTACAAAAAACAATAACGATCAAACTAAATATATATGTAAGAAGAAAGAAATGTTTTTCAGTTTCTTCAATCTACTTTTCCTATCGTAATAACGATTACTACTTACTTGCATTTTGTGTTTCATAATGATATTATATTAATTGAAACATTAAAAATTCATGATTCTGTTGTATTTATCAAACGATAAAAAAGTTCTGCGCGTTGCTAACTCGATCAAGCGTACACCGCATTGAAGTCACTGTGTCGCCATAGATTGATATCCATGAATACAAATTATCATGCTTCTTCGTTCATTAATCTATTCGAAAAATTCAAATATTGTTGTAATAATTGTTCAGCTTCGTTAGAAGCAAGATAAATCTGTATGATATTTGAACTCCGAATTAACAGGTGGGGATATTGGTGCAGTTTGTTTTCGTTATATTGGCAATCTGCGTTTACGATTGCGGATTATGTCACGACCAATGTCTATAAAGGGGCGGAACATTTTGCATGCAACTTCAGAGCAGTGTTCCGATCAGAACCATCTTTTCTCGCGCATGCTCGGCCAAAACAGTAGCGTATCTACTATGACGCAGCAGAGCGGCCAGAGCCCTGACGCTCTGAGGCAGTTATATTGGCAGAAGTGCACCGGTATTATTGTTCTCATGATTTTACAGCAATATTTTATTCGATTTATCATTTCAATATTTCGAATGTATATACTAATAATTTTTTAAAAGTCTACGGGTTGCACAATGTACCCCAATTCATCGAAAAGGTTACGTTACTGAGGCTGCAATTGCCGCGCATGCGTGAAAAAAAGAACACATGGCATGAGATTATGGTATAACGTGTAATGGGTAGTGTCGGTGTCGGTCTGCTGTGTCAGCGATTTTGAAATTATCTTATGATTCAGCTTTTACCACGATATTTGCCACGGCCGACTCTCGGTTTTCCTATACACATATGATACACATACTATACCTATGTCGTGTCTATAAGTATATATGGTCTAAGATCGGAACACTGCCTGCGAGGTTAGTAACAGCGCCAGCAGCGCCATTGTAGAAAATAAGTTCCACAATATTAGTTTTGATCGGTACGGTAGGATGTGACACGAAATGGTAAGAGGGCTCTTGCTGGCTCTTGCGCCCTACGAGCGTGATTCAAAAAAGCACATTGAGTGATTGGTCTTCTCTTTATATGGTCTACGATGGGAACCTTAAACCATATACAATATACATATACGATCTAAGACCTAGATGATTCTTGTAGCTTTCTTTTGCGTTTCTGTAGTTTGCCGGTAAATGTCGCCATCGTATGTCCTCAATTTGGAGGCTGATTTGAATTGGAGATTGAATTTCTTCGATTGAAATTGTTTCAATTTCAGAGCTGGGTAAAATAGTGTTTTAGATAGTAAATAGTAAATAATCCTATTTACTCTAAAGAACGTGTACAACTTTAGAAATAAAATATTTTATTCGACCCGGTACATCTTATTTAAAATACTGTTCTCGTTAAGCAAAATAAAATCTAAAATGTTAAATGGTATTTGAAATATTTGTGTCATCAACATGATACCCACCTCTAATTTTTCGTCTCGATTTTTCTTGAACGAATCGGGTAGATCCTCAATATCCATACCTCTTTCTCGAACGGCCGATGATCTAAACGTCGAGAGATTTAAATGCAGAAATAAATACATCGTACACGTGTCTATACTCGCATATATCGTCATATATTTAAATTACACAACACACAAGTTACAGGCGGTTTATGAACATTATGAACAAAAGTGTAGGAAGTCGTGTAGGAAGAATGCGTGAAAAATTTCGTCGCAACTCCATTCAATTTTCTATTTTCCGTAAATGAGGTATATCTGTGTTAAGATTACTATCGGCATAGTAAGTGCACTAGCCAGATTCGATCGCACGTCGACAGAAGGGTGCTCGTAGGACGAAGGAGACGCGTTCAACCTTTCGTTCGAAACCCAAAATCAAAATACAAAAGCGGTTTCCGATGAGAAGAAAAAGGGTGAAATGAAAAAAAAAAGAAATGTATAGGTTCCGAGAAACGGTTCCGAACAAAGGGGATAAAACGAATCTGTGGGGTTCGCGATCTACTGTGGATCGCGTACAACTACAGAACCGATAAATAATCTCCTACTTTTCTCTAAGGTTACAAAATATTTCTAACGCTCCGTCGATTTAAAATCGCGAGCGGCGCGGCGCGGTGCGTGTGGCGTGCGGTGTGTAGAACGCGTGACACGTGGCACGTAAACGTAAACGTAAACGTAGCGCGTGCAATTTTTGGCCTGTTGCGCTCGAGACGAATCAGCCATCGAGCTTCGTACTCGCGACGCATCGTCAGTCGTTCGAATCGCTTCGAAATACAAAAACATAGAGAGAGAAAGAAGGAAGAAAGGAAAAGGCACGCGACGATAGACAACTGGGTAGATCAGGGGTGGGCATTTATGTCTTATTTGAGAAAGGACCGTCCCCCACCGGGATCCGTGGTTATCACATTTTCTCCAGAAAATGGTCTGCATCTGGATCGAAACGTCGAGAATTTTCTAGATTAAAAAATTCCTTGTTTTAACAACTGACGGAATCTGTGCGCCGAAAGCATCGCACAATTTCTATGAAATATCTACGATCGACAAATTGGAATAGTTATCACGGAGGAAGAACGCGCTCCGAAAGAGAGGGGCCCCTACCGTGGTCACCCCTGGGTAAATGGACGCAAAAGAAATTTAGTGCGCCCTCTCGAAACATGAAAATGATTCGAATGACCTTTTTTCTGTTTCTAGCAAATCCCGTTAATGTTGCGGCGCCCTTTGATGTAGCGCCCGTTTGCGGCGCACAACTTACACAATCGCACGCGACGGCCCTGCGCAGGACTGTGCTGGGCACGGTTGGGGCCCCTCAAACGCTTCCCTCACCAACGTTTCGCGTCTTCGTTATTCCGCCGTAACGGCGCTTACTGGAAGGGGCAGTGAGCGCCACGTTCGGGACGGTTTTGTCCGAATTGAGGCAAATTTACCCAGCGCTGACGTAGGAGAAAGTGTATGGCCGAACAGTGGAGAGAAGGAGAAAGGAGAGAGATAGAGAGACAGAGATAGAGAAATATTTAGAGCAGGGAGTTCCAACTTGTTCCCCTCCGAGAGCCGCAACGTCCCCACCATCAATCAAACCTCTTCCCACTACTCCAACGACGAAGTAGTAGGGGAAGAACTTGAGCGGGGAAGGTGCCGCGTACGATTCGCGAGCCACTAGTTGGAACTCCCTGTTGCAAGAGATACAGAGAGCGTTTTTTGCTCGTCGAGACAAGACGAAAAGTCGATTCGCCGGTATTTTTTTTCCTTATATCGCTACGTATTAGACGCACTACATTTCAGAAGATTCATCTAGGATAATAGGGTAAAATTTCGAGTCAACGAACGTTACGGACGCGAGCTCAAATACTACGATCGAATATTGTACAGGTAATATTACACTAACTACATAGTCACTGGATATGTATCGACTTTTTACAGCGTAGACACACACGCACACACATACTTGTACATTATGCACGCAAGTGCATAAATCTCTGGTTATCGACTGCAACGAATGCGACGCGTCAATTTTTCGATGATATACGCGTACTTACGTACAAAACATGCATACGCTTATACGTATGTAGGTATATACATAAAATTACGCAGCTATACGAATTTGTACATAAGGCATCACGATATTTTCTTTGTTTGATTCATTTTTTTCCTATAAGTCGGGCATAGGAGAGAGACGAATACGATGGCCGACGAGAGCGATCTTCGTAGATGCGAAATGGACTGAAGTTTCATTAAAGGAAGTACGAAAGGAAGTAAAAAGTACAATGTAAAAAGTATAAAATAAAGAGTGAGAGAAGGTCAGGTAGCTCGCGAAAAGACGATCAAGTGTGCAGCTACTGAACGCAACTCGATCGTTCAGCAACAAACGCATCCAGAAGAATCGCGCGCACCAGGAAACGAACGCCGAAAAACTTTCGATCGTCGGACGCAGGCCGCATAAAAATTGCGACGCTTTTACTCCGCTGTCGCTCTGAAAAAAAACAACTTTCCGAACTCGATTCGGTTTGACGATTTTACGGTTCGCATCGTTCGATAGGGAGATTCCGATGTCGAGCGATCATCGTGAATTTCAATGAGAGAATTTACAGCTAACAGTCTCGGACCAACTTGGACAGGTATTTTTGAAAAGCGTCCAGGACGTTTCCTCTGGAGAGAGATTCGAAGCAGTCGCGCGGGGTCGGGGTGCGGTGTTTGCGAGTTGCAAAGACACCGGCGTGGCTCGGCGCGGCGCTCGGCAGCCGAAGACATCGAAACAAGCGTGGTTGCGACATCGATAAGTGTCGAGTAATCGAGTTTCATTTACAAAATTTTTATCTCGATTGCTCACCGATCGGTGCGAGCCGTCGCGTCGAAAACGCGTCTCGAACACGTAAACTCGTGCGACGAGTCTATAAGGTAAAGCTACCAGTTACCGTGGCCCATTCGGTTATCGGACACAAACTACTCGGTATCGCTTTATTTTTCAAAATAAAATTGACTTTTCCCTTTCGTATATAAGTAAAAAGTATTCCAACTTTTATACATCATCTTCAACCCTATAGGGTTGTTGGCAGGCAACCCTATAAATTCCTTGTCTCCAATAAATAGGAAACTTGGGAATGCAACTTCGTCAGTGTGTCCAGAAAAATTTGACGATACAGAAAACAGGTTGACAGAAGTATCGCAAAATGAATTACAGCATGCCTTGAAATTAATAAACAACTTCCAAATCGTCACTAAATATCCGGTAACTGATACATTTACTCTACGAATGCACGACGGGGACGCGAATCGTTATCGTTAACGTTAACGTGAGTGGTCCAGCCACTACGATCACGTCGGTGCAAACGACTCGAGTACATAGAACACCGCGAACAGACCATAAGATCAAGGATCCAGAAACACCGAATCGAAATTACATTTCGCGTTGTCAGAGTTTCGGCGACCGACTCCTGGGAATGGCATGGTTCATAAGTTGCGCACCAATTTAAGGTCGATTCATACGCGTCAGAGAATGATCGTCCGAATGATCTCTCGAGCGGGTTGACGGCTCTTTGCTGTGCGTAGGACAAAAAGAATCGTGTGCGTGGAGTCCACGATCGACAGAAGTGAAACTTATTGCGATATATACCAAAATGTTCGCCTTGATTCGATCGTCGGCTGTCCATCGAATCTCCGTCGCGTAAGAAAGATTTTTACTCCTTTAAACAATTTTTCGTTTCATTTAACTTCCGTAACGTTAGAAAATTGTACCCCTTAAGCAAAGGAGTTTCACTTCAAAAAGGTTTTTATCGGTCCACAACTGCTCGAGTAAACTATCGATAGCCATCCTTTGCAACATCAGAGGAATAGAGTTCGGAAATGTACGAACACCGAAAAACAGCGGCAATTATCGGACTGACGTGTACGAATGGACCTTTGAAGGTCCATTTATACTCAAATATATCCGACGGAATATATTCGATCGGACAGATGTTCTTCGATGCATTTTAATGGAGGTATGTACAGTAAAGTGCATTGAAGAATATTTGTCCGATCGAATATATTGCGTCGGATTATTTGAGTATAAATGGACCTTAATGGCCGAGCCGTCGTGGACGACACGACCGGACGACCGGAAATCGAAACCGATTCGAGCACTGGGCGGATTCGACCGACGGGCCACGGTCCTCGGTCTCTTGTTCGCCGAAATAGAATGGAAAATCGTTGGCACTCGCGCTCGTCGTCGGAGAGTTCGACGAGTGGTTGGCCGGTCACTTGGCGTGCTGCTTCGGAAGATGTCGCTTCATATGGAGGGCGAGATGGTCGCTCCTGGCGAACGATCGTTCGCACACCGCGCACTTGAACGGCTTCGCGCCGGTGTGCTTTCGATAGTGACGAGTCAATTCATCGCTTCTGGCGAACCGCCATTCGCATTCCGGCCACTGACACTGGTACGGTTTCTCGCCTGGAATCAAAACGGGAACAACCTGTAGACGGATTTTTCGTTGCTTTCACTAGGCGCTTAGGATCGGCGTCGCGCGGCGGTCGCGACCACAGCCAGACCTCGCGATCTCGCGTGCATCGTGTCGCGTGCCGCATGCCGGATACCCTATCGTCTCTGCTTCGGTCGTGAAATCGACGTTTTTTGGAATTCAACGATACCATTACGCCTTAGGGGACCAATTTCCCAAGGATAAAATCGAGACCGTCGTCGGACTGGTAGAAACAGCTACAGTGGGTGTATGTTCAAAGTGTTCGTACACTTTTAAAAAATTTGTACATTATATTATATAAATTGGTGCCTCAATAAACGTAATGAAAAACGACCAACCGTTCTTGAGTTTGAATCTATGTAGTTGACTGTATCCGTACGATGCTCCAGGATTAACATTATTATTTAATACAAGCTGACCCGACAGACGCGTCCTGTCCAAATTTCAATAAATTTGTTTGCGATCGTTTCGCGAATTTGTGAAAAGCTATCGGAAATGTGTAAACAAAGTAAAAATGAGAGAAAAACGTATTTCGGAGTGATCATTGTAGCAAACAGACGTCGATAATGTAAATTCCTATTGAAATATTGATTAAAAGTTGCGACGTTCGATTTTTTGTTGTATAGAAATATGATTCGAAAAGCACTTTTAGTTTTCCATTTTTCCGGACAACTTTTCCAATTTTTGCTTACCCTAAAACCTTATTCGGACTATTACGAGCATGTTTTAAACAGAATTAGCCAAATCGATCCAGCCGTTCTCAAGCGACGCGCTTACCAACGAACAGCGTTTGATTTTTACTTATAAAGATTGAACGAAATTATGGTAAATGATAACGGGGTATGGCTAGTTCTATATTAAGCGCGATTTTGTGGAAAATGCATGCTCAGGGAGCGTTGTAAAAAACCTGAAAGGCGATCTCGAGCAGAGGGCAGGAACAGAAGCAGGTATCGGTGCTGCGAGAACGCGATCGCGAACGCAAACGGATTGCGCTGGAATACAGGTGAGCGTGTTGCGGCATGCGGGTACAGTTAAAGGTCAGCGCGGCATCTCTCGTAGCCTAAGGTTCTCGGTACACCTATCGGTCTAGCAAAAGAGCAGTGCTTTGTTCTTTGACGGGATCCCTTTGCTTAGCCCAGCCGCCACCGATCGACCGTACGATTTTACTGTTTCTGTTCGTCGCGGACGTTCGTTTCCACGCGAACATTCCGCACGTCCCGCGGGAAACGGTAAACACGGAACTTGCAAAATCGCAGAATGTTTAAGTGAAAGGAGAGCGGGAAGGGGATGCGAGGGAGGCCTGGAGGATGCGTCGGAACACGGATAAATGAACGGAAATCCTCTCGAAGCGGTAGAGAGGTGTGCGTATGCATCGGGAAGCCGTAAGGGAAGAGGAGGCTCGATAGCTGAGAAATACACCCACGCGTGCCGCTGACTCGTTGTTCTCCTCTACGAAACGGCTCTCCTTCTTCCTTTTTCTCCTTTTCTCCCGTTCTCTCCCGTTCTCTCGTTCCCCCGTTCTCTCTTTCTCTCTTTCTCGGTATGGAGACGACCCTAACCGGTCTTAGTCGAACGCGCGACTCCCATACAATCGGTATTACCACCGCGAGCGGTATCCATTCACGGTATTGCTCGTTCATAAGAATTCCGCGAGGATTTCTCCGAGAACGGAGCGGCGAGGCAGGGGACGCTTCGCGATGCCTGTTGCCTGTTGCATCTCGAGCTTGTTTCTCGCGATGGCTTTTCTTTCTTTCTCGAAACTTTCGAACGGAACAGCGGCACGGGCGAGTGGCGCGAAAAAAGCGGTGACAGCCACGCGCTCGCTTATGCGATCGTGTTTAAAAATAGAAAGCCGACGTCTTTCCGTTCGCATCGTCATCTAATTGGCGAGTATTAAGTCATTCTATCGGCGACTCCTGCCTGGGATCGCGACTGCCATGGAATCCGGTCGTTCGCGCCTTCCACGGGACGCAACGCGCGACTCGAACATGCTCGGCCGACGCTCTTTACTTTTTGCGGCTGAGGTTTTCCCGACGGCGAGCGAGAGCGTCCGACCCTCTCGGCAAGAGAATTCGCACGATCTTTCCCGTTCGAGCACGCGACCGATCTCGTCGCATTCGTCGCATTCGTCGCGGTGAGTTGCGCTACCAGCACCACGCCGATCTATGCAAATCCGAAGGTAAAACGGATCGGAGATTCTGTAAATTTCCACGCAGAAACGCGATAGACCATGCCGCGAGTAAGGCCCTCCACACACCGGTCGATTGTAATCGCGTTGCGAAGTTCGTGCGTCTTGATCGTCGTGTACGATTCTCAATTTGTACAGAGTGCGGCCGAATAACATGTACCAGCGGGCACCAGGTGGTTCCTCGTGAAAATATGGAATAAAAATGTTTCATTCGAAGCTTAGTGTTCTAGAAAATCGAGTTTGAAAATCCTATTCCTTCGCGTGCTGTTATGGCAAGGGAACATATTCGGTTGATACAAACCGATTTTGACAAAACAATAGTTTTTTGTTTAAACAATATATTAAATTCGGGTGTGTGATCTTTGATCCCCAATAGGGGGATACGTGTTTATTATTGTTAAATGGCAAAAAATGATCGCCTATTTTGGGTCAAAGACCACATACGGGGTTCGAATCCTGTCGGGGTAAGAAATTATTTTTCTCCGTTCATTCTCAGTTTAAATTTTCGTAACATCAGAAAATTGTTACCCCCAGCAAAGAAGTTTCACTTGAAAAGTTGACGAACCACCACAATGTGGACGGCCTAACGGAAAATGATGTTCGATCTATCTCTCTGGCGGGAGAGGAACAACGCTCGTCGGAAAAGGCGCGTTCGCGTCAAGAGGCGCAAAGTCTCTCCGGTCGGGACGCGGTTTTTACGAGAGGTTGATAACGTTCCAGGTGGCGTATCGTTGAATCGTGCCCGCTCCTTGGCTCGACGACGACGCCTACGAGCCACAACGCGTCCCCGTTAATTTCGGATCACTTTCACCGCGGTCTCGGTGTGCGGTGTATGCTCTCTGGTGTGTGCTCCGCGTTCTGTGGCGTGTAACGTGTGCGGTGTGTAACGAGCAACCGGTACACAGCCGATATACAACGCGCACCACCACCGATCCACGTTTTTCAAACTCGCGGATCCCTTTAGCCTTTTTTTCCTTCCCTAGGGATTTTCTTCCTCCCTATCGAAACTCGGGACGTTGACGAGGACCCGTTCAACAATTCACTTGCCAGACATCTTGCCCGAGGTAGTCCACAACGTGTTCTTCGCTCAACTAATATTATTATTTATTTTACCACGTTTTTATTACCTCGCCTTCTTGTTTGTCTGTTTGTTCGGTACAAAACTTGCAATTTTAATCTAACTTCCCGATGAGCTAGAGACTTGAAATTGGAAACATAGCTTGGAACTGGATGACAATGCAATATTAAAAAAATTTTTTTTTAGAAGTCTATCCGTTCAAGAGAAATAACAATTAAATATTTTTATTTAGGTTTATCGTTCCAGGAATAGCAGTTTCATCGATCATTATGTTTTCCACCGAGACTCCTTCCGAGTTCGCAAGATCTTCCCTATCGTCGTGAGTTTCTCCCAACACTGTTATCGGTCACTCGAGTCGGCTTATTACTTAACGATCGTCGAGGTATGTGTAACGGTAGACGAGCGTGGTTAACATTTTCCGCGAATCGAATCGCGCGACATGGGAACGATATTTCAGGGAGCAAACTCGAGTAATCGAACGAAAGAGATCTCTCGTTGTATCTGGAAAGTGAACGATATCTTGTTGAAATGTGTTTCCACGGAAGGAACGATCGGTTCAATTTCAGCTCGTTTACAGAATCGACTTCTTGGTCCGAGCGATCCCCACTTGATACGATACACATATCGTACAGACGGTAGTCGTCGGAGAGACGCGTTGCAATTCATTCAACGTATTCGAATTGATAATCGTACGTGATCGCTCTTGCGGAAGTATGAGAAAACTAGAAAAAATTGGCCGAGTCGATTCTAGGGGACAGGTTTGCTCGTGAACGCGGAAGAGACGCTCGAACTTGGAACGTTGGATTGGAAGTTCCGATCGAGGCGTTACTCGCCGGCGGATACGCCAGAAATCTGCCTAAGTTGGAACCGTGGATGAAGCAGGAATGCAGCTCGCCTCGCGGGTGCGGGCGCGCGCGCACATCGTGAGACTTCTCCGCTCGTTTGCACGGTAATCGTCGAGCCATGGCGTGTTCCGCGCGTTCGTTCCTACGGGCAGAAACGCGTCGCATCGTGTTTGGTCTCGTCTCGTCCCGTCTCATCGCGTTGCGTGCTCCGCCGCGATGCGAAAAAGATGCTGACCTCCCGCGAATGCACACCTCGCTGTTCGGCACGCGTCTATGTTGCCGCGCGCTGCGCTGGTGCATCGAGGATCGCGATTCTAGCGCAATTCCGCCGCCGCGTTAGCGATCGCAACACGCGACCGAGAGGAATTCCTCCGTTGACTCTTCGACATCGTTGGGAGCTCGGAAGACAGTCTGCGATAGAAGAGGTCGCGCGTTTCGTATTTTTCCGGTTAGCCATTTGCAGTCCGAGCTATTTTACGATTTTTATGATTCTTTAATACACATATCGTCAGGGTGAAGATTCCGAACAACTTCTTCTTATCCATACGACCGCGGTTACGTTTGTAGGAAAATTTTCTTCCGAACGTTGAGTCTTATAACATACTTTTGTTCAGACCTAGAATAATTCATATTCCGTTTCGTCGCTTGTTGATATTTCACAGGAACTGTGTGATGATTTCGGCGCACAGGTTCGATCAGTTATTAAAGCAAGCAATTTTGCATTTTAGATAATTCTCGACGTTTCGACCCAGATATGGACGTCGAAAAATTGCTTGTTTTAATATAATTGATCGAACCTGTGCGCCGAAATCATCGCACAATATCTACTACAATAATTCGATTGTACACGATGGCCCCATGATTGCGCATCTTCATTTTATGGATACGAAATCGATGTAATACCACTTACAATAATTGTGTAGTGATTGATTAGATATAGACGCGATGAATAATGCAAAGAATATTGCGAACAATGGTACAGCAATTTTTAGTGGTGACTCTGAGTCACCCTTGACTGCTAAGGGCGACTAAGGGTGACTTAATCTCGATAACGTCCGCTTCGAACGCGCAAAAAACAAATGTTCCTCTCCAAGGTTGTCTCGCTCGAAACCCTGTCGACGGGCACGAAATTTTCCTATTAAGAAACACGCAACGTGTACGCGTTACACGCGGTATAACGCGCTGTATTAGCAGAATACTAAAACGTCGCCGCGCCGCGATGCTTTCGCGTCGATCGAGAACCGATCGACGTCCGTTCACGACCGAGCCATTCGCGAACAATACTCGAATGTAGACGTTCCAACTGGCAATTAGACGCAGCATAATTTACGATCAACAAAAGATTTGTTTCAACAGTTTTTTCTGGTCAAGATGTTGGGTCGACTCGGTTCGAAATGAATGGCGCGCAGTGAATTCGACCGAAATCGTGGCCAAAATAGGAAGGAGTACTGCAATTTAGTTGAAAATTGATACTATTGGGTTTTGTCGGGTCGCTGATTATGAATTTGACGTCGAAAGTCCAAATACAAAATGACGGATTCCAAAAATTGATTGGACTCTCTTGAAAATTGATATATTCCTATATTTTTCAAACTCAAAACAAAGGCGCCAAGAATTTTCGAGCATCTTACAGTAGAAAGATGTGTTGCTGTATTGTCAATTTGATTCATTATTATCTCTTGTTTTCAATAAAAAAATACCAACAATTTATCCGTATCTATACCCGATAAGCAATAATTTTCACTTCTGTCGCGCGTGGACTCCACGCACACGAATTTTTATTTATTTTATTTCTATTCATTATTTCTTGTTTTCAATTAAACAAATACTAACAATTTATCCGTATCTATACCCGATAAGCAATAATTTTCACTTCTGTCGCGCGTGGACTCCGCGCCCAAGATTTTATTCTTTCGTCCACGATTTCGGTCGAACTCACCACTGTGCGGCGATTACGAGAGTAGAGAATTGAGAATCAAGGGATGCGCTATACAGACTCAGGATCGTGCTCGGTCGTGGGGCGTGGGCGCAGACGGCTACCTTCGGACTTCGGACGACCAGCCTCGGTCCGCTTCGGTTCGCATCGGTTAGGTTCATTCAGGACGAGCGCCACGCGCCCGCGAACCGCTACGCCCGACTACGTCGCTCTTGCTTCTCTCCTTCTCTCCTTTTCTTCTTAGTCCCGGAGGTCACCGTTCGACGTTCCGCGTCGAAAATCTGTTCCTCGAACACCGAATGGAAACCGGGCACACGGTAGATCTTCCTACTTTCCGGTGGAAGTAAACCAGAGATAGCCGCGACGACGACGACGGTCTCGCGATTTCTATAAATTCTGGTCGGGAGTTTGGCGGGGCTCGATCACGGGTCACCGCCTCGCGTATTCTCGAGATACCGATTCGAAAGTGGTACATCTCGTGCGAGATGCCTCCGGCTTGCATTCCACGGGAGGCTGCCGAACGTGTGCTCGCGTCGCGTTCTTCTCGACGCGTGATGCGAGAATTCGTCTCGAAAGGACGAATTATCTTCCATTTTTTTATTAAGCTCTTCAGACCTCAGCTGAGATCTATATCTGTTGCACAAGGTACATTACAGTAAACACATATTCAAACATACACAGACAGTATCGAATCAAATTAAATTCGCTGTTTACATTCTTTTAGCAAATTGAAAATGCGAAAACAAGCCTTAATATTGGGTCGGGCAACTATCGTTTCTAAACCCTTGTAACAAAAAGATTTAGGACCCCAAATGGTTTCTTGCACCCAGGCCCCTTCATAGAGAAGGTCGGTCCTGCTTCTCGGACCTTTTAGTTTCCACCCTCGCCAGCTTGGAACGTCGCCGTGGTTCCCGGAGTCTCCTCCAGACAGAAGCGTGCGATGATAGGCAACCGATTGCGAATTCGATCGAGTCTCTCGTTTCCGGGAAAGATCGGTTCCCGGTGAAATCGAACCGGCGAATTTTCTCGGCCTGAGCAGAGTCTCCGGTGATCTCGACGATCTCGACGCCGCGATCTCCGTTGCGCGTTCGTGCGCGAGTACACGTAGGTGTGGGTAGAAGCGCGTTCGCGAGCAGCGAGCGTGTTTGGATACGGGCAGGATGTGGGTCGCTGGCTCGAGTCTACGAAGCGGAGAGTCGCATACCACGATTCGCGCGTTCCTTATACGTTTACATACGATATACATAGAGGCTGTTTGGCGCGACGCTGGTTGCGCACAGACGGAAACGTTGCAGCGAGAAGCGAGACGGAGAGACGAGCGTTCAACGAGGAGAGAGAGACGCGTCGACCGCGAGTCGCGGCCTGCGGAGCGTCTCGCGATACAGACGAGAGACGGGAGACGAAAAGCGAAGGATCGAGAAGCGAGAGGCGAAGGAGAGGCTGCGAGAACCGCGCCCTGCCCACGCCGAGAGCCTCGGCTCTACCCGACTCGGCTCGACCTCGCGCTTTCGAACGGAACGCTTCGTCCCGCTTCGTAGATGAGCTACATACCTAATTACCTCGGTCATTCCGTCTCTTCCCTGCCTCCCGTTTACCCCTAAACCACCGCTCTCGGCCGGCTATCCGGCTATCTCGGACATTTGCCGCACGAAATCCACTCACCTGTGTGTATCCGCTGGTGCGCCTTCAGATGCGAACTCTTCGTGTAAACCTTCGTACAACCTGAAAAATGGTTACGGGTACCGTGAACTTTACCCTCGAGAAAGAAAGATAGAGAGAGAGAGAGAGATCACAGCCGCAGACGCAAATGCGGGCGTCACGCAGCAGCGAACGCGAAGAAACGATTCTGCGATATCCGCGATCGTGATATCGACGGGACTCGTTTCTCCGCGTTTACATCCCGATCGATCTAGTCCAGTCAATGAATGCTTGGGACAGCCAAAAATATGAGTCGCACGAGTTCGATGCACGAGGCTGCACAGGTAGTAATGCAAACAGCGGGTCCTCGTGCTGTCTTATCGAACAACTTTTTCCGGTACATGTTACCGCAGTTCAGCTTTAGTTTCCGAAATATTCGCAAGAAAGTTTCAACATCTCGAAAAGTGAACGGAATGGGTCTGGGAAAAAGTTGTTCAGAATGATGACCTTGACAACACATTTCGTGGTTATCAAAATCGGCGAGGAAGCCCAAATGTAAATAATTACCGTACGTTTATCAACGTTACCACGCGCATAACTTTTTTCTGCAAAAGGGTGGAATACACTGATAAATGCCCTAGCAAAGGGGTACCCAGCCCCGTAACTAGTTCGAACGAAGTTCCTAAGTCAAAAATTCCGTTCCTCCCCATTTCTCTCTACAACGTTTCGTTGACTGGACTAATCAGAGTCTCGACAGAATTCGGTCTCACCCATTGTTCTGATCGAGCCATCTTTTTTTCGCGCATGCGCGGCCAAAACAGTAGCGTATCCACGATAACGCAGTTACGTTATCAATGCTGAAATTGCCACGCATGTGCGAAAAAAAGATGGCTCGATCGGAGCACTGGTCTCACCTATGAAATCACAGTGGTGGACGCGTCGCTTCTCGAGCTCGGGGTTGTTCCGCCTGTTGAACTTCGTGGTGATGCCCGGGTGCTGAATTCTGTGAGCAGGATTCATGATGGAGGGTTGAGGGTAGGGCGGCGGTGGTGTTCGCCTCGGCGCCACGCCGATCGGCGATCCGGGATCAGAGATCGGTGGCGTTAACGGGGATATGTACATTAGCCTGGTCATCGAACCGTAAATCGGCGACGAAGCGTTCCCACCGACCTGGTGATTCGGCGTCGAATCGTTGTTGTTGTTGTTGTTGTTGCTGCTACTGTTATTGTTGCTGCTGTTGTTGTTGACGTTTGCACCGGTGCCGTTGGTACCGATGTTGACGTTGCTGCCGCCGTTGCCGTCGATTCCGCTGCTGGCATTGTTGTTGTTGTTGTTAACGTTGATGTTGTTGTTATTATTGTTCGCGGGAAAGGTTTTGAAAGCCGGCGTTCGATGATGGACGACTCGCGGTCCGTTCGAAGCGTTCCGATGGCCGTTGGCCGGGGGGTTGAACGTCTGCACCGAATTCGAGACGGGTCCTTCGAGGAGGTGCAAGGTAGGCTGCGGTGGTAACGGCTCGCTTTTGATCTCGACGGGCGAGAGAACCGGCGACGTCACGTCGTCCGTCTCCATCTTGACGTGAGACTGCGAGCCGAGCATGTCCGCGTTCTCCGGGTCCAGCTTCTGTATGCTCGAGGTGATGTCTTCCCAAAGCGGAGGCCTGAGGAACACGTCGTCGTCGTTCGCCCCCGTTGGATGACTCCTCGACGATACGAAACTGGCCTGCGGCCGACACACCGGCCCTCCGACCTCGAAGAAGTCCTCCATCTGCATCGAGGACTCCCTCGTGTCCTTCTCCGGGTCATCTTCGTCGAGTTTCTGTAGTCGGTCGAGATCCTGTCTGCAGAGCAACGTGTCCAGGTCCGACGTCTGCTGAAAACAAACAGGCGGCTTATCGAACGAACTCTGGGACACGGGTGCGAATCCTAAGGGTCCCTGCACAGTGGATCCGTTTTCGTCCGATGCCCTTTCATGCACGCTCGAAAAAAGAGACAGATGCGTCGGACGTCGGCCGAATCGGACAAAAACGCATCCACTGTGCGCGTACCCTAACCAGAACCCGGGTAACAGAAAACTTCTGTAACCCGCCTAACCTGGTTAGTTCTGACTAAAGTTTAGGAAAACTTTTTTATTTTTGCACGTAACCTTGTAAATTGTATTTTTTCGGAAATGTTTTTCTCATATCATTTCGTAAACCAATGCTAATCAAAAATATATCGTCACATATCTAGAACTATTAATCGTACCGAATTCATTTTGGTCTCATTCGATTCAGAATGAAAAAATTGATGAAATGTGGAATGGTACTCGTTAGGAAAATAGTTTGATCATTTTTTTACTCCTACTTATGCGATCTGGCCCACTGTGGGACAGGTTCGATCGAGACTGTCGATGTCGATGGCGGAGACGAGTCCGCCGGGAGTAGGTTAAGCAACGTCGAATTGTCGGGCGGGCCGACGCGGCGCGGAGCGGACGGTCGGGTAAACGAACCGGTGACTTGCGATATGCTGATTCACGAAAGGGCATACGGCGCGTTGTTCTCGGTTAATATGCAACGAACGCATCGAGGGCTGTGCAGCAGCATGAGGTCTCTCCTACACCGCACGTCTCTGCTCGCCGATCCTACGACCTACGAAGCCGCGCCGCCCTCGTGCGTCGTACTCTCCGCGTTCTCCGCGCTCTCCATGCTCACCGTTCCGTACGCGTTCGACCAATGCCACTCGACTCCACGGATAGAACGCTCAACATTCGTAAACATTTTAATGCGTCGCGCCGCACCGCCCCTTTTACGCTGTTTCTCGGCGGGCGAGCAGTACCTCGTCGTTTTACCAACCCTTCCCGCCTCGCTGTCTTTCAAATCGAAAGATCGGCTCCTCTCGGTCGAAAGTCGAACCCATCGAATCTCGCCCGTCAAAGTTTTCGGGTACACCGATGTCCCGACGTTCTCCGTTAAGGCATGGATCGAAACCGTATGGAATACGTACGATGAATGTCGAAGCGCGCGTCAGCCGTAAGGAATTCACGACGCACCGCCGACAAGATGAGTTCGCGGTAGTATCGAGAATGACTGCCAATAAGAGGCACCGGTATTCGGTGATCGAACGCCTCGATTTTATCGGCAGAAATTTATCGAACGTCGTGGACGCCTCTTTTATCCGCGCATGGATGAACTGCGCGACATATACAGTGGCTCGCCAAAGTATTCGAACGCTTACATTTACAAATTTTAATCAATAAAACAAGATGTACCAAAGTAATATGTATAGAACGATTTGGTATTTGTAGTAAGGGGGAAGTCTCAAGAAGTCTCAAAGCCGACAGGAGAATGGATAAAATCCGCAGTCTAGTTACGAACAAGCGAGCAGCGCGTCAACTGTGGAGCACGCGCAACCACTCTTCCATTCCTTGATAAAAACTCGATAAAAATACATTAGTTATAGAAAAATACAATAGTTGTCATGGGACAGCGGAGGAAATTCGAGGAGGACGCGCGGACTAGGAAAATCGACGCGGATCTGGATCATGCGGATTCTCGACGGAAATTCCCGAGCGATTCGGACGTCGATTCGGCGAGCTTATACCGCGATTTATGAATTATTTACACAATGAATTATTCATCGTCGGAAGATTGGTATACTCGCGACGCTCGATCGCAGCCGATATGCAATTTGAAAATGAGTTTGCAGGGAGGCGCGATACGTGTGCGTGTGTTCGCCGCAACCATTGCCGTCGCCATTGCATTATATTTCAGTAAACATTATATTTAAACGGCGTATCGTTTCACCGAGTCTCGTTGCTCGTTCATCGATAACTGAAATAACCAAAGAACATCGCAACCCGTTCGCTGCGGTCGAACTCCCGCGAAAATGATCACCTGTACCATGACCAACGGCACGAGGCAGCGAGGTATCAGCGCGCCGTCATTTGCTGCCTACCTGAGAAGACTAAGGCCCTATGTCCACGGAGCGTCGCGTAGAGAAAATGTTCGCATTGCAGGACACAGGAGCCAAATAAAAATTGTATTTTTCTTTTAATTATCCTATTAAGCTGTAACTGAAACATTGTCCTTAAACATTTTTGACATGTCCTGCTTCAGTTTATGCGTACTCATTTTTGTCATAAATGCATCAAATCAGCAGTTTACATAGAACATATTTAATAACGTAAACGATATGTTCTCTCAGAGTCACCGCTCGAGTGTTAAGGGTGGACCCTGTCGCACTCGAGCGGCCATGTTTACGTTTACTGACCGGGGTCTCGTTGGACAAGGTGGATCCCATGGAAAACACCGACACGAATTTCCCCGACGCGGTTTTCACCGACAACGATTTCAGATTCGTTGTAGGTATACGTTTGGATTGTATCCTGTCTACCAGTCTTCCCCTCTGTTCTTTCTATTCCCCGATCCCCTCGATTCCCTTGGCCCTGGTTCCTTCTTGGTTCTCGCTTTGATTTTATTTGAGAATGTCTCTCGATTCGCGTTGCCGTAATAATAACAGTGTGGAGCGCGAGCAAAGTTCGTCCATCCGGCTATTAATGCGCGTAATCATAGAGCCAGGGTCGTCGGTGTTAATAATGCGTTCTCGAATCTGTCAGACCGAGAACGAACACCCACGCCGTGTTGCTCCGGTGTGCCGTCGCACCACCGCATCGATAGATAGTGCGTCGTCATCGTAACTGACGTGCAACTAGAAAAACGTTTCTGTCGGTTCTCGCTCTCCCCATTCCGCCTAGCAGTTTTTATTCCGACCAATCGGCAATCGGGCTGCCTCCGCCGCTGACAAAGGAACGCGTAATCGCTGACGCGCTCGCGTTCTCGTTCGCGGGCGCGAAAAGCCGATCTGCTCTCATTTGTACCAACACCGTGATAAATCGTTTTCCGCCGATAGAATTATAGGCGTGAACACGATCGACTGCGACGAGAGGAAAAGGGAAATCGCGGTGCTGGATCCGAGTAACATTCAGCCATCTGGAAAAGTACTGAATCAACGGACGCAAATCGCGAAATCAACGGCATCGCTCGCCAGAGTCGTAAATAATGTAAAAAAAGACGCGGCACACGTCATCCGAGAAACAACTGCGGAGGAGATTAGAATTGTAGAGACCGTTTATCTCTTATCGAAGCAACGCACGGTGGGTCAAATCTACTCGCTTAGCCGTTCACGGGCTAAAAAATCAAAGTCCTCGTATCGATTTTTGAACGAATTAAATGAGAAAGATAATCCCAACGTCCTGCAAACAGGAGCGAAGTTCCTATGGCCGTAAAAAGTTGCGAGATCAAACGAAATACGGCCAAGTTCGTTAGCTTAGAAATAATATGCTGTTGTAATACCGAAAAAAGCGTTTGCAAAAATTAGATTAAAAGAACGCTATTTAATTTTTAAAAAGTCACATGTATGGCTAATTCCAACAGGGCCGTTACTTCTTAAACCAATAGCCATAAAAGGTGTTAGGTAGCGGCCAAGCTATCATTATCGATGATCCTGAGTGTAGTTGCACGGGAGGGGGACGAATCGCTGAACCATGTTTTATGGCAATGTAACTTGTACAACGAGGAAAGGTTGAAATTAATTAGTAAACTCCGTACAATTAACTTCCAGCTTCCAATGAAAGTCACAATGTTAATAGCCAATTCTAATATCGAAGCCTGTAATCACAGGCTATCATTTTTCAAGAGCTGCGGCCTTAAAGTATTTAAGTTTGGTCTATACCGTTTCTACCATTCATACGTTTTTATTGATTTTTTTCCGCTTTTTGATCGTGTCGTACGCGCGCCGTCTCTGCGCGAGTCTGCACACGGGCTAGCTCTGTTCGGATCGTCGTATATCATAATTATCGAAATCGAATCATCGGATGAATTCGCCGGCGATATAACGACAGCTTTATCGTCCGGTCTATTTATCGGGTCTCGGGCGAAATGGGACAAGAAAGATGGATGAAGATCCGCGACACGAAAAGCGGCCATACTGTTCGCGGTAACGAACCGTAGCGCGCAGAAGCGAGCTCGCCGAATCAATCCGACTAGAGGCCACACCCTCTGACCTAAAGCCGTCTTATCGCGATAACCGCACGAGAAAATGTCAGCTACATCGGCGTCCCGTCGGGTCGGCTATTTTTCGAATCCGCGCCGTCCGCTTTCCGACCGAGAATCGCCTAACAATAATCCAACGGTGTCGTTCTTCGTCGATTTGTCGCACCAATTTTCGAAGTCCAAAGTCAATTTTCAAAATGCGATTCGCGGAAGAACCAGGCCCGCCGCGTGGGTACGAGTCGCCCGTGTGCAAAAGAAATTTAGTGGGCCCTCTGCAAACATGGAAACGATTTGAACGACCTTTTCCTTTTGTTTTTAGCAAATTTGTTTACGGTAGCCAGGGCTGAGCGTCCTTGCCCGTTCACGTTGAAGCTCCCGCGTGCGGCGCGCATCCTGCAGAACCGCACGCGGCGGGCCTGGCCGAGGAACATTGGCGCGGCCGTCTCGCCGAAACTCGAAAAGCAGGGGTGGGGAATTGTACGAAAATAATGCCGTCTGCGCAACGGTGTTGTTCCTCGGAAGGCAAGCTGGTAATTTACTTAAACGATGGCGCGAGATGGGCGATCCCTGTGGCCCATCTCGTGCAAACGATGCGTTGCGACGCGACCCTGCACAGCGACGGAGAAGAAGAAGAAAGAGACGGAGATGATGAAAGAGAAGAAAGTTTCGAGACGAAGGCGTTAAGGAAGAAACGAGACGGAGGCGTGGCGGAATCGAGGATTAAGTTCGGACACGGATTCGACTCGCGATTTATGGCTCGGTGCGTTTGTCTCGCGACGATACGGTCTCGCGTCTCTGTCGGCCTCTTCGAACGAAATCTCTGCACCACGGAACGGTGTCGACGCGAAACAGAGACTCCGGTTAAAATCGACGAGTCTTCGATCGGTATCGGCCGTTTCGTGGCTCTTAATTGGTCACGCGCAAACTCATCTTTGCGAGAAACGCCGAAGCGAGAGAGTTCCCTTTTGAAGTCGAACGCCGGTGTAAACGGGGCGCGATGATCGTGACGCGACGAGAGGCGACGCGACAGGAGAGAACAAGCGCGAATAAGAAGCTGGTATTCCAATCTCTGACCTATATATCGAATAACTATCTATTTCGCAAGTTTGAACCGTTTCAGAGAACAACGCGAGAACTCGCGCGCAGCCGAGACAAAGGAGCGCGTCCGTGAAGTTGTAAACGAAGACGAGAACGGAAGAGAGTGTTATTACGAGTCAGAGTCCCGATGAAGATTTTACACATAATTTAACAAATGAACGTTATACTTTTGTTTTTACAACATTGATGTAAACCTACCCATACAAGAATTATATGTACAGTGGTTGTACAAAGTGTTCGTACACCTTTTAAAATAGAATAACTTCTTTATACTTGTACCAAACTGATTTTTTTATCACCACTTAGAAGTATTGGTTTACTAGATGATCTACGAACAAGATTTTCCAACAATTTCAATTTACAAGGTTGCTAGAGATTTTACTAGAGAATTTACAAGATTTTGTAGGTTCAGGGAAAAAATCATCCAACAGTTATTTAGGAACATGAAAGAAAGGTGGAATTTGTTGGACAGTGTGATTAGCGTTGGAGAACAGAGAACGAAAAGTTTCTAGCTTCCAAGATCGCGAACTGAAACGAACGTATCTTGGCATCGGTGACATCTCGTAATGAGTTTTGTTTCGAATGACAAATTTTCATCAACGGAGACGATCTGCGGGTAACTCGTTAGAGCGAAATATCGTGGAAACGCGTCGGAACGACGTGCGACGAAGAGGAGGACCGAAACATTCTCGCCCCGTTCCGTCTCGTCCTGTCTCGGCCCCGTGTGCTTCGTCTCTTCTTTTCTCTTTTCTCCCGTTCCGTTCTCTTCCGTTGTCCGACGTTCGAGGGGGCTGTACTGCCGTGGACACGTAGATTCTATCTCGCCATTCAGCCGGCTAGGTAATAAAACTCTTGCGTCCATTATTTACTTGCATTATCGTTACTTTACGCCCACGCGGACGGGCCATGTATTTATGGCGAAATTATTCAGCATTATTTCGCGGATATGAAGAAGATGGTAGATACGGCTTGCCCACCGATAGATGTACCTATAATTCGCGATACTTCTGAAAATAAAATCAATTTTTTTTCGATCGTAATTTCGAGAATAATCGTGTGACGGTATCGGTCAATCGCTAGCAATTTTGCAAATGAATTGGAAAAGTTAATATTCTGAGAATTTAGAAGAGAAGAGAAACGCGGGAATTGAAAAATGGATCGGAATTTTCGAAAGGTCTCATCGATTTTCCGTCGGAATTCGTGGGAAAGCGACCGGCTTTCGAGTTTCCGTCGATTCGCCGTTCGAGAGCCAGTCTGGCGAAAAAAAATCGTGGAGAACAAGAAGAAGAAGAAGGTTACCGTGGAGGAGGAATCCTTACCGTGGCCGAGAGAGAACGAATTACTTTCCACGAGAGTATCATTGTTCCCTCTACACATTTCGTAACTAGATTGGCATTTGTGATGCAAGTCGAGCTACACTGACCTTTAAACAACTTTCTTTAGGCTACGCGTGACTTGATCTCAGAACTCGGCTTCTCGGTTGCCTCGTTCACCCAGTTGCGATACTAGGTGGTAGAAGCTGCGCGGGCTACGGACTACGTGCCAGGAGCGTTAGCTTCTAAACAGTGCTCGTCCGAGGTTCCGTCTTTCCTCTTCTTTTTTCCAGCTGTTTGCGACATTTATGTATAATGGAACGCTGCGACCGACACTCGAAAAGTCGAGTATCGCGAGGCATCGTCGATTAAATGAGACCACGACGAACAAGTTACCGCTTCTCGCGCGCCTCGTGCCTCGTGTGCTTCGCGACGCTGACCTCACGTACGCCGCGTTACCGTTACGCCAACAAATTGCCATCGTCCAAATTATTCTTTCGCCTACCCTTTAGACACAGCGAAACAATCGCGTTGCCGCGTCGAAGAAAATGACGCGCGCGGTTCGGCTTGAAGCGACGCGCGATTTCACCGTAACCACAGGGCACGGAAATTTATGCGGACCCTCCGCACTCGCACCGGGTCGAGCGCGTCATAAATATGAAAGACAGAAACGTTGTTGATACGAAGATGTCGCGATCTCGCGAGGAAAGAATGTCGAGCGAATAAATGGCCCGTCGAATTCCGGAGTCGCTGGAGTAGTGGAATCCCTGCAGGACTAAAACAACGTTCATGTTGGACACGTGCGATCGCAATAGTCATTGGGACAGCGCGTTATAAGTAAGAGGAACAAAAACGTCGCGGATACAAAGATGTCGCGATGTCAAGAGGAAAGAATGTCGGACGCACAAGCAGCTCGTCGAATTTCGGAGTCGCCGGAGTAGTGGAATCCCTGTAAGACTAGAACAACGTTCATGTTGGACACGTAGGATCGCAATAATCATCTGGGCAGCGCGTTATCAGTATGAAGAACAGAAGTAATGGAAAGAACATGTGTGGCCAAGTCTATCTCCCGAAATATTAATAAAAAAAAAGTATGAAGAACAGAAACGTCGCGGATAGAAAGATGTCGCGATAAAAGAATGTCGAGTGGATAAACGTGGAATTGACTCTCACGCGATTATTTCTCCCTTACTCGCTGGAGTAATGGAATCCCTGCCGGACTAGAACAGCGTCCGAGTCTGCCGCGTCGTATCACAATAGTCGTCGGGGCAGTGACTTTCAGGCCAGAAAATTACTTAATGAATGTGGACATGCAACGCATTATGGCATATTAAAAGGCACGTGCACGCGTGGGCACATCTTCGTTCTTTCGTGCCCTCCCACCGGGCAGTTTGACAGCCGACAGTTTGCGTTACCTTAGTCAGCCCGAGCGCGTGCCAAACCACCGGATCTGCCCCACCGCTGCGCTACGCTGACTCCCTCGATCGTCCCGTACACCGTAAACCGTGAGCCCCGAAGGGTCGAGGTGACCCCGCGATATCGTTCCACGATGTTTGTCCAGAAAAAGGGGAGCCTCCTCTCTTCGCGCGGCCGTCCGACCCTACTTTCCATCGTAATTGAATTCTCTTCGACACGAGTTCTCTGTCAACAACTACTCCCCCCGTCATTCTGTTCCCCATCGCCTCACCTCGCCTCGGCGAATCCTCTTTCTTGGTGTCCCAACATTATTCGAACCAGAGATTTGATTATTCGAACCGTTTATCGATACTCGAGCCGATCTTCCACGACCTCCGTCAATTTCCTTGGTTCCCGTTAGATTCGACCGGATTCGTTCGGCCTCGCCTCGCTTTAGCCTTGCCTGCCGCTTCATCATCGATCTCGCTGTTGGACGGACGTCTCACGCGATTCGCGCATTCCCTCGTTACGAACCACGCGTTCTACATATCTACGTTGACGCGATATCGAGAATCGCATCGATTCGTCGAGAGCAACGAGTCCCCGTTAACTCGAACGTTTCGTCTCAGACGGTCGTCGAAATAATGTCAAGGACTTCAGCCCTCTACTGCCCAAGATATGCTTACGAATGTCGAGCATTGAGAGTATCGATATCTATATGGAAAATGAAAATTTGCCTACACCGATTGCAAATGTCTAAATGTTACACTTTGTCTTCACCGAATCTTGCATTGTGTTACACAGTGTCGCCTTTGCACATTGCTAGAAAGCACCTTTATATACTTGCAGCTCGCTTCGATTTCACATATTTTGTTTTATATTGTTTATTATCTTCTTTTTTTCACTTCACGTACTTGACGTAATTTTGTTACTCTCTTGTTGATTTTACCGTTTGGTGAAACGTGACTCTTTTTTTCGCTTCGGCGTCGGCCAGGATTCGATCGACCCCGAGGTTCTCGCGGGCCGACCATTTGATTACCGTGCTTTATTAGATTTCCAGGTGGAGCGATCTCGGACGATTCGTCGTCTCGCTCGTTCCCTGTGATCAGGAACGCCGCTGTTCCGCGCGCGCGCGCGCTCGATGATCGACGATCACGCTCGCTCGCAGGAGGAGCAAGATTATCGTTATCGAGCTGAAGTAGTTACGCAATGACGCGCATGAGTCACTGAAAAGTCGATCCGGGGTGATCCCTGTGGCGAAACCGGGATCACTCTTGCCAACGACGCGCCGCATTAGCGTGATTACACGCTTCGCTCGCAGACCAGTCAGCTGGTAGCGCGTCAAACTTCCGTGCTACCTGGCCATCCCCCTTGTAATTTGCACCTGGTGCTTTGATTCTATCTGTTCTCTCCGGCGTAATCCCGATAATACGTTCGCTCCCTTCTTGTTCCTGTCCTCGTCCTTATCCCGGTCGTGCAACCGGAACCCCCGACGCGACGTTGTTCCTTCGAGTTTCGCGCGAGAAAAGACAAAATGTTAATCGCAGGTTTTTGTATATTTTTTCGATCCAGTCTACTCATAGACGTATAGAGAGCCGTCTTACGAGTCGAAGCCCACAATGGCGGCGCGGGTTGCAAAGATTGACGTGAATCAGAAATAGAGCACTATACAACCCGGTTAATGGCGCAGATCGGATCACTATCATCTAGCTTCTTCTCTGGCTCGCATTGGTTTTATCGATGATCCTGAGTGTAGTTGCATGGAGGGAGACGAATCGCTGAACCATGTTTTGTGGCCGCATAGAAGTTAGCCCCCCACTTGTTGAATTAGACAATTTCAACGGTTGTACTGAATTGTGCTACGTTTGTTCTATATTGTGCTCGAATATTATAACGATAATATGAAAAATAAAATAAAAAATTGAGAAAAACTATTTTTTGAGTATTGTTTATTGAAAATCACATTTTTTCTCTGTTCCTGAGATCATTTGACAAATTGAGTGCAAACTGTTGTCCATGATCTCAGGCACCTCCAATTTCCGAATGTTGAACGAATTTTGAGACACCCTGTCTGTGTGTCTAGTAAACACAGCCACTCGACAGAGTCGAAGTAACGAAAGTAAATAATTTAGCAAAGAACTCGTCTCCCAATAGTTCGGAGGAAAACGATAGGATAACTTCAACAACATTCGAGAAGGGGGTGGCTGTCCCTTGCGCAACCAAAGTTATCGAACGATCTTTGATCTGCAGCGTAGCATCTATTCGGCCAAGAACGCTAGGCGAGGCGAGATCGGAGAGGTTGCGAACTGGAAAAGTTCGAAGCGCGGGACAAATAAAATAAGTGGGAAGGAGAAGGGAATAAACGTGCGCGATGAACCGTATAATCGGACGGCGTATCCTTCGGCCCGAAAACGTCATGGGAACGTGTCTGTTCCGGAGGCGTTCTCGTGTTGACGAAAGTAATAGCGCGGCTGTTCCGGTCGAAGGATCGTTACACACGTACCCAGGAACCCCCGTAAAGTCGTCTGCCCCCGCTAATGCACTTTTAATTAATTAAACGAGCCGATGGGGCGGCCAACCCCCAGCTTGCGATCCTCCGACTACGGTTCTCGTGTCGACCTCGCGTGCCGGTTGTCTGTTCGCCACCCGTCGCCCACCTCTACACGTACACCAGGTAGGTGCAAACTCATCCCTTCGGAGATGCTCCGTCTCTTTCCCTCTTTCTTGTCCCCTCGGTTGCTTCCTACTCTCCATCGCCTTCTCCTTGTCCGTCTCCCGACGACAACGATCGATCGTCCTTTTCCAACCTATTTCGAGCCGCGTCGCTTCGCTCGCGATACCCTCCGTACTTCTCGGCTATAGCTCTCGTCAAAAAGCTTTTAGCCGACAAACGATACAATCCGGCCCCGATGATACCGTGAATTCGTCTTCCCTTCTTCCCCTCCCCTTCCGTTTCATCGGTTCCGTCTATTTTCAGAGATCCGACCGAGCGAGAACGATTTCCCGCGAAGCAGAATTGTTTCTCCATCTGCGACCAATCGTTTCGCAATGAAATGCGCAGCTCCGTACAGCTCCGGAACGATCGTGAAACCGCGATAAGCCAAATAAAAGACGAAACCGCGCGGTCTATTAACGCGAATCCGTGTTTCAATGCGTACACTCCGGTGCGCGAGCCGCTTTATGGCCACCGCGTTCGCATCCGTTGCGATTATTGCTACCGTATGTCTATAAACCGGTTATTCGAGTTAATTATATGCATTCGTTGCTAATTAACTGCCGCGATTTCATCCTATTCGTAGATCATTCTTCCGTCGCAATCCGACCGCCTTTGCGCGAATCGTTTGATCATAATTTTCCTATGCGACTGTCCGATTATCGGCAGCTGTTCGCGGAAGAAAACCTCCTTCGTCTACCTACGCTTCGAACGAGAAACATTGTGACAGCATCGAGACGAAGCAGTAAACGTAGAATGGCTAAACACTCGGGGCCGGCGCGAGGCAGGTTCAGCGCGTTCGCCGGGACCCGGCCTCGCGTTTCGAAAGGCCGCGCGGTCTGCGAAAACTCATCGGACATTTTACAGGATCCCTTGTACAGTAGATTGAATATTCGGGTGTGTGTGGCAAATGGAATCGCATTCCGCATTGTGAAATTTAAGTATAGGATTTAAACGTGTATCCTGGTCCCGGGACATTTTTTAACCGGGCCACGCAAAAGGTCACGCGGCCCTGTGTCAACTTCAGAGTGCAACAGAGTTTCGAATAAGAGAGTTTCGGGCATTGTTTACATTAGCGTCTACGTATTCGTTCACACGTGACCGCGCAGTTGAACAATCGACAACAAAAACCGCGCGGTTTCCACCGTGTCTAAACGAGTCCTTACGTAATTAAGGTCCGCGTGGTTTCCGCCACGTCTGAACGAGCCCTTACAGCTTGGTCGAAACAAGAGCGATCGACGAGCGGATTACGTGATTACGAAGCGGCAGGAACAACGATGGGAGCCCAGCCGCCATGATGCAATTTACGAGGTACAAAAGCAGGTTCGAACCAAGAATCTCGTTAATCGAATGGTTTATGGTCTCGACTAAATATTCGAATTTTTGTATTCAATTAGGCACGGGTCGCCGGGGGCGGTGTCTCGGGAAGTGCGTCTACGCGCGGTAGGGAGGGTTGCTTCGGGCAGCGAGATGCAAGACGATTAGAATGAATGGCCGCCATAAATCAGAGGGCTCGTTGGGGCTGCGCCAGAAGACGCGAGGCAGCGCGGCGCGACGCGAGGAGACGCGGAATACGAGAAGAATTCGGGTTCAGAACGCGGAGTCGGAGCCTGGTCCTGGTCCCAGTCGCAGACAGTGTCGTCCTACGACTACCTGACCACCGATTTTCAATCTGGATCCCCTAGCCTCCCTTTTGCGGATCGTCTGCTCGCGAACCACTCTCATTTGCCCCGTTTCCTCTGACCGTAGCTAATCTACCCACTCGCCACGGACGCGACAACAACCGATCCGTGTAATCCTGATCCACTGGTTCTCCGTTCGTGTTCGTGTTAGTGTCCGTCGTGCTGCGGCGTAGCCATAGCCGAACCATAGTGGAAGCATAGCCGCGCGCCTCGTGTCCACGAAAAATAAATGAGCCGCGCCAGCATCGTTCCAACGAGCCATCCTACCCTCCCGCGCCGCCGACCGTTTTCGCCGGAATCTAATTATCACGGCCGCTTTTATTGATTCGCCTGAAAATTTATTACACCCAGTGACCTCTACACCCGTGCCTTGTCCTTTTTTCTTTCTTGCCGGAGGCCGTCGCGACCAAAATACATTTCTTGATCCGTGCGGAAAGTTCGATTCGCTTACAGAAATCCATGCAAAAACAGAGATTACCGATGTCTCGATTCGGTGTCCACGCGAGGAACCGGTTGCAACGAGGATCTTCCGTCGAAAGCGGTAGTTACATTCCAGATCGGTACCTACGGTAGATCAAGGATGTTCTGGAGGTACAGTGGGAGACAAACGTACAAGAAATTCGGGTAAACATATCGATGAGGGCACCAAACTCGGACGACCTTGACCTTCACATATGTTGTCAAGGACAACATTCTGAACAACTTTTATTTTTATGAATAACTTTGTTAAATTTTATCATCGATTAGAATCGTGAAATATAAGTTTCTGCTTAAAATCCGCAGAAGCGTGCATCTTTCGATGCGCGCCGATTTCTCCTGCGTCAAGAGATTTCGATGAAACATTCAGTACGCGCATAACTACCGTAGATCTACAAAACATAAATTTGAAATTTTCATTACAAAAAAGTATTAAAAAATGCCTTTTATATTTTCGCATGTAACCTTGTAAATAATAATTTTTTTGGGAAATCTTTTTTCCATAGAATTTCATGAACCAGTGCATCTAATTATAAAAAATCAGGTCGTTTACACCCACTGTACGTATGTATTGTAAATTTTCCGCGGGACTTCGTTTCCGACGGAAATCGTCAACGCGACGCAAGCTGTCGAGGACAGAGACGATTTTTCTCGAATCTTTCTCGTCGCTTCGTGTAACCCATTGCTCCCACTAAATTGGTTTCGTCCCAGGGAACCGTAATCTCGAACGATCGGAACATCCGAGACGGTAGCGATCGGAAATGTTCTACTGCGCGAAGAATCCGATGATATCTCCCGAAGGCGAAGATCGTGCGTCGCATGACGGACGCGAGGAACGTCATCTCGCAACGACTTACGTCAGGGTGTGTATTCATCGGTATAAATGGTCCGCTTCTGCTTCATCCCCATTTCGATCGCGCATCGATCATCGAATCTTCTGACGCCATGAAGAGGAAACCGTAATATCGCACCAGTCAGTGTCGGAAAAAACCAGCGCGGGGCCCGTAGCAAACGTTACCAGGAGGCCCTAGGTTTAGTACGATCATAAAATAAAACACAACATTTACTCCAAGGTGAGGTTACACACGGGGTCCAACCTCAGTCTAAAGGGTTAAACGTTTTCAAAGATAGAAATATCTTTAGAAATTTTCCTGTCGAGAACTGTTTGTTACCGTTTTCATCAGGCTGAGGTGCGTCTGCACCCAGTGGCGTATTACGTTATGGGCAACTTGGGCAAATGTCCGGGGCCCGAAGCAAAAGGGGGTCCCGAACACACACCAAGATCAAAAATTCTACTTTGTCCAGGGGCCCCAACTAGGCATTACGCGCCACTAGTCTGCACCCCATACGCGGAGAGAAGGTACCTACGATCATCGGGGACCAATACACGATGCATAAATATTTCCTTGGTTTCGTCTCTCGTGCGTCGAGGCAACTCAAACCGGAAACTTCGTAGAAACCATTAACAATTAACCTAAAAATGCTGCAAACGTTTCATTAGCTAACGTTCAGTTCGAAAATGCACGCGACGGGGATGTTTCCTCGCGACGCGTCGCGTCGGGCGTCGTTTGGTCTCGTTTAAGGGTAAACGAACGCGCAATCTGGGGAATTTTATGCACTCTGATGCGCGCATTGAATGAATCGGAACGGTTCTCTAAGCAGTTATGCGCATAATGCGTAAACGGAAGGCACCCTAGAACAAAACAGTCGCGATCTTGTTGCAGCGTGTGTTCGTCAGCTATTGACCGTCGCTGGATCGGACAGGATCGCGGGAATCGCTATTAATGGTTCCTAACGAGCGGATAGTAATTCCATTGCGATTAGCCTGGCGCGCTTCGTGCGACTGGAATGTTTGAGCAAGTGCGTGGGCGTGAACCGTGGTCGGGGATGACGATTGTTCGGAGGCAGGTATACTCTCGCGCGTGTCTACGTGGAGGTAGAGAGTTAGGCTCGCGAGTGCGCGCGCGTACACGGGGAACGAACGAAACGAAAACTCGGCTCCTCCACTCAGCGGCGAGCATGTTTCCTGATGGGGTCATCAGCGCGAATTAACATACTGGGTGGACTCGTACGACACGCACACGTGCGCGTCTCTACCAACGAACGTTTCCATCTGACTCATTCCGCCTTTCTCTTTTCTTTGGGCCCTGATTCTCCTCTTCCTTCGTTTCATCTCGGTTTCGTCTCGTTTCGTTCCCTTTAGTTTCCTTTCCGTCCCATTCCTTTTCGGTCTCTCCCAGTCGTCTCCTTCGCCCAAATCCTACCAATCGGGCCCCGCTTTCGTCCTCGATTCGCAGAGACACGAACGGAAGAGGAAAGCAACCGAGCAAGAGGATGACCCGCGCCGCACGCGTGTTTACATCGAGAAATTCCCGGGCCCGAAGCTGTTTCGAACTCGGTGACGAATCGTGGACAGGCCCCGAGTACCACGAAAGGCAAAACGGAGAACTGATTCGAATTTTGGGAAGACTTTGGTACAGGATAGTTTAGGGAATTTTGGAGGAACTTTAAAAATCGGAACATTTTGATTCAGGTGATCAGTTATTTCGATCGATTGTGAATTTTTGTGAATCTAGACAAAGGATAGACGGTAGAGCAGAGTCGCGAGATCCTGTCGCAGGACAAACGGAAATTGATTTGGTTCGACGAATTCTCGACGGCCGCTGATCTCTGGGACGAATAACAATGAGACGATCACGGAGAGAGGATGAACGGAAAGATAGGGAGCGGATTAGATGGTAGCCGACCGATGGATCGGTAAGCCCCAATCAGCCTTCGCTCGTCAACGAATGCTGGGATGCTCGAGGTACCTATGGACGATGGTGTACGCGCGTCACCGTCAAAATCCTCCAGCTACCATCGATATTCTTCCGCCAAAAAGACGGCGGCTACCGTATAACTCGAGGAAACGTCCGTGTTGTCAAGGATTCGATCCTATCGCTTCATCGATTCGAGAGAGAGAGTACGCTCGACATCGGCGATCTCGAATCCTCGAATTTCGTCTAATCGGTGGTTAAATCGACGAGCAAAGAAACGCGACGGTGCCAGAAGAAATAGAATCTCAGCGGGGCGTTAATGCCCGGGTGTCGCGTCTCGAATCTCGCGTCCCTTCGAACGAACACGACCAAACCAAACTCCTCTGGTACTTCTGCTAAATCTCCCGGAGCAGATTAGCCACCGATAAGGCGACAGGTAGATGTTGTAGAGGATGCGAGACGATTAAACAAGACGCTCCGAGACGCGTCGAGAGACGAGCCACGCACCTCCGGCTCCGGTATTTCCAATAACACCGGAAAGGACCGTGTAATCTGTTTGATCTGCGCGAGCCAACAACGTACGCTTTATTTGATTTCGACCGAACCCCTCTGTCCTCGAGACGTTCACCGGTTTCCCGAATCGCGCGACACGCAGATACATACTCGACCTTTCTCGCGTCTCTCTCTCTGTTTTTCTCTCTCCCCTTCAATATTTTTCTAGGATTTTTTCCTTCGCAAATGTATCCACGGAAACGCTCGCTGTTCTCCACTTTTAGCGGACCAGCCCTATAGAACGAAAGGGCTCGATCGTTCGGTTCATTTGCATCTCAGCAGTCACATTACACAAACACAATTTTGTATATCCAATGTGTTCTATGTACACAATTTTGGATATCCAATGTATTCTATATGTATACACAATTTTGTATATTTAATGTGTTCTATGTACACAATTTTGGATATCCAATGTGTTCTATATACACAATTTTGGATGTCCAGTGTGTTTCTCGATTGTATCGTGGTGAAAATAACACAACTAGTAATATAACATTTTTTTCATATTTTCACTTGTAGATCACGCTCCTACAATCTTGCCGGAAAAGTAGCGAACACCCTGTATAATAAACTTATAGACAGTGATAATATTTCTTGATCGAAACGTTTTACAAGAGTTGCATTCTACAACCGGACATTTAATATGCAACGACCTAATACCTCCGTGAAGTACTGGCATTTTCCCATCGATCTACCGTAGATCCCGACCCTCCTCGACGTCCCCGCCCACACCGACGAAAGAGCTCTCGTCCGCGTCGCATTTTCCAACACACGACCCCCGTCCTTCGTTCAAAGTTTCGAACCGAACGTTTTCGATCGAACTGCACCTGTTGCTATTTCGTTGCGCAATTTCTTTCGACCGATCAACGCCTGAAACAAGTTTGCAGTACGATTGGAAGCAGGAGACCGTTCGCCGATCTCTGATGGAGAAATTAACGCGACGAGGGAGCACGGAACGATTTGCAATCATCCGAATTCTACGGGAAGGTCCGTGGAATGATTAATGTCCGAGACCCTCGACTCCGAATAAATCTTACGGGAAAGGAGCAGGAACGGATAGGGAGGACAGTGCCCCCGTCGCGACACATCCTGTAAAATCACGCCTCGAGCTACGTCGGCTTCGTTAATCGCGTTATCCCGATACAGAAAAGATCTTCCGACTGCTCTTCGAGGTGGTTTCCTTCTCTCGCCGAGATCCTGGCAGGTGGCCCACCTCGTGATCCGTTCACTCCATGAATCCGACTTTTCCAAAGGAGATCTCGATACCTGCCTGCGCAGCGATCGTCTCTCTCCTCTCGGAAAGGGAATCCTTTTTCCCAAGACGACGATCGACCGTTTAGCGAGGGATTAGCCGTTCGCATGTCGATGGAGACCGATAGATCGATTTTATGCTCGGCAACTTCCACCGAGAAATTGCTCGCGGAGGTGCGTGTCGGAGGAAAGAACAATCGAACCAAACGGGAATAACGGGGAAACCTGAACGCTTGCTACTATCCGATTATAGATTACAGATTAGGTTTTGTTCATATAGGCTAATTAATCGAATGTTATTCTTTGATCATGATTACTCCGCAATACTAACTACAATGAACCTAGGAACAGTATCTGCTCGAAGAAGAGGTCTAAACGCGGACGCGTAACAGCGAGAAACAAGAAGGGGATGAAGATGAAGCGCGAAAAAGGAAACGAATGAAAAAAAAGCGACGAAAGAACGAAAACAAAGAAGAGCAGGGAGTAGAAGAGGGCAGGTCGAGCGAACGGCGGCCTCAAGAAAGATCTACCGACGCGACAGGGAAACGGGCAACGAGAAGAGGAGGAAACGAGAGAGAGTGAGTAGGGGGTGAGAGGTTGAGGGAGGAAGAAAAGAGATAGAAAGAGGGAGAGAGAGAGAGAGCAAGGAGAGCCATGGAGAACGCTCGCATCACATTCTAGGCTATTCCGCATTCTGTTCCCCCACTTTCGATCGTCCACAAGCCACCGGCTCACCTCTACGCCTCCGTGACTGCTGGAAAAGTTGTATAACGAACACGTACGCGTGTACCTGACACGTACGCTCGCCTCTTCCAAGTGTTCTGCCGACCTCGTGTATAGGCATCGTATGGGCACTGTATAGATACCGTAGAAACCGACGACGTAGTCTAGTCGCGAACCTCTACGCCGCGCCGGTCTACGTTCTACACTCTAGACTCTACACGGACGCGGCTACCTATGACACGAGACTCGCGGACTCACCTGCGCGCTCTTGCTCCTGTTCCTGCTAGAGCTCTTGCTCTTGCCATTGCATCCGACAAATGTATTCGGGACAGAGTCGGGCAAAATATGTGATTAGTAGACTGCGGATATTTATGCAAAATGAAAACGTTCCGCATTGATTCTGAGAAGCAGGAATAAAATAAAAGTTGATTTCATCCCTTAATGACTTTGTTACATTAAAGACAACGTTACGATGATTTTAAATTTGTTCTAGTCCTTTACTGCTTTATATTTTACTCAACCAATTTCTTCGTAAATGCATAAAGATACGCAGTCTAGTAATGAGATACAAATTTCGGATCACGAATAATAGTCACAAATATACAGGGTGTATACAGGCTGTAGTGTACTTCCAACTCTACTTCGGGAGCACGAGAACGCCCAGCAGAGGGTTCCTTCGGATTCCGCGTTGTCGCCGATTGCTCATTACATTTTCACGTTCGTTGCAATATCGTGAACACCGTAGGACCGGTTTTCCTTAGCTGCCTTCCACGAGATCGTCGACGATTCGAGGAAAGCATACCGATCTTTCCCAGATCGACGTTTCCGCTCCGGTGGAAGGCGATGAAAAGCCGTCTCAACGGATACCTACGCGTATCTGTGCCAAGATTACTGGAAAACGCGCGCGTTTTCTCACGGATGGGCGGAACAACGGCCAACTGTGTATGCTCGTTGCCGGTAGACGGTCTGCGTCGCGCCGCGTCGCCTTGGCTCGCGACCGACAAGCACAGCCGCGTTACGAGCGATTTCCTCCCGAGACTCGTTAACCAGATCGCAATTATCGCGTAAAGACATGTGGACGGCAATGAAAGTGACAGCGCGCGTATCTCGACGCACGACACACGCGTCCCTGTCCACCCATCGGAATCGTTTCACGGACTGCGACGCATGCCGCTAATAATCGACAGATTATCCGAGGCGATCCACAGTGGTCCAAAGTGCCGATTTAGGAGCGCAAAAGTCGAAAAACCAAACACGGAGTACGTATTTTATACTATTTCTTACATCGATATACAGGGTGGTCCACGCAATTGTTTCAAGTCTTAACTAATACTAGAATATTAGAACGGGCTTGTATTGGGCAAATATTGTGCCTCACAAAAAATGGTAATTGTAAAAACAAAAAATTGTGTACAAGTTTCTCCTTTCTATCGTTGTAAATTAAAACTGGCATTATAAATTGAAATACGTTGCTTCCTCCGCTCTTTATACTTACTTAACGTATATAGAGTACATGCAACACAGAGTTATCGATTATTAAAAGCGTTTAGACTTTTGCACTCCTAAATCGGCCACTGTGCGATCGCGCGAATATGAACGATCGATCGATTTTTGCTCGCGGTTCTCGGTCCGCGGTTTTCCAAAACGGCCGATTTCCCAGATACGGATTCGGACTCGTGCAAACGACGACACCGAGAAATCAGTCAAGATATATGATACCGGTATCTCGTTTGACAGCGTGACAAATTTCGACAAACACCGGCATTAAGCTCTTTATCTCGAGAAACTCGCGGCGCGATCGAAATCGGACTTTTCGTCACGCATAAGCTGTCGCGTCGAATTTTGTTGTCGGAAAGAACGCCGCATGCCACAGAATTTCACTTTCGAGACGTTACTGAACGTTACAACGTTCTCTGACATCGGTTAAATTGCATTATTTTATTCCGACGACTTTTCTCCTGGTAAATGGTGCGAGGAAAAGCCGTATTTATTATACACGAATACGTCTATAGACACTACACCAATCGTTGGTGACAGACGTATTTCTCACGTGCGCTCGTAGTTTTCGCAATTCGTTGGCGATCGTAATTTACAATTCTTCTGTTATTTTCGATTCTCTATTTCTATAAATAGACTTCTTTAAAAAAATTTGTTCGAACATTCCAGTGTCATCCAGTTCTCAGCTATGTTTTTAATTTCAATTGTACCTAACAGACAAACAAGAAAGCGAGCTAATAAAAACGTGGTAATATACATACACACATAATCCGTACTTCAATGCCATAGTTCGGTAATTAAATAGTAACCCCGTGCTTTTGAAGCTCAATTAATGCACGAACCCGAATTTTTTACGGCGTTTTTCCTGACAATCGCAACAACTATTTGCGCGAAACCGGAGTCTATCAGTTTCAACTGGCGGAGGTGGTTCTAGCGAAAACGAGTGTATTCTCGAGATGCGAGCCACACGGAAACGCTAGGATCGAATCGAGCGTCGGGCAACAGTTGTCGAACGAGGTAGAATGTCCCCGCGCGACCCGATGGAATCCCAAAAAGCAAGGACGTTTACTTCTCGTAACGTTCACGGATCGCGCGAACTCAATCTCGTGATGGTTTCCCCGCTCTCAGCGCGCGATGCGGACCGTTCTTTCGTAATCACAGCTTTCCGCCGAAATACGCTCGTAATTCGCAACGGAATCGCGTCGTAGCTGCGTGCAATCGTGGATACGATTGTGGTACACTCGTCAGCCTTGATGTCGACGAGTTCACAGAGTCACCGTTCGCCGAAGAACAATCAAACGGGTCGACGACGACGCCGACCACGACGGTGGTGTTGGAGAACGGACGATATCAAGAGCAAGAGCGAGCGGCGAACGCGTTCCTGCGACTTCGAGGCGGACTTTACCGGAGGTGGCGTGCTATCGGCGACAGTGAAAACGACCGGCCACGACCAGACGACATTCTCGATTTCAATGCCGCCCGGACACGTTCGTATTCGATTTGTCGTAATTGCCGATCCCGAGACCGCCGCACAGTGGTCCGGATCGGGGAATTCAGTGACATTTTATCGGAAAATTAACTTTCTCATATTGACGCGTATGTACAAAGTTCGTATTGCTTCCCTGGATACCCATCTACCTCGGAAATAAAGAAAGGCATAAAATATAACCATCTTTCAATCACTCTAATTGAGAACAAGAGCGGGTTATCAAACGCTTAAAGCAAAATTTATTTATGGATTAATTTAATGAATCGCGTTATTGCAGAATCGTGCACTATGTATAATAATGTATAATAAGGGGGTAGATTTTGTCTAGGATTGCAAGGGTGCGGGATGCGATTTCTCATTTCTCGATAATGCTTGCGATAGGGCTTTTCAACAGTTAAAAGCGCTAGATTAAAGATCAATCAAGGCCGCAATCGTGCTCAAAAATTCCACTTTTACGCGTAGCTGAATGCTTCCCAGTAATGCAAATTACGAACTTACGCCTGGTGAACGTAGAAATAGGACAATTGAGGGCGATCGCAGCTTAGATCTTTAATCTAGCTTTTTTGACTACCGAAGACCTCCATTTTCGTATTATCGAGAAATGAGAACGCGAATCCCGTACCTGGTAAAAGGAGTTTATCCCTTAATCCGTAGCGTTCGCGAACGCCGATAAATCTTATTTCCTTGAACTTATTTTCGAAAATCGATTACGCAACTTGCCGATGTCCCGTCGCCTGTCGATTTTCGTGGCGATCCGCGATAACGGCGAAAACGAATAATCCGTGTAAATACGAAAAGCATGTAGTTGCAAACAGTCTAATCTCAATGTGACATTGGCCGAACGGTATAACCTGCACCAGCGCGTATCTTTCACGAGGATATATTACGTGTTTGCCGGTGATAAGACGTTACCCGTGGGGAACCGCGAAGACAAACATAATGTGTCGCGTATGTATTATGATGTACGTATGTAAATACGTCGAAGATACCTTGCACGAGTACATTGTATTCCGCGTGCGTCGTCGGCTGCGGTTTCGCTGGCTGCGAATCGAACGTTCGACCCTCTTCTTTCGATTCTTTCGGTTCATTCGAGAATCTCGCGGGACTGATATTATTTTCCCTTGTCCGCGTTCGTTAATTTCCCTTGGTCGAGGCAATGGGAACGATCGATCGAAATCCTACGCAAACGGCGAACGGCAAACAGAAAATCGATGACGTTTATCGATTGGTTCGCGGTCCGAACCGTGGGAAAATTATTGCGGACGGATCGAGTACTCGCGAAACGAGATAACGCGCGATCCCCGCCGTGTCGTATCGGCGTCGAGGAATGACGGACGTCGTCATCGGAAGTCAAACACGGATTGTACCGAAAAAATCGAGAAGCGCGAACAAACACCGCCTCGATTTATCTTCGGGTACCGTTCTCACATCCTTCGCGAGTTCTTCCGTTCCGCGACTCGGGGTTCGTCGCGAAACGTACCGTCTTTTACGTGGAGGAAATCGCTCGTTACGGGTCTCAGCGACGCCTTCGACGCGTTTCCAGCCGGTCGAAACGCGAACTTTTCAGCGGCCGATGTGGCTGCCCAAACTGAGAAAGAGAGAAAGAAAGACTGGAAGACAGAGAGAAAGGTAGATGACGAAGAGCGGCGAAGAGCGAGTCGAATGGGCATCGGAGGTGGAACGGTATGGAATCGCGAGAGAGGCCTATGCATCTGTGCCTGTGCTCGTGCCTGTGCTCTCTCCTGATGGCGGTGCAACTCGCACCGCTCCGAGTCGCGGTTTATGCTTCGCAGATACCAATCTTGTTTCTTGACCTATATCCGCGTTTGCATCGTTGCGCAATACGCTCGAAAGGCGTCTTCGAAAATCACCGCGGGAGTCCACCAACAACGTCTCGCCCGCTCCGCTCTTGCTCTCGACTATGCGCTTGAATCGCACCGGGTCTTTCCTTCTTCGTACTCTCGCTTGCGGTATTTTCTGCGGATTTTTAACCCTCGCGCGTTCCTCGTGGTGAAAATTCACCGATCCACTATCTTTACATAGCATGAAACGATTGGTCGCTCTTTATCTGTGTTTCCAGCCGTATTTCTCTAAAATGTGACAAAGCGTACAAGGGTTAAAGGATTCGACTAAGAGCGCCTCCGTCTCGATTTCGATCCGCGAGAACATCGGCAGAATCGATTATGCACGAAGACGTGGAACGAAGAAATCGATTGAAAAGTCGTCGGTCACCGTCGATTCTTGTTACGACAACTTTGGTAGTTCGGCTCTGCGGCCAGGAGGATTTACATGCGTTTCACGGTCCCCGGCATTGCTGACACGCTTGCTACGCGGACGAGGGGCACGTAGAATGCGCGTCGGTACGCATCTTAACAGTCGGTCGCTGTACGATGGTCTTCCTGCACGCCGCACAGTGGTCCAAATCCGAGAAATTCAGTGACGTTTTGTTACAACTTTTGAACCATAAGAGATATCGGGATGAAATTTGCACTAAAATTCATTTTAAAAAATAGTTCATTCGTTGAACAATAATTTTTAATTAATTATCATCGATATTTTTCTTCAACTTTTTCTAATCAACGCATACAAAAACTACCAACAAGGTAAAAACGCTTTTGCGATAAAAATGCGAAAACAATAACGGTTTTACAATATAACAATAATAGCATATAACGAATAACATGAAATATTAAAACCAAAAGTCACTGAATTTCTCGATTTGGACCACTGCGCGCCGCCGCGGTACTCTCGACTCTGAATCGAGAAACCAGTACGAGATCTTGAACATTGTCGACCTCCACGAAATTATAATTGACCGTTCCGTTGTAGAAAAATGCTAATTGATCGATGCAACGGCACTCCCGATTCGTAGAACGATTTCGCACGATCCCAAGGGTACCGTTTTCGACGCGATACATTTCCACCGGACAATAACGTGCAATTATAAGCGCATGCCGCTAAGTATCGTTTCTACGTATGCGTCATATTTCGTAACGGTGTTGGGTCGATCGGTTACTACCGATCCAACGCTGGCCGATGCAAGGCTGGGCGAGGCCGATGCGATGCGATGCGTGCACACGCTACGGCAGATATAAATTTCCCTGATCTTCGGTACCGTAGGTCAACGTTCAGAGAGGATTCCAGCCGGGCTCATCATCCTGCCTGCGTCTCTCTCTTCCTCCGTATCGCTCTGGCTCTGTAAAAGGCGCGAGTGCGCGATCGCAACCACCGCCCGTCCACGCGATTCGAAATTCTATTCGCTAGACGAATCCGTTCGCGAAATCCGCTGCTCCGATTCCGCTGCTGTTCCAACAGGCATTCGCTAAAATGTCTGGAAATAGCACAAAGCAACGCGCGATTCGTCGCGCGGTTCCCGTTCGGACACGGCGGAATCCGTGAGTTTTCAACCGCGCGAACATTATTTACATTAGCGTCTACGTATACATTCACACGTGACCGCGTGGTTGAACAATCGAAAACAAAAATCGCGCGGTTTCCGCTATGTCCGAACGAGTCCTTGTGTAAATAAAATCCGCGCGATTTCAACCGCGTGGGCCTTGTTTACATTAGCGTCTATGTATTCGTTCGCACGTGACGGCGCGGTTGAACAATCGAAAACAAAAATCGCGCGATTTCCGTCGTGTCTGAACGGGCCCTTGGGTCTGCGCGAGGCCTTACGATCGCGAGAAGTTAGCGGGACCGGAGTTTACAGAAGCGACGATGCAATCGTAAAAACGAAGCTGCGCGAAACCTCCGGAGGGCCTTCCACCTTTACGTAACAACCAAGTCGAGAAAGTAGCCCAAAGAGTGCTCGCTATAAATCAGCGGTTCAACGACAACCGCGATACGCCTCGATCGGATCTTTGAACTTTGATTCGTGGGAATGAAACGTAAACAAAGCCGCTCGCGGTCCCTGCTCGAACGTGCGTTACCCTTTACGAATCGTAACCATCGGTCGTCGACTCGTCTGCGCGTCCCCCCGTGGGTCCGAGATATCGAACCACGCCCGACTCGCGTAAACGCGTTATCCGAGCGCGCTTTGTTTCGTGGAAAACTCTGTTCAGCCTCTCGACAAGATTTTCTTCGAGCTTCGGGCCGAAACGACGCACGCTGGACCAGAAACCCATCTTCTGGGACGAAAATCTGCCGACAGCTCGGTTCTTCGTCGAATCAATTGGAATTTTTGTAGAGAAACTTCTTTGCCGAGGGTAACAATTTTTTCAACAAAAAGAAATTCCAATCGAATCGCCGAAAGACCGAGTTGTCGGCAAATTTTTGTCCAAAAAAGATGGGTTTCAGGCCCACTGTGGACGCGACGAGACAAAACGAACCGATGCCAACGAGGTGATCTCGATGCAGGCAAGAGAGGGAAGATAAGCCGAGTCTAGTCGAACGAACGGGAAGAAACGGTGTGTAGGCACGAGCGAACTCGAGAACGAATACCATCCAAGAGAGAACGAGAAACGGAAGAGAGGCGAAAACGCGAAAAGGCGAAAGATCAAAAGGAGAAAAGGAGGAAAGTAGGAAACAAGGAAAGAAGGGACCCCAAGGCCCGAGGCGCCGTAAGCATAACGGTACATCGGAGGAGACCGCGAGAGGAACGGTGTGGCGCAGCGGATAACCGACTAGCCTCCGCCCAACCGAAAACGATTCGCATCTCCCTTTCGTCTATTAAAGACTCTATTCCCGCGGAAACTACGCGACGCGTCTCGGCGAGCTGGATCGATCATGGACCAACCGAATCGTTAACGAACCTGCTCGACAAAGACTCAACGTCTCTCGTCTAAACCGCGCGATTTTAAAAAGCACCTCGTTGCGAGAAGAATCCACGGATCGTTTGAGTTGTCAATCGAGAACCAAAGTTAAAGAACCGGTCGCGGTCGGTCGAATGAGCCGTCACACAAACTGGTATTTGGCCGATCTAACTGGCCAAAATGTTTCATTGCTTCCAACTGATTCAATTTATTGAAGCGAAACTTCTTTTGGCAGGGTGTAAGCCTAATTCGCGACACGAAAACGTGTAACGCAAGTGCTGGGGATGGATAGCTAGTCTTAAATAAAAATGATTGTATCTCGGACTAACCTCATGGAGTACGTAGTCCTTGAATTTTTCACAAAAAAAATAAGAATTATTTTTTCTATGATTTTCTATGGTTCTATCATTGAAACAATTGGCTCGTGATAGCTAAAATATGATATAAATATTTTTGATTCAATTTAGTCTAAATGTCTTGCAAATATATTATCTGCCATTTCCAATCTCAATTTACTTCTAAACATCAGTAGACTGGAAGAAGTTTCACTTCTGCGCGCGTGGTTTTCGACGCGTATTATTTTTTGTTTTATTAAATTATGCTCACGTTGATACAAAAAGACAATTATCACGGCCGGTGAGGACCGATGAAGAAGGGGGTTGGTTCGAGGGACTACCTGGCTGTTCTAATAACATGCTAATTTCCTAGAACTATCCCTAGGTAAAAAATGACTTTTGACCAGCTAGATCGGTCAAATATACCAGTCTGTGCGTCGTCGACCCCGCGCTCGTTGCGATCGATCCTCCGCGAAAACGCCGGCGCGGCGTTCGCGTCTTTACAGAGTCCCGCGGACACGAGAGAGAGGTCGTTAAAATCCGTCTCATTAGTATGAAACGCGTAAAGTCGGTTCACAGTTATTACAGCAGATATACCGATGCTTTACAATCCGTCCTCGGTATTAGCTCGTAATGCTAATGCGTTACACAGTCGAGACTTCCGTGCTGGCTACAAAGCGCTTCTTCGCGGACATTAAGTATGCGATGCCACGAGGTTGCCTCCTCTATCGAGTCTCTCCGCTATCCGCTGCACGTTGTCCGTTGCCCGTCCTACTCCGACGAACCTTATCCTTATCGCGAAACAAGTCAACCAGCGTTCTCGAATTTTCCTGTTTAATCGCTTCAATCTCCCGCACACCTACGGTGGGTCGCAAAGGTATTCGTTCACTCTTAAAAAGGCGATAACTTTTTAAATATCGTGGGTACTATACGATTTGAACTGTTTTTTAAAAGCCGGAGCAATTAGTTAGCTGCAGGATGTGGAAAAAAATTTCAAAAATTGCAATTGATCGGAATTGTGGAAGAAATACCAAAAGTTGCATTTTACAACTCTTTTATGTGGGCCTATGTCGAAAAGTTAAAAAAAAAGAAAAAGCAGAAAATAATTATTTAAATGAAAATAAATTTTTTAAAAATACCTCGTTTTTAAGAACGGATTGAAAAGTATAAAATAATTGTTCCCAGGCTCATACGGATAGTCCTGAAAATTTGTGATTGTGAACTGTTAACAGCGATGAACATACTTGTAAGATTTAAAACGAGAAACGTGGGTCGCAAGATAATAGTCTATCTGTATGGGGTTAGGAATCTGAGGAAAAATTATTTTATATTCTCTAATCCGTTTTTAAAAACGTGGTATTTTTTTTAAATTTATTTTGAATCTACACCTGGACGCATTGGGCGTTCGAGAGCTCAAACGGTCTCGCGCGTACCCACCGCACCGATGCGATGAGATAGAGGTCGATACACAATGAACCTGCCCGAGTAATTTCCTGTCCGAGCGACAGAGTCTCGTTAGCCGGAAAGCGTTGTCGGTTCTTTTTGCGTTGCTCGTTTTCTACTCTCTAGCGTTGCGGCTTTTCCACGGAAACGTCGAGCGCGGGGGTACACCTACGACGCGCGACGACAGTAGCCTCCGAACAAACGATTATGCATACGGATAGGCATTTCCTATAGAAACCGTCGAAGGTTGTCGATAAGCAAAAAATCATTTCGCTTCTAAGCACTCGGTGAGAGCGTATGTCGAACGAGTAACGGTGTCTAGTGTTTATATTCCTTGTCCACGTGGCCGATGCGGCGGAATTGCGACGGAATTGCGGCGCGCGCTGCGGTGCCGCGCAATTGTGCGCACGAACTTCTTACTCTCCTTCACTCGCTCGTAATCCGTAACTCGTAACCAGTAACCCGTAACCACCCGACACGATCGGAGGATCATCCCTTGGTCATCGAACGCTCCAGCGTTCGCTTTAGTCTAGAAATATGTACCGCGGATGTACAAAATGTTCGTACACTTTTTAAAATGGAATAACTCTTTCATATTGGGTGTGCAAAAATAATTGGATGTCCCATTTCCGGGAATTACACTTATTTTGGGACACCCTGTATATGACCGAATCTGTAATAACAAAGAATCGTAATTAACAGAAGAGTTGTAGAAATACGATCGCCAACGAATCGCAAAAGAAGATCGGATATAAACGAGCAACCTCTGCGACGAACACGTCTGTCAACGATTGGTTATCCCTGTGTCCTTTTACAATTAAATACGCCTTTTCCGTACGACGACTTGGCTTTTCCTTACAAATTTGATTGAACCAGTTAACATCGATATTCTTTGTTAATCGTCTCGATTGTCACCGAGAGAAATTACGCTTGCGGTTTTCGAGCAACCCCTCCGAGAATTCCGTAAACCGAACGATTCGGAACAGCCGAATCCGCGCGGGGTTCGTCGAATATCCGATCGTTTTTTCCGGCGATTCTCAGCGTTACGGTTACGGATATGCCCTCTACGTAGAAATATGCTCGCGTATATTTAAACGTAATCGTTGGGTGCGCTCAAACTTTTCACGCTTCGCGACGCGCATCATATCTGTTTCCTGGGGATCGTGACCCGTGACCGAGTCCCAGTCGAGACAATGTACAAACGATTACCGACGAGGGAGAAATCACGTTCATTCCAATCGGAGTCGTTCGTTGAAAACGAAACCGAAGCCAGAGCTATCGAGCACACGTGGGATTTCGCGATGTCTCGCGGCATTGTCTTATCGTCGAAATCAATAGTAAATCACTGGTAAATTACTTTTATACATATTTTGGAATTGGAATCGAAGATGAGGGGCGACACGCATCGCGAGCCTCGAGTAAACGGATAAACGAGGAACAAGGGGTTCTCGAACAACGAGAGGGGACACAAACCTATCCCAAACTCGCATCGTGGTACGATCGTTCGAATCTATTATGGCAATCCGTGAACAATAACTCTTCCTCCACTCTCGGCATTTAATGACCGTCCATCTATTTAACGTGAAGGAAGAGGAAGTGGCTGTGATGGGTAGATAGGTCGAACGTTTTGTAACTAATTTCGCGAGTAAATTGTGCGTAACATTGGTTCGGTGCAGTCCGACTAAACGTAACGACAACGAAACGAAGCCTCCGCGCTGCAAAGTCGAGTCCCAACGCTAGCACGTTCGGCAAAAACCACCTACAACCTACATCTGCGCGATAAGAACAACTCGTTCTCGTTCAATTCCCGAATCTGCCCGAAATTTCACCGAATAGGAATTCACGCGAAACTGCTGAGGAAATTTCGGAAAAATCGAATCGAATCTGATCGTCGAATAAGATATACGTTTCCCGATCAGTGGCGCGTTGTGATCAGTTGGGACCCCTGGGCAAAGTACAATTTCGGGGCCCATTGAAATTTTGAAAGTGAAACTTCTTTTCTGAGGGGTCTACAATTTTTTAGCGTTACGGAAGTCAAATGAAACGAAAAATCTTTCTTACCCAACGGGGATTCGAATCAAAGCGAACATTTTGGTATATATCGCAAAGAATAAAATGCTCTTGTTCTCAATAAAAAATACTAATAATCTATCTGTATATGTGCCTAATAAGCAGTAAGTTTCACTTCTGTCACGCGTGGCCTCCACGCACGCGATTTTTATCAGAAAATCGTAGAATTTGGATCTTAGTTTGTGTTCGGGGTCACTTCTCGCGTGGGGCCCCGGACATTTGCCCAAGTTGCCCACAGGGTAATACGCCACTGTTCTCGATGTTCGATTGTCGAACCTCGCTCGAGTCCTGCTGAACGCGTTCAACGCGATCCGCGAGGAACGGCACCCACTCATCCACCTACCCGTCTCTGATTCGCTGTTCTTCCTCGTGAGTCATTGCAACTATCGCGAGCAACGAGTGAACGAGGCGACGAGCGTCTAACCGGATCGACGCGTATCGCGCGTCCAATACGAATCACGATCGCATCTTCGAAAAACTTTCTCGATCGAGACCGTACGTCTTTCCGAACTCGTATGCTCGTAGATCTTCTCGCAAACCGAACGAAGATGCCGACTTTGTGAAATACAATTTTATGGTTCTTTCACGGTTTCCTCTATGAAAATAACATTTGCGCCAATTTTCACTATAATATCCGTAATCACCACGTCAAAAAACGTAAGAATCCAGAGTATAAAAAAAATCGGAGGCCTTTTCGGAAGTTTATCCCAGCCGGGTAACGTTAAACGCGTGAGAGAGTTTCCCTTCGTGCAAACAAGATCGTCCTCGTATTTTAACTCGGCAATCTACGGGACTAATGTTAATTACGTTTGTTCTTGGATCGAGCGACGAGCGCCAAGCGAAATAATCAATGGAACGGTATAATCATACGCAGCAGAACCGAAGCGAAGGGCGGTGAACCGTGGAAATGGTTCGTCCGGTGGTCGTCGGGATGCCCTTTCTGCCTAGCCACGATAATCGTGGATTTCCGTCCGCTTATTATCTTACGCGCGTCACAAGTCACAATACGTTTAGATTGCGTCCAGGTAACGGCTAATTACCGATTCGATGCCATTGCATCCGCGACCCTCCTCCACGTGGCAAACGTCCACCGACCAACATCCCTCGAGAATCGAAAGCGATCGAGCAAAACTGAAAATCTCGTCCTCGATCAAACGTGTACCGTGTATCCGTGTCTCGAGAACTAACGCGGATCGAACTTCGATCGTCGTACAATTCGTCAACTTTCAGACCCTCCGCTATCCGCTAAGATTTCGCCTGCTAAAACGCGATAATGGTAACGGTATCAAAAAAACCGGTTTCATATTACCGACATAGACGCGATACGGGACGTATCCCGACGCGATTTTTATTGTAGGAAATCCCACGAACGTTCCCCGCGTTCGAAAGCCAACTTGAGATCGCACTGAATCGATAAGATTAGGAGAAAATAATGGCTTTCGAATTTCGGTTAGGTTCTCCATCGATTTCTACTCGTCCGACTTGCGGTTCGGGTTTCGTAAGAAGCGAACTGACTGCCATACCACGCCCGACTTATTGCGTCGTATTCGACGACACAATTGATTTTCGTCATTCTGGTTCATCTTCCGACGGACAATGGCGGAATCGAGTTTTCAGAACGGAGGTCCGGTTGACGATGCAGATAACGTAACGCGCGATTTCGCGGAAACGTGCGGATGTCGAACTCGGTTTACTTTACAGCAGCTATGATCCGAAACTCGGAGAACAGACTTCACCGGGACATGAAGCGACCGCCTCGGAAGAGATAACCAACGAAGAAGAGTTTCGAGTACAACTCGAGCAGAGTGACAGAGGAAAGAGAAAAAAGAGGAACGTGTGCACGGCGCGTCGTCGTTCAAGTTTCTCGGCAAGCTGGAAAGGCGTGCGACGCGTGTCCCAGACGGACGGCGCGTATCAAAGAATATTTGCCCTGTCAACACGCGGCTTAGCGCGGAAACGCCGCTGCGTCTAGAAAGGAACAACGATCGCTCGGAACGAGATAATAGTAATGGAAATTATTACTTTGCTCTAATATTTTACGATCCACACCGTTTCCCTAGAATCGATACGTTATCTCGTAGACATTTTTCCACGGGCACGTAGCTTCGTAGTAAGTACGCGTATTACTACTTCCGAGAGGCCAGACGCGTTGCTTCATTGCTAACCGACTACGAGTAAACAACGCCGGGCGGAGACTGGCATTCGAGAATGTCGATCAAATGTTCGTGTTATCTACGTAATAAAAATGAAATGCTGTTCGTTGGTCACATCGCGTTAGAACGGCTGGACCGATTTGACTAATTTTTTCTTTAAATGTTCGTTGTAGTCCGAATCAGGTTTTCAGAGTACAAAAAATTGGAGAAGTTGCCCGGAAACATGAAAATTCGGGAAAAACTAAAAGTGCTTTTTGAATCATATTTCAATGCAACAAAAAACGAACGTCGCAGCTTTTAATCGATATTTCAATAGGAATTTACATTATCCACGTCTTTTTTCCATAATGATCACTGCGAAATACGTTTTTCCTCATTTTTACTTTGCACATGGTCAAATGGTCACAACCAAATTTATTGAAATTTGGACAGGACAACGTCTGTCAGGTCAGCTAGTTTTAAATGATTACAGCGAGGACACGTGTCGGCAGAATCACGAGAATCTTTTATAATATAATATCTATATAATATATAATATCTCGGCAACCGTTAATTTCCGGAAAACTAATTCTTTCGGTTTCGCATTACCCTCCTCCCCCCTCACCATACGCGCGTACACCCACCACCGAAGGCGTAGCAACTATACAAACTTCTGCCGTTTGATTTAGAATGGAACGAGAAACGGAATGGAAGAGGAGAGGAATAAAATATTCACCTGCATCTGCAACCAAGAGTAATCGATGTAGGTGGTTGTGCCAGCGGTGACAGCGCCGGCGACGTTGGAAGCGGACGAGATTTGCTGCCAGTTATCCTGACCGGTGCAGCCGAGTACCGGCAATCCGTCGGGTTGACCCCGATCCGGCACTATCTGATCGGCATACTGATAGGGTGGCTGAACCGTCGTCGGTTGTCCGCCGGAAGGCAAGCTCGCTGGATGAGGGTGCTGGGCCCCCGAGCCGGCACTGGCGGGCAGGCAGCACACGCTCACGTCCATCCGTGGTGGCGGAGAGTCGTAAAAACGTTGCTGCTCCGGCTCCGGCACCGGCTCCGACTCCGAAAAGTCTAGCTGCTCCCAAATCGACCTCCCAAGGGTTAACCCCCGCGGAACCATCCAATCTGAGACCCGGCACCTCTTTATGGATCTGTCGCTCGGGCACCCAAGATACCGATATGTAGGATCTCAGGAGAAACGAGGGAACACGGCCCAGCCGCGGGAATCTGACCCGGGCCTCGCTGGTGGTAGCCGATCGACTGACGCGCTCACCCACGCAACCCTTCCGTTTTTCCCAATCTTCTGGATATATTTGATCTGGGGTCCTGATCCCACGGATACGTCTTCGCCGCTTTCTGCCTTCTCGTTCCGCGTGCTGTGTCCTGCGTCCTCCTCCGATTCTCGCAGCCTCTCTCTCTGCTCACCCGTTTTACACGCTCGTTGCACCCCCTCAGCGTTTCTTCGAAACGGTAAACTCCGTCGAGATCATACTCGGCTGAACGACGACTCGTGCACCAACTTATGAAACTTCCACCCCCGTAGCAGGACACCAAACACGAGTGCTGTTCGACACGATGTCGCACACCGTCGCACCGTCACACCTGTATCTTTTCCTCCGACGAGAGGACGAACCGAAAGACTCTGCGCTGACCAACGCGGCGGTGCATTTTTTCCCGATACTGAGAGCGCGCGCGCGCGCGCACCTTGTCAATACTCGGACCTCGCCATAGCACCACTTTTTCTTCCGTTTTCCCCTTCGAGTATCGAACGACGACAACGATTAATGTCTTCTACTTCGATCGAGAACGGTCAACGAACTTCGATGCGCGCATCGAGATCGCCGAATCATCGGCACGTGTCCCGCGATCGAAATCCATCTTTCTGCCGGTTTCGCTGTTGCATCTTCCTCGAGGAAACTTGTCTCAGATTTCACTGTGCGTTATTCCTCGAAGGTCTAGAACCTCGGGAACAGCGGGCATAGCGGTGTCGATCGTCGAACGAGACGAGTTATCGGGCCGCGGGGTTCTCCAAGTTGAATGTCTCTTCGGTGCTGTAACAGTTCGCGATCCAAGTTACTCGAATTACACGCGTCGACCAACGAGTTCGCGGCTTCGTTGTCCTAGAATCGGTGCTGGTTTCCTCGCGCACGCTCGCGGGGATCTGCGCGACGTCCGATTTGCGACGTAGCGTCTTTACACTTGTAGGGGTAAGAAAATTCGTTGGGAAATATTGAACCGGCGCGGCACACGAGATCCGAAGGGGATGAACGTCGGATTCCCGTTAGCTAGTTCAGATCACTGACAACGAGAACGCGTCGAGACGCGACAGAAACGCGTCGACGACGGACGATCGACGAGAACTCCGACACGGTCCCGCCTTATCGCGTTCACCGTCGACGCATAACAACCGGTCACTCTTGGTCGCGATACGCGAATCTCGGAACGCATGGAAGAAAGAGGAAGAGGTGGAGAACGTGGCGACGTAGAAGAGGGAGAACGAACGCAGCGAGAGGAGGAAATGGACGTGCCGGCGAACCTAGAGGTGGGGATGATCGGGGGTGGAGGTGGAGTCACAGTCGGAGATGGAATCACCGAAGGAACAGCCGAGGCGGAAATCTCGGCGAAAAGTTCGGGGATGACCTCGGCAAACGAGCGAGAACGTTCCGAGAAAACGAAAGATATTTCGGAAAAAGATCCGGAAACGGCGAAAGTCGATTCGATGGCGGCAATAATGTCGCCGCGCCGCCGAGTACGAGCAACGTTCTCACCGATGACAGCGCGTGCTCCCCTTGACACGCTCTTCCCCTTCTGCCTCCCTTCCACCCCCTACTACGTTTACACTCTCTCCCTCTCTTCCTCTCGTTTGCTCCCTTTCAGCCACCGTCTCTGCCACCCTACCCCCACTTCTTTCCTGGCAGGTAACGGTGTATCCGATTCACAGGGGGAGGCTCCAATGTACTGACGGAGAAGCAACAGCAAGGGCGGCGACGGCGGTGGTGGTGGTAACGGTGGTGGTGGCACTGGTAGCGACGATGGAGGTGGCAGTAGCGGCGGTAGTGGCGGTGGTAACGGCACCGTCGACGACGACGTCGGAGGTGTCGACGAGCGATGGAGAAGAAGAAGCGACGATGGAGGTGGAGAAAAGCGGCGGTGGTAGTGGTAAACGCGAGGGTGGCGAACGCAACTGGTGCTCGTGACGAGATAGCGGTGCAGCCGATATCGCGCACGCGCATGCGTGAACACGTGTCGTCAAGGCAACGGTTCCGGAGTAACTGCCTGGTGAACGCAGCCCTCCGCGATCGGTGCTCTTTTCACTCTTTCACTCTCTCCGTCTCCCTCCCTTCCGATCACCACTTGGTCTGGCTTTATCTCTCCCGTGTCTCCGTTCGTTCTCCGTTGCTCCAACCTCGCGTCTCCTCGTAACCGCTCGCGGAGGACTTCGTGGACTCGTGGCTCGTGCTTCTGACTCCGACTATGACTCTGACTCCAGCTCTGGCTGGCTCACGCCCCGGGCGCGACCGATCCGAGCAGTCTAGGCGGCCATCAAGCACGCCCCCGTCTCGTTCTCCTCTCTTCTCTTCTTTCAGCCGCTCTCCCTCTCTCCCTGCTTCTTCCTCGCCCCCACCTCCCTAGCAATCGCCGTCATCCCTTCTTCCTTCTCTCTTCCGCCTTTTGCCCTTTTCGATACGATACGATACGACGCGATGCGATGCGACACGCTCCTTCTCTATCTCGCTCTCTGTCCCTCTACGCGATCGCACTCCCTCCTCGTTGACTCGTTTGTATCCTCTCTTCCTTTCTCTTCTCGCGCGCACCTCTCGCTCTTCCACTCTCTGCTTCTCTTCGTTCCTCTACAATCTTTTGCTCTCGTTCTCCTTCGGCCGCAGCCGCCAAGAAACAGTATTACACGGTGTACCATACGCCACACCATACCCACGGGATACTATCATCGGTATCGCGCCGAAGCACTATCGGAAACTGTCTGCTATGTACCACCGATCGTTTTGTCAATCTTCTTTCTTACCACGCTTAAGGTAAAGGTACCAGTAGTTGACCATTTTATAGAAAAACGAAAAATAAGATTTTCATAAGCTGTACACTTTTGATGAAAGTGAACCTCGGATGCCGTACCGTCTGTTGGTTAAATTTCTCTATACTATTCTCTATTAACTCGCAACGTATACTCCGTTCCTAAATGAAACTTTTTCTGGAATCGATTTGTTTGATTTCTTATTTCATTCTTTAATTGTAATCTGTGCTGGTAATTGTTGAAACTAAACGATAGTAAAATGATTCCCAACATTATTGCTTGAACCCTCTTTCTAGTATAAGTGGTAAGAGTGGTCAACTTCCGAAGCAATTAATTTTTAAATATGTTTCTTAAATGTGCATAAGTAAACTTTTTTCAAAAAACGGCCTTGGTACATAATGCGAGTGTCTTCAGGCATCGACTCTCGCTGTTTGATGGCAGAGTAAGTGGTTCCTATTGTTCGCGTGGAAAACTTCTCTTAACTGGTCAACTGCTACCTTCACCTCGTATTAGCTTCCTGTGTCGATGTAGTATGTGTCGATGTAGTATGCGTCGAATCTTTTAATCGAATTTTAATTTTATGTCCGAACGCGTCGCGCTTCGTCGGAAATTGGTAGAAACTTTTCGGTGAAGAGACGTTCGCGAATTTCAGGGCTCCGGCTGGACCGCAAGGACAAGATATCCTCTCTTCCCGTCTATCGTCCTATCCGCTCGAGTCCCGTTCTGTCCACAACTGCGAGCTTCCCCGTCTTTGTCTCGTCCGCGAGATTTTCTTCTCTCGATCTTCCTCTTGGACAACGGGAACGGTCATAGCCATTACGCCAACGCTCGTCTGACGTCACCTCGGCAAGATTAAAGTTTCCATATACCTATGTTGCGTACGTATCTAAGCGCGTGTATGATCTCTCTCTTCTGTTTACGGATCGCGGATCAACGTGACGATTTTTCCCCATTGATCGAATCGTCGCCGGGTCGATCGAGGAGCCGGTTCGCCAAAGTTTCGCTGTTCGCCAGCTCTCGCTGATCGGACGATAGAAACGGAACAAAGATCTTTCGGAAGAACGATCCCGCGTGGGTGGTACTCTCCGAGTATTCGTTGTTGGTATCGGTGGATAGATAATATTAGGTTGTTGCTATTGAAGTGACCGTTTTTCACATTTGAAACTTCCCGTATTTAACTTCATTGCCTCGCGTTTATTAGATTCCTACCAGATAAGCATTCAGGCACTTGTATCACGATGGAAGAAGTGTATCGACGTCGATGGAAATTGTTTCGATTAATGGAACATGAATGAAGCTTGTAAAATTAAAGTTTACGCGAAAGATTCAAAACGGCCATTTCATTCGCAACAACCTAATAGTTCTCGCGTTCGTGTAAAATACGAACGGAGAACAGTTGGTGAACGGACCTGGGTCACGATTCAACTCGAATTTGGAGTTGTTTGAACGAGATGTGTTCGTTCTCGAGTGTACATACTGTGCATGATAATGCACGTGGCAACAAGCATCTCAAATCTCTCCCCTCCTACGATGCAGAGATTCCCTTTCTCTTTTAGATTGTGAAACGATTTTCTATCATGGCGCTTTAGCTCCGCGGATTTATTATATATGCAACGGGTTACGCAAATTACGACAAAGTGCAAATATTTCACATGACCTGCACCTGCATGACTCTCCTTTCTACGCGCGATCATTTAAGCAAACACGAGAATCGTAACGCGACGGTCTCACCGTGGATCTCGGATCCGAGATCCGACACGAGACGAGAGATACGAGACACGACCCGGTCCTCTAGCTTTCCTCGTCTCTTATTCTAGGACTCCCATAGACGCAAACTGCGCGAGGTTCGTGACCCCGTCACTTCCAAAATATCCAAGTTCCGTCGAATTCCTCGCGTAAAACGCATGCCGCTTTCCAAGCAACTTTGAAAATCGTTGTATGGAAACGCTGCGATTGCTTTTCTACTCTTCTGTATTCTAGAAATGGAATATTATTATTCATTTGGTTATTTATCTAGTTTATTTCAACGTGGTCGCATTCACAGCGAGGTCATTAACGACCACATAGTTTACACTGAATAATAATAAATCTAAGCGATAGAACTACGCGGAGCTCTAAATAATTGATTTTTCCATACCTTTCGACAATCTTTACATCGTAGAATACTTTGTATTGTAACAAATCGATTCTATTATACATATACCTGGGTGGTTATAGGTGCAATCCTGTGCGAGTACTTTTAGAGTAAAACTATCTTTCCGCCTGTTGAAGGAAATTTCCGCGGCGCACAGTTTGCAAAGAATCATGGAAAAACATTCGCGAGCTACCTTTTGCAAAGAACAGCCCACCAAGTTGGGTAAAGTCTAAATGGCCAACAACTAAACAGAATTCGAGTTGCATCGCTGGCAATCCCCCACTATGAGAACAGAACCAGCGCAACTTATGAATGGAACTACTCTCCGATTGGTCGGCTTCGATAGCCAATGGTTGGCTGTACGCAGTTTCTGGCTGCGCAAATCCACGGCAAAGAATCACAGCTAATAACGTTAGCGATCCAACAACGACCGTACTTACGCGAAACAGCTCCGAGCTTTCAACTCCGTCGCTTTCGACGTATCGACCCTCGTTCGAACTTGAAAGTGGCTGTCTTCGCCTTGTCGGATGTAGATACAGACATTCCCGAAGTCGCTCCTGAACCCGATGACCCGCCTTACACAGCAGTGCGAAGGTGAAAAATGCCCCTTTTTATACTGAAGATGAAACTCCCTTTGCATGGCAAAAATTAGTTTTCTACCCAATGTATAATCGTTAGGGAGTAGACCTTCCTTAAGGGGTAGAATGCCCCTTTTTATACAGGAGATGGTACTCCATTTTCACCTAGCGAAAATTAGTTTTCTATCCTAATTCAAAAACAAGGTTTTCCAGTAGTCAAAAGCAATAAATAAAATTTGGATCAAAACCTCAATCGCCCTCAAAAGTTCTATGTTTACGTTTGCGAGGCATAATTCAGCAGAATAATGCAAATCACTTTTGAAGGCGACTGCGGCCTAGATTGATCTTTTATCTAGCGCTTTTGACTAACGAAAAACCATTGCTTTCTTGAAAACGAGTCTACTCCTTCAAAACTGTATGTCGAAAACTGCTACATACAATTGTAAAAGCAACTATTCATAGCTATACCTGTGCATATACATATATGTATATACTGTATGTACACTATACGAACTCGGTCCAGTTGAGACCCGTCGACTCAATTGCCAATAGAAGAATGTGTAGCAAATACCGAACAGCAATTATTGACCCGCTAACGTATGGTAAGTATAGGGAAGGGATGTCGGCAACGCTCTTATGAGAGAGAAGCGACATTCTGTTGGGCACGTCAAGGTAATGCCAAGATGACACCTTAACGCTCGCGACAGTACTATTGAAAATTGCACAGCCCGTATCCGATGCTCTGCCGCCATTTATTATGCCATTTACTTCACTGAACAATGCACCCCATCGGTTCTACAAGTTTTCTGTTTTTCCTCTTTTCATCAACGCCCCATTGTATCGCTTCGAGCTTTTAATTCTACGAATAACAACTTTATATTGTAACAAATCGTTTTCACGTTCTTGATACTATTTCTCCGATGCAGGTTGTATATCCTCATCCATAAATTCTTCTCTATCAAATATAAAACAATGAAATGCAACACAATTTCGTACAGAAAAACTATAATAAAAAACTAATGAGACTTTTTTTCCTCTGTTGAAAGTCATCGAAAGGTCGTAGTGTTGTAGATGGACGAGTTGGTCTCGATGTACGATAGAACTTTGCATATGAAGAAACCGATGTTTATAATATGATACATCGCGAGCGTATATTATATGCAAAAACTAGAAACAATTACAGCTACCAAATACACGTTGCTTGTTTCAATCCCAGATACGCTGTTTCGTCTTATTAATCGATTCTTCGTCCAATAATTCCGGGTCTGGAGTTGATACCTTCTCTTGCACGGGCTGCCGACTAAAAATTGAATTTTATCCCCATAGAATTTTATAATATGAACATTGGAGAAATTCGTAGTCCTTTTTTCTCCATTTATTTCTTACCTCCTATAATTTCCATAGTACGGTGTTCTGTTTTGTCTTCGTAACTCCTCGTAAGTTACACGCTGTTTCGACTCGTTTAGTTTGCTTGTTTCATGTGTGTCAGTATCGGTGCTAGCATCGGGGAATTGATTACCTTAAAGCACAGTGAATTAGAATGTTTTTAACGTCTACAAAAACTTTGAATTCTACTGTTACATACTATTATCACCGAAGGTGGGATTAAACTCGTTCGATGATGTTTGATCTTCTCCCCACAATGCATTAGATTCTATGAGCTTGGTGTCCTGACTGCTTCGTCTACATTTGTGTTAAAACAGATTATGAAAATGAAGATTGTTCAGGAGATAACTAAGAACGTATATTACCTTTGGATATCGATTAGTTTGGCTCTTAATAAGTCTGGCAACTCAGGTACATATTTTGTTGCGCAATTTTGAGAATACGCTATTCTCCCTAAATTGAATCCCATTATTCCAAAAGGAATAGATACCAGTTTCATCATAGGGCTCACTTTGTGATAACTACACATCCCATAAACACATATTGCGCTAAGCGTTCCCCAAGGAATACCAGCCTTATAGATAGCTTCGCTATTCATACAATTTTTAAATGCTTCCTTGGATTCCTGCGACACGTGCACCTGCAATAAAATGACAACCCCTAAATTTCATTTTAAATATTCTTACATGTACTTTTTGTTATGCTGTAATGTACTATCGCTGCTTTCACTTTTTATACTATTGTAATAGTAATTGACAACTAAATTCCAAAATTTCCAAATGTAAAATCCAAAAAACAAATTATCAAATGTAATATTGATAACATACCGATTCAGTGCCGCGCAAAATGAAATCCAACGATTCTGTCGCTACGTTGCTCATATTGGAAATAAAAGGCAAATTGCTTTTAAAAGCCTAATCACATAAAATAACCTACAACATTAGTATCAAATGCAGATGTAAGTGGATGTAAGAAATTATCGTAAATGTGATATAGCATTGCACGCTGTTGCAGCACTAACACCACCAACGTCGTGTATCATGAACTACATATGCAATATACACGAATACGCAAATAAATGTTGCTAAAAGTAAATAAAAATCACACTTCTTGTAAATTATAGTATATGTAAATTCATTTTCCTTCGAATGAAATATATTATTGGATTTAAGTATTCGATTCCAATAAAGTGTGCACGCAGACTTTATTCAATTAATTCTCCGCAGCTGCGTATAATGTTTAGTACCATCGAAATGAAAATATATATTTGAAATAATTCAAAGTATGTATACCCTTATGTATACATACATCGATTTTTAGTAACGTTTTAATAACTTAAAAATAGTATTCCAAGTAATCGCATAACTCTGGTTAAAATGCGTGTGCATGTGCGACTTATGCAGAAGTTCATTCTCACCTATACGTTAATTTAATAAGTATGGAAGCTTATATTATATTGCATCTTGCAAGGAAAATATTTCGTCGGTATATTTTATTTATTCCTTTTGTTTATACATTATTCTTGTTATGAAATAAACGTTTCATAGTACACGATATCGTATTTAAATATTTCTTTGTAATTGTTTGTAAAATTTGTTTAATATTTACAAAACTTTCGAGATTTCCAATTTCATTTCTAATTGTTTTGAAGAGTGTAGGTGTACTTTTTTATAATTGTTATCAATGATATAAATGATACACCTTTGTTTGTATCACGTTTTCTGACAGATTCCAAAAATATTCTTTGTACATACATTGTTTATTAGAACTGGCCTCTTGCAAATTTTCCATTCTCACTTATGAACAAGATGAAAATGTATGTAACAACACACGTTACACCTATAAGTTAAAAAAGGGGGAATGGTGCTAATGAAACAGCACTAGCCCGCTATAAAAGTAGCCACATGGAAATAGGAAGTACTGTTGAAAATGTTGTGTAACAGTGAAATCAAACAGGACGTTAAAGTCTCTCGAGTATTTTACTCAATATTATTACTTATCTACATGGCTGTTCAAATCGGTGTAGCATTACCTGCATCCAACGAAGATTTTGACACAACAGCTACAGCATTGTTGCAAAACTCGTCGAATGCTTCATTGGATGATAATCTGTAAGAAGACTTTATACTTTTAACGTATTTGAAGCGAAATGTATTTTGTAATTGTACTCTATATAAACAATGGAAACTAACTCAGGTAACATAGGTGATTTTCTGTTATTATAGATACGTTATAAAAGCGGTGGTGTACGAAATTGGTATTTTAACAGATGCGAACGACACAAACGACGAAGTCACAGAAAGGTAATGTAAAAAGACATTTTATATGTAGTACTTTCATATAATTGTTTATTTTCTCATGGAAACTTCCCGAAATATCGAAATGTTCTTTCACTGCTGTTTCGCTTTGTCTGTAGGCAAGATGTCAAAATTTCATTCTACAATCCACCAAATAAGAGCAGCGAACCCTAACATGAATATAAAATGTAAAATGGAACGTAAATGCCTGGAAGTGTAATTATTTGTTGGAAATAAGCACTAAGCTTTAGATTAAAATCGTATTTATTTTATTACAGTAAGTCAGTACTGTAATACACATTATAAGATGGAATAAAAAAGTATGAATAAGTACAGTTACAAATGTGTACAATGGTAAAGAACTGTTAATTAATTTTGAATAAATGAACGATTCCAAATTATATTCCTACAATATGAAGATATAGAAACCTGGTACATAATGTAGTGTTCTATAAGAAACTGAGTGAAACTGAGGGTAATAGAGTTACTCCAAGTTACCTCTTCTCTCTATCGTTAACGAGATTAGTCACGTGACATTATGACGCATGCGCGACCAAATGCAGGAACGTATTTACGCCCTAAATTCAAATTTAATGTATTTATTAAATATATCTTATCATTTAATAACTATTATTAAATTTAATAATTTTAAATTTAAACTTAAAAAATTAAATTTAAATACAACACACACATGTTATACATTTATATTCCAAAATGAAATCGTAAAAACCGTCGCACATGCGCGTAAAATTTGCGACACTGCGTATGTGTGTTTACATCTATACAGGCACACGTTCATCTTACGTAATCGGATAGTTGGTTCTTACTAACAAACCACGATTCGTGAATTATCGGTAATGTTGGGAGTGACACTAAATACTCGTGTACCCTCCGCGAGACGTCTCTGCTTATTTCATTATTTATAAGAAGACCACGTGCACGCCTAATTTTTTATATTGCTGATTGCACCTTATCCAACCTTATCGTGCAATGAACAACAAATCGAAGTACGTAATTTAAAAGTTACGTCGGTTTTTATTAATTTCTGCACGTAGACAACAATACGGAAAACGTTGAACGAACAATATGAATATACATTATTAAATTAAATTGCAATATCTAATTAACATAAAAGAACTATATATACAAAGATATTGTGTTTACACAAAACGTACACAAACACTAAATATAATGTATTCTGACACGTTCGTTCCTAAAAATGTTTGCGTAAATTGTAAATTCTTCTTTATTATTTGAATTCAGTGATCCCGAGTTGATAACTGTTTATTTGTTCAAAAATGTTTCTAACATTACTCGTGCGTACGCATATTCGAAAAGGAAAGCATCAAGCTAAAAGTTTCATTAGGAAACAATATTTTCATGGAGACCATAGCAAGTCTACGTTTAACATGTCTTACTCGAATTTGAAACAGTTCTTTAAAGAAAGATCTGTACCCATAGTAGATGGGCACACTTGTATCATGTTGGACTGTCCTATATGCAGCAATGTGAGAAAAAGCCAGAAAATTTATGTAAACAAAACAACAGGTATGCAAGCGTTAGTTTTATGTAAGCATCATAGGAAGAATTTTCCACTAATCTTTGTTTTGATCATTTTCATTTTAGGCTATTTTATGTGCGACAAATGCAAACACAATGGTTCTTGGGACATATTAGAAAAAATTTTATTATTAGAAAAATCGGACAAGAAGCTAAAAGGACTTGATGCGTTTAAAGCGAATTTACAAGTAGAAAAGAATTTCAATGAAGATTGGGAAAATATGAAAAAGAATGGTCAAAGTATTGCAGATTTGACCACAGAAGAATACAATGCTTTGCTCGACGATTTTGCATTTCCAGTAAAGAACTAAAGTAGAATTTTAATCTTTTCTACTTGTGCACAGAAATTTGAAATAGCATTCTTTTTTCAGCGTGTCTCCCAAGAAGATTTGAGTCAGTTGAATTGTATTTATGAGAAAACATCCTGTATGTTGCACTTCCCCTTAACAGGGTTAAACAACTCTGTCGTTGGATACAAGTCCCTTACAACACGGTCAGAAGTAGTACGAACAATTCCTGTTTCTGGGGTTAGTGGTTCTATTAAATACAAACAACAAAATTGTAGGACTGATAATGCTGCTGTGGTTGTAGGAACAATACAGGATTTATTGGCTCTGATGTCACAGAAGTCAGCGAATATAATTCTCTGCCTTCCGTATAATTTGCAAAACCTACCTCAACAGTTACTACCGTCTATGGAATCTTTTAAAAAATTAATTTTGTGGTTCGGGAATGACGAGACGAGTTGGTACACTGTTAGGCAATTTGCAAAGAAGTTAAACGAAGGACGATGTTATTTCGTGAGACCGACAGATTCGCAACCTCAGCCAAGATTAGCAGACAAATTGGGTTACAACTTGAAAGACATTCTTCAAAACGCACAGTCCGTCTGGCATAAAAGTATAACCACGTTTCAGCAACTGAGAGAAGAAGTGTTGAGCGATATACAGAACGTTGACAAAGTACAAGGCGTAAAATGGAAAAGATTTCCAACTCTAAACAAGATATTAAAGGGCCACAGGAGAGGAGAATTTACAGTTTTAACAGGACCAACAGGTGGGTTATTGAAACATTACAGCAATTTTTTGTGGTGCCTCTCAGAGTCATCATTCGAGTGCTAAGAGTTAAATGACTCCGACTTATACTTTCAATAGAACATTTTTAAACGCCTCTTTCTTTCAGGATGCGGCAAGACAACATTTATGAGCGAATATTCCTTAGATTTAGCGATGCAAGGTGTCAACACTTTATGGGGTAGTTTTGAAATACGGAATACACGATTAGCAAGAACTATGTTGCAACAAATGGTAGGAATACCTTTGGACGAGCATCTAGAAAATTTCAATACTTACGCGGATGACTTTGAAAAATTACCAATCTATTTCATGACGTTTCATGGTCAGCAAAGTATAAAAGTTGTGATGGACGTAGGTACACAGTAGGATTTTGCTGTTATTCGATTTCACATAGCAAAGCTAAATGCAATGATATCTCTGTTATAGGCGGTCGAGCACGCAACTTACGTTCACGACATAGCTCATTTAATAATCGACAACGTCCAGTTTATGATGGGAACATCGGATGACTCTAAACACATGGACAGGTATTGAAATGTACTTACGCGACGAAAGACTCGTAACGTAAATAGATATTACGCGATTTTTTAGATTCTGGAGACAAGACGATATCATTTCAAGATTCCGAAATTTCGCTACCAGACACAATTGTCACGTTACTGCTATAATACATCCGAGGAAAGAGCGTAACGAAGAAGAATTAACAACGTCGTCGATTTTCGGAAGTGCTAAAGCAAGTCAAGAAGCAGATAATGTTCTTATCATCCAAGATAAAAGACTGAACAGTATCCGAGGCAAAAAGTATTTACAAGTAGGCGTGTTACGCGTGACACAAATGTGTCGTCGGTTTATTAATCTGCTATGCAATGCGAAATCCAATATATTATTAAAGAATCTTGTACTCCCAGGTGGCGAAGAATAGATACAGTGGTGATTTAGGAATCATGGCATTAGACTTTGTAAAATCCGGTCTCAGTTATTCACCGAAATTGAAACAGAAAGACAACAGCTCGGATAAAGAAAAGTCTTCAGGGAAAAAGACCGGCAATGGGCAAAATGATGAAAAGCATTCAACGTCCACGATCGATATCGAATAAGTGTTGAATTTTGTTTTATAATAAAACTCAGAACGGTAATTGTAGAATGAAATTTTTATTTTTGTACAATACCGTATATTTGTAAATAAATAGGTATTTATGATGCGAACGAATGCGTGGGAGTTTTCATAATCCTGATTTTTCAAGTAATTAAGTAAATTGTGTACATCGTATCATTAATGAGGATAGCACACAGCTTCATCGACCACCTACGTTTAAAGCTGGTACAGATTCACATACATATAGTGTACGTACACACATATACATAATACTCGCGTGACGTAGCTGGTCAAATTTGATGAGAAATGGTAAAGTAATAAACCAGAGACCATAGAATCAGAGATCTTTGATAGAATAGAATTTATGTAAATGCAGAGTTCGCGTGTTTATTCTTTGTGCTTTTTCGTGTGTTCTCTCTCGTAAAAATTTGAATACAATAAACGAAATAACAAACAGATCGTCGCAGAGAACATGGTATCAGTAAATAATGTGTTTATTTGCTTTACACTTATCGTTCTGGTTTCCATAACCTGTTGCGAAGACTTGAAAAAGCCGACAGTGTTAATATCGATTTTAGTACGCAATAAAGCGCACACGTTGCCATACTTTCTAACATTTTTGGAACGGTTGAATTATCCAAAAGACCGGATACGTCTATGGTAAGTATGTACGTAAATAAGTGTATTTTTGTAACCTTACTTTTCCCGTGAAATTGGAATTGTCTATAATATTGTTTTCATTGTACACATTCGTCATACATGGTACATAGTTTATGTCAACAAATCCATGCATACTTCCATTTTTCAAAACTAAAACTGAAATGTATTTAGAATTCAATGTTTATCAATTTCCGGGAAGTAAGTTACAGTGGGTGTACGAAGTATTCGTACACTTTTTAAAGTGGAATCTCTTTTGTATAATTGTACCAAACGACCTGATTTTTTATAATTAATTAGAAGCATTGGTTTGCTAAATGACCTGCAAAGATTTTCCAAAAACTTATTATTTACAATTAATTTAAAAATTTTCATTTTTGTATGTAACCTTGTAAACAATAATTTTTTGGACAATTTTTTTTGCAGATTGGTACAATTATAAAAAGTTAAAAAATTATAAAAAGTTTGGTACAATTATAAAAAAGTCATTCTATGTCAAAAGGTATACGAACACTTTGTACACCCACTGTATGTTCGAACAGTGCGTGGTAAAGTTGTAATTAAAAAATTACGTTTATTTTTTAAGTATATACAGCGATAATAATATTGATAATTCAATTGAAATACTATCTACATGGCTCGAGAATAGAGCTGACGAATATCATGGAATCGATACAAGTTTCGATGAAAAGTCAAATGGCTTTGAAGACGAAGATGGAATCGCTGATTGGTCGAACCAAAGATTTTTGCACGTGATAAATCTCCGTGAAAGAGGCCTCAATGCAGGGAGACAACTTTGGGCAGATTTTGTTTTGGTATTTGGACACATAAGTACTTAGATCAGCGGTTTCTAGCCTTTATGCTACAGTATCGACTGCAGCAAAAGTAAAAAGGTTGTAGCTCGAGCTTCTTGTTCTGTTAATTATAAAAAAATTCTGAAGCCACCTAGGTTGGAAACTGCTGATTTAGATACATGTATACTATACATATCTTCCATACGTATATTATATGTATTATAATATATTATTGTAATTACAGATGCTGGACGCAGACACTTTTATAACAAATCCGAATACTCTCGATAATTTAGTTTCAAAAGACAAGATCGTGGTCAGTCCGTTGTTGAAATCGGACGGCATGTACAGTAATTTCTGGGCTGGGATGGACACAGATTATTATTATCTTCGAACGGACAAGTACGATCGGATATTATTTCGCGAGGAAACAGGATGTTTCGATGTTCCAATGGTTCATAGCGCGGTTCTTATAAATTTGCGAAAACGCGCTTCGGACATGTTGTCTTACGACCCGCGTTATTTGAATCAGTATGATGGCCCTACAGACGACATTATAAGCTTCGCTGTCGGTGCCAAAATGTCTGGTATATCATCTGGACCCATCATTTCAAACAATATTGATTCAATTGCGTATCTTATTTTTTTGAAATCGTTTCTTTTGAATTCGCATTCACAGGTATACCATTGTCCATTTGCAACGATGACCATTACGGGTTTGTCATGGTACCATTGGAGAAAGAAGGAACGGTCGCAGACGATTTGGAGCTTTTAACCAATATTAAAACGGAGATATTAAGTATGTTGGACAGTCCGGATAACGAACATTTGAAAAATCATGTCACGTTTTGTAATGAGATGTATTTTCCGCTTTTTGCTAGACAATAATGATCTTCCGTTGTCGAAAGATCTCGAACGATACGTTCAATACCCCGCAGAGGATACGCTAGGAGTCGATCAAATTTATATGATAAATCTTTTAAGAAGACCAGAACGAAGAACCAGGATGCTTCAACTTTTTAAAGAACTTGGTATTCGCGCGCAAACTGTTGACGCCTTTGACGGTAGGTAAGTTCGAAATACTAACGTAAGTACTAACGTAAGAAGTCATCGAGTTGCTTGATAATTTGTTGTATTCATTTATTGACTTCCATCAGGATATTAAATCAATCCATCTTGAGCGATGCTGGAGTGGAAATAATGCCGGAATATTCTGATCCTTATCACGATAGGTATGTTCGCTACAGTAAACGCTCTCGACTACGGACAAATAATGAACTTTTACTGTATACAGTTAAGCAAAAGATGAAAAGTATTTCGACCACTGATAATAATATACCGATTTCTAGGCCTATGACTATGGGGGAAGTTGGTTGTTTTCTAAGTCATTACATAACTTGGAGCGAGGTAATTTGAACACTGAAGAAACGAATTGCTTTAATCGAATTGTTTCCCATTGCTCGCAAGTCATATTAAGCTCATGCTAAATTATTAGGTGATAGAAAGTGACTTTGAAACTGTTATAATCTTGGAAGATGACGTTCGCTTCGAACCGTTTTTCCGACAAAAGGTAAAGTATATATTAACGGAGCTGGATAATCTTCGGTTCGAGTGGGATTTGATGTAAGTACTTGTTAACGTTTGAAACAGTACGCTGAAATTTTCCACTATTTTCGTGAAATGTTACTGTTACAGCTATTTAGGAAGAAAGAGATTACTGGAGAGCGCCGAATCTTCGGTCGAAGGGTCGAAGTATTTGGTACACGCCGCTTACAGTTACTGGACATTAGGATACATTTTATCGAGAAACGGAGCTAAAAAACTCGTAGAAGCGGAACCGCTAAAGAAGTTGGTGCCCGTCGACGAATATCTTCCGATATTGGCCAACACGCATCCTAAGTATGAGATATAAAGAAGAGGAATTTTCCAATTAAAATCTTCTTCTATTAATCTACAGTGCGTGTATAAAGTGTTCGTACACTTTTTAAAACGGAATAACTTTTTTATAATTGTACCAAACGACCTGATTTTTTATAATCAATTAGAAGCAATGATTTATATGCAAACAAGATTTTCCAAAACAATATTATTTACAAGGTTACATGCAAAAATAAAAAAGCCATTTTCTAAAACTCTATTATTTGGGCCTGTAATGAAAATTAAAAATTTACGTTTTGTAAACATATATAAACCAATGCTTCTAATTGATAATAAAAAATCAGGTCGTTTGGTACAATTATAAAAAGTTATTCTATTTTAAAAGATGTACGAACACTTTGTACACCTACTAATTATTTTTTTCTATACGCGATAGGGAAGAGTGGAAAGCACATTATCCAAAACGAGATTTGATAATACTCTCCGCAAATCCTTTGTTAATTCATCCTACTCATTATACCGGCGATCAAGGGTACATCAGCGACACGGAAGACTCCACGATCGTACCTCTGGACGAAGAAACGAGTCAATCAAGGAAACGAGAAGAGCTATAAGTGCCATGAGAATAACCAGAGATACGATACTAGTCCTTTTAATCAAACTAAACAGTTATATTTTCTGATCCACGACACATATTTCACTGCCACATAAACCGCTAGAATGTAAGAATATAAGTGCCAGAGGAAAAAATATATTTTCCTACGATATATTTATAATCGTACAACATTTTATGTGTTCATTAAAAAAAGATTTGCATTTTCTTATCTCTGCATTACAAGAACGGTTTAGTTAATCCTTTCTATCCATTTCCTGTGACCTAATGATATTGCAATTTTGCGTTTACGCCTTTCTTTGTACATTAGTCATCCGTAAGAGGAAATTTCTTTTCCCTCTTCAACGTCGCGCTGTGTGTCTCGAATAGCGCGACGTTGTAGAGAGAATACAACTATTTCGTGCATTGAGTGCACGGCTTCATGCCTTGCTCTCTGTTCTGTATCTGTGTCGTGCTTTATCTCTATAAACGAGGTGTGGTTTATTGAAACCGTGTACCGAGTGCTGACTATTGGAGATCCAGACAGAACAAGTTTAAAAATTGATATCGATTAAAAACAGACAAGCAAAATGCTCGGCCGTCTTCCCGCGTGTGTAATCGATGTAGGCACAGGGTAAGTAAACCTTCTAATTTTCAAATTGTTTAACTCCGGCGAAAATAAATAGGCTAGGACACTAACTCATGACACATGACATTTTGTACGTCTGACAAACATTTCTAAGAAAATGGATTAGATCGTACACGTATCCAATACTGTAAATTACAGATCGTTCGGTTTATTCTAACATCGTATAAGTATTTCGGTATTCAACGAAAAGAACGAACGATTTAAACAACGTAAATTTATTCACACGGTTATACCATTACGTCTTATTAAACATTTTCGATTTATATTCACACGCATACTATGCTGTTGAAATAGAAAAATAATCATTTATTTGTATTTGAATAGGTACACGAAGCTAGGCTTCGCTGGCAACAAGGAACCTCAGCTCATGATACCATCGGCGATTGCTATAAAAGAAACTGCAAAAGTTGGAGATACTAATACCAGAAGGATTACCAAAGGTGTCGAAGATTTGGATGCTTACATCGGCGATGAAGCTTTCGAAGCCACCGGATATTCTATAAAAGTACGCATCTGTAATTATTAGACTGCGGATGTTTATGCAATTTCCAATTTTTATAGACGAATTTTAAGAAAGCGGTAGTAGCCTTCGCAGATCTCAAAAAAATGAAATTTGTACTAAATTCTGTAAGGAAAAGCGAGTTTTTGGAAATTTTCAGAAGCATGAAGATTTGCAGTGTAGTAATTAAGCTCGAAATAAATATAAAAGTATAAGATGTCACAGATTAACTATTTTCTGTTTAGTATCCAGTTAGACACGGACTGGTAGAAGATTGGGATTTAATGGAGAAATTTCTGCAGCAATGCATCTTCAAATATCTCAGAGCAGAACCAGAGGATCATTACTTTTTGCTTACAGAACCGCCATTAAACACGCCTGAGAACAGAGAGTACACTGCAGAGATAATGTTTGAGTCGTTTAATGTACCAGGCCTTTATATTGCAGTACAAGCGGTATTAGCGATAGCTGCGTCTTGGACAGCTAAGAGCGTAGAAGACAGAACGTTAACAGGAGTTGTGGTTGACAGTGGAGATGGTGTAACACACGTAATTCCAGTTGTAAGTATCACGGTGTAGAGAGATGAAATTTTTACAATGTTGGAATATCATTTTAGAATGTTCATGGTTTCCTAGGCGGAAGGTTTTGTTATCGGAAGCTGTATAAAACACATTCCCATCGCTGGTCGAGATATAACGTACTTTATACAAAGTTTATTGAGGGAACGCGAAATTGGAATACCACCTGAACAATCGTTAGAAACAGCTAAAGCGATCAAAGAGAAACATTGTTATATATGTCCTGATATTTCGAAGGAGTTTGCTAAATACGACAGCGATCCTACTAAAACCAAAAAATACGAAGGTATTAACAGTATTACTAAACAGCCTTTCGTTGTCGACGTTGGCTACGAGAGGTTTCTTGGACCAGAGATATTTTTCCATCCAGAAGTACGTAAAAATTCGGAATCTCAATAATCTTGTCCTGTCGATTCTTCACACAAATTTTAATCATATCTTTTTAGTTTTCTAATCCAGACTTTACAACGCCGTTGAGCGAAATTGTGGACGATGTGATACAAAATTGTCCCATAGACGTGAGAAGACCGTTGTATAGTAATATTGTTCTATCGGGTGGGTCTACGATGTTTAAAGACTTCGGCAGGCGATTGCAACGCGATATAAAGCGTATCGTTGACGCGCGTCTGAAAATTAGCGAGACCCTAAGTGGAACTCATATTACGGTAAGCTGTAGATTTCGTTTGAACGACATTTTTAGTTTGCATAAAGACGCTCAGTCTACAAATAATAATTAGATTCCTATCGAGATAAGAAGTGTGTATTGAATGCCTGAATATGTTTCAGCCGAAGCCGATAGACGTTCACGTGATATCGCATCACAAACAACGTTGCGCTGTATGGTATGGCGGAGCGTTATTAGCGAGTGATCCTGAATTTTATAGGGTTTGCCATACCAAAAAAACTTATCTAGAATACGGTCCTGGAATATGCCGTTACAATCCTGTATTTCACAGTATGGTGTAAAATAAATAAACAGTACACTTCATTCGAACGAAACAACATTACACGCAAACCAACGGTTGAAATTGAACATCATCGATGAGATTGCGAACAACTGATTTCTATGTTAAGTTTTTCGCTTACGACTATATTTCATACATACTGGGCCTTTGTGTCATAGATACGTAACTATTAACCGAAAGATTTCCGGAGAACGCCCAAACTTATACTAGCAAACGCACACGAAAATAATTTTCATGCTCATTCGTTACCGCATACGTTATCGTGTAAGAAGACATATTTGCATTTAATAAATACGAAGGAAAGATTAATTACAAACCGCGGTGGTAACGTTCCATTGCGAATAACGTTTAAAAGTAATAAAGACAATTATACTGGACATTATTATAATTGTATAGACCTGTACATAAAATAAGTCTATTGGAAAATAATAATTGTTTTTTAATGAATCACGTTCATAAAATGATTTATATTGTCCCGTTTTCAATATTAGTTTGCCTTCGATCAACTGAGACGTAACGTTTAAAGAGAATCTTTGCAACAATTCGGTTTTATTCATTTCTTATTGTACATATACATCTTTTATACGTATTTACACATTTTCAAAAACGTAATACCATGATTGTTTACGAAATTCCATAAAAATTATCATAATACACACTAGATCGTACGAACAATTAATTGTACAATCTCGTGGAGATATTATACATACATATGTATATTGAACATAATCGGAGTGTATCAAGTTACAAGTAAGTGGATACTTAAAAAAGAATGTTAAGAATTTTACAGTGTTCGCTATTAACAGTAGATGTATTACCTGATATGAAATGTATACTATCTTCGTAAAAGTAGTTATTGCGTGAAAAATATGTATACATATATATTATTTTTCATTCTCGATTTCAAAGTGAAATTTCTCTTTTCTATTGCTCTACATCGGTAGGCGGAACTTTACGTTTGCTCGTTATTATCGTAACTGAAAGTAGAAAACATCATTTGTTACGGTACACAATTATATCTCCAGTTTGAAACATTCTATACAGATACTTACAATAAATTTAGACCATCCAGGGCGACGACTACAGTTTCGTCGTTAATGTTCGATACTAAGGATGAGATAAAAAGAGACAAGGCATTGGAAGTTGATCGCGTTGACCTAGTGGTTGCTGAAGGTCTTTTATAAATGTCGATACTATCGGTAGGCGGCAGTGGATCGTGTGAAAGCACCGATCCATCGTTTTGTATCTATACGATACATATGAAAAAAATGTAAACAAATTTCATATTGTGCATTGTATGTGCTAGACAGTTGTTAGAATGTTTCTTATACCTCTTGAATATTTATCGTAACATCTTTTATGTCGGACAATATAATATGTCTCAAAATATTTTTCGGCAATTTTCCGTGGTAGTGTTTGATTCGTTTTTGTTCACAGTATTTTATATCAACGTCTTTACTGTCGACTCGATTTAATACAGCGTGCACGTTTTCACGTAACCACGGCAAGAGATCTGCTTCTTTCCATAAACGGAAATTGCGCGCCACGTACAGCTGCTCTAATTTTTCCAGAGCTGGTATGTTCGAAGTTTTATTCTTAAAGTACTCGTGTTTCCGTACCTACATATAAAATTACAGTAAACTATTTGTTTAAAAACTGTAAGTACAATTACATTAACGGTGCAAAGATACCTTTTCGTCGGTCTGGATACTACATTTGTCCAGTAAAAGTATTAGCACTTCCGGGAACATTAATACAGCGTCCCGTAAAAGTCTACTAGCCCACGTTTCGTTGCCCAAGTGAAAATGAGCTAACGCTAAGCTATACGCTATATTCGGCAGTTGCGTCAAACGCGTTGTACTGTCCCACAGGTCGCAGAATTCAATGAACCATTTGTATTCTTTTGCTCTTAAAGCATAGTAGTCGATAGTAAGGACTGCAGCTAACGGATCACCTTCTGGATCAAGCGATAAAAGTAACTTACAGAATTCCAAACTTGTTCTGAAATATAAAATTTCACACGGAAGTATAAATGTAAAGATCAAGCGTGTATAAGCATCTCGTCGTTTTTACCTATAACATGCACGCCCGCCGACGAAGTTCAAGTGCTTGAACAGAGTAATGAAAAGAGCACGATTTTGTTGTTTCTTATAGTCTAGCCTACAGAGACCAGTTGTAACGTTAAACAGTGGATGAAAAGCACATTCTAAGCAATATAACGCTCGTTCCGTGAACTCCGCGGCCAATGCTAAATCTTCGTTGAGTTCGCAATACTCTGCTAATTGTAGCAGCGCATCTACGTGATAGGAATGCGCATTTATTATGTTCTGAAACACATTAAATTTGAATTAACACGCGAATTCCTTTTTTAAAACAAATATAGTGTTACATACAACGATATTTTCAGGAATTAAGCTTTCCACCGCTTCCAAAAATTTCAATTGGACCTGCCTATACGAAGGGTCATGTTCATACATAAAGTATTGGAAGTTACTGCCCGTAGCTGCCATGGTTTGGTCCACCGACATAGAAAGACCAGACTTATTGATCGGCGGCCAATTATCTCTGACCGAAACCAGCCAGGTTTTTTTCAAATGACCCGAACGAGGCCTATTTCTTCTGTTGCTGTTAGCATTGTAATTCGATTGCATTCAGTTAGTCCATAGGTTTACAATTAAACATAAGTAAACATTGTTATACATACTTCTGTTCGGCTTGCACAGTTTTACTGCCGAACATTCTTTTCAGTTCATTGTAAGGATTTAAATGTTTGTGTTGTACCAGCAATACATCCTCTTTGGTTTGTTGTTCCATCCATTGTAAATTATTCGTGTCTTGAGAACTACAACCTGGTAGCGGGTCTCCGAACACTTCCCTAATACTCCTTTCGATTTCGTCAGTGGCTTCTATCTCCGCATGATAGACCGTTTGCTGACCTTTCACACTGTCTACTTTCCTCCGTCGTTTCTTCTTTTTTTTACGTTTGACCTCGTCGTTGGTATCTTCTTCCACATCTTGTTGCTCTTCGCTTTCTTTCTCGACGGTTTCAGAATTTTGATTTAACTGGAAAAGGGAAAACATACGTTTCTGTATATCAACATTTAGTACAACGAAATGGGTGTAAACTTGAATAGCCAGGAAACTGCTTGGATCAAGAAGCGTACAAAGGAAAAGCTATTGAGTAACTTCTCCGATTTAAAAATGAAAAACTTACCACATCAAATAAATTGAATGTCTTGGATTTTACGTCACGAATGATTAGATTCTCTGGTTCGTTCTCGCTTTCGCTATCTTTCTCTGGTAATGCAACACCTCCGTACACTTTTTTCATATACCGTGTGGACATGCTTGATAGAAATGATACCGCTCTTAGTTGAATCGTTAAGAGAACGACATAAATATCGTTGGAATTCTTTTTGCCACTTGTCAATTTTCTTAATTATCTGAACGGACACGATTACCGCAATAGCGTAGACGTTCAAACACGTCGCTATTCGTCACTGGCATTTGGCATGTATCTCTGTATATCACCTGGGTTGGTGTGTGTCAGTCAGTGTGTACTGTGTACTATGTACGCAAAAGCATCGACAAGAAATTGTTAAAGCTCGCCAGCCTCACGGGAGATCGTGTCACTCGAATAATTCCGTGTTCTCTTACGCCCTCTAGGATAATCAGGCATAGACTATAGTCCGCAATCTAGACGTGATCACTGAAACGAAACTTCAGTCGATTAAAAACTATCGACTGAATATTCGATAGTATGTAGCAACTATATAAATAATAATTAGTCGATAGTTGAATTTAGTCGATGGTGCTCATCACTACATCACGTTTGTTGCGGAATGTGAATGTAAAGCGGCCTTGTAAGTGTTGTAAAGCGGTCCTGAGCTGGTCCTGAGCGGTGCGGAGCGGTGCTCGTAATAGAGACATTTCTCGCTGGCAAGTTGACAACGGTTTTTTTCATCCCTCCAGAACCATGAAGTCATTTAGATTTTCGTGAAAGTCATTCTTGGTTGAGGTTAATAATAGTTGTAATTAAAAATTGTAAAAGGAATAGTGTAAGGTGACGTGAAAGTGATTACTCCGGAACAATGAATATGGAACAAATTCTTCGATACGACATTAAGCAATGCTTCAATTCGATAGTGATTGGCACAGATACAGAGGTTAACGAAGGATGGAGCAAACTGGGGAAATTAGAAAGCGGGCTAGCGTACGGGCGACCAAGCAATTACGAAAGTATTTTGACGGAAATACTCAACGGCGAGATAGTGAATGTGGACGAGGTCCCAAGGATTTTGGCATGGTTCGCAAAGTATCTGACGGAGAAACCGTTTTCCGTTATCCCGATTTCGAATGCGATCGGAGCGATGATAAGAAACACAGAGATCAAATGTATGTCTGATTTAACAATGATACTCCAAACGTTATTGAAATACAATGTGTATCTGCCAGACACTGCGAATCACTCTTACCTTTGCAAGGCGATTATCATAAGACTGTCTACGTTCTCAATGTCGCCCGATCCGAAAGAGATTTCCGAGTTCACTGACAATGCAACCAAAGTTCAAAACTTCTTGAAAACAGTACAAACACAGTCTAAGAATATCGAAAAGAACAATTTAATTTTTATATGTCTCCAAACATTATATACAATTATATCGGACACTAGTCGTAAACAAGATCCCGGACCTGGTTTAGCGGCTGTATTACAACTGGTAGAACCAACCTTCATACCGCAAGCTGTTAATTGCCTCCTTTCGGAATCTCACAACGATGCGCAATTGATTCACACGTTGAAAGTACTATGCAATTGGCTTCCAAAATGCAGGGGAGACAGACTGAGCATCTGGATCATGAAATTTATACTTGGTTTAGAGAAGGAGAACAAATATTCTGTACTTATCGAGGTCACAAAGGCAACCCTTGATGTAATGATTAATGCTTTGTTGGTTTCAGTAATTCGTCAGAACGCTTCTGAAATTGTGTTTCATGTTTTGAAAAGGCAGGGATCTCTGGCTCTGTCTCGAGCTACAGAGAGAAAAATACAGATTGTTTTATTTTATTTAAAGAAAGAAGATTCCGACTCAAGCAGGAAATGCATGCAGAACTTGATCGATATTTTCAAAGCGCATACATTAAGATTTCCAGGTCAATGTTTAGATAGTAACATAGAAAACAGTTTCCCCGTTCAACCTAGAATGCATATTGTTAACGCGATTTTGGAAGAACAAGTTTGGGTTAACGAAATGGAAGAGATCGAGCCCATAATCGAATCTCCGAAACCACAGTCCGGTAAAGTTGGACTTTCCAATCTTGGGAACACTTGTTATATGAACAGCGTACTGCAAGCACTGTTAATGACCAGACAATTTTGTTACGAAGTATTAACGTACAAGTCGTCGAACAATCAGAACGATCATGTTGTACTTAAGAATTTACAAAACCTGTTCACACTTTTATTATACTCAAAACGAATTTCATTGGCACCGACTGAAATTCTATTAGCCTCCCGTCCAGCTTATTTTCTACCTGGTCAACAACAAGATAGTTCAGAATTTCTCTGGTTAATATATTATTCTAACGTAAATATACATATTTACCGATTGAATAGTGTTTCTATCAATTGATTTATTTATTTCAACAGTCATTTATTGAATCTCTTGCATGAACAAGAAAAATCTGCTACTGTAAATTGTGAAGCTAACGATTCCAATCTGAAATATAAGGACGACAAAGAAATAAACGATGTCTCGTTGACGAATGAGGACGGAGGCTCTATTAAGCGTTGGACAACCGAAGAAGATTTGACTGGAAGTATATCGTTAGAGAGGAAAACGCAATCGTTGGCTGACTTTTCGCAAGGTACCATTTACTTATGTTTGCACTATACATCTTTAGAATCTTAATAATTGCAAGTTAAGAATACAACCCGTATACCTAGTGTTAATGTTAAATGTTATTCAACAGGTGACGATCTAGCACAATCCCAGCAGCTCAGTGACTCTCACTCAGACTCTACCGACAGTGGAATACAGTCCGTGGGTGGGGAGGACACTGGTACACAGGTACCTCTGGTACACAGGGTTCTAGGAGGGAAATGCAAAATTACTTACCAGTGCGCACAGTGTGATACCAGTTCCCACAATACGGACAAGTTTCGTGACTTACAACTGTGCTTCCCAGAAGAGATACAGGAGAACCAAGAGGTATCCGTGCAAGATCTCATCAACTACTATCTGACGCCTGAGAAGCTGACCGGCGATAACAAGTATCGATGCGACAAGTGTATGAAACTGTGCGATGCACAAAGGATTATCAAAATCCTGCACACGCCGACCTATCTGATCCTGATACTGAAGCATTTCCGTTACGATTTCGATACACGGTTACGAACGAAACTCCGACACAAAGTAATGTATAACGAAACTATACAGTTACCGGTATTGACGCCGTTATGCACAACCACCGAAACGTACCAACTGTACGCCGCTGTAGTACACTCCGGCTATAGTGTGGATTACGGTCATTATTTCACGTACGCCCGCGACTCGAAGCAGAATTGGTACAAGTTCAACGATAGCTACGTTTCACAGACCACTTTCAACGACTTTAAGGATCTGAAACCGCCTGATACACCGTACATATTATTCTACGAGAAGTCTGTACCATTCGACGGGGTTTGCGACGAGGATAAACCGGAATTAACGACGCTGAGCAAAGCACTGCAAAGCCTGGTGGCGAACGATACCACGGCTTACATCGAGGAACTGAGGCATCAAGCGGAGAAGTCTCAACATGGTCGACAAAACTCCGTGCTGCTGCGAAGGAACGAGAATTCCGACGACGAGAATCCTCCTCCGAGCAGTTGTCGAGGCGCAGTTAACATGCCCGCGAGTCGTTCTCTTTATTAGGTTAATTTCATATTTAAATAATATATTCTTTTATGAGAAATTGAAGTTTCAGGTGACTTTGTAATACATATTCCTTACGACTACGGGGAGGAGAAGATAACGGTTCCTTTTTAATTACAGTGCTATTTGCCTCGATCGGTGTAAGTGTTCAGTACCCCTGGCAAAAAAACAGTATTTTATAAAAATTAATACAGTGGGTGTACAAAAGTGTTCCTTTTAAAATAGAATAATTTTTTTATAATTGTACCAAACCACCTGATTTTTTTATCACTAATTAGAAGCATTGGTTTACTAAACGATCTGCAAAAATTTTTACAAGCACTTCTTTTAATTTTTTTATTAGGGCTGAAAATTTCAGCTAAAAATTTCATCAAAGTCAATCAAAAAAGTTATTCCATTTTAAAAAGCGCACGAACACTTTGTACACCTACTGTATGTATCGGATCGGCAAGAAAGTAAATTCGGTGTTTTAAGGTGAAATAGAAAACTCAATTTTCTTATTCTGTTAATTGTCTTATGTTTTACATATTATATGATATTTCGACAGATACATCAAGTGACAACATATCTAGGAAGAAATCAAACATAATACAGTATCCGGAAACAGAAAATGGGTCAATTTTCATCCTAGGAGCGTATGAGGGTTAAAATAATTGCTTTCTTGCCAACCCTACATATTACCGTAGCCCGATTTCGTTTTTAATTTTTCCAATGTACGTTTCTCGTTCGACACACGGTGCGCCACGTATGTATACAAGCGTTACGTATATTCTGTTTCGGCTCCACAAGGGAGAAAGAACGATCGCCGTTGCTCTCAGAGGGTCGTGTCTAAGGAAGGAGATTTCCATTCCTGTCTCATAGCAGTTTGTACAAAAAGAAATAATTCTGTGTAACAACGTTAGGCGATGCACGTTATACTCTACGACATTTCATAAAGGTTCATAAAACAAGTTCGAGTAACGCGTTGCAACAAATTCTTACCGTAGGTCGGTGAATACTGCATTCAAATGTTGTCAAGTACAGTGACTGAATTTTCATCGGACTTTTCTAATAATCGTTTCCTCGCGCAGAGGAACGACTTTATTCGAGAGGAACTGTATTAAAGATGATAAGCTGGATACTTTGTAAGAAGCGTAACGTAATTGGCTGTGTTTATACGTGCGTGCGTGTTTACAAATAAGCAAAGGTGTTTTGTGAAAAGACCGGAAACATCAGTTTGATAATCATCGGCTTTCCGTGTTCTCCAGTTAGTTCAGACGAGCGCTCATTATTTGTCGATGCTATGCCGCGTTACAAATTGCTGAAGCTTATCCACGACGTCGCATCTCATATACAAGGTGTTCATAAATTCGTAACTTACTTGACAAAACGGCATTTCTGGTTCGGGACGAGCGTACCGACGCTGGGAACACCGTTCAATCGTAAACGACTTTGGATCGTTTCGCTCGATCCGGTGTTGCCAGCGTCGATTAAGTAAATTCGACGATTTTTCGCGAGTTTACCACGCCCCTTTACCTATCCGCAGCGTTCGACGAAAAGGAACGGGGAAAACCTGAGGGAAAAGTGTAAGATCGATAGTTGCTATTATTGTAAATAGATGTATTTTAATCATAGTTACGATTTAAAAGGAAAAGAAAACACTCCAAGCATTACGAATCTGTGATAAATTTGTACTGTCAAATTGATAATGTTAATTTTCTCTTAGCTCAGTATTCAAACGAAACGACTACATCAGCCACTTTAATTTATAATGATTCAAGAAACGCTCTTAGTGTACAGTATTCGTTAGGTCTTATAGATTTGTAAATGCCCCTAGACATTTCGCGCGAACAAATTCTTCATGTAACATCGTTTATTTATTGTTCATTCGATATACAGTATTTTATCGGTGTATGTCCCAAATGTCTAGCACGTAATCGTCCCGAAGATATCCCCACTACTGTGGAGTGTACCACCTTGAGGGCCCACCGGGGCCCCGCGATTGAAGGGGCCCCAACATGATCGAGAACTAATGTAATGTACTCTCGCGACAAAAAATGTAGGGCCCCAAATGGTTTCTTGCACCCAGGCCCCTTTATAATGAAGGCCGACCAACTTCACCAACCACTCTTCAACATTTATATCTTTTTTCCCGCTCACTACATCTTCGAGCCTGATTTGAATTATATCATACTTGGTATAATTTTTATCAGAAAAATGCCACAAATATGGTCATCAAAGTCCCATAAAAAATTATTGAAAATAAAGAAGTTTGACTCGGCTGTCCTTCTCTACGTTCGGCAAAACTCAAAGAATAGTATCCCTGGCGTATAAATGACACTGCGCAGACCCGAATTGAGGACTTATATCGATGAAATACTGTATATATATATATTTATATTTTCATTATATTATATATAAATATATATAATATAAATATATATTTATTATATATTATATATGAATATATATATGTATATTCATCGCTACGAAGAATGGCACAAAACAGAGAGGGAGAAAAAGAGAGAGAGAGAGCACGAGCATGAAGCGGCCGCGAGACGTGAAGAAGCGAGCGTTCAAACAGATCATTTTAAACTGCACAATCGCATCGTCGGCATTGATCAAACGATTTACAACGTGTGGTGCTTTTGATTTCTATCCGTGTTTTATTTATGTTACATTAACCGTAACTATAATGTAGACCGAGTGTGAAAGACTTATTAAAGTACAGTTCGAAACAATGGAGTTGATCATTGATGGTTGTCCAGTCTTCGTCGATCTTCGTCATTTGTCATCTGCTGCTTTATTAGGAAACACCGATTTTATGCAACGAACATATATATATTTATTTATTGTTGGAAACGCATCTTCTCGTTAAATTATCTGTGCGTCTAATCCCCGCGATTGTTTTGTGTTTGCGTGTCGTCATTGAAGATATCCAGTTCGATAATGATAAAACCAATTCATGATTGAGACTGCATACCGTAGAACTTTCAAAATACTCATTGTCGACTGCAACAGTCGAGTCGGACAGATCGGTGGATCTTTTAATTCAGTTATTCATGAACATCGCGATCTATCCGACGGAGCCATGAAGACAATTTACTTAGCCGCTGTTTCTAGTAAGTTCGAATGCATTGTCATCGTGGCATATCGTTGTTGCACATATTAGATCGTTATCTGACGCGTTTTTACTGTTCAATTGACAGACAGGAAAAGCAGTTTCTTTCGTCTTTAGCGTAGAATTGACAGATAGAAAAAGGAAGCTGAGCTTTCGGAGACTTGAAATTACGTCTAGTTTTCATTTATCTCGTCCAAGTAACTATTTAACTATTAATTCGAAACGTTTCACGGTTTTCTATTTTGTTTTTCAAAAGAGTTCTTGTCGCTTCAACTTGAACCAGAACTTTTAAATTGAGGGATCGAATAAACTTCTTTTTCTTTTTCTTTTCTACAGAAAAATTTTGTTAAAAATTCTATTTTCAAAGAACTTTACAATTGAGGGATAGAAAGAACGTTTTCCTTTTTCTTTTCTAGAGAAAAATTTTGTTGAAATATTTTATTTTCATACAATCGCTAGGTTGTTTGGGCATGATGTCCTACGGCTTATGTTTCGGCTGGCCATCGCCGTCTTTGCCTCTGCTTATGGGGTTTGACAGTCCTGTACGTCTGACACCCTATCAGGCTACATGGATCACGTCCTGCCAAAACCTGGGTGGAGTCTTTGGTGCGTTGCTATGCAGCTATGTCATCAATATAATTGGCAGAAAGTGGACTATGCTTTTCACAGCGGTGCCAACGCTGATATCGTGGCTGATGATCGCTTTTGCTCGATCTGTCTGGGTAACTACAATAATTTTGTTCCATCATCTGGGTGTATATTTTCAACGGAACATTGATCGATATGCGATACTAATTGATAAGAAATCGAGAAATTCAATCTCATCACATGTCATCTTTCAATCTGATATCACTTCTGTTCACGATTCTTCACGATAATATTAATACTTTAAGCCGTGATCCTGAAATACATTAATCAACGTAGCACAATCGCGAACAGCTTCTGTTGTTATGGTATCACTCGACTTTGATCTTTCCGAGAAATAAAATTGGTCTGGAACCAATACTAAAATGATTTACAAAAATAGATCATCCTTATCAAATAACAAAACAGTCTCTACTTCCTAATTTGTTTCAAATTATTAAAGAGACCCTTGCTATGAAAACATTGCATTTTTTTTGCATTGTTTTTGGTCATTGTTTTGCGGAACGCGCTCCTGGAACTTAACCCTTCAATCACAAAAAGACGAAAAGACTGCTGTCTTCAATGCATCGTACTGACCTGAACATTTCGCTTTGAAACTTTAATTCACTCAATAAACTGCCAACATTTTCTGTATTTCTTTCTGTTCGCCGCACATTGGGGAAACTTGACCTAACTCGATTAAAAAAGGAATAACTTTCGATAGCAATCAGTCGATAGAAAGCTGAATCTTTGCAGAATATGGAAAAATAAGGAGATTACGGTACGAACTTTAAGAAATTAGATATGTATTGCTCATAATTATATTTTTATTTATGGAAGAACGTGAGTACTTAATCTTTTTAACTTACTCAAGGTTAAAAACCGTTCGCGATCTCCCTATTTTTCCCATATTTTGCAAAGATTCAGCTTTCATTTAAAAGAATTCATCGCTCTACTTCATTTCTATCGAAAGTTATTCCTTTTTGAATCGAGTTAGGTCAAGTTTCCCCACCGTCCGCCGTTCTGCGCGGCGAAATGTTTGGCGAACGGTTAAAACCATTTAGGTCTGCACGAAGCCTAACATAAAGGAAGTTAGAGATCTGTTCGTCTGCACAGGAACTGTACATAGCAAGACTGTTCTGCGGAGTGGGTACCGGTTGCGGCTACACGTCGGTCCTAATGTACACGGGCGAGATCTCGCCAGCTCACATCAGAGGGATTCTAACGTCCGCGTTGACTCTGGCGGCGAAAATCGGGATATTCTTCGAGTGGACGATAGGTCCGTTCCTCTCGGTGAGGGATCTCGCCCTCGTATCCATATCGTTACCGATCCTCTTCCTCTTGACCGTGATTTGGATGCCGGAGTCACCCTACCATCTGATGCGTCACGAGAAATACGACGAAGCGATCACGAGCCTCGCGCGATTAAGAGGAACCACGCACGTCGGCAAGGAGGCGGAGCTGATCGAAAAGTCCGTGAAAGTGGACCTAGCGAGCGACACTGGCCTGAAAGAACTACTCACCGTGTCGGGAAATCGCAAGTGAGTTAAGGATGTTCTGGAGCTAGATAAAAACGCAACAAAATTTTTGAAAATTTGACAAGACATAATTCTCACTAAATTGATGCAATTACCAAAGTTTGAGTTGGATTCATTACACCCTTTAATATTTATAGCAACTTAAGGATGTTGTGGAGCTAGATAAAAACGCAACAAAATTTCTGAAATTTGACAAGACAATTCTTTCTAAATTGATGCAATTACCAAAGTTTGAGTTAGATTCATTACACCCTTTAATATTTATAGCAACTTAAGGATGTTCTGGAGCTAGATAAAAACGCAACAAAATTTTTGAAATTTGACAAGACAATTCTTACTAAATTGATGCAATTACCAAAGTTTGAGTTAGATTTAATGTCAAATGTGTTAAAAAAAGTAATTTTATTCAACTCGTCCCCCCAAGATAAAATCCTAGGTGCGCCACTGGTTCAATCAATATACTTAAAAATTTGTTCAAACCAATTTTTGTAAAAATTTACTTTTGAATTGATTTTTATTAACGATCTTCACTGATTTGTTTGCAGAGGCCTGATCGTGGTGATGACCCTGATGCTGATCCAACAATGGAGCGGCAGCATGGCGGTGCTGTCGTACTCGCAGCTGATTTTCTCCGCGACAGGAAACAGCTTCGAGAGCAAGTACGTGACCATGATAGTGGGTGTCGTGCAAATTGTTTGTGCGCTGCTCAGCACGGTCATAGTTGACAGTCTAGGAAGACGTGTTCTGTTGATGGCCTCGACTCTCGGCACCGGGTTGTCAACCGCGGTGGTCGGCACGTTCTTCTACCTTCAAAGGATCGGTGTCGACGTGACCGCCATCGTTTGGATGCCGGCGATCGGCACGATGTTTTACATTTTCACGTACGCGATAGGGCTGGCTGGGCTGCCGTTCACCATGATCAGCGAGGTGTTCCCGACGAACGTGAAAGCCCTCGGCAGCACAATCGGGATGATGTGCTGCAACGTGTTCGCGTTCTCCGTCACATTTGCTTATCTGAACATCGACGTGCAGCTCGGCAATCACGTCGCTTTCTGGATTTACGCGTCTGTCAGTTTCGTCGGTACGTTCTTCGTCTACTTCTACGTACCGGAGACGCGCAGGAGAACGCTGCAGGAGGTGCAGAACCAGCTGCACGGACGAAAGATCTTCTAGATCAGAGATCCCAAAACTGTTTCGCCTGGTAGACCACTTACCAATTTTTCTGTTTTTCGTACACCCCCACTTTTGTAATATCGAATTGTCACAAATTCATCGACTTCAAATGTGTTTATGACAGCTGAGACCGTCCTACTCAGATCTCACTTTGACAGGTTTAACTGTACAATGAAAACGTTAAAAAAAATACATGTTAAGTTTTATACGTTTATTAATTGAAACGACACAAAATAAATACAAATCTAGTAAAATTAAAACATAAAATAACTAAACAGAGAAAATGAATTCTCATGCACCAATTTTTGTTTCCGCTGAGATGGACCTCTTGCAGATCGGAATCGTTGTTCTAGAAACTTTTTTTCAGAAACTCTATCCATTAAGAAATTATTACAAACTTTTACATCTCCAGAGGTTGAGGAGTGCTTTCTACCTAAAAGGGGTACCAGAGGTTGAGGGGTAGTTTCTACTTGAAGAAGCGTATTTAGCCGAAACAAAGAAAAACGTATTTAATATTTCTCGGTGTTTAATAAGTACGTGAAGTTTCATTCAAATCAGGGAGTATCAGTTGGGTAGTGTTACTTGTGAGTGTGAATAGTCTTAAGCAGGCGTGATTTACACGCTCTCGGAGCCAGGATGATACCACGTGTGCTCGAAATTGTTCGACTCGCTCAGATCTGTAGAGAATGCTGTGAGATACTATAATGAAAATAAAGATAATGTGTTTTTATTTTAAAGAGAGTGGAAGAAATGTCTTAGTTCTTGCAGTTGCGATGTCGTCGCGAGTTTATGAGATTGTAATTTGGTGAATTCCGGAGTCACGGAGCCAGCTCTTGAGTGTAACTGCGTCGCGTTCCTCATCCTTGCCAGAAATCAGGATCTTAATTGGGGTATTCATAACTGCGTTGATCGGGGATCGGATACGCTGGAAATACGTGCTCCCCAGCTCGTTACTGCCATTCAGGACGAGCCAGATGATACCCCTCTTTTACAACGGCGCGGGTCTGGTTCGCTACACCGCACCGACCCCAACATAGTATTAGACAGTTCATTTCGTCAGCGACCTCCTGGAATTCCAGAATAATCCAATCTTGATTAAACGAACGTTTAACCCCTTGACTTACGATATCGTGGCTGGCTCGCGATGAAGATTCTGAACAGATTCTAATAAAAATGTATGTGAACTATTTTCTATTTTGGTTTTGTAATTTACAGTATTGCGATTATATACATTTTTACGGTATTGTAATGTACAGTGTAAAGTGTTGGTACACTTTTTAAAAGTTCTTCGGTGTTCGTATTTTGCGTACACTGCTGAAAGCAATAAAAACTGGACTGCGGATCTTTACGCATTTATGGTATCTGATAATAGGATTTAGTACGATTTTTAGTTATTTCAGATCTACAAAGACTACTACCATTGAAAATAAAATTCCAGTTAATTCCACTTTCTTAAAATTTGCTTACAAAACCTGAAAATTGCATCGACATCCGCAGTCTAACTATAACATTGATTAATTGTTTAAACGTATACCGACGTCGGGGGATTAACGATTCCGGTTGGATTGCGTTCACCACTGGCTGATCTATACAGCTCGTTACTACTGACGCTGATCCTATGAGTTCGATTACGAAACATTATATACGATTACGAAACAGTCGTTCTTGCGCATTTATACCGCACGAAAACGCTGGCAATAACAAACACATGGAAAGAACCAACTAAAAATTGTTATTTTACTGTGTTTGAACGAAGACGCTTATTAAAACGTTTCTCGTGAAAACATTTTTATAGTTTCACTAAAAGAAGAAATTGAAATTTCGCTAAACCTTGCATTACAGAAGTTTCTGTTTCTCTGAGGAAACCGTGTTTACTCTCCATTCTTTTACGTTGAACGTGTCTATGAATCGGATACACGCGACTGGTTAATGTCTGCTCGCTGTCAACCGCACCTGTTAATATTTAAGCCCTCGGCTTTAAACTGAATGGGCAAATCGTGTGTTTGACAAATGACATTCGGGAACCGTGTTCACCGGGACTGCAGGTTTTCAGGTATGGCACAATCCATTGTGATTTCAAATGAGCCTGCTTGGTAAAGAACTCGTTGTTTATCAATAGATTTATCTATTATCCGTTTTACGAATCCAAATTCGTAATTCCACAAATTTTACGTACAGCGACTCCTATTAATATTCGGACACTCTTAAAAAGACGACATTTTTAATATTGGACAATACGATTTTTAATTTTTTGGAAAGATAGAACAGTTGGTTGCGCAACGTAACTAAAATTTTTGAAAAAAATTGCAATTTGTCGGGATTGCAGAGAAAATACTAACAGTTGCATTTCACAACTTTTATGTGTTCCCAAAAAGTTCAAATCGTATAGTGCAATATTAAAAAAGTTATCGTCTTTTTAAGAGTGCCCGAATAATAGTGGAAGTCACTGTATCTATTTTACAAATCCCGTTCACTAGAATGAATGCAGGAAGAAACCGCAATAATTCAGCAACAAAGTTCTGCGAAAGTCTATCAAATAAATTCAACGTAACAGAATTACCGTTCATCGATGGGTAGCGAAGCACCGTACAGGATGCTGCAGCTCCTGTTAATTAGCATCCAGGTAATCAATGCTGTTATCTACAGTGTAAACTGCGAATAAACACACGCTAACTTGTGTGTAAAACACTCTAGGTACACGCTGCACGTATAGTAGCCCCGGGAATTACGTTAAAGCTTCCATCAAACTGCTCTGAAGAGTGAGCCCGAGGAAACGCGGCGTATAAATAAGACGATGGTACTTTGTAAGTTCTTACTGGAGTAACACTGAACCTACGACCGGTCAAATCACCGGTGTCACATTTTTTAATTTATAGTCATTGAAGTTGCAAGAATAATCCCATTAGAAATCATTAAACGAATTTCTTCTTTCAAGCACGTGTTGTAATAAAAACTGCAAGGAATTCAGTGATTTTTTTTAGGAATTTGTGTTCACTACGATTAGTGTTAACAATATTATTGAAATTATCGGGTAATCGATTAGATAGATTTCTGTATCCAAACACACATTGCAATAAAAATTGCACAGAATCTAAATAAATAGGATCCTGTAATTTTTGTAAGCTGAAACATTCGAATCGCTCTTGGTACTCGGTGATATTACTTGTTATACACGTGTGCTGACGATGTCTATTAATTTTACTTCAAAAATTGATATGCTCGATCTCAGAAGTTGCCGCTAACAACTCGAGCACCTTGTATAGCTTCGATAATTAAAACCGAACTCCGTCGTCCCCGGCTGAAAACCTTTATCTGTGTAATTATGCTGGAAAATGTCGGACGTCCCGTCGCGATAGACGTCACGTGGCAGTCGCGAGCATGTCGAACGCGAGGCTTTACGCGGTGGCTTTCGTGGGTAAGCATAACGATTTCGAAAAAGTTGCTACCGGTCCAAGCATCGTGGATTATTAACAAAAGTTGCGCGAAGACAGTGAGCCTGGGCCAGGTGACCACGGGTCTGTTTTTGGGATGGCCTTCTCCGATGATCCCGAAGTTGATGGACTCGAGTCTAAACCTGAACGAGGACGAGGCCTCGTGGACGGTGTCCTTGCTGAAGCTGGGAATGGCTGTTGGATGTATCCTCGCCATCTTTGTCGTTGATTTCGTCGGCAGAAAAATCTCTATGTTGGTCACGATCGTTCCGACCATCGCCAGCTGGTCCATAATTGCCTGGGACTCGACGATTGCGGTGAGCAATCCTGGAAATTATATGCCCGATTACTGTAACGCCTCGATACATGTACACTTCGGAGCCCGACTGCCTATTCCTTTGCCTCTCGTGCAAAATAACTGGACGCGGATCTTTACGCAGAATGAAACTTGTCTAGGCTGAATTGCGACGAACTGGAGCGAAACAGAGAATCACTTTCTTTCTTAATGCGTTCAATAGATCGATAATAATATAACAATCTAAAGAATAAAAAATGATCCAACGGAGAATTGAAATTCGTCTAATGTTTTTACTGTTTTGGATTGCACCTACTCGTGTTTGTCGAAAAATAACTTATCACGAACGATGGAAGCTTATCATTGACGACGAAAGCACGGATCTATAAACGATCGAATGATACTAACGAATGGTTTGTGCTCCGATCATTAGAGAACAAAAGTACCGTCGATAAAGCGATTGTTTCGGTGTCCGCGTTTAATCGATCATATGATACCGGTATTTGTCCGGTCTTTGACGGTCCCTCGATTACTATACAATCCCAGAATCATCATGTATAGAACTGTCACATAGAACTGCTCCAACATTGTCGAAAGCTCGATGAATTTTCGTTCCTTCCGCGAGCATTTCGTTCTGTTCACAATATCCGACAAACGAGATTCGTTACTCGATCCCGCGCACAATGGATGCACTTGGACTGGATTAAACTGCACTCACTGGAATTGCACCTTTGACCACACCTTCGACACATTTTTGTAATTAAAACAAACTCGTGCCACCTTCTCGAGAACCTATTCCTGAACACGTTAATCGGCATAACGTCACTGATATCAACATTACTGATTTCACCAGCTTGGAGAATTCATCGCATTCTGTTTCAAGAAATTACAGTTTTTCCGCAAGAACGTCCGTTATCATGTGACTCACCGCTAAAATTTATTCCACTTTGTTCAATGCGATTCGTGCATCTATAAGAAAAACGAGTCGGTGTAATTTAACAGTGAAAACAGCGGAAAAATTTCCAAATATTGTTACATCGTTTTCAATCTATTGAACGTACCAACGATGTGCACTTAATTTTATGCACTTTGTTATTCGAAGTCGCAGTATCAAATAAATGTTTAATTCGCTTCAGTTGCAATTTAGATAAATAATTAGTTTCCAGGATCTGTACTTAAAAATTGTTCGATCAATTTTATACACCTTGTTAATCGAAGTCACAGTATCAAATAAATGTCCATTTCGCTCTAGTTGCAATTCGGGTAAAAAATGTTGTAGTTTCAATTCGGGTAGAAAATGTTCTAGTTTAAATTCATGTAAAAAAAACGCTGTAACCAATATTTCGCATAAATGTACGTTATCTAGTGATTAATTGCAATGATTAATTTTCAGGGTCTGTACGTGGCGCGTTTCGTAGGCGGCATAGGCAGCGGCCTTGTGTTCACAGCGGGTTCGATGTACGTGACGGAGATCTCTCCACCGGAAGTACGCGGAGCTATAGGAAGCTGTTTCGTGATAATGAACTATGTTGGAGGTCTTCTAGGTTACATAATCGGCTCGTTCGCCAGCATCGACAAGTATGCTTACGTGGCGATCTCGTTCTCGATGATACAGTTTCTTATGCTCATCTGGTTCCACGAGACCCCTTACTATCTCCTACGCCAGAAACGTCACGGGGCTGCTTTGGACTCTCTGATGTTTTTACGAGGATCGGGTGGGGTCTCCGAGGAAATGGACTCCATAATGAGATCGGTCGAGAGCGAGCCCAAGAACGTCCGGCTGTTCTCGGTCATCCCCGATCTGATGTCCAAACCAGGTAGCTACAGATGTCTCTTATCGATTCGTTGAAAGAAACTGGCTTAATTTTGTCATTTACACACTGCAGAGAGTAATTTAACGCTAAACCTACCTCTGCCGATTAAACGACCGGTTTCTCATTTTTTATCTCTTAATTATTGACATTGTAAATATCTTTCCCTCGGAAATTATTCAATGAATTTCTGTATTCAATCACGTATTATTATAAAAATTGTGAAACATCTAAATAAGTAGAACGTGATGAAATTATGTTGCTAGGCTAGAGTTCCTACATCTGAATAAATTCAGCACATGTGTGTACGACACATTTTTCAGCCGGTACGGTTAATTTTAACACTAAACCTGCCACTGCTGGTTAAACGACCGGTTTCATATTTCTCATCTTACGATTATTGAAATTATGAAATTATTATATGGAAATTAATTCGATTCTTTATCCAAGCGGATATTGTACTAAAAATTGCGCGAAATCTAAATAAATAGAACCTCGTCGTTTTTCTAAACTGAAACATTTGAATTGCTTTTAGTGCGGATATTGGAACAAAAATTGCGCGAAATCTAAATAAATAGAACCTCGTTGTTTTTCTAAACTGAAACATTTGAATCGCTTTTAGTGCGGACATTTTATTAAAAATTGCGCGAAATCTAAATAAATAGAACCTCGTCGTTTTTCTAAACTGAAACGTTTAACCGTTTAACTGAAACATTTAAATTGCTTTTAGTGCGGATATTGTACTAAAAATTGCGCGAAATCTAAATAAATAGAACCTCGTCGTTTTTCTAAACTGAAACATTTGAATCGCTATTAGTGCTCGGTAGGTTCAGTGTTAAAAATCCTGGGTTCTATGCTATGAAATCTGAAAAAATTCAATCCCGTTATCATCGGAAAGGATGTACACCTAGTTCTAGTGTTAAAGAGTTCAGCGACCGTAACTGCACCTTTCGACTTTCCAGGCGGCCCGAAGACGATGCTGTTAGGCGTGTGCCTGATGATAGTGCAAGCTTTTTCTGGCTCCATCATCCTGAACGCGTACGCCGAGACGATCTTCAAGAACATCCACCATTACAAGGAGAAGGATAGCTACATGAGCATCGTGTTAGCGACCGTGCAGCTGATAAGCTACATCCTCTGCATCGGCCAGGTGGATCGCATCGGAAGGAGACCTCTGATGATCATCTCGATCATAGGTGTTACCATATGCAGCTTCATCCTCGGCGTCTACTTCTGTTTGGACGAGGAACGCGTTAACGTTGAGAATCTACACTGGTTGGCCTTCGCGAGCGTCTTGTTGTACGCTACTACAGTGTCCGTAGGCCTTAGCAGCTTGCCGTTCGTCATCATGAACGAGATCTTCCCGTTGTACGCTAAAACAGCCTGCATCAGCTTCTGTTTCTTCCTCAACTTCTTCTTCTCGTTCGTTCTGATCAAAGTGTGGAGCATCGTCGCTTTCGAACAGCATTTGTACACCGCTTTCTGGATCATCTCCGCGTTGAATATCTTCGGCGTACTCTTCTTGGTGTACTATCTGCCCGAGACCAAGAGCTTGTCCCTACTGAGGATACAGGAGGCGATGGTTTGTAGGACAAGGATGTGAAATATTACAGTCCTTTTTAATCAAAAAATGATGTACAAATTGCACAAACAACCGCGATTCGGATAGCCGGGAATGGTTCACCTGGAAGTGATCGAGGGCTCGTTTAGAAAACCACATAAATGATTTATTGAAAATTTTTGAACAGCCTTTTAAAAGTCCTCTTTCGGCATCTATACAAACAGGTACTGGTAACACGATCGAATTTACAATAATATGTACACAGTCGAGGATGCGAACAGTCCGGAAACGGATTAGTCGTTTAATCAATTTCCGTGCGAACATGGAACCAAACAGTGAGCACCAATTTTCGAGCGAAAAGAAACGCCACTGTTCGCTCGAAAATACTGGGTATCTCAAAATTCGTTGAACATCCGGATTCCCGAGATCATTTCAAGCAACATTTTCCTTTGCAGAATTTGCGTTCGCGGCTTCGTTAAGGAGTTATTAACGAAAAACACGAACCAATCACAGCGCGACCTAGACGCGTGTTGGCACGGTCGGCCAATAGACAGTTGGTGGGCCGGGCCAAGCGTGCCAACACGCGTCTAGGTCGCGCTGTGATTGGTCCGTGTTTTTCGTTAATAACTCCTAAACAACGCAGCGGACGCAATTTGTGCAAAGGAAAATGTTGTTTCCAATGACCTCAGGAACCTATTGCACGAATTTTGAGACACCCTGTACTCATGACATCTTTGATACGACGGACCGATAGACTATTCAATACATTTTTACAAATCTCCAGCAACTGTGAGTTATTAAAAGCCCGATCAAACACGAACGAAAAATGCAGAGGTTTTATCAGAAAAATGAGAGCAGCACGAGATTGCAATGCGTTTTATGAAACTTCCGGTTCTATAAATTTTAATAAACCCTCGGCAAATAGAAGGTATTAAAAGGTGGTTCAAATAAAAGTAAGAAATTGTGAAACGGCGAACGAAGGAAATAAATCCAGAATTTTTACGGTTACTTCGACGGTGCATTTGGAGTTTCTTTTATCAAGAAGCATTCGTAAAGTATCAACGACTGGCCACGTTTCGTCAAAGCGAATCTCATTCAGTTTCCAATTACACCGATCGGCGAAGGGTTTCGAAAACTAAATGAAACGCGGTTCGCATCGCTCGTGGAATCGAGCCGGTTTCAACACGGATGAAAAAGTTGCCGAACGGTAATTGTCGAATTACGCGTCCATCTTGGAAGGGCCGGTGCTCATTAATCAACGACGGAGACGTCATCGATCCGTCAATATTGGATCGACCGACGAGCAAACGCTTTTATTCGTCGGATTCGATTTGTTCCTGTTCCGTGTGCGACGGACGTGTCTCGCGTTAATCGGGAAACTTCGTGTCTTTATTTGTCCGGCCGGCGCATCGATCACAAGCGACTTTTCCGATTGTCTCCTCAAACACGACACAAACGCGCTACCAAACCGGTACACACTGGGCCAGATCATATAAGTAGGAGGAAAATAGTCCGTAATTAAAAGTAAAAAAACACAAGTATCAGTGAATGTTTTATGCATTATCCCACTGAGACACAAAGTGACCTCTGGTATTAGTTTATTCAACAATGAGATCAATCACGGAGGCAAATGTCGCGTCGGCGGCGCATAATTGATTTACGATAGCTAATCGCTTGTTGAGAAAGAACACGCATCGACGCGTGTGTTGCGATCAGGGCCGCCGCGTGCGGTTGTGCGCCTCACACGGGTGCTTCATGGAAGGGGCGCCACAACATTAACAGTAAACAGATTTGCTAAATTCAAAAAAAGGTCATTCAAATAATTTTCATGTTTGAAGAGGGCGCACTAAAGTTCTTTCGCACACGGGCGACTCGTACCCACGCGGCGGCCCTGGTTGCGATTATCTGGCTGTTACTGGAGAGTCTTAGCAACTCGAACCTGATTCCTCGACCCAATGTGTTTCCCCTCGGCGGTGTTCGAGTGAAATTCGACGAGTGTGTGGAACTTGACCGACTGCCCGATCGCCGGGTTCAATTAGCCGGAAATCCGTATGCCAGCAGACAATGGAATTGCCAATGGCGTTGTTCGACAAGCCGGTTTCGGTCGTGCGCGCGCAACACCCTGCTAGGATTAATAATTCATTGGAGCCGGTGGTGCAATCGGCCGTGGGTTGATTAGTTGCCTCGGGCTTCGGGATGACTCTATCGCCGACGTCAGCGTTGGGATCAGAGGCGCCAGATTGATAGGGCCCACACAGGATGCAACTTATTCAGTTGCATCAACCGTCTGAAAGACAATTGCAAAGTTTGTGGTGCGGCTGTACGACTTGAAAAGCGCCACGCCGGTCATCCGTCGATTCAGGTGTGGTGGATCAGAATGTTTTTCTGTGACTGGTCAATCGGCATCTGGTCCTGGATCCTCATCGGCGACGACGGAATCAGATTGATGGTCTCCGAGTCCTTCTTGGGTATCAGGATCGTCGCTGAGCTTTCTAGAACAGTCGCAAAGAACGAGTCGTTTCAACCTTTTCCATCCCAATGTCTTGCACACCTGATGTCTGAATTTTGTGAATTTAAAGATTTATTAATCTAATTTAATTTATAAAATTCTAATTTGATTTATTAATCTACAAATTATAATCTACCATTACTATAGCAAAATTGCATTTATTTAGATTGTATACCAATTTTGTTTAACCCTTTTCCGTGCCATTTTCTTTACAATTACAACGATTAGAATTGGAATCTCCAAAAAATGTCGCAGAAGTGACAAGAAAATTTATGTATTTCGTATGGCTGTAAAATGATTTCAATGCTTAAATATCGCTTACAAACGAGTGAAATTTTATTTGACCTAAAAAGAAAAGCGTATCATTCATATTTGTTGAACTTTGGTAAAAGTTCGTGACGAGTCTGACTCGGTAATAAGACTCCAAAGAAACAACTGCGTTTTGGTACCTTCTTGAAAATTTTGTGACACCGGTATTCCGATGCAACGTTTAAAAAAATACCGAATACCGGTCTTGCAAACCCAAGTTGGAAGACTACCAACGGATAACAATAATCGAACCGACCCGGTGCTACCCCCGCAGCTAGCCTAACTGCTTCTCGCCTCCGGTTCCATCGATCTGAGGTCAGCGGAACAGTGCGAAATCAATCGGCGATGTAATTACCGGATCGGTTCTCGATGATGTAGTTTACTGGAAATTTCCCGGCGCACGCCATCCTGTTAGCCGAGTTCATTAACGTTGTACAACCGGGACCGGGATACCGTTGAAAACTTTCTACCGATACTAAATTACAGACGACGTTCTGCAAACCGAGAATCCGATTTAACTCCGCGGAATATCTCCGTGCACGGTGATCAGCGCCAAGACGATCGCTGAGATGGAGTTGCTCAACTGCAAATACAACTTGCAATTTTTTCGAACAAATCCCCGGGGATGTCGAATCGGAAATGTATCTTCTGCATGGGAAGCTTCGGCATGCTCGAGGTTGCGAATCGGGTAAGAATTTTTGATGGATTGCCATTGCAACTACCAATTTCGTCTGAGAAATCTCCGGACACAGAGGAAAGCATTTTCTCCTGAGAATTCCGATATGGAAATGTACGTGATGCGCTTGTTGCATTGCGAATAGAATTCTTAATTTTTTTTAACAACGTATATTGAACGTATACCGATTCGATCTGACGTACTAAGCAATTTCACAAATTGCTATAAAATTTTCAACGTTTCAGTGCAGTTTTAGACCATTTTCGAGAAAAACATTTTTTTTATATAACTGCGTCTGTCAAAATTAAATCAATGTACATTACGTAATTCAAGGAATCACACGCGAATTGTGAATTTTTTCTGATGGCAACCATCTTTGATAGATCGCGAGTAGAACTGGCAATTTTCGCTGCGGAATCTCCGAAGACGTCGAACTGGAAAAATATTTTCTTTCCGAGGGATCAAAGAGAATGAACGCGAGAACGAGTTTACGTCGGTGGAATAGCGTTAATTAATTTCATTGTCATTTATGTAATATTATATCATTTATATTGCGATACCGTGCGCGGACATAAATCCTCGGAGACACAGCGTGGGCTACGGTTAGAGGCCTAATTTGTTAGTGCTTAGTCCTTAATCAGTTCCTAATTGGTCCTTGGTACAGAACTTGAGTCCTCGGGAGTTAATTTCGCACCATATATCACGCGTTAACTGTTGCGCGTGAATATCGTGGGTTAGCTCTTGCACGAAATATGATTTATTATACTCAACGTAACTTGTTTCTCGTGAATCAAAAGAAAATTCTTCTATCGCCAATATCGAATGGTAAATATTGGGTTCGAACGAAAGTTTTTATATTTCCAATTCTGATCTATTACTTTTTGCCATTTTCTAGGTAACTTCTATTGAATAAACGTATGAACGAATACCTTCATTTTATCATTTATCAGTGTATTCACAGTGTATTCATTTTCAGAACTAAAATAATGTACTCTCGCGACAAATAAATTTAGGGCCCCAGATTTCTTGCACCCAGGCCCATTTATAGAGTAGGCCGACACTGTTCTCAACCCTTGTGCAGAAAAAAAGTTTTTTTATAGTAACACTGACAAAAATACTTTTATCTGTCTAATGCTTCTTATGATTACACATTTTTCTTCTTTTTATTGATATCTATATTGCTATTAATGCCCTTTATTTTGCACAAGGGTTGAGTACACTGATAAATGCCCTAGGAAAGGGGTTCCCTACCCCCTTAATATGAAAACGTTACGAACTTCCATTCTAACTCAATATTAGCAGACAATAAAATTCTTGTTCACTACTAGAGAATTATCAAGGACAAAGATTCCCCAGATTCTGATGCCGAAGAATCGATTTTAGATGAACGTAAGAGAGTTTATATTTTTCTGTTCGCTCACCTGATTTTACTTTCTGCTCCTCCAAAGCAGTATCCGGGAATTGGACGTGTTTCCTAGCTGGCCTCCCCGACACTGGACTTTTCTCCAAAGTGTTCTGACCCGCCGTGGGACTCTGCGTCGGTGTTGCGGTCGTTTTGGTTTCGTTGTTCGTTGCCGTTCGTCGGGAGCTCAAGCAAGACGTGGCGGTGGTTGTCAGCGGCTGCGACACGTACCTCACTGGCGGAACCTTCAAAGGACACTTCATAAGACCCATTTGATAATTAACGCGTTCACTGCCGCTCATTTCTTTCTTCTGCCGACGCGTTAGCATACTTCGTCCCATCGTTCCCGACTTAAAAGCTTCACACGCGCGGCAGACGCGTACTTCTCTACAAGTTTTACACACGACGCTTTTCCCTCTGACGCGATCCAAATTTGTTATTGCACGTGAACAATATCGCGACTAGTATACAATAAAACAAAAATATATAAAAAACTTTTTGAAAACCACGCTTATATTAAAACGCACTGACAAAGGAGAAAATAATTCTTTTTTAATATTACATTGTCATCCAGTTCTGAGCTATACAGGGTGTCCCAAAAATAGTGTAGGAGCGGAAAATGGGAGGTTCCTTGGGTCATTTGAAGCCACAATTCAATAGTAATCGTGGTAGTAATAGTAATCGGTAATCGTGGTAAAAATTGGCAATTTTAGGAAATTTTCAAATGGCCTGGGCCATTGCTAAGTTTGAAGCAATCCCCGAAGCTTTGGATGCAGCGAGTGTTCTCCTTACAATTATATTCGCACCAACTGCCAGTGAGAGTGGAAAGAAAACAGAAGGGGGTAAGAACGAGGCGAAAGGCTTATTATAGTGCGATCAATTAAATTATTTCTAAACAATCGATGCTGGGTCGACATCTATTTTTGTTCGTGTTTCGTCGGGGCACGTGGCTTAACGTTTAAGAAATGACCGAACTGGGTTCGTCGTGAATCTTCAACGCAGATCGACGAATCAACAGAATCGGGTGTTGTCGGGTTAAATCAGTTCTGTCAGTGATGTTCGTGTCTGTCGAGCCGGGTGACGCCTATTTGAGGGACCTTCGACAGGACGTCGCGACGTCAGCCGACGCTTCGAGGGAGCCAATAGCGCGTGTTCGATATCCATGCATTGGCGTGCAAGTTCGACGTCGCAGCCTACACAATTTGCATTAATCAACGTATAGCGGCGGGATCGAATTTCCTCTGCGCCAGCTGAGAGCATTGCCACGCGTTGAGTAGACACTCGAGGTATTCGGATGATCAAAATCCGACTCTAACTGGCAGGAAATCGAACTGCGGCGTGAAAGCAGCCCTTGGAAGAACATTCGTTGTGGATTTTTGTAAAAATTACGATGTTGACAGTCTTAGAAAATGTCAGTATAGCGGGAATAAAATATCTCAGACATTTTTTTCAAGCTCAAACTGTGTTCATGAAGGAATTCAAGAATATACAGTCTCGTAAAGAGAAAGATCGAGAGAAAAAATTTTAACAGCGTTGTAAGTGCTCCCAAAAATTAGCATGGTTGGTCACAATTTTTATAACGAGCGACAAATTGTGTCGACAAACTTATTCGCAGATATGGAGACCGACTTTGACAAAATTTTCAGAATATGTTTAATTAATCATAGACACAGACCTACAAAACTTATTTTTTAATTTTTCAATATAGGCCTATGTAAAAAATTTGTGAAATGCAACTTTTACTATTTTTTCTACAATTCCAATCAATTGCAATTGTTGACAAATCTTTTTTTCAAATTCTGTAGCAAATTAATTGCTTCCCAAAAGAGTTCAAATCGTATAGTACAATATTAAAAAAGTTCTCGTTTTTTTTAGAGTGTCCGAATATTAGTGTAAGTCACTGTACGTTCGAAATCGTTGAACAACAAAGATAATCAAATGGTTCCTTCCATAGACCCCGAGTATATGCCAGGAGACAGCGTAACACGTGTATCGTCTAATTTCGCGGTCAGAGCGTAGATAAAATCGCACGCAGTTACCATAGTTCATAAGAAAATGGTCGTGCCGTAAATTTCGAAGATAAGGATTCAGAAGGGAGCGTTCCAATTACAATATCAAACACCCGCGAGTTCGATTCAAGCGTCTCACTGCCATTAGTTATCGACAAATTACCGTCCTCTCTAGATCTAGATGTCGGAAAAATGGTTCCGTCAGAGTGTCAAGTAATAGTCGCTCGACTAACAAGATGGATTAAGATCGATCGTCGAAGCGCATTAGAGGAGAAAGCCTATTAATGGGACAATAGAGGACCGATTAAACGACGATTCGGAAGAACATCAATCGAGTACACGCGAACGTGTTGAGTCGGCTGCCGGAAGATCCATTTCGATAACGATCGACGTCTACGTGCTTCGCTGATCTTTTTCAGCCTGGAATTACGGCGGTCTAGTCAAAAAGACGGGATTTCTTTTGATGCGACGCGAACCGATGCGATTGAGTTTCGATCGGGAACGTGTTTGAACACGGTCGGCGGGGTTGCTTCTTTTCTAGAGTAACGGAAGTCACGCGATGGCCCTGGAACACACTTGTCACCGTTGCCCAATAATACAAATTGCTCGACTAAAAATGTCGACCCGTGTCGTGTCTGCCCTTTCGACGAATTCTTCGCGTTCTTTCGTTGTTACATGCAGATCCGTAATAATGGATAGAACACTCCGGTGTTCGAATATTAATAAGCCACTGTAACTATTTTGAGACAGCCTGTGTAAGATCGAGCAGTACAAATATAAAATATTGTCTTTCCGAAACAGTTTTTCCGATCGGTTGGAAAGTTCAATGAACGAATCTCGCGCGAAAACTTAGAACGATCCTCTAATCGATCTTATCGGTAGGTTTCCGCCAGATAAGGAAATGAAACAGTGTGAACAATACAATTAGTACACTTAACTTTTCGTCCCTTATCCCGTTCCTGTTTCCTCTGAGACAGTCTCAGAATACTGACCCTGTATTCGTAGTCGTCCGCGGCTGTCCCCCGACCAGCCATATATTCTTGATACTGGGAGATGACGCACAACAGCGAATACGTCTGAAGTAGAAGGCAGATGGAACGTAACCCATAATTCGCCAAACAGCTCTGATAATCGTCTGATAACGCGACAGATTCGTTTCTGCCATGTGTTCATGCAATTATTTCGTGGATCGAAAATACATCAAAATTGTGTCGAATTTGATAGTTTATCTTTCTTGAAAATTTTTAAGAGTCACGAATGCACGAATATCCGCAGTTTATTGTTAATATTGAAACTTAAGACGGTCTAATCTCTACAAAATTTTGCGGTAATTATCGCAGAAGGGTCGCTGTACTTCGATTTTGATGAAATTTAAATATGATACAGATTTCGACATTTTCAACAACTTTTAGTTGTTAGGTTTCGACATATTCGCAGAAAACTATTGCTAATACTTACTGAGCTTTCAATTTCGAAAGACCAACCCTTTCGCAATAATTACCAATTTTGCTTCAGTTCGATATACTAATTCGGAGGTTTCCAACAAAGTTAAAACTAACTTTGAGACTCAGACAGAGAAATACAAATCGATAAAAAGGAAGATTCAAAGTCGTTAAGGGATGGGAATCAACGCAAAACGTTTTTATCTTGCATAAAGATCCGCAGTCTAGTTACCACTGCGATTACCAGCGTCGTTCATTAAATCTACTCACGTTCAGGCAGAAAAGGAAGAAGTTCAGCGTGTACAGCATCACTTTCGCCGGGTCGAAAGTAGGCTGAAACAGAACATAAAGTTCGATCAGTCGATCGAGAGCCTTGCTCGAACACGTACAAATACATCATCTACGAATCCAGGTGCTGTTATCGACACTTTCTAAAAAAATTGCTCGTTGCGTACACGTTTCATTTTCTTCGTCAACAACGCTCTGAAGTTTCTTTGTACGAACCTGCGTTTGATCGCTCAGCGGAACTACACCCGTTTAAGCGGGTTTTGTCGAAACGAGTCTTCCAGCCACACGGTTTCCACAGAGCCGAACACGCGTTTCAATTTTTCCATTATTCCGACGCAACTTTTCCGAAACATATTTTTATCTCAGCGGTATTCCACTCACTTTTGTTTTTCTCCGCTTCGAAACGGAAATTAAAAAGAAAACTAGTCTTCACTCTTATGAATACGCATTATAGAATAATAATATTAATATTTGTGGACGCAACTATTTCGAAATACGATTCTACTTTGAGAAAATTTCAAGAAAATTTCGAAAACTATACTTTTCACTCTTGCTGATAATTGTACCTATGTACAGCTGAAGAAATTAATTTGATTTATTTGTCGAAAGAAAGGTCGGCAGCTAAAAAACTTAATCAAACTCTGTCACACTTTGTCGAACATTTTACGTTACTATTCACAGACTGAAATCGCCATGATCACGTAAAGTCCGCAGTCTATTGATTATAATGAATAAAGGATGAACCACCAGAAGCATCGCGATGACATGGTCTGCCTGCGTTATTACTTAATTCATTAGTCCGGTGAATACGCGACCGAGATTCCCGCAGCCACCTGTGAGCATCGGAGATCAATCCTCTAGGTGAATTGTGTTATGTCACTTCCCCATGCCAGAACACGTGAGCATCGCTCTACCCCGAGACGATGGCGTGCATCTCGTTGATATCGTTTAGGCCAACATCGTGTTTCAGGAAATGGTCAATGTATTATTTAAAAAACTCAAAATAACTGCTCATACATGTATTGCCTATCCAATAATATGATAAATTATTGCTCCAGAAATCATTTCGGCCATGGATAAGTAAAACTCATAGCGACAGTGGTGTGAGTCAGTGATCGGTCAGACGTCGACGCTTTAATTCGAACTCCTGGTGGCAGTAGTATGAGTCAGTCTTTGGTCAGACATCGACGCTTTAATTCGAAGTACTACTTAAATATTATTTTGCCCTGGCTAAAAGCTCTTCTCGTGCATTCAAATGCAACATATATTATGAGCATATATTATTTAAAGATTAAGAAAGAAAATAAAATTTCATTTCACTCCAGTTTGTGCAGTCCGGGTAGAAAAAGTTTATTTTGCTGACCTCTAAAAATGATTCAATAAATTTATTCCTTATTTATAAATCGACTAAAAATTTTGATAAACATTTTTCTTGTTTTTCTAAACTGACATAAAGCAGTTTCAATGTTTTCTAAGGTTGAAAATATCCTCAGTGCTACGACGACGAACTACCATTACGTATTCAACACCGTACAGCTATTTTTCGGTAAAAATCAGCAGAGAACAACCGAGGCTTCAAAGCGAGGACTTCTATAGCTAGGGGAAATACCGAACCGTGTCTCTCGATCTCGAAAAATCGAGTGCACGCGTCGACGGAAATACCAGCACTCCGGAGTTCGTAAAACGTTTTCCATGCACGGTTGAGTGACGCCGTTCTCGAAAGACGTCAAAATCACGGGTGAATAAGCACTCGACACGCGCGCTGCTTTCGAATAAAGCGCACCGACGATCGTTGAACTCATTTGAGGGTGAAAACAGCGCGCGATAATGGCGATCAACTCAAAACTCGAGGAGTTTTGGTTCGGATTGCTGTCGGATGTAAAGCGTGTATCTTTCTATTTGAGAATAAAGTCTATCTTATAAAGTAAATCGGTGATCCACGCCTACCTAATCCTAAAAAAAGCAACTCCAATGCTCTAACGGCGATATCGTCTACGAGCACGAAGATTGTACTCGCCTGCCGGGAAATGATGTGTTAATCGGGTTATCCAGTCCAGCGAGGAGTTTTCGTTTTTACCGTCGAGAAATCAACGACCGAGCGGAAACGAATCGTGGGAGTTTATTAGTTTCGAATTCTAAAATAGAAACTCTGCCTTCTGCGGAAGTTGCTCGTTGGACAGCCGACTGTATGCATAATAAGTTTTTTTTAACCAGATTGGATTTAGCATAGAATATTTTAAACAATTTTTTGAAAATTACCCTCTGAAATTTAATAGAACTTTTTGGAAAAATAAGATGATATAATCTGCTGAAATATAATGTGAAAGTATTATTAAATATAATAAAATAGGATGTGAAAATATTTCGGTAAAGTAAAGTTAATAATTAAATTTGTGTAAGTTGACCAATAAAATAGTCCACAGACCGATAAATTATTCGCGTTCGAAACGCGTAAGATCGCGTAATCCGGATTGAGCTTGTTACAAACGTCGATTTAATCTCAACTTTTACGATTAATCTGTACAATCAAGAATTTGCATAGACTCGGAATAATTAATTCATTCCGCGGTGAAATTAATGCGGGCCAGTAATCCTCGACACTTTTTGCGGGTGAAACAATTCCGTCGCGGTATTGAATGATTTTCGAAATCGTGCGTCATCGACGTTGGAATAACGTCGCCACAACGCTGGTTAAACGACGAGGCTAGTTACCGAGCCACCCAATCGAAACTTATGTTAGCGTTTCGCCGATGAAAGAGATGATTACGCGTATTGACAGGAGACTCGTTGATGAAACTTCTCTGTAACGTCGCTGCGAGGTACGCGGACGTCTCTCCACGAAATTAGTAGATCAATTACAACACGGTTTCCGTGACTGAGCCACGGGGCTCTCGTAAAAGATGACCCACTTCCGGCCTGGGAGAAAACTAGCGGAAAGCCACGTGTAATTAAACGAAACGAAGAACGTGGCAGAAAATTCCGTCGGGTTTCTAATGTCGAAATCAAACCCAGTGATTTTCTAATTCCGACACGTGGCTGTGATATCGGACTTTACATAGACACGCGTCTTTCATTTTCGTGGTCGCCATGAATTGATCCATTTACATTTTGTTACACATTTTTGCAGACCTGATTTAAAATTACATCCCTTAATTGTAACTGCGACGATGACTAGATCCATTCAAATTCTTAAGCATTAATATTTTTTTAATTATTTTTGAGCTACTGTTCTGAGATCCATGTGGATGCTCATCTTGGACCTGATTTAAAATTTCATCCCTTAATTTTAACTGCGACGATGACTAGATCCATTCAAATAATTAAGCATTAATATTTTTTAAATTATTTTTGAGCTACTGTTCTGAGATCCATGTGGATGCTCATCTTGGACCTGATTTAAAATTTCATCCCTTAATTTTAACTGCGACGATGACTAGATCCATTCAAATTCTTAAGCATTAATATTTTTTAAATTATTTTTGAGCTACTGTTCTGAGATCTATGTCGATGCTCATCTTGGACCTGATTTAAAATTTCATCCCTTAATTTTAACTGCAATGATGACTAGATCCATTCAAATTCTTAAGCATTAATATTTTTTAAATTATTTTTGAGCTACTGTTCTGAGATCCATGTGGATGCTCATCTTGGACCTGATTTAAAATTTCATCCCTTAATTTTAACTGCGACGATGACTAGATCCATTCAAATTCTTAAGCATTAATATTTTTTAAATTATTTTTGAGCTACTGTTCTGAGATCCATATCGATGCTCATCATGGACCTGATTTAAAATTTCATCCCTTAATTTTAACTGCGATGATTGTCAAAATAAATGCTTTTAACAAATTCGTGGTTGCCACGACTAGATCCATTCAAATTCTTAAGCGTTAATATTTTCCATAATATTTTGGAGCTACTGTTCTGAGATCGATGTTGGTCGAATCATTTATTATAAGAAACTAATAAAAGCATGTGTCCAATTTGCACAAAGAGTCGGGTGAATAAAAGCAGCGGATGAATAATTGTTCTCGGACAGCATCGTTTTCAGGAGCGTTTCGAGAACATGCACGACAGTGATCGATCAAAAGCACTTTTGTGGCGAGAGGATCCGCGCGAGTTCGAGTACGGTTGCTCGTGGCCACGCGTCCGCGTGTATCCGGTTTTTCCGCTGTTGTTTCCGTGAGAACCGACCGCGTGATCATCCTTTCGCGTGGTAAGAGGATATGTTCGTGATAATTGCTGGGTCGCTTCAACCCCCCGAAACATCTTCGAGGAAAAAGGGAAACGAGATGGTTTTTCCGCGGGGAAAAACGGGAACAGAGAGAACCGAAACCGTTTGAAAGCGACAGGCAGGGATCACTGGAAATGCTGTGTCGGAGATTTTCCGCACACGACGCTTTTACACGGTTCTCGATAGAACGAACCAACCGATACGATCCGCCGCGTGGATTTTCGATTAGAAATTTCTCCGACACCGTTCCACCGACGAGCTTTCCCAGCTGGGTTTTTGGAATTACTATTGCAAACCACGGGGACATTACCGAATGCTCTGCCGTTCACTATGAAACCCGAATTAAGGGAAATGATCTATCCCGGCGCAATATCTTCATCCATCGGAATAATAATAGGACTTGATTTTGCAATATCCACGCTCCGAATGTTTAGGATAAAACGACAAAGGTTTTCCAACATTTTTATGCGCGTTCTATATTTATTTATGAATCGCAGGAAAAACTTTCTTTTGAAGGATTATTCTTTTGATCAACCTCAGAATGCTTTCAACGTTTTATCAAGATTAATTCTTTATAAAGCAACTGCGCATTTTCGAGTTGTTCGTCTCCATCAATTTGTAAAACGCCAGTGAAGTTTTCCTGTGAAAACCTCCCCTTTGATCATGCCTTGTTCACGAAATAATAGCAAAGACGTTCAGAACTTGAACGATTTTAAATTGAATGTTAAAAAGATTAGCATTCTGAACATTCGATCAACTACTAATTTGCTGCACGACCTCCTGAGTCTTTATAAAGAAAGTTCTACACGCTCCAAGTTGTAATAGTTCCATGCCTTTACAGGCCGTGTCAAACTTCCTTCAACATCCGGCAATGGGAGGTTTCTTGTACATTCTTGTACATTATTGTATATTATTGTATATTCTTGTATATTGTAGTACAAATTGGTATAATCTTTTATATTCCTGTGTATTCTTGTGTATTCTTGTACATTCTAGTTGGCAAGATTTACGACTCTAAAAAAGTAGTCGAAGAATGAAAATTCCATGAACGAGATAAAAACCTTATCAAGAAAGTTCCACGCTAGCTCTATAAAGCTGAACGGCAGCGCTAGTTTATATGTTCGGTTTTCAAGGATGACAGTACTTACAGCAGCGGCGAACAGGTACAAAGTGTGGGCCGCGTCGACGAAGCAGATCGCAGTCACGACGACGATCCACGGGATGAGGAAGACCCGTCGATCCTGAAACATCATCGGTCATAAATGTACAGAGGTAAATGGAACGACGTCAGGAGGAGCGAACTCTGGCGCGAGCAGGTCTGTTTAATGGCCCATTCTCGGCTTTAATATCTTTCTTCAGTTTCGTATCTCGAGGAGCATTTCCGGGACACAGTCTGCTCGAAAAGTTTCAGAGTCGAGGGCGAGCTTACATCCGAAACGAGAGCTTCGTGCTGTCTCGAGTGAAAGAACGGCGATTAGTAAAAAAAATGTAATCCATTGCTAACATAATCGATTGTATTTCTAATTCGATTGCGAACCAACGCCTTCAGTTCGATGCTTCGTTTGAGAACTTTAAGCTGTCTCGGGTTCCGTCGCGGGGCATTAAACGATGGTCGATTTTCGAACGAACCTGTTGCACAAAGTTGCACGCAAGTTGCACAGAGTTCGCGGGGAATTTTTAATCGAAGGATAGCTCGTGCTTAAGGAGAATGTAAGTAAATTTTGAAGAGTGTAGAATATTTTAAAGTAAGTAATAAGGAGTAAGTAATAAATAAGCAGTAATAAATGTGTAAATGTTCAATTATAGACAATATGTAAATTACGCGTATGCTAAGGTTCGGTACGTTATAAGAGGGAAAACATAATTATACGAGAGTACAAGCGAAGGGATTAAAACCGGTATGATTAGACGCGTCGAAGTTAAACATGTTTAATCTGTGCAAAATCCTCAGACTGAAAGGATCTCTGAATATCTGATTCTCTTAGTCCCGGGAATACTTCAAAGTTGGACTCTCATGTTTCCCATTTCTACTTTTCGTTTGAGAGCTTTTGAAATGCTTTGAAATTTTCAGAGACCCTTAAGAACCTTCACAGTCTCTCTGATATTTATGGTTGTTTTTTATTTATGTTGAATTACGTTGAAACTCTTAATATATCTGAGAATCGTGCAAGGCTTCTTGGGAATTTGTGACGTCTGTTGGATTTCTCAAGGGTCCTTCGAAGACCTCCAGATTTCCTGCGAAATGCTGCTGAATCTCTGAGCCGATGTGGTCTCTTAAGATTCTACAAATCCGTTTATACTTTTCTGAAATCCTTTGCTACTGCCACAAGAGATTGAGAATTATATATTATTGTAATTATATAAATTATATATAAAAACTATAATTATAATTTTATAGTTATAGCGTCTTACACAGTGGATTAACTTCATTCCGAATTCGATTGCAACCTCCATTGTATCCGAAATCAATGTTGCTCGAATTCGAAATAACAGGGATCACATTCTTGGACGAATCATCATGTTACACAAAGTGGATCAATTTCGTTCAGAATTTGATTGCACATCCACAATTGTACTCGAAATTAACGTTGCTCGAATTAGAAACACCGGGGTCAGATTCTCGGACGAATCATTATTTTACACCAAGTGGATCGATTTTATTCAAAATTTGCAACCTTCATATCTGGAATCAATGTTGCTCGAATTCGAAATATCAGGGATCAAAATTCCTGGATGAATTATTATGTTACACCAGGTGGATCGATTTCATTCAAAATTTGATAGGAACCTCCGTCATACTCGGAACAAGTATAGCTCGCATTAGAAGGATCAAGGGATCAGATTCCCGGATAAAAACGGACCGAACGGCGTGGCCAGTCGACAGTCTATCGATCTCGAACACATTTAATCTCCAATAAGTTCCCTTATCTGACTGGAACGTAAGCCTATGCCGGCTCGTGCCACGAATTTCCTTCGGACCTAAACCCTAATCGAGGTTTCATAATCCCTGTTCCGTCGTGTGTATGCATCGGTCGGGTCGGATGGGAAGAATCGTTACGAAAATGCCCGTGTCCCCGGGGAGTACGCGTTTTTGGTTTTTCATTAAAAAATGACGGTACCTGGATGATGAATGACCGACGAGAAAGGGCGAAAGTCCGAATATGGAGATCGCGGAGGAAAACCCGTTGCCATGGTTATTCCTGGCGGGTCGGCATCGGGAAATAGACGAGGCAGTTCAGTCTCACCGAGCAGTGATTAATGGATGAAGAGATCGATAAGAAGAAGGAACGTCGACCTGCGATTCGTCGTAATGCGATTCAGAATTTATCAGGTGTATCCAGTGACGTTGTGGCAACTGTAGCAACTTTCAGACAACACTCGCCAATGAACTTACTCACAAATGTGAACAGTTGATAATGAATTGATTAAAATGTACCTATGTACACGTACCCTTAAAGAGATCATTTTTCTCCGCGGAACCACTAGTGGTGCCAATTAACGCTTCGCTTACCGAAAGCCTATTAACCTCTAGCCTTATTTTAACGAGTCAGACTCGAGATGAAGGTTTTAACAAAGTCTAGCAAATATGAATGTTGGGCGTTTCTTTTTGGACGAAATAAAATTTCAATTAATATTTAAGTAATTAATTTTTAAATTGAAATAAATGTAGCCATATAGTGAATTTAATATTCCTCTCCCTTCCGCGACATTTTTATGCATCAAGTCGTCTTTTCTAATCACTGTAACTATACAAGAAAATGTAGACAAGGGGTTAATAGGATTTACAATAATTGTGCTGCACGAAAAGGAAGCATAGGAATTTTCTTTCGCATTACAAGCTTGAATAAACCTACATTCGCAATAAAAATTGATGTTGCTATCGAAGGTTCCATTAAAAAGTGTTTAGACTCGTACTCTAGGTTTTTTACAATTCTACGATAATCACCGATTATTAATTATCCATGAAATAAACTTCCAACTTGGTTTTACAGATTTTTCTATAACATTCAGAAACGAGTCTGAGAAGTAGGACCGCGAGTGGCGTTAGTCCTTGGAACAATTTCTTCTCGAGATTTGATTCGCTCCCAGTATTTCCACCGAGAAATTAACGTGAACCTCGCTTTATTCCACCCCGGCACAATAGGATCGCAGATCCGATACGAAAACGTGTTCCTGTTTATTCAAGCGAGAAAGGAGAGAGTCTGTCGTGGATGTGTTAATGGAAATGCTAAATGCAATTCGGCTTCTACCGTTCTGTCGCTGCTGAACAAAGTGGAATAAAGGAATTCGAGAGAATCAACTCTTTGCGAACCTGTCTGTCTCTAGCACGCTGCAGTCTGTAGAATTTCGACTCGATACGAGTCAGAGGCAAATTTATCAAGCGAATTTAGTTGAACGAAATAAAGAAATGAGCGTGGACGAATAAAGAAACGAGTGTGCAGGGAGCGTTTTGTTTCATACATATATGTTTTATTAAATATGGTTCGTTTATAAGCATTGATTGATGAAAATTAACAAGGGAACATCGCCAGTTGATGCAAGCCGATTTATAGTGGAACTTACGTGAGATATAGTTCTTCGAAAAGTATTTCACATGTACTTTTTTTATCGGCAACCGTCCACTTTGAAGGGGTGAAAACAGCCCTCAATGTTTGGGGTCAGAACCATATTTTTTGGGATATCTCGGAAACCAGAGGTCGAGAAAAATGGATTTCTTTTTAAATCGTGTGTTTTTTAATGGGAAATGTATTATAGTTGTGCCAAAGAATTTATATTTTTTAATTTTCTACTTCTTAGTCTTTTTTAAATGGATCGCAAAATACTGGTACGAAATAGTAAGATATGCCCCAGACTGGTTTTGGCCGATCCAGCTGGCCAGATTTATTATTGCTTCAAATTTCTTATTGCTCCTTCGGTGTGAAGTATGAAGTACTACCGAGAATTTAAATATTTTTTATCTCCTGAACTCACAGTATAAGAAAAAAATTGTTTTAATATTGCATGGTCGTCTAGTTCTGAGCTGCGTTGAAAGTTTCAAGTCTCTAGCTCATCGGGAGGTGGTTTGAAATTCAATTACAGGCTAATATAAGCGTGGTGAAAATGATTTTCGCTGGTTGGTGAATTCCGTGTCCGAGAGGGTCGAATCAGCGTCGATTCTATGCTTCGATTGTTCTCCCATCGTGACGGCAACGATGCCCACGGGTTGTGTAACATTTTACAGAACCAGATCCCCGAGGAGCGCCGCAACGAGCAGCGAACGCTCGCTTCAGCCCGACAAGTGTCGCGGATTCGAAGGAATTGAATTTCAATTGACCGGGGAAGGGAGCAACGAATGGCTCCCTTGGCCTCGAGGATCGAGACGTATCGAACGAGCTTCGCATTTTTTCTCGCATTGTCGAAGCCCGATCACGTTGCCGGAGCTGTTTTACGTAAGGAGTTGACTGGCAACGTGATTCACCTCGAAGATCGTCGATAAATCATTCCACCGATGAAATCTCAATTCCCCGTGGATACGTCAAAGGCGCCGAGACGCCCAGACGACGCTGTCGATTGACGCCACGCGCGAGCTTACGATTAGGCGTTGTCGGATTAATTATGCGAACGGATCGCGGGACCCGCGTGCAAATTTATACGCTCGCGAATTAGTCGAATTGTTTCCTGCAGCTATTCCACCGCTGGAATGCGTGCACGTTTACGCAGGAAAGTACACGTGGAACATGGAACGTGGAGACAAAATACACGTGGATTTCTTTCGGTTCGTATTTATGGTCCGTTTAACTCAGGACACGCGTCAACCGGGATCGCTTCTTTCGTTAGATCCGCGAGCGCCATACATTGTCTCGATTCAATTCTGATTAGGATTGTTCAAATCTGCGCGCGCAACAGGCAGTATTGACGACAGTTTTCTGCAATTATCTCGGAAACTAAAAGCGACCCCCCTGTATTGGAAAAGGAAAAAGTTGTTGAAAATGTCAAAATTTATGATATATTTAAATTTCATGAAAATCGGAGCACAGCGACCCTTTCGCGATAATTATCAAACATTTTGTCAGACTCGGCTATAATCTGTTTTTTGTTAGTTCGCTTTACCATCGAGGCACGAGGGTCCTTTTCGAATGGAATGCCCAATATTTTTCTGGAATTCGGATAAAGCATCAAATTCCACGTAAAAACGGTGTTACACTAAGTAGAGCTTGTAACGAATGCGCAGCACTCGCTCGAAAAATTTGTCCTCCCCATAACGAATTTCCCAGCAATCGATGCACACGATTTTTATTTTGAACGTTCCATATTAAAATGGTTGATCGAAATAATTTCGACGAAATTTCTTTTTACTAGTGAAAAAATCGACTCCGATATTTGTGGTCGGAAGTTGTAAGTGAAACGCTGACGATTAAAAGAGATCTAAGGATGAATATTTTGCTGTGAGAGTCGGGATTGGAAAGCGGCATTACTCATGGGACGACATGGCATTTCAAATTAGATATGATGGCTGCTAAGAGGATAGAAATAAGAACAGATCCTCGGGGGATGAGAGTTGCGAGAGTGCTTAAGACTCGAGAGGGACTCTAATTGGATTGATGCACGATTCGAAGGTAGAAATCGGACCGATTTAATCGATCGTATTAAAAACTCGAAATTAAAGATATTTAATATTTAGAAATCTGTATCGAGCATATAGATCTTAAAATCGAGAGGAAGTTCTAAAATGAAACGGGGGTCACTTCTACTAATTTTATTCACGAAAGGTACAGTAAATTTCGTATCATTACGAGAATGTTCAGTGACGATATCTATATTAATATAATAAAAAATAATTCCTACTATTATATTTTCTCTAATCATTTTTTAATTAATTCGTTAAATTCGATTGTCTTATACTAATATTTAGAATTGTTCACTCGTTACTTATATTTAGTAGTTTTTCAGATAATTCAAATCACCGATGTCTTCGATTGTAAATTTCTCTGTATTTATTGACATTTATTCCAGATATTACAAATATTTCATACTTTCGTGTACTTATATTCAATTTTTCAAGAAACGATGCTACAAAAGAGGCACGGAATTAAATAGAAATTAACACAGGATAGAAATCGAACGATCTGTCACTGAATCGTACAGGGTGTCACGAATTTATACGTTATAGAATCACGCTATGGTGGCTGTGACATATAATTTCGCGTCACTCTGTACAGCAGTCGATGTTTCGTTGAAATAAAAATTTATTTGCTGGACAAATGCACAAAGATTTAGCCCCATCAGGTTTCATTCCTCGAGACTCCTGGAATCGCAGATTTCAACGGATGAAACGTCTCCGACGTTACGAAACATCACGATACATAAGTGTCGAGCCACCGCGGGCTAGATTTGCCAAGTCTCCATTCGGAGAAGCCTTTTTCCATTTATCTTTGTAAAATCGAGTCTGAAATCCCGGTATCCTGCGTGGTATGTATTCCGGTATAAGAATACACTCTCCGCGAGCCACTTTCTCGCGAGGGGATTCAATTCCCGTTTCAGACGGCACGCTAACATAAGCGCGTCGAGGACCGATTATTCTAATGCAACGGATAACGAAATATACAATGTAGACCGCGTTTATGCGAGCTCAGCCCCTTCTGCGGTTCCTTCAAATGGTTCGATTTGAATAACTTCTTGCGTCGCTCTCCCAGCCTCCGACATTTGTTTCACTCGTTATTTTATTATACGTCCAAGCATCTTTTTATGGAAACTGCGAAGGCCGTCGCTCAATAATGCAATTATCGGTTCGCGCGATTTATTAGCACGAAATAAATCATTCCACGAATTGAACTCGTTAAATCGTAATGACACTGAAGTCTCTGGCGGTAGAATTAATTAAATCTCCTTCTCCATTTCCAGAGACGTTTTTCAGAAAATATTTCAATCTAGAAGAAACGAATCTTCTGGAATTTATTCCGAGAGAACGAAGCGAGGTGCAATTTTTTTCTCCCGTGCAATGTTCGCTTACAAAATTTGATTTTATTGAGCGAGTAAATTGAATTTTAGCGGTATTGAAAAGTTTTATTCAATTCGTCATCGTGCGGTGCAAACGTGAATTTTTCCAGATCTGTATTCTCAAAATGGCGGCGCACTTCGATAAAAAGACTGTTCCGCTTGAGAAACAATAATTTTTTTAGAATTAATTCAGAGAGAGTGTAGAAAGATAAAGAAAGAAGAAAAATAAAAACTTTTTCTTTTCGGGCGTAGTGGTTTTGTCTACAATGGCGGCACGTGTCTTCAAAGACACTTCGACGTTAACTGAAGTTATACTCGGAGGGCGACGTTGGAGTAAAAATTTATTTTTGGTGGAACTTCGGTTAATGGACGAATAACAATAAGTTCGACGTTCTCCGCGCAGGTACCGTTCAATTTCGATTTTGCATAGCCTCGAGTTTCCGTAGGGCGGTAACGAAGATTCAATTTGATCACGGGGAAACTTTCCGGAGAGATTTCGCGGTCGGACGATGTCAGTCAAGGGGGTTCTGGCTTATCTGGCTCGTAAATTTTTTTGCTCCCTCGTTGACTAGATCCTGTCCTACTATCCTCTCCCCATCGTTCTTCTTTTTCCTCGGATCCCACTTTCATTTTTTTCCTGCGGCTCTCTGACGCAGCGTGTTCTTTGTTGCTATCGTACTTCACAATCATCGTATGCCTCTGAAAGCAACGCAGCAATGCTTTGTGATTTCGTGAGAGTGTATCATTCTAAGAGCAGAACAACTGATTTACACCGGAACAAATCTTTTATTTAATCAGACCGTTGATCTAGTCTTTCCGACGTGCTTTAGATTATTTTATCTTTCTCAGGAATTTGTGTTTTTTGAGGGAAGGATTCATCACTGTCCTTTCTCATCGACTTTGCTGATTATTGCATCATTTTGAAAAATCCATGTTGCATGGCTAAACACTTTTCAATGGAACCTTGAATAGCAATACAATTTTCATTGTGAACTAAAAAGTCACCCCCAATTTCGACAATTAACATTTTTCTTAAGATTGAACATGGCTAAACACTTTTTAATGGAACCTCGAATAGCAATCACAATTTTGATTGTGAACTAAAAAGTCACCCCCAATTTCGACAAGTAATATTTTTTTAAAGATTGAACATGGCTAAACACTTTTTAATGGAACCTCGAATAGCAATCACAATTTTGATTGTGAACTAAAAAGTCACCCCCAATTTCGACAAGTAATATTTTTTTAAAGATTGAACATGGCTAAACACTTTTTAATGGAACCTCGAATAGCAATACAATTTTCATTGTGAACTAAAAAGTCACCCTCAATTTCGACGATTAACATTTTTCTTAAGATTGAACATGGCTAAACACTTTTTAATGGAACCTCGAATAGCAATCACAATTTTGATTGTGAACTAACAACTCACCCTCAATTTCGTCAAGTAATAGTTTTTTTCCTGTGATTGCAATGTAACAGAAAATTACTATGCTTTCTTTTGGTACAGCACGATAATTGAAAATCCCATTAATTGGCTTAGGTAAAGTGTAAAATACTCTATCATATTCTCGAATGCTCTTGGATGTTGCTTAATGTGGAACTTGCAAAGGAAAATGTTGCTTCAAATGATCTCAGGGACCTCCCATTCCCGAATGTTAAAGGAATTTTGAAACACCCTGTACACAATCGTTGGAACCTCGAATGTTTCAAGTATCAATGAGAAAAAAATTAAGATGGGGCCTTTGTAGCAACTTCAACTGAACGTTGCTTAATCCATTTTGCAGAACCGGTTTATTTCTACACGATTGTGGGACTCGTAATAAGCTTCTTTCTGCAGGTCTCTTTACATTTCCTCGAACCGTCCTCTCGCAAACTTCACGAAGGGTTCCCGAAGCTCGTCTCCGAGTTTCCGCTTCATTTAATGGAAATACCGTGTTACACAGCTGAGTTTCTCCGATTCTCTAATTAAAGGGGGACCATGTTGCAAGATCCTCACGCAGCGTAATACGAGGTCAAGTAAATATCATTCATGAACAGCACACATTCAGTTTTTGAGGCAACAAGCAAGAACGAGGTTTAACTCTCGGTGGAAAAGTCGATCTTCTCTGCGAGTGTGGTTCAATGCTCCTTAGCATTTCACAGGATCTCCGTATAGGAACTGTACAGTGTAATCCGAGAACTCTAGTGTCTCTCGTAATCGACGTCTTATCGCCCTCGTATCAGTCCGCCTGCTAGTTTATCCCAAATGACGGACAAATCCACCCTCGCGTTGTTACAGGACCGATGCAATTTTTATCATCGCTCCGAAGGAGCCGGCTCCTTGATACGGAAGAATCACGGAGGATCGAGTGGTCCTAGCGGGCTTCTGCTTGACAGACAGAGGGATATGTCTTGACCCGAGTTGTCCCTGGACTTCAATATACTCTGTCCTCAGCAGCGAACTTCGGTGCTTTAAATTGCGTTGATTACAAAAAGATTCCTCAAGTTTCATTTTACCCTTCCCTAAAACATTGCACGTGTGAAACATAAATATAAAATACACTCTTAGACAGAAAAAACGGTCTGGAAGATTGTATAACTTCCGAGGTCGTAGAAAAATTTTGAGACCAGATTTGAAATCAGCGTGAAATGGTGTAGATCATGTTCCAAAAAAATTTTTTCCGCGCATGGTATTGGAAAAACCACAATATTCTCGAAATAGCGCAACTTTAACGAATTTTTTCGAGGTTAAAAAAATATTCGTACCAATATCTCCCTATTTTTCCTATATTCTGTGAAGTTTCAGCTGCATGTAAAAAAAAGTTTCATTGCTGTATCTCATTTCTATCGAAAGTTATTCCTTATTGAATCGAGTTAGGTCAAGTTTCCCCACTGTGCTGCGTGAGTGAAAAAGGCTCGTAACGTTCATGTGTAATTCTCCTTTAATTAAATAATGTTTGAATTAATTCGGGAATAAACAGTTTCTGCGGCTAAATCTGAAAGATGGATTCCCCTCGGTTTTCCTATCTCCCTCTCTCTCTCCGATATCCTCGCAGTGTTCTCTTGCAATATTGGAAACAAAGATCGAGAGATCGTGGACGGAGACACGCGCGTCGCTCAAAGGCGGGATTAATCTCGTTCTCGCGTCGACGATTTCTATTTCGCGTAAGAAACACGCGACTTGGGATCAGACACGGTTTACAGGAACCCATTGTCTCTCGGTAATATTTACACAAACGAAATCCCGCGGCGGACTCCCGGAAACAGTGCTGGAATCCGGGAAACGTTCCGTGTCCCGCTGTTAAACGCGTTAATTAATTTTGCTCGGGGGAACGTTCGTTGTCGCCGCAATTTCATCTTCTTCCGGAAAGCTATTGCTTTCTTCGTCCCTTGGAATTGTATTCCACGGCTTGACGCAATGCACCGACTTTTGATAAAACTGACCTTTTGAATCCGTCGTCTCTGTGGATTTTCAATATTCTCTGTGCATTCGTATTTCCACTTTGATACAATACGCTAATTATTAATAAAGTCAGTACACAACAACAAGTCAGTTCTTCCAAAAGTTGGTTTTCGATTCGTGCATACAATGCAAATTCGTGTTACGAAGTATTAAAACATTAATAGAAACATTATCGCATTGTTTGTATTTATTTAGCGACATTAAAGAAACACATTCCGAAAGAAACTTTTGGCATGTTCTCAGATCTAGAAGATTGCAGGCGAGACTGCTGCACTAAACAGACGACAATATTCTGATCGAATCAGTGGATAGAATTGTATGAACAATTGTGTAACATTCTGAGAAAACTATAAATGATTTTCGCTTCGACGTATACATTGATTTCAGAAGGGATTAAAAAGGATTTGCCATCCGGGATTCGTATCCAAGGATTCCACAGCTCGCTGGAATATCTCTGATACTTCAGCGATCAATATGTGCTCTAGTGGTCGTTCCCATAGCATCAAATCCTTTGTAGGGCTTGTTCAACTATACATTACATCGATAGCTTTAAAAAAATGCTTTAACTCAAACATACGGAAAAGGGAAGACTGTGTAATTATTCAGTATTCAACAGCGATGGGTTTTCTGATGAAAGTTATACACCAATTGATAATTAAGGTGAATTGTTCTCGATCGAAAATTTTGATAATTAAAGTGAACGCAAACGCAAAAATCACTGGTCAAATTGACCGGTTACAGATTTTTTATTTTACGAGTGTTGATATAGTAAAAATAATTCCATAAGAAATGATTGTATATCTTTAGTGGAGCACATATTACAATAGGAGTTGCACAAACTCAAAATAAAATCGATCTTGTAATTTTTATAAAGGAACGTGCATCACAGTTACTTTTAAGGCTCGATAGGTTTAGTGTTGGAGTTATCGATGTGGAGAAGCTGTGAGAATTTTGTTACCCGGAAACGAGGAGGCTCACCTTGAAGAGACCATAGAGGAGCAGAATGCAGCAAATCACGCCGCAACACGAGCACAGAAGCAGGGCCACGTTGATCCTCACCGTGGCTGAAGCAACAAAAGCGTGTTACGCGTAAGACATTTATTGTTTGGTTGGTTTGTCGAGTGTATTTCGTTCGCGGCTATAAGAACTTAGTTATTGGTCAACAGCTACGTCTCGGAAGCGGTGAACGCGTGTTACCGTTATTACGAGATGGGTACTCACTGGGGGATATGGTGTCCGCTTCTAGAAAGCTGATAGTATCCGGCAAAGAACGATTTCCCCTCAGATACTCGCTCTCCCCCTGGAGCACTTTACCGGTGGTTAGCGCCAGCACGATGAAGTATATCTGGAAAGGAGAAAAGAGTATCCACTGAACAAGGCTCCTTCGAATGAACCCGATATCTTTGTCGATTATATTCTGGATCCAGCCAAATCATGCATTTTTAACACATTAAATGTTTCTATTATCTATTATATAAAATAGTTTTTGTCACGCTGAAACGCCGAGCGAGTCGCCTTCTGTAGAGGAACACCGAAATTTGAGGAGCGGGTTGCCTTGTGAAAGGGAACCGAAATTTGAGGAGCGGGTTGCCTTCCTCAAGGGGAATCGAAAATTGTTGAGCAGGTTGCCTTCTTTAGGGGAACTGAAAATTGTGGAGCGGGTTGCCTTCTCTAGGGGAACCGAAAATTGTAGAACGGGTTGCCTTCTTTAGGGGAACTGAAAATTGTTAAGCGGGTTGCCTTCTCTAGGGGAATCGGAAATTGTTAAGCGGGTTGCCTTCTCAAGGGGACCGAAATTGTGAAGCGGGTTGCCTTCTCAAGGGGAAATGAAAATTGTGAAGCGGGTTGCCTTCTCAAGGGGAACCGAAAATTGTTGAGCGGGTTGCCTTCTCAAGGGTTATCAGAAGTTGTTAACCGGGTTGCCTTCTCAAGGGGAAATGAAAACTGTTAAGCGGGTTGCCTTCACAAGGGGAATCGGAAATTGTTAAGCGGGTTGCCTTCTCAAGGGGAATCAGAAGTTGTTAACCGGGTTGCCTTCTCAAGGGGAAATGAAAACTGTTAAGCGGGTTGCCTTCACAAGGGGAATCGGAAATTGTTAAGCGGGTTGCCTTCTCAAGGGGACCGAAATTGTGATGCGGGTTGCCTTCACAAGGGGAACCGGAAATTGTAGAACGGGTTGCCTTCTTTAGGGGAACTGAAAATTGTTAAGCGGGTTGCCTTCACAAGGGGAACCGATAATTGTGGAGCAGGTTGCCTTCTTTAGGGGAACTGAAAATTGATAAGCGGGTTGCTTTCAGAAGGGGAACCGAAAATTGAGGAACGGGTTGCCTTCGCAAGGGGAGCCGATAATTATGGAGCGGGTTGCCTTCAGAAGGGGAACCGAAAATTGATGAGCGGGTTGCCTTGTGAAGGGGAACACTGCAAATTGAGGAGCGGGTTGCTTTGTGAAGGGAATACCGAAATTGGGGGGGTTTCTTTCTGAAGTAGAACCGAAAATTGAGGAGTGGGTTCCCTTCGCATAAATTCTTTGAAACATATTTGCCTAATGAGCAACATATTTAATACTACAAAATCGCTGAATTATAAGTGGTATTTCGCAATAAAGTAGCACACGGTGTCAAAAATTTTCCGCTGTCTGCTGGCGCAGCAACTCAAACACTTTTTCTGGAATCGAGTCTATTATAATTCACCGAATCAGCGGAACCCCAACATATGTACACAGCATTACGAAACACACTCGCGACGTCAGCAGTTAACCTGGAATACTGAAACAATATAAAATTCTCTTCCTTTATCCGCTGCTTAAAATTCTCCGCATCGCGCAATTTTTTAGACGAACTTCACCGGGCAGCTATCGTGAAGTTGGACGTAGTTATAAATGATTGCGCGTTGTTAAATTAGCTCATATTTTTGTGCGAACTTTCTCAGCACGGAATTTATTAGAACTTGCATTTTAATCTACATGATGGCGGAAAGAAATAATACTGAAATGTTACCTACTGGACCTTCATGCAATATGAAAAATGGTCGTTCGCTATATAAAATATAGACACACGATACTCATAGTCTCATAATCAAATAAAATGTAAAATAATTCCACTAGGTGTGAAAATGTCCGAGGGATTTATGCTTCTAAAGGACTAGGACTAAAATAAATCGTAAATCAAGGGGTTGAAAGGGTTTTCTGTTTACACGTGCTGTAAAAATCGATGCTCGCGAATACCAAAGGGTGTGAAGAAAGTCGATCAAGATTTTCTTCAATCAAATGAATTTCTAACCGAGGGATTTCACTGAGAAATTCATAAATAATTGCAGGAGTAATCAACGTTGACAAATTTCGATGCGATTTCCGAACAGAGGGTTGTTCGTCTCGCGACAGCATTAATTACAGGTGAAATCTGGGAAAAACGGAGCTCCGACTATGCGTCGTCGAGGTGCTGGTCCGCGCTTTGTCGACGTCATAACCGACGAACACGTTCGAATTTAAAATGAAATTTCCGGCTGCCGGTACCACGGAGATGGAGGGCTGCTTCTACCCTCAAGATTGCACATTTTATTGCCTTCAGCCTCCTGTTTTCTCCGGCGAAATTCCACGGTCCGGGGTTAGCTTCCATCGCAATTGATTCCCCGACGATTGATCTGTATTCGTTCTTGCCTTTTTTATCACGGGTCAACCTTCGACTACCGGGAAAACAAGGCATCCCGGAGGAATTCGAGTTCCTGATTCGGATCGCGTCCTCTGGGAACGAGGGTAGTCCATGTCCAGACAATTCCCTCACGCACGAGTGCCGTTCGGGTTGCTTCACCATCCAATAGAATCCTGTCGCACCGTTGACGTATCTTGTATTTTTCCATGATTCTGTTAACGTTTGTTGTTTGCCCTTCGGACCCTCCTTTCCTTTCCCAAGACCCGAGCTTTAATTATCCTGCACGAAAAGCAGCTGATCGTCCGGGGAGTTCAGTTCACATTCTCGATTCTTATGAAATTTGATGGACTATTCTATTCAACTGTTGAGTTCCAGTGAATATCCGAAAAGATTGTCGAATGTCTTGTTCAAAAATTAAAAATATTAACGACAGATGTATTGTTTTTATTTTATGAAATTTTATAGACTATTATATTCGACTGTTAAGTTCCAGTGAATATCCGAAAACATTTGACATTCAGGAACGTAATGCTTGCACCAGCAAACAGAGATTGATTACGCGTTGTCTCGAAGTTTACTCCCAGCTACTACGACTTTTCGCAGGATGTAAAATTAATGTTTTTTTCCCGGGAAAATTCCGCTTTATGTACAGTAGAACTTTCTCAGAGTTCCGTCGTTTTGTTCGCAGGCTCGGCAATAGTTTTACGGCTTCCAAAATTTATGTTCCTACGGGCAGAGATCGTGGCAGTGTTTGTTTTCATCGACTTCGTTGGGAAATGTTTTCTCTGTTAACTACGTTTTCATGGAAGCAAGATAGACGATGATCGAACGACGCGGAATATGAACGACGAGTTAAAGTTAGCCGAGCGAACTTTCGAATTTATTACAGTGTATTTCTTTTCGTGCGCAGCTATCGATTTCAAAAAGATAAAACAGAAATAACATTTCGCAATTAATAATTGAATGGGAGCCTCGAACGAGGTTGCACGTACGACACTTGTTCGAAGGTTTCTATTCGATTACGTTCATTCGATTTCATACCTTCCACGAATGAAATTGAACGTTCCAATAGCAATCTCGAAATCGCCGATGAAAATAAATATTTTTCATATTTAGTATCCGATAGGCTGAAGAATCCCGTCCCTCTAAGGTTGTCGGTAAACGTAGGAGCCCGTCTCGAAGAATAATAAAAGGCGGAAAAATTCAATACTCGGTTAAATATAGAGTGATTCCTCGGCGTGTGTCAATATTCGAGGGACGAAGGTCGCAACGAAAATAAAAAAAAAGATTTTATATCAGCACGAGCATCGCTTTTTTATTTATCCGCCTCTGTGTCGCGAATCCTTTCAGAAATACGAGACCACGTGGCTGCCACGTTCCCTGCGAACTTTTGCTTTATTAACTCTCGCAAACACTTCCTGCAGCTCTGAAATTCAATTGCACGGATACGCTCCATTTTCTTTCATTAGTATATTGCTAATAATTCTCCGCACTCTTCCGAATCGAAATAAATCTCAATAATCCACGCGCAGATCGTCGTTCGTTGGGTCATACGATAAAGAAAGAAACCGCGTCGTAATTATGTCACAAAATCACCTAGAAATTCTGTCGAAAATGTCGCGACGTAAATGTCCAATTTTTCCAATCCCCTGTAAAGCAGGAGGAACGTTAAATCATTTTCATGCCAGCAATAATATCGCAGAGTGAACCACGCGGAACTAATATGGCATAATTACCTCGCAGAGCGATAAATAATGTATCGATTCATCATTTCCGGCAAAAGTTGCGCGCCGCTGTCAACGAGCGTATCAAATCGTTGGAAAAGGAAAAATTCGAGCCGTCCGACCCGGCTTGCTGGCATTTATCATTTCACGATCGATTTGACACGCGTTATGGATGATTTACACGTCCCGTGCGTACGCAGGTTCGCGAAAGAGACGCGTTTTCTCCGAAGGGTGATTCGCAACGTGGCCGCGATCGATCCTACGTAACGCAGGTTATTGAAATCGCTTCCTCCCCGACTTATTGTCTCTTGTCGGTTAGTTTCCGATGGCCTTGGACCAATATCGTCACTTTGTGCACGTCCGTCTTCGCGATCATGCTCGCGGAACCGTGAGGGATCACATCCACCGTGCTTCTTTCGTCTTCCGTTGCGCAACGAGGGTGGAGCATGCACAATAGACTGTTTTTGCCGGGTTCCTCGAGAGAGGAAATTTTCCGCAGCAGCAATTTCCTGTGGTGTTGGAGTACCGAATGATCGACGGGTACAAACATCGAAGCTACTTGAAAAATTCAACGATGCGATTCAATTATACAGCGCGAGCCAGCAACCACTGCGATAATTATTTACTTTAGGGGCTTCCTCGCAGATTTTGATGACCCTGAAATATGTTGCCAAGGTCGTCGTTCTGAACAACTTTTTCCTGTACGTGTTACCGCCGCTCGGCTTTAGTTTCCGAGATATTCGCGAAAAAGTTTCAAGTTGTGACTTATCGGCGGCCACGATATCAAACCTAACCTAACTACACCTAACCACGACTCATTCTGATCGCATAATTTTTGCATTGCAGTTGTAGTCTGGAACTTGAACTGCTAAGGGAAAAATCATACGAATAGAATGCGTTGTGGTTAGGTTAGGTTAAGTTAGGTTTGAAAAATCATACGAATAGAATGAGTTGTGATTAGGTTAGGTTAAGTTAGGTTTGAAAAATCATACGAATAGAATGAGTTGTGATTAGGTTAGATAGGTTAGGTTTGAAAAATCATACGAATAGAATGCGTTGTGGTTAGGTTAGGTTAAGTTAGGTTTGAAATTGTAGCCGCCGATAAGTCACAACTTGAAACTTTTTTGCGAATATCTCGGAAACTAAAGCTGAGCGGCGGTAACGTGTATGGGAAAAAGTTGTTCGGAACGAGGACCTTGACAACATGTTTCAAGGTCATCAAAATCGGTGAGGAAGCCCGTAAAGTAAAACTGTCTAAAATGTAAAAAACAACTTTGCACAGCTCGCTGAGGTTCAGGTTATCGATTCATAGCCAGACCACCATCATATCCGATTTATAATGGCCGGTACCGCTAAAGTTGTCGCGTGTCGTGGCGGCCTCGCGTATCCATCGTTAATGAAAACGCGTGTTCCGCGAAGCTTTACGTAAGCTCCTTGCGCAGTTCGTGATACGAAGAGGCTCCCCGAGCTTTCAATGACACGGACAGGGCTCGATTATTCCTGGCGAGCTCGAAACTCAACGGACTTAATCCAGGTATAAGCGGATAATAGTATAAAATTGTAATTAAACATCATCAATTGGTCGCTGTATTCCGCGGCAGCGCGGAGGATCAAACGCGGATTAAAGTGAACATATTTGTTGATCAAGCTGTTGGAAATATCTTTGCTATTGTACGCTCACGCGCAGAGGTGTCCTTGATCCTTTCGCGCAAAAGTGTGCGGGATATAAAACGAATTTCCTGTACGTCACGTTTTCAAATTGCCGCACGGGGTTGGCGTATTGTTACATCCAAAAATGTCATGGAACGAATAAGGGTTGCAAGGTCTTTTAGGATGTGTTGAACTTTGGGTTGAAGTTCACTAGTTTTATCGTTCGATACGTTTACTGTTTATTTGCTGGCTCACTGTTTGTTTGCTAGTTTTACTGCTTGCCAAATGAGTGAATTTCTCGTGGATGCATAGGAAAAAATCATGAAAATGAAGTAGTTTGAAAATTTTATTCATCCTGTCAATGTAGTGGTGTTCACACCGATATACTCGAGCCGGTCCTATCGGTGCGTCAGAGTGGGGGATCGAGCCGGCTGAGCGAGCGGAGGGGAAAATCCCAAGACCCACGACTCTGGGTGGAATGGGTAGGCGCTGCGGCAACTATCGTGTACAGCCCTCCGACAACTATCGAGCCATTACCGTAGTAGCTGCAGTTTTTCGCAAATGTCTCAAAAACTAAAGCAGAGCGGCGGTTACATGCATAGGAAAAAGTTGTTCGGAACGTTTAATTTTACAACGTATTTAAATTTGATCAAAATCGGTGAGGTGGGACCTTTCGTGCACGATTACCAAGGCTGACACCGGTTACGATCAGATAGAAAAAGTTCGACGTTCTCGCGCGCGAATGTTCGCAGAATGTAGAAGCAACGCATCGATCAAAAACGCGTGGTTTCGGCGAAACCGCCTGGATACAATCCGCGTCGCCGACTTCGATGTATCCCGATAACTCGCGAACGGAGAAAATCCAGACACATCGTAGCAACCCAGATACAAAACCCGACAAATGCTTCTACGCGGATAAACGTTTGCCGGCGTAAACACGCCATCGAATTGGATTTTACGATGCGCGTTCAAACGATTTCGATTGCTCGGCAAACAAAAATATGTTTTAAAGGCTAAGTGCCCTCCGGCGACTACCAACGCCCCGAGGAAATGTCGGAGAAATATAATGACTTCCGTTTCCACGAGTATTCGTACGTTGCAATGGCCAAAATTTTAAGGGTTGATCAAATGTCGACGCGTCGTTCGAACGAAATATTCCAGTCTGCGAAAATTCACGACACGAAGTAATTTATTTGAGCAAACAAATGGTTTCGTATAAATTCTATACAAACCGCGTCGCCGTTTCTGTGGCTTGGTGGCGCGTGTCGGTACGTTGATAAATTCGCACTATTTCATTTAACAATACGCCAAGGAAGAAATACAAATTTTACAAACCACGACTCTTTCCCCATGTGGCGGTTCATTTCGTATCAGATTTACTGGAGGAAATGTTGCGAATTTATTAATATTTGCGAGGCAAATACGTCAGATTCAATTTAAAGTTCCATCAAATTACATCACGAAACGATGGAATTTATCTGACTGAACAAATGATTGCTAATGGATTGCATGGAAACGAGTAATAATAATTTCTGTGTACGTTTACCGTGTAAAATGTGTCGTAAAATTACTTTTCGCGTTACTCCATCGAACTAGGTGAATGAATAAATAAAAATAGAAGAACGTCTTTCGATGCGGTCATTATGCCTCAGTTTTTACCTCGCAGGGTTCCGAGCAGAAGGTCGCGAGTCCATTTGCGCGGATAATACATTATTCAAAGTTCCATCAAATTTGTTCGAACGATAATTCCATTGTAAGTTCTGGATAAAGGGAAGCTGCGCAGAAACCGCGGCAATTTCGAATTGTTTTCTTGGCAGAAATATCCTTCGGAAAATTCCTGCTGTACTTATTTCCGGCAGCGTTCAGCTTCGAACGTTCGAGGGACAAGTTGCCTCCGAGAGAACGCCAGGAATCCCAGAAACGAAATAAGAAGGACGAAAATAAGAGAGACTTTGCCGGGTCCCCTCGACGATTTTTAATTCGGAATTTCCGGGTGCCGTTACAGCGAGGGCGGTCGGGTAAAATGGAATTTCGTCGTACGGTTTGGAAAAAGGCTCGGGGGTAGAAGCTCGCGCGAGACACATGATACGGTTCAGGGAAGCGACGCAGGCGAAGGAGAGAGTTCGAATACGCATATTCGTTCTGATCGAGTTCTTCGTGACATACACTCCCTTTCATAAGTCACCGGACACTTGCTTCTTCTCCGAAGACAATCTGAGCTGTTCCACAAAACGCATTTGGACGATTTATGCATTTCGTCAATTCGAATTTACCGCCAAGAATCGATTTAACAACTTGATAATTGCGTCTGATTGGTTGAATGTCAATATTCGTCGTTCCAATAATCGTGCATGGAACTCGGTCAGTGAATTCTACTCTTTTAACATTTCTTTATACGTAGCGAGTATGTTCTTTAAAAGATTATCTTGTAATCGGTGTTATTTCCCTTGTTAAATACCTAGTATATATTTCCAGACGCAATTCTCTTGAAAATGATCCAAATCCGTATCGAAACGTTGAGAAAGTCTAATTTTTGCAAATTTGCTTTGTTCGTAGTATTGATCGACACTGTGCGCCGAGAGCGTATATTATTTTTAATTAAGTTTAGGGTTTGTCGGTTTTCGAAAGAAAATTTACAATCCGAAAACCGGGTTTATCGGTAAGAAAACCGGTTTTAAATTTATATATAACATTTATATTAATCCGCTATAATGATTTTGATGGAATGAAAAAGTACACAGCTAGTGAATAAATAAATAAAGTTTTTCTAAATATATTTTTGAAATCAATGTAGCCTGTGAGGATGTGTGTGGCGGACAATGGCACAGCCAGCAATTCGGTTTCTTCCGAAGGAACGGGCCATCGACTACCCGTGGAGCTTCTTTGCACCAATATTCTCCTGCTTTCCTCACATTCACCCCTTGAAACGACCAGAGTGGCGTATCTCCGGTTTCGATGGCTTATTGAATTCGGTCCGGGGACCGTGGTCTTCTGAATATTGCTTTGATTACGGTTTATTTCACGTCGTAATGCGACGCTTCTGTCGATGACTTCGGTGCTTTCTCTTGGCTGATAGTGACCCTTACCTTCGAGGTTCAACGTTGGATCCACGGAGCACTAACGACGACCATTTCACGTCACTTCTATTTTGTAGAAGATTGGACCGAGTGACTTCAAATTTTAACTTTGTATTAAGAAATTGTTCTCTTACCGTTCCACCTATTTACTAATAACCATAATTACCAACAATTCTAGTTGCATAAAATCAGAGTTGCATAAAAGAGATTATGATAACATGTGCTTGCATAAAAAGTGCACCGAATCATTTAATTTGTCAAATGAAAAATATGAAACCCGTAATTTGATGGTGGTGGTATAGTGTTAAAAAATTATCGGTAATTTTCAAATAGTTGAAAGAATTCCCAGTAACTTCAATTAAAAATCCGAAAACATATTGCAATACATTTTTGTATAAAAAGTGCACCGAATCATTTTGTTTGTGAAATGAAAAATATGAGGATCTTCTTCAAGATCCGAAGACTTTCGTACAAGCCGTAACGAGTACACAGTTAACGAAGACATGGGCGTCGAATTGCCAATTTTTGCGAACCGAAGCCAACGGCAGCCCTCGAGAGTTCCTGGCAACGTTCTCGATGTTACAATCGCGAAAACAATTAAACACGATCGAGGAAAAACCCGCGAATCTCGAGTTTCGATTTCGTTCAACTTTGATCTTAATTAATTCAACGTAATCCCGAACGATATCAAATTACCAACAGCGGCAAGCGTCGGATTCCCGCGGTTGTTCGGCGAATCGAAATAAAGACACGTTTCCGTCGTTGTTAATATTTCAACTGGATTGGACAGGCTGATTCAATTCCGTGAATTTGTCCGATTGATTAATCCTGGCCAACGGTTTCCGACGCGCTGCGTGCGTATAACTGATAATATTCAACTGGAACATATTACATTTTTCACGAGGCTTTTTTCAAGCGGAACATTTTCAACGAATGACCCCGGCCTGCGACAGGGATTTTCCGATTGATGGGCAAAAATCACGACTATTATTTAATCCGAAATAATCTTTGGGGTTCACACCGTAGGTATTTATTCACCCGTAAAATTTTTCTACATCGAAATTTATTTGAAAATGATTGATATATACATATTTAATTTTAAAATGTAGCTATTTTACATCATATAGAAATAATTAAATTTTAGACCAAATCGTTTTCAATTTCCACGGAAAATCGCGCAACAAAGACGCTCGGGGCCATCCAAGTTTGATCGTATTTTCCCGGATAATGTTTAACAACTTGCCAATCAAGGGACTGGTCCCGATATCGCATGTTTTATCGAAAGGACAACTTTCCGATAGAGTTAATTATTCTGTGAGGTTAAGTTTCGCGAACGGGTTCCCGATCGAGCGTACTTTATTTTTGTCAGGTAAGAAGAAAAGCGGAGGTCCTCATAGCAGAGAGATTTTAATCCGCCTGGAACTCTAACAAATTAAAAATCTTGACATCTGCGTTCAGCGAACTTCTTCGCCACCGGCGAATTATAATTACTCAATACCGATCGATACTCGGAGATATTAGAAGTTCCACTTAATTGAAACAAATTGCACTTGTCAACTTGCGGTTATTGGAACGATAGAATCGAATTTAACTCATTACAATCATTAAAAAAAAGAACGTGATAGAACTTGTCGCTATTTAGCGTCATTAAAATGCTAGAAGTTCTTTATAAAAATTTTCATTTTTTTCGATGCAAGCGGAACAGAGAACCAAAAACAGCAAGTTCGGACTTTCGTTTATGTTCATTTTTAACCGACTTCGAAAAAGGATGAGGTTACGCAATTCGATCTGTGTATGCCTATTTTTAACCGACTTCAAAAAAGGAGGAGGTTCCTCTATTCGATCTATATGTGGAAAACTTTCAATTTTGCGCCGCCTCCGAAAAAATTCTATTGTATTTTGTTTTTTATTCAAGCTCTGTAGACCCTTTTTAGATGGATCCATTTCACTTCACAATTTAGTATTACAATATCGCAATTTAATGTTACAATGATACAGGTAAGATTTAAATAGATAGTTTACAATCTTTGAAATAATGGTAGTTAATATTTCAATCAATTTTATCAAGAATTCGCGTGTATTCGTACGAACCAAAAGGAAATTATTTCATATTTTTTAGCGCGTTTCGAAGTCGATTTAATATTTTTTTATAAAATTTTAAGAACAGTGCTCGCGTAGCGAGCTGCTGTATCAGGTGTGGTTTAGGTAAATAATAAGCATTCAGCAGCTGCAAGCCTCGCATAAACTTGTTTGTTGAGCTACGTGCACAGCACTGTAGCCGTGCGTCCCGATGGAGTGGCTCGGATAAACTTGTAACTTCATGCAGGGTGCAGAGTTCTCCATAAAAAAGTTTACACGTGCTTTCAGATTTTCCGTTCTTTCTATGCATTTTCGCGGTGCGCCGGTGTTGGTGGTCCGGTTACGTTTAACCAACTCGCCTCTATACGCGTGCACGGTGTTTAAACTTTGCGATAATTGCGGATTAACTTTGCGCAAACTGTTCGAAAGGGGGACAGCACCCTCGGTTTTATGTTTCCGAACGAAACTTCGTTTTATTGTATATTGCACTCCCCTTTCTTGCGAGACTTTTTACGATCGAACACGAGTTTTATCGAGTCGGCTATATTTCTGGTATGGATGCATCGGGATAGGAAAAATGCATTCGTTTTTAGCAGACTGTTAGTTATGGTTATCTTGAATCAGAGTAGGGCTGGTAGAGAATCGCGCTTAAACTGGGTTCCGTAATTAGATGAACTCGGAACGTGAACTTTGACGAACGCACTCAAGAGGTGCGGTGCAGATAATGCACTTTATGGACCCTCTCTTGGAGAATGCACTCCGGGCACTGTGTTACCGACGCACTCTGAAATTCGAACTCGAGAGACGCGTCCTGAAGTATGTACACCAAAGCACTCGATGCATTCTGATGTGCTTGAAAGAGAGATCACACTTTGTGAGATCACTTCGAAAATTGGCTAGGAACAATTTTTTCGAACTCTCTGGAGTCTTGAATTGATAAAATTTTGAACTGAGCCAAGCGACTTCGGCTCTGCCTCCCGTTTTACAATTAAACAAGGCTTCGCGAAGACCAACGAGGGAACGTATTCGGTTGATACGAGCCGATTTTGATCAAATTCACGTTAGATATAGTTCTTCGGAAAACATTTGACACGCTTCTCTTTTTTATCGGCAACCATCTTCTTTGAAGGAGTGAAAACAGAAGAAGCAACTTCTAAAAATAGAACCTTTAAAATGAACGCAGGAAGAATGTGTTTGATGTTTCCACACGAAGTTACAAGAGCGAAGCATGTACGACGAGAACGAATAAGCGTCGTTTAAAGCAATCAAAAGTATTTTTTTATCGATCTTCAAGAAGGAAATTTCACCCCAAAGCAACCTGTCTTTGTTTTACTGTTATTCCAAAAATCTAGAAAAATTAGCGAACTGAGATTAACCGGACTCTTTAAAAACAGAAAAAGGATTACTCTCTAATAAAATTTCGCACAGTCCGCGCTGCGAAAATCCGGGAGCAAAGTCGCGATAAATATATTTCGATTTTCCGTCGCTCAAAGCACTATTTTATCCTAGTCCGTCGTTCGATGGGGATTTTATTCGCTCGAATTGTTTCGGGGCAATTTGAACGCCGGCAATAACCAAAAATTTGCAATCAAATTTACCTGGGCGACGACGCGCCGATACTCGCGCGCCAATTTTATTTCGTGATTGAAGATTTCCGCGTAGCACGTGCGCACGGTGCATCCTGGCGAGAAACAAATTTCGGATGCATCCGACTGAAGGACCGTATTCCCACCCATGAAGCTAGAGAATTCGCTGTCATTAGTTCTGCGGATTCGTTTGGGGCCTTTGTCTCGCAAATCCGAGATAACTGTGACATATTCTAGAGCTGAGAATAATTAGCATCGTTTTGTTCATGTGTAACATGTCCTGCGAGTAGGTGAAAGTTGCCAATAAAAACAATTTAAACATTTCAAGACCTTGTTTAGCAACCAATCAATTTTAGAACCGTGGACTGGTTTCTTTGTTAATGTTTTAAAACATGTTTCTGTGAAGCCATTTGTTTAGCCACGTTAATCTCTTTATTGTTTTTCATGCAGCAGCTTCAAAAACTACATATTATCAACAGGTGATCGGTAGAAACAATTTTTCTATACTTTCCTAATTTTTATCTGGATGATTGATATTAATAAATGAAAGAGTTGGAGGAGCTAATGATCCTCATACTGCTTCCCAATTAATTCGGATACGGAGAATGCATTTCTAGTTCATTAGATTAAATATCTTGCATCATTAATACTTTGAATTTCCCGTGAGTCAAACTGTTGAATCGAGTTATGCGATTCCCGGCAAGAGTCACGGGGTAAACCGAGTCTAACTACCGAAATTATATCTACACACATTTCACGGACGCGTATTCCTAGATTTTCTCACGAATCCCAAACGATTCCGATGCAATTCCTTCTTCGATATTTTCCAATATTTTTTATTTTATCGTGCAGTCGACTGCAATATGTAGCATCGCGAGTTACGCAAGATATAGTGATGTAACTTTATTGTGATATACATATGCACGATAAACGTACACCATGCATTCGAGTAAAATGTTCACCGTTCGTAATATTTCGAAAGTTTATCGGTGCCTTCTCCTCGAAATCAAACAGCCCGTCTACTCTATATTCATAGGGTTCCCCTTTTATTTTATTATACATTATGCTCGGGCAAAATGTTATTGGCCACCCCAGAATGAAATCATTAAATTACGGATTCAGTTCCAACGAATTTTTCCGCTAACGAATATCGCACTCGTTTAGACATTTTAATCGATATTCAATCAATTAGTGCCGTTACGTTTGCTCGACCAGCTTAGCAGTTCAGGGAGTAACATTAAACATTGACGGTGAATATACACTGCTACCCTATTTCAACTACCCCACTCACTTTCTACAGAATCGTAGTGACTGCCATGACACTCGAGTATTCGCGAAGTATTTTATTTTTCAGCGTCGAAGGTACAAGAAATTTTCGCGTAAAAAATGCACGACACGAGAGTGCACACTTTTGGGAAAAATCGAAACCTTGTTTCTCTCTTATTTTTAGATTGTCTGTAAAACATTCGCTAACTTAAAAAGAATAATTCTGTATTCTTCGTAAAGCTTTACCAGGTCATTGGCTGAATATCGAGGATTTCCTTCATCTATAAATTGTTTAAACAATACTGTCATAGACATTTATTCTTTAACTATTTTGTTCACTAAAAATTCATAATGCTGGCCTGACCTCAGGCTTTTAAAGGATTGAAACAACGAAACTGTTCATATTTTCACATTTTGCCTGACATACATTTGTGCAGTGACCTGAAGGGTACAACATGTTTCAACCATTTTCGCCGAGGACCCATTTCACGTGGTTTAGTGCGGGGTTCTTTGTGCAATATTTCCAAATGATTTTAATTCAATCTTCTTTCCCGCCCTCGAAAAATGCAGGTAGAGATACTTCGACCTTAAACGATGCAGTAGAGGGCTCAATTAGCCATTGGGGACGTGCTCGACACGCTTTAGCAAACCAAAGTGCATAATTTTCTGAAATTTTCGTTGCGACCTGGACGATGTAGCTCGAAATTGAATTATAATAAGTGCGCCAACCACGAGTTCCAAAGATGAACGACGTAAATTTTTAAAAATATATCTGAACCTTGGAAAAGTCGGTATCGCGAGCGAAATAAATTTCCGAACGTAGATACAGCGGGATCACAGCATTCGAACCGGCAATAAATTCGACGGTGGCCCCGCGTGAAACGAGTATTTATTGCCGTGGGAAAAATATTCGACCGTCAAGTGGCAACTAACAAATTTGGAAATGCCACATGTCCGGATCCACCTATAGGTCAAACTACTCGTGCTCGTCCGTCATCGTTATTCGGTCACCGTTTGTTGCCGATACACTGTGGCTGCGCGAACTATTTTCCACCGCGTAAATCTAGGTGCACGGTAATGCACCAGCCAAGTTCTCGCACTACCTCGTTTTACACGAGACTACTGAGAGAGAGGTAATCCTCATATCGAGAGATGTAATTTTGTACACTTGTTAAATGCTATCATGTCTATTGACAAAACATTAATCTTCCAACATATGTAGGTTGCGAGATATAGGACCTCAAAAATCGCTTTTGTCACTGATTGACAGATCATCAAAAACTTGTGAGTACTTCCCATTGACTTACAAGCTTGAAATTTGGTACATAGGTCCACCGTAACAGAAACTCGAAGGAATAATTATAAAAATTTTTAATTTTACACCTCAAAGGGGTTGTCTTGAAAAAAACATTACGAAAAAGAATTTTAATAGGATTTCAGATTTTTAATTGGATTTCGCCCTCCGTGTAACTATTTAAAAATTAAATAGCGTTCTTTTAAACTGATTTTTACAAACGCTTTATTCGGTATTGCAACAGGTATTTCTAAGCCAAGTTTACAGGATGTTTTTGTTGGGATATTTTCTTCCCGTCATCTCGGTCGAGTGGAAGATACTCCAAGATCGTTAATAAAGCCCCCAGGATCCTCGTGCATTTATAAGTGGAAATAGGGAGACCAGTGGGGAATATGAAAATACTAATGAAGTCTCGCCGAGCTGCTCTAATATTTGCAAGCTAATCAAATCTTGCAATTTGTTCATTTTATTTACTTTGTTCCGAACATGCTCAAAATTATTATGAATTTTTATGAATGTTCAATTCATGGATAAAAATGGATAAAAGGGTAAAAACACATCAAGGACTACCATTATGTCATTTTATAATTGGCACATTCGTAATGAAAATTTAAAAATGTATTTCGCCAATCTAAGTAATTTACATATTACATTGTAACATATAGTACAAAACTAGTTCCAAAGAAAAAAAAGAAATTAAAGAATACAATAGATACAAGTTTTCTGCCTTTTGGAAATCATACGAACTACAAAAAAGTTCTAGTCACTGAAACAGAAAAACAAATCATAGGGACAGGGGTTAAAAAAGAAAATATTAGCAGAAGGGTTAGGGTATTTCACATCTTTAAAGAAAAGAAAAAAAATACAATAGATACAAGTTTTCTGCCTTTTGGAAATCATACGAACTACAAAAAAGTTCTAGTCACTGAAACCGTAAAACAAATCATAGGGAGAGGGGTTAAAAAAGAAAATATTAGCAGAAGTGTTAGGGTATTTCGTGTGAAATATAAAATAACGTAAACACTAACCCCCGTGTAGATAGCGCACGCGAAGCTGCCCCTTCTGACGGACCGCCAGCAGCAACAGGACTGCATGATTGCCATGCTTCGGGCGCGTGGTTAACCGCGCATTACACACTCCGCGATAGAGATAAAATAGAAACAACCGAATATTAAACACTGATTGTTTGATTCGACTGGCTAACTGGTCCGCGAGCCATTGTTAAGTAACACGGTGTATGTTGAACAATGAACAAGTGGAGTCACTATGTCGAAACCATGATCGCTGGGGATGGTAACCGGCGCGTGTGGCAGCCCGGATCCGACTGTCGCCTTTTGTGCTGTTCACCGCGCGAAAACTCAACTCGCTCATGCGCGCTCGATTCCTGCGTTCAATTCGCAACCCCGAATGGGGAAACTTTACTATTCGCGGACAAAGCCGTGACCGCTGAATGGAGAATAAAGCGAACGTGCTCAGGTAATTATTTTCGGTAAAAACAGAGGCAACGCGGCTCCTACACACTTCCTTCATTCCGAACAATGGATTCGCGCAGGAGCAATTGGAACATTAATTTCTACCTTTTATTTTATCACCGTAGTACTGTAAAAATTGACAGCATGCAAACAAGTGTCCGTATAAACTAGAGCTCCAACTTTTATATACTTATAATACTTCAGGTAATGAGACACTGGTTTATCTTGAATTTAAATATTTAATTTCAGTATGCGTATGTACAGCATGTATGATTTTGATGAAATTTAACATGTTATAGATTTCGACATTTTTAACAACTGTTTCCTTTCCCATTGTAGAGGTGTTGCTTCTAGTTTTCGAAATATTCGCAATATCTCAATAAAGCTAATACAAGGTGTCCCAAAATCTTAACGAATGCCGTAATCACGACGAAGGCTTCGAAATCTCATGTCAGCTGAAAGCATTTTTATTAAACATTATTCGTTTTCGCACAGCTCTGCTCGATGCAACGGTCTCCTCGCTGCGCATTTGTTTCCGCCGCGCTGATAACCGCGCCGCTATCATCGATGTTCACCGCTCCACTATAATCTCGCGCTTAGAAAAACTTGCGGAGAAATTTTCACGTGAACGCTTGAGCTTACGGGGTCTTCAATTTTGCGTTGATCCCCTTCGAGCATGGCGTGCTCATAAATTCTGCAAATATTTTTCATTACACGGAGCCACGCGCGGTTACGGAAATCTCTCGAGAAACATTAATTAGAAGACAAACGCTAGCAAACGCTGTACAATATTCATACAGATTCACATTTCTATAACGAAATTCTATTTTCACGTTTATATTCCATTTCGAAATAAATTCCTCTCGTATTTAAACTTTTAAGTCTCGTAGGATCACGTAAGTGGGAAATGGCGTTCAAATTCGCAGTAATTGCCGAGCATAAATGTTTGAAATTCGAAACTTTTCTCCGTGCGTCGATAGTGCTTCGCTCCCGTTCGAAGATTTATTCCGATCTTCTTCGACCGTTCTAGTTTTATTGTCGGCTGCAGTAGCCCCGACGTTTTACTGGCCGAAGGACGTCAAACTTTTATACTTCGAACCGTAACGCGTCGCTGCAAGGATTACGACGCCCTCGTGTGTCTCAGTGATTTCACGGAAACCTGTTAATAACCGCTAATTTGAAACTTCGCAAGGTAACGTGGGGTCTCGCAGATCCCAACTTCAGATTCTTGAAAAGAATTTTTATATGAACGAAACGAAATCTGTTCGTTTACTTTTTATCCTGTGTTATCCTTTATCCCAAATTGATTAAAAACGAAGCTATGTATGACATTCATTTGTCGGGGTCTAACTATAGGAGATTCCACGTTACTATTAGTTCTCAATTATGGAATTATATGCATGGTTTATATCAAATATAGTAAACGTATGTTTTCGGCGCACAGGTTCGATCATGATTCTACAAACATAATTTGAATGATACTAGAAACGTTGATTCGGGTTTGAATCTATTTCTTGGTCTTAAGAAATTTAAGACCATACGTTTGAGCTATTCCGAATGTTTGGAATAGATGAAAAGGAAAAAGGAAGGTGGTGTTTCGTTCTATTTTACTCCAATTAGTTTGACTCGCGTCTGAAAAAGTAGATTGCTTATTAACAATCAGTATTAAACGATCGAACCGTAGCGCCGATAAGATTCAACATTTATTTATTATAAATAAAGATCTCGGACTTGTTTCCGACGATCTTTTTATAGACTCTACGGATCGTATTTTCGTGCCGCGAGCCGTGTATCCGCGATTACAAGGACCGCGTAATTTTTCCTGGACGCACCGGTATAAATCAGGACACCTGTGGACAGCAACACCTATTTCGTAGAATTTATTTCGCGAGCACAGGAGCAAGAAGGACACCTTCGCCGCTCTGGCAATAGCGTTTCCCCGCCGCATAGACACGAGAATGCTCTATAAATTGCGGCGGCCGACGAGGGCGGACAGTTAAAAGACAGCAGAACCACCGGCGGAAATAAAAGCGCCGGTGATCGTGAACGACATGATACATTGGTTCGCAAGGCTTCAGCCGTCATTCCTCGATGCTCTAATCAATTTGCCCGAACCCCGACTTTTTATTCGCGGGACGATAAAACTGCCGCGTTTCGTGTGGGACTATCTGCTTTCGGTTGACCTTTCACAGATTGGAAAAACTCTCGGAAGACAAAGTAACTCACACCTACCACGTAGCTTCCCCTGTCGAAGTTCCTTTTAATCAATTTTTTAATTTCGCGCACCCGCGAAACACCCTCTTCCACAAAATCCCCATTTGAAAGTAATCGTGGCAGCAGGTGGGAAAGCGATCACAGGTGTTCCGTTGGAAGTTTTACGGATTGAAACGTTTCTAGAAACTTTGAAACAATTCTTTTTATTTTACATAAATTATGTTTGAAGCAGGTTCAGCTGCGCAGTTCGTCGAGGGAAGATTCGTGGAATTTGTGCAACAATTTCCTGGAGTTTCCACACAGGAGGAAGTTTCTATCATTTGTCGTTTACTCCTCTTTAGCTTTATCGCGTTCGGAGAAACGAAATACTTCACTTGCTTCTCTGATACTTTACACGAGAGCGTAATTATTATTCTTTTTTCGACTTGGAGATGCGAGACAGCGTGCTCGGCGGATCATTAAATCGCTGAATGGACGATAGAGGGTGTTGGAGAATTATTATTCTTCTGCGAGCCCAGCTCGCCGCTCCTTCTTCTCGAAACTTTTTAATTGTTCTTCGTACCTAGCAGGCGCTTTGTGCCTCGGCAAGACGAAGGTACAGCGAAGTTCTCCTTTGAAAATAATTTTTTAATGCGCGAGAATGCGCCTTCATTTAGTTTTACGGATTTCTATTAAAATGCATTCCATGGCGGGAAACGGGGATTTTTATTGCGCCTGTCTCGAGCCAGCGGAAACATCTTCAGCGGAGAAACTGACTCGTAGAAGCACGTAAAATTATTCTTATTATTAATTCGAACCTCCGAAAACATAAATAAAAGTTTATGAACACAATCAATTTAGAAGAAATTGCGAAATACAAGTATTGTTCGTGTTAACCAACCCCTTTACCCATTCTGGTAGCTTCGAACGCCGAGGATTATCAAAGTTCAAGGGTTGAAATATTAATTTTCCGCAAGATAGAGATAACGAAGACAGCGTTATTAGCGTTATGATTATTAATTCGAACCTGCGAAGAATTATACGAAAAGGCTTGGATACACACAATCAATTTTGAAAAGACATTAAAAAAACAAGTATTGTTCATGTTAACCAACCATTTTACCCATTCTGGTAGCTTCGAACGCCGAGGATTATCAAAGCTCAAGGGTTGAAATATTAATTTTTCGCAAGTTAGAGATAATGAAGACAGTGATTAGCGTTCTTCCTGGCACGGTAAGTCAACCGCAAGCTCGGTAGCATCGGTGGCACCCGGGGTCGGTCATATAACCGCTGTGTAAATCAATTCTGGTGGTCCTGATGAGCTTAAGCTGGAGGCGTCGGGTACTTTGCCGTGGTTGTCACCCTTTCCCTTTCCGGTAACACCTGTCGACTTGTTACTGTACGCCAGCCACCGACACTGGCAGAATTTCCAAGTCTAAGCTCGTAAATGTCCCGTGCATGTACCAGGTCAACCAACTTCGCAACCAGTACCGTGAAGTAATATCGGCCCGTCAGAAATTTCATCCGCACCGATGATCGTGCCAATGATCGTTTCGTGAACCGAAATCTGAATTTACAGCTTCCACTTTTTATTATACAGTAAACACTCGAATACTGTCCGGGTCGAGATCCCAAACACAAAATTAAGTTCAAAATTCGTCATTTTCATTATTTTTTCATGGGACTTTATCATGGGATTATCAATTAAAGGGTTGAGCGTTAACGATAATATCTAGATACAAATATCAACTTATACTTAATAACTCTTAACTCGTTTTACTTGTTTTTCATCAACTGTAGGGTATCGTTAAAGACGTGAAATAATTTATTTCGGTCATTTAAATAAAAGTTAAAAACCGATTTTTGTCCAGGTTTCGTCCACTGTGCGGCGCCAGTTAAAAACGCGACCCCATAACTACCGCAGACGACAGTGGAACGATTACAGAGAAAGATCATCCCCTCGCGACTTGCGAGAAGTAAACGAGCCGATACATAATAAGCCGGCTTACGGGGGCTGGATAGTAAAACGACACTATAATTCATCGACTCGAATAGGTGCCTCGCTACTCTTCGCGAAATTCCGCCTCCTTGTTACGAACTTGTTACTCGGAACGTTGGTTGAACGTAGACGTGCACCTACTGCCGCATAAATACCTAACTCCGTGCGTAAATGGTCTGCTTCCTCTAAAGTCTGAATCCCTAATTAGTCCGCGTGGGAGGAAAACATGCTGGGAAACTGGAGCCGTGATTTTGGTCTTTTGCTTTACAGATTTAACGCTTGGAAAACATAGCTTCGATAACTATGAAAGGTTACAATGGTTTCCTCCATTTTCATCGATTTTTGTAGCATACTTGTAATGGATACACCTACGCATAATTTTTAACTAAAATTGAGTAGCCAGATTATGATCCAGAGTAGAAAATCATTCAGGAATATTTTCGTGTCCTTCAGGGTCAAATTGTGACCAACTTGGACATGTCTTTTAATATTATAGGTCGAATGTACAATATCCATCAATTTTACGTGGAAAAAATTCAATTTCTCCGAAGGTTAATAATCAATAACTAAAAATATCCTAACTCTTTGTCTGCTAGAAGCTTATTAATACGCTATTAATGACAGCGTTGTATCTTGAAGAAGCTTAACCGCTTTCTTTCAAGTATTATCAATCGCAAAGGAGTAATTCGCGTGTAATAATCACTTTTATTAATACATGAAATTAAATCAATGATAAAGACCATTGGAGACCACGGTTGAGGAAATACAGGGACTTCTTCGTTGCGAGAAATTATGAATAACGAGATACCACGTTATTTTCCATTTTGGTACCTCTATTAATGACGAATGGCACCGCTGACCACAGTTGCGAAAGAAGTAACAAAAACACTCGAGGTTCTTTTCCGGCGTAATTTTATAATTTACAAATCCTCACTCTGTCAAGATTGCTTTCGCTTCCTCAGGGAAAGATATAAAAATTTTATCTCGCTTTTCTCTGGATGTAGACCCTCCATTCTTCACAGAGAAGTACATTAATTTCATTTTTTCATTTTTATTATCACGAAGTCCTCGAAACTATTTCTGCAAGAAACACTGTGGAATTTTTATACGACGCACGTTTCATTAATTTCATCTGATCTAGAATATTTTGAATTGTTTTTTTTGCCTCAGAGGGAAACGCGAATGCAAATGAAAATTTCGTTTCGACAAAAACGTGAATTTCATTGTCGTAGCTTCGAATTTGCAAATGTAATTTCGGGAGAGGATTCCTGAAGGTTCGGTGATAACGGAATATGATTTTTGAGAAATCGATTCCCTTCGTTTCATCAAAGGTACGGAGCACCTTAACTCGTTGTCTTTATGAAGATCCCCGAGGGGGTGAGTTCTCTCGATCCGTTTCGGAATTCATTCCAATTCTTCGTTCTTCGGATCTGTCGACGGCCATCTGGCTGCAGGAGCGTGCCGTTCGATCAGCTCGGAGAGGGGACATCTTTTTTCGATCGAATTTTTCGCTGAATCGTACTCCGGTTTCTTATCGGGAAGTTTATTGATACGGACGGCTGTCCTGAAAAATCAATATCCCCGTCGGATTTTAGGACGACAGGTGTCCCGACCTGCCTCACTCTGGAAAAAAGCTTTCTACGGCTTCGCAATTTCACGTGCCGCGGTATCGATCATCAACAAGCAAAATAAAACTCGCAGATATCGCGTGAAATTTAATTGGAAAGCCAAATCCCGCCCGAAGAAGGGCTTCCGATAACCGACGACGCACAGTCGGGTATTTGGCCAGTTTAGCGCGCCAAAAGTCAAAGTTTTTAGTTTGTTCAAACTGATTGAAATGTTTTTCTCGTGTACCTGAATATATACGCGATTAGTATTTAATAATATTTTTCTATAAACAGTACTATTTAGTAACATATAGACACTTGAAAGTGAAATATTCTCGTGACCAAGAGAAGCGTCCTAGATAAAAACATACCTAGGATGTAAAGGAAGGAATATAAAGTAATTTTATAGCTTTTTGTTCGAAACGCTTCGGTGGTTTTGATAGAATAAACAATCGAAAATGGTACCATTTTTTTTCAGAAAATTGAAATGTATTATGTAATAACTTTTTTGTCCGCAAAATACCCCTCCAATTTTTTTTTGAGGCTATTCAGTAGACATTGCTTTACTTAAAGCAATTTATTTAGCTATTTATAATTGTATTGATTTTTTCATTGATTCTCTACACAGTTTTGAAATGCAACTACGCAAGATTATATGATAACACCATATCGATTGTACCATTATTATATATTTCCTGTTTTTTGTTCGTTTTTTTCTTTTTGTGTCCTTCATTGGTATTAGACGAGTATATTTATATTTTATATAGCTCTTTGACTGGTTGATTGGTTCTTCGCTTCGCGAAAGTGGAGCATTGCTTCGGTATAAGCTTGCTACGTCGACCTCCTTTGAATCGCCTCGTCATACGGGGGTTAGCAGCGATTAGAATGCAGATTTTATGCATCCGTAGTAAATGCGACCAACGTGAAACACAACGCAATAGAAACTTTAATGTACCTTGACGCGGACTATTTTCTTCCAGCGAAATGTCCGCCGCGGATGCTTATGGAAATGTTCGGCGTCTCGGCGGTATGCTTGGCCAAATTTATTACACATACAATATTTATTCCATTTCCTTCCTCAACGTTGGTATATGAACGCTATAAATTTCTGAAATCTGCATTCTGGGAATAAGCTCGTAATTAATTTCCGCTTCTATGAAAGTAAATTCTACTTACTAAGCCCTACTCAGAATTTATTAAACATTCAGTCCTTTTACGCCGTGTCCTTCTTTGTTGGTATAAATGCTATGAAATAAATGTCTCTGTTCCAAGAATAAATTCCTAGTTAATTTCCGTTTCCACAGAAGCAATAAGCCTCGCTGGAGCGATACTATACGTTATTAAACTAACTCCGTTATTACATTCCAATGGGGAAAGATAAATGGTTCATGTTTTACGTAGAATGAACAGAAGAATTGATCTGTGCAAAAAGAATACGCATTTCTGTTTAAAGAAATGATGCAATTGTTGATTGCACGTGCACTGCTGCATCTAAAAAAATATTTAAAGGCCTACAGATGCGGTGCTCTTCGTACCATTTATCTTTCTCCTTTGGCATTTTTTCGTAAATGCAATAATAACCGAGTTATGACTTGAAACAATTGCGTGGACCACCACATATATTCTCTTTCATGCTACTAAAAAAACTTCTTCAAATTTGTGAATTCTCCAGTACAGTAATAAACTCTTAATTAATTTGTTTCCATGGAAATAATAAGCTCTTCAGTCGCGTCCACGAATTGGTGCCATGGTGGGATTCTAATTGCGACCATTGCGTTTTGTAACTTTAATTATTCATTAAGTTCGCTGCTCGTCGTAGTCGCGTACACGTTTCAATCTCGCTACCTGAATCCGTGCTGGCATTAACCAGGTCTCTTTGACTTTTGATTGACACAACGCGACGATAGTCTGCCTCCACGTGACCCAGTAAATGGTATGTCTCGGGCCGAGCCGAACAAATTCGCAATCAGTCACACCTAACTTCCAAGCACGCCCATCGCCCTCTAATTTCCAAGTCCTTGATGGAATTTCTGAGGACAGGAGATCAGAGGAACTCTGATACGCAATCCTACAAGTCATTAGACAACTTGAGCCATCCGGTTCTTTTTGTAGGATTTTTCCAACCCCGTAACTCATTTTTCATAGGGAAACACCATTTTTCAGGTCCGTAGACAGCAATATTTTAGAAAACTGACACCCCAACGTCGGCTTGCGACGAACACCAGTTTTCAAAATATTTGTAAATCTCTTTTTCCATGGAAACCGTCCGAGCTTACAGTAAAAGTTGATTTTCAGAATCGTGTGGTGTATTATGTGCGTGCCAGTTTTTCATTGAAAAGTATTTCTCCAGAAAGAAAAACGTTTCCGTTTCTCTGCTGCAAGGGTACTTAAAACTCCTAATTATACAAATTATAGCACCAAAATTTCCGTATTAAATCTTTTGCACTCGAGTGTGACTCGACATCAGAGAAAGAAACGTTTAAATAAAACGGGTTCTTAATGATCTTATTTTTTAGCTGAAATAAATATAAATTACAACGAATTTCGAGAGTTATATTTAATACAATTGATAAACAAAATTGTTTAAAGTAACAATCGAGGAACTACCTTTGAAGTAAATTTCGAACAAAGCACTTGACATGGTAGGGAGTTCTTAGCAACAAAATTGAAAAATAATTCGGAGTGGAAAGGGTTAAGAATTCCTAAAAATTAATGTTTTTTAAATTCATCTTGCATTTCCCTGTCTGGAATATAACAGAATTCGTAATGTGAAATTTGCATAACGTTGCAATATTAATATCTCTGTTCCCAGAATTTATAGCTGGAAATGTGCAGTTTAATATGCGCGGAGCGATTTTTCGATAAAGAATGGCTTCCTGAAAGAAAAGTTCGAAAGTGCACCCTACCTTTGTTAACGTCCGGGGCCATTAGGGGAAGCAGCGTAGGTCTGCAGGAATATTCCAAGGACAAAAAGGATCCTCTTCTTATCCTTCCGAATCCGAGCCAGATATACTTCCAAGGTACGTAGCTAGTCTGTTAATGTACCTCAGACTTCTCTGCAGGAGGTGTTCCGGTCATAGGGGATGATTCGATGCCTCCCCTCGCATCTTGCCGGATCCGTTTTACGTTCCCACTCGTAAATCAACCCGATATGACTCATATAGATTATCTCACTGTTGCGTTTACGGGATTCGCCTGGTACACCCACTCGGGAAACAGGATTTCCAATGGAAAATGAGGTCTGGACACGACGGGAACCTATGACATCGCATATTCGTATATTTCTACTCTTTGTAAACGTTCAAAACAGCTTTTCCTCATTCTCTACTGCTAATTAACCCTTAATTGGGCGCACCAAAAAGTTGCATAATTGGTGCCAACTAGTAACTTGAAACACCAATTAGTAAATTACAGTAAAATTCGAAATACATGCAAAATCAGACTTTTATCAATGAGAACATTTGAACTTACATATTAATCGATCAATCAACTCAACCATTAAACTTCTCTTTAACGATAATTTAGAGCCTGGAAACCTGCTTCGGGGTGTACGACACCCCACACGACCAATTAAGGGTTAATCTTATCATTGGTTACTAGAAGGAACATTTTATTGGATACAATATTATATAATACATATGTATGTGAGATTACAAAATATTCGGATGCCAGGAGTGGGATTCAAATACATACAGTGATTCCCACTAATATTCGCTCTTAAAAAGACGATAACTTTTTTAATATTCTACTATTTGACCTTTTTTGGAAAGCTAGAGCAAATAGTTTGCTGCGGGATGTGAAAATTAATTTTTTCATACATGTACCTATATGTGAAGTAATTACTACAGGGTGTCTCAAAATTCCTTCAACCTTCGGAAATAGGATGTTCCTGAGATTCGAAGCAACATTTTCCTTTGCAAAAACAGCGCCCGCGGCTGTGTTAATGAGTTATTAACGAAGAACACAGACCAATCAGAGCGCGTTCTAGACGCGTGTTGGCACAATCGGCCAATTGACAGTTGGTGGGCCGGGCCGACCGTACCAATACGCGTCTAGAACGCGCTCTGATTGGTCCGTGTTTTCGTTAATACAGTGATCTGTAATAAAGTAATCGAAGAATACAGAGGAATGTAGAAAAATACCAGAATTTTATTCACCGAGTTTCTCGAGCCAATTCTTTCAAGATCATATTTTCTCCATCCTCTTCCACGTTGCATTGTGCATCGAAAGCTATGCTAACTAGTAAGTAACTACAGTCTCAGCCTCTTCTCGATCGTTTGTGTGCGCGAAGATTGGTGAAATTCAATTTCCAGTACACGTGTGCAGTCCGCCATGACGTTATGTAGGTGTGGAACAGATCTGTCCAGCATCGACGAAAGATCGACGGAGGTACTAGATCGTGTAAATCGCAGCTCCCTGGTTCGGCCCCATTGGGAAGACCAGGTCGTCGAGCTTGAATCCATCTTTTATCCCATCTCTCGCGATCTGCTCCCTCAGTGCATCAACGAATTGCGAAACCTTGTCTTTGGTCGTGATGGCCACTATGCAACCGCCCCACCTGCGTCAAACGAGATCCCTCAGGTGCGTAACGAACATGCAAACACACTTTTTTTTCATTGTAACAACTTTCTCGCCAAACTCCATGCAAATGAAAGTTCACTGTGTCTTCGAGCGGTTAAAGGTTTTTATAATAGAATCAAAAATTAGGCACAATTACGTATCGGGCTCCTGTATAATTTTTTTCGCGTAATCTCTCTAACTTAATCGAACCTGAGATTAATTTCAATATTTTTGTTATGATTTTGAAACGCTTACTACCTCAATTCCCTTTGATTTTGAATTTGGATATAATCTTTGAAAGATTGATCTGATTGGATACAATCTTAAGAAGCGAAAAGTGAAGGAAACTTTCAGAATCTTCTCTTGGTCAGTCGGCATGCACGGAGAGTTATGCCTATTAAAACATTGACTGTAAAAAAATTGTATAAAAAAAATTAAACCGACTTCGAATATAAGTCTCATACGAGGTTTCCTAAAAACAAAAAATGTGCTTTTGTTCATTTCTGCTTTTTATTCATTCACGCGGCAGCGGCCGATTGATTTCCAACGTGGGCGTTTCGGATTCGATCAAAAATATGAAACACGAAACTTGAAAAGCGTTCCGGGATTTACCGTAGTGCGGTTCAACTGCATCGTCAATAATAAAACGACACATAAATAAAAACGTGACAAAGACTGCGATGCAATTGTGTTGACTGTGGAAATGTTCGACGTGGTTGATTAATACTAGATGTTTCTACTGGCTGTTATAAGCCAACCTAAATGGAAGTAAAATAGATTGGAATATTTTCAGTTAGCTTATTCCATACCTTTATGCGCAAATGCGTCCTCATTTTACACGTCGATATGAAATGTTAAATACGTTCTCGTTGAATAAATCAATGTAAAACACGATTCGATAAACTCTCGTTTTACGAATCGACTTGGAATATTGTTTAACATCGAACGCAAATATCACCGATGAAATGTCTCTTAATAAGATTCATTATCCAGCTCACGCGGATAATGAGTTAAATAAATTTCATTTAATTAATCAAGAGGTTGACGATCGTGAACTTGCTTGTTCAGAAAATATGGATCCAGATTTTCGCGTTGGATACGAGTGGAAGTTCGTCGAATTTTTCGGCGTAAACTGTTTGTTCGTAAAGTGGAAAATTCGGAGGCAATAGACATCAGGATTGCGTGTTTCCGCGCCGTAAAAGCAATTTCGTGGGCACACTCAGCCGGCAATTGAAACACACCCATGGATCGATTTGACACATCCCTCGTGTAGGGGTTGCACTGGACATTAGAGGTCCTGAAAGAATTGTCTGTCCTTCAAATTCTCTAATATTATGGCACTGTAATTATATCGTCCACCAATATTGTGGAATTTGATCACACGATTAATGTTGATTAGTAATGTGTCGCCAATCAACTCCACTGTAAAACTGTTTCTGTATATATTTTTCTGTTCAGTGACGAAAAAGATCAGACGATTAAAATGACGATGATTGATCAGCACAGAAATATTCTTCAGCTAGCTAATACAATAACTAATCGATTTGATTGGACTACCAATTAAATCCTAATTACATCCACTCCCTACCAATTCCTACTGCTACTTTCCCTGTACATTTCCGGTCGTAATTGAATTTTCATCAATTTCCATCAATCGCCTCTACCCTTTGTGCCAAGTAGTTGATTAGTACGGCTCCTAAGACGGTCAGCTATTAATCCCGAGCATATCAAGTCAAGTAAATTCTCTATTCATCGTATACTCATTAATCAATATTTCTCAACGATCGATGATCGCAATTAAAGATTTATTTGGCGCGCATGCTCGCGTTTTAAGGGAACTTATCGCGATAGGAACGCTGGAATGTTCGAATAAAATTGAATCGCATGGAACAATGGAAGTTCGCGTTCACTTTGAGATACGGCAGCACCTATTTTCGAAGTCGTTTAAGACGTCCTGGCGGCTAGCCCTCCGTAATAAAATTCATCGCGTTTTCATCGTAAAACGATTAACCCGTTCCCCGGGGCTCGTTTCCGGTCCTGAGCTTCTTCTGTTCGATCTTCGCGTATTTCACGCGGTTCCTATTCTCGTACGGAACGCAACGGTAGCCAGTAGAAGAAAATTTACAGTATTGTATGTTCTAAAAGTTTCCACTTCCGAGAACAATAAAATCCAATTTTGAAAATTCGATCATTTGCAAATATTGTATTACTGTACCCACGACTTTATCCATGTGCGATAACAAATCGCTAATCACCAAGGCCGTCTCAGATTTTTGCTAAAACCTACCGTTGAAAAGCTACAGCTGTTTAAAGAGTCGGTGAATCAAAAGTTTATCCGTTCTCAATTGATGCCGTCACAAACAGACAGAAAGACAGACGGACACGATTTTATTGTACATTTTCCCCAAATTTTCCATTTTTCCAGGCAACTTTTCCAATTTTTCATTCCCTAAAACCGTTATAAGAACCATTACGGACATTTTTAGTTTTAATTAGTCAATCAGTCCAGCCGTGACTTCTCAACAAACTGCAAGTCGTTAGTATTTTTGAGAGAGGTATTCTCTTTTGGAGAACGTACACACGCGAGTTGTTGTTCACTCGCCAACTAATGAACGTTGCCGGACTCCGAAGGATCAAAAGCCCAGGCATGGATTAATAAAACAGTGAACTCGCGGTGAAAAAGTTGAAACTTAATTAACAACGGATTTCCGACTGTATTTACCTTGGCCTCTCTCGCGGAAAAAGGTCACCGATGAGAGACGAAACGTTTTATTTAATTTCCGTCGCAGTCGGAACAAAAAGCAATGCGTTATTCATTTTAGTAACGAGCAGCCAGCGTTGTTTGCCGCTCAGAATTTATAAGGCTGAAATGCTCGCGTTAGCCATGGATTTCCGTCCAAAAATGACGATCAAATGTGTGATACGTTTCTTTGGGACGTGTGTCTAGTTTCGTATGTACAGTTGATGTTACGTGTATATGTAGAACGGTTTCGTTTTTCCACGCCTCCCGGACGACTGTAATTGAGCATACTAATTAATCGACCGCTCGCGTTGCTGTCTGCCTGGCAACCTTCCCCACATTTGTTCTTTTAAATAATTTCATAGCTTGGAGAGGATTTTGTGTTCGTCACATTTCACGTCAATCCACTCTTCACATTACAATTAATCTAGTTTGAAATCTTAAAACGATGGATCCGATCTGTCAGCCACGCGTTAAATTAATTTCGAAATTTTGTATCGATAAGAAGTCTATTTTTGCTCTGAAGATTAAATAATCAGGCTCATTAAATCTAGATTATAAAATTTTCCAGCACGCTAAAAGATCCAATTGGTTGGAATAAATATTATTTAAATGCATTAAGTCCATATCAAAATAATCACCGTTTTAAGCAACGCATCTGGCCAGTCTTTCTGACTCAGAAAAATAAATAATGTTCGCGTTGAATACGATACGAAATCACGAAACTGACAAGAGTTTATAGAGAGGACAATCTCTTCCGAACATTTCTCAGGAAGCTAGTTAGCACAGCTACGTTTATAGAGCTGCTCGGAGCAGGTAAAGGGGGTCAAGCAGAAAGCCAACAAACAAATTCGTCTGTGTTCGTAAAGTTTGGCTTCCCGTTGAATCATTCCAGAAACTCGCTGAGAACGGACTGCGTAACGCGTTGGTTCCTCAACGTCCCAGATACCCGGCGTCCTCGGTGTGTCAAGAATTCCTCGAGTTAGCCCAAAGTCGGCAAACTGATTTTCACTCTGACAGAAATGAGGAGCGAGAACGGAGAGCGAAACAAGGAGACTGTGTGAACAGTCACGACAGCTTAAACTCGACTGAATTCATCCCATTCGGATCTGATTCTCAAGAGACTCTGGTTCAACAATAAACAAAAAGATTTTCCTTATAGAAAAGTAAAAAAAAATCGGCGAACCGATAATTACGCCGGAACTGATCAACGCTCTTCAGAAATAGACACGCGAATGTGAAATAAATTCAAACCATAGCAGTTAAAAGAGAAAGGGTGCGCGCTATTTGCTCGGTGAAACTCACCCAGCACCTGTGAGCCTAGCACCGAGAGCACCACAGCTCATCGCATTGTCGACGAGTGCATCGACGCTGCGATGGCTGCACTCGTACAATTTGTACAGACTGTTATGGCTTCCGGACATCAGGCTACCTAGCTGCTCGAGCTTCTCCTTTTCCATCAGCGTGCTGTCTTCGCTTACACGGCGGAAAGCTGCTACTCGGCCTGCCTCTGAAATAGACAACCAAAGAACCCTCTTAGAAAAGCTCGTCTTCAGAAATGAAGATATTTCGGAAAGAATTGGAGAATAAAACGAAATCTGAGAAAGACAACCAGAGAACCCACTTAGAAAAGCTCGTCTTCAGACATGGAAACATTTCGGAAAGCAACGATCCCATTTAATGCTTCGTAAATAGTTTCAATAATATCGTTAATCGATAATTTGAGAAATATAATTTCGCATTTTAAACGCTTCGTTGCCCTCATTTTTTCAATTATCTCTTGATTGTTTCAGCTTCCGAACTTCTTTGGCCCACAGCCACCGTCTTGAAAGTTTCCCTGCTGAAAGTTTGCAAGTATAATTCCGTGTACAAATTGCAGACTATTAAAATGGGCTGCCATGCGAAGAATAAATGATTTGTAATAAGTGAGGCCGAAGTTCTCAGGTAGTTGCTGCCCTTAATAATTTGAATATGTCAAGAGTAATTAAAAAAAAAATAACTTTTTACCATTTTGTTTTATCTATTCGTTTCTACATCCATAAAATACCAAGTCTGCTCGATGGTATCGTATAGAAGTATTCGCAAAGGTGATTTTTCGTAGAAGCGGAGAGGCCTTTTAACCCACTGAAATTTAATGAACGCAGCAATAACCGATGGACGGGATAGAGCACGCTCGCGTGCATTCATAATCGAATGTATGCACAGGGCATTTGGGAACGCTACAGGCCGAATAACCGAAGCTGTTCAAGGTATAAACATCCCCTGTCAATTTTGCTTCTGTCGAGTGATTCAGAGATCACAGGCCCAGCCCGAGCAACAATTAATACATCAACGAGTCGTGATCACGGTAAACATACCTCGAGTATGATTCTCGAATATTGCACGAATCTCGAGAGGAAATTCAGAAGAGTTCCACGTTCGTGCTGAAATAAAAACGAAGAGGAAAACTACGAGAATATTTTCCTTCAATTGGAACTACACGGATGGCAAGAAAACACTCGAGAAATGTGTTTCCTCGGAAAGAGATTGCTCTTTTGCGGGGTCTCCTTATTAATGAAATGTACTTCAGAATATTCGTGGTTAAAAATTGTCGCCAGAGGAAAATGAAATTGAGTGCTTTTAGATCGAAAATCTGTGTATTCTTTTTAGATTTCCATATGAATAATGAACCGAAAGAAATATTACACGTAGCTCCAAATTACGAACATGTTTCTGTGTGCGGCAGAGTTGAGCGTTATTCGAATTCCCAGCGAATAAAAATTACGAATAAAATTTTATTCGAATGAAATTTTAATAAATTTTAATAAAAATTTAGTCGACATTAGTCGAATAAACCAAAGCGTTATTCGTAAACTACGAATAATTTCTCAGCGAATAAAATCGTTATTCGTTATGCTCGAATAAATCCTAGGATTTACTCGTTATTCGAAATAATTAATTAATTTCCCGACAATTATGTATTGTTATGTAAATTTATCGTTCGCTCGTTATAATCGTGAATAATTTCCGTTCACAATCTGGGAGGAACCGAAAGGATTAAAAACCGGTGCATAATTTTCGAAGCTTGAGTCTATTATCGTGCTACAATATGAGCGAACCTGCCTCATCCTCGCGTCGATTAGGAAAATGCAGCGACGTTGTCGCTTCTACGTTGATGTTAAATACATAAAATTCAATAATTTTAAGTAGTTCAAATGGTCCGCTGCTATTTCGGCCGGAATTATATAGCAGTAACATGCTCGCTCAGAAACTTCTATGAATTCGCCGATAGAAATTAATTTTAAGCTCGTCCAGTTTCCACTGAATTGTTTTCAGTATACCGACCGTCCAGAATCTTCTTAATTGAAATCAGAGATCCGAGACCAGTTTGGTTTCCGCAGCTACGGAGAGAAAGACAATGGAACCTTTGACGGGTCTTTCACGAGATTTCCGTTGCGTTTCCACAGCAATAAATTATAGTGCCGGGTCAGAATATGGCGCTGAGGACGGACGGTGGCCGCAATCGATAAACTGCTCACGTGAGAATTCATTGTTTCGCGAAGGAAACGCGCGTAAATTATTAATAAGAAACTTTGTATCTCCAATATTGAGTTAACTAAACAATCGAGCCATGCACCGAGCGGCGACCGCGGCTTTTAACGAGCTCGAATATTGGATCAACAATTGTTAAACCGTGCACTGATTTGTAAATATTCTCTACGAGACGAATTAATTTCGTCGCTAATTCTTCGATGCGAGTTGCTCCGAAGACCACCAGGAAATTCAAACATTCAAATTCCACGATTTAGATACGCAAGTTTCCCGCGCGATGCAATCATGGCAGCCGCGCGCTCGAAATTCAAGTATTTAAATTCGTCGATTAAGAAATTTGAATTTACCGAACGAAACGGGTTCCTCAAAGCAGAATATGAAATTCAGAAACGATGTTTGGTGCCACTCACCATGTAGGTTAACTACAAGCTTCTCCCGTCCGATCGATTCCGATAAATACCAAGATTATTAGATTAAAATTTCCTCGAAGCCATAATGAAAGGCAAACATTCCGTTCGCATTGATCGGTTCAGAATAATAGTGCATCCATGAAACGAATTAATTGAGTCGGTCTCCGCAAAATTGTTTGCATTCTCGCGGATAAATCACGACCATCTCGATCAGAAATTGACAGCGGTCGTATGAGTTATACATTTTTTCGCTCGATCCAATGGGCATTACATTTTGCTCCGTGAGTGCTGCTATATTTTTCCGTCGACAAAGCGGTCTAATGCTCAGGATCCTTTCATTATTCAAACAGAGTCCGGCGGATTGCCTTCTTTGTAAGTAACATCGGCGTTTGCATACATGAATTATTCCCGGGAAAATGCCGACGAAATCGGGCCGAACTTCGTCGAGAAAAATTGCGGCATAAGTAACCGATGTTTGCCGCGGGCAACTTTCCTCGTCCAGCGGCAGCTTTTTCTTGAATTGATAAATATGCGAGCGTCCTTTTACCTGTTGTTCGGTTAATTTTTTTTAATATCCTGTTACCTTGGTACACGTGCAGGGCACGTTGCTTCAGCTTGAAAGGCTGCGACTCGCTGAAGGAGCCAAGCCGAGAGATCTCCTTCAGCTTCTCGATCGTTGTTCCCAGTCCTTCGCAGATCTAAACAGATCATTTTATACGGTGTCAAAGAGTGTCGATGAATAAAAAGTGTGGTGTCGGATTCGGGCAAATGGGACCGTGTCGAAACGTCGAGACGAAAACGACACTTCTTCCAGTCCACTAATGTTTAGAAGTAAATTTTTCTTTCCAATACGCTCTCCTTCTTTGCGTCGCAAATTTTGATTTAAACATTTTTGATTCAATTTAATCTAAATGTCTTGCAAATACTGCATTGAGAGTTGTTTCCGATCTTGTTTTCGCTTCATTAGGATTATTTACCGTTTCCAATCTCAATTTACTTCTAAACATCAGTAGACTGCAGGAAGTTTCACTTCTGTCGCGCGTGGTTTGCGACGGGTATGATTTTTTTTAAATTATCCCACAAAAGGATGTAAATAAATGATACGTTCGAGAGATATTGTGATATCATTTTTTCCTCGATGATCGACGACGTGTTTTTCCCCTTCGCTGTCGCGGAATAGAAGAAAAAGTATATTATGACACGAGAACTATTATTATTAATGTTGTACGTCAAAGTGCATACCTCATTTAGGGTGTATGGCTCCTCGTGGAGGTCCGAGGTTACCACAGGAACCATTTCGTCGACGGTGATACCGAGTGCCTCTTGGACATCGATTAATCTCTGCACGTGCTGCCAGTTCTTGCCTCTTTTCTTCGCTATCATCTGGAAACGAGGGAATAGAGCCTGGTGAACCGTATCGTTCGATAGCCCATGGAATATTCATTGGTTTCCGGTCACCATAGCAATATGTTAATCTACGAGCTGGAAATTTCAAAATACCGAAAACGGCTTCGCGATACGAATGAAGATGTCAGAGTTTATTCCGCGTTCAAGTTTCAGTAATTAATGTCTTCGCGAGAACTTCCGTGGCGAAGTGTTTGCTATTATTATTTTGAATAATTTCGCGACGAAATCGTCTCCCGTTTCGGTTGGCCCGCGAGCTTCGTCGAGTTTTAATTACTTCAAAAACTGAGCTCCACGGAAAGGATCCTTTGTCATTTCGCAAGCAGATCGTTCGGACGATTTTAATCCTCGTACTTGGTTGTTCGCTCGGCGAAGCGCATCGATCGAAGTCAGTGGTACAACAATCATAAAACTTAATCGAAAAGCAATCTCATTAGTCTCTTTGAAACTCCGGCAATCTTGTTGACGCTTCGAACCGATAATAATTAATCGGACCAAATTAATATGCTCGAGCGACGCCATTCTTGGCATCTGACTTCTTCGTTGAAACATTTCTGACTGAACTAAATCTGGACAAGCAGTTCTATCTTCTATTTCCGAGGGAAGCACTGAAAGCGTTAAAAAGTGTTAAATCATAAACGGTAAACAGCACTTGAAACAAAGACTTCAACCGGACAATGCGTGACCATGTATCTGCATATTTGGAAAGATAAGTAAAGTTGGCCACGGTATAGCCGAACTTAATAAATAGATTATTTCTATCACTATTTAAATGAAATTCTTCCTCTCACATTTTTAATGTCAGCTTTCAACTGCAGGGAAGAACGGGTCACATTTGTTCCAGATTTAAAAAGCTCGTGACATTTACTTTTCCTATTCTCGTTAAAACGTGAAATATAATTCAGAATTATACCGGTTGTCCAACATTTTCTCTGTGCTAAGTAAATTGTCGGAGATGCTACAAATTAAATAGGAAAAAACATTTAACGTTGCCATGGGACAGTATTTTAGCACTTTACCCATCGCTTTTTAATGGCCGAGCTTTCGAATAATAATTTCAAAAGAAGTTCTTACATTATATTAATTCTACTTTTTCCCAATTATGGATGAAATTAGCGTCGCTTTAAAACAATTTCATCGCTGAGAAAGCAACGAGATGCTGTTAGCAAAGTCTAGAAGACAATTTCAAGGAAATGTCTCGCTGCTTCCGAGCGATTCAGCTGAATTTTTAATTACAAATCGAGGCACATTACCTGGGCAGCCAGTCTGCACTCCGCAACCCTTAAATTGAAATCCGTGGTGGCAGCTTTGTTGTGACAGGCCTGGCTGTGCGCTATTACGAACACTGCGGTTTCCGGTAGAGTGACATTCGTTGCACGCAGCGGGTTAAACTCGATCAGCATCGCGGAACCTACGCGCACAGTCGCAAGTATTTAAGTTATTCAAACTTCAACGAACCAGTGGTAGTGGCGAACGTCGTGCCATGCTATCGCATACGTTTTAGTTTACTGTTCAAAATTACTTCCGGTCATTTTCAAAACTTTCTGCAAGTCTCCAAGAATATGTTTGAAGGAACGATTCTAATTACCAGCTTTCCCCAGAAATGCTATGGCCTGGTCCATTCCACCACCCTGGGTGCCTATGTACCTTTCAGCTCTGGCACTGAGGTCAGCCAGTTCACGTTTCGATAGTTGATGCTGCAACACAAATGAATTATTTATTATTATCTAAGAGAAAATACTTCTTCGATGGGCCTACAATCATTGTACACCCTATTCGCAGCTCTTACAATTTTTGACAGCTCTTACGAACAATTTATAGATCCCACAATTCATTCATGGGTCCTCAAAATCATTTTGTAGGTTCCAGAATTTTTTATATAGGCCCTACATCTGATTCGTGGATCTTGCAATTTTTTCACCGCCCCTGTACCGTGAACTTTGCAATTTTTCGAAGTCTGCAAACAGCGCGCTAGAGGTGGCAATCATTAAAACGATCCCGCGCGAAGGTATTAAAAAACTCTCGACTCGCCTCAATAGCGTCGTTCATGCCAACTGTATCGAAACTGGAAGCACTCGTCCCCATTAACGAAACGTTTGTCCGTAAGCGAACCCGTTAATTGCGAAAGCGCGACACGGAGGGTTGAAAACGCTCTAACTGGAACAGCAAACTCCCCTATTCTTGGCGAGTTTCTTCTGTACGTCGAATCACTAATTAAATTTGTTCACGAGCCGTAAGTAGAATTTCATGCTCGGCAAAGAAACTCCCTGAGGAGGGACGATGTCGACGCGAAACGATTAAATTATTATTTATAGTTACGTATTCGCGAGTTAATCCAACATATTTGATTTAACATTTATCACGACAAGCTAGAAAATCGACGCTTTCGAATAATCATTCCACGAGCTGTACGTGTCACGAGTGTTTGTCGTCGCTGTGTATCGGTGGCTAGGACGAACAATCAATCAGCTTCCGGAGCTAATGGCTCTCTGAACTTGTCGAGCGTCCGCCGTGGAAATACCCTCTCGTGTGACGTTAGAAATCCCGGCAGGGGCTACTCGACGGAAGTCCTCTCGGCGAACCTTTTACCAGCGAAACCGGGAAACAATATCCTTTCTGTTCGAAACACACAGACAAACCGTGGCATCCTGGTGTTCGTAGGCCCTAGGCACTCTTCGCTACCACTCAACACTGTCTTCAGCGCTTCAACATAACGCTAAACTGTCCTGTGAGCTTCTTCAGACTTAAATCCACCTTTCGATCACCAAACTACTTTCTTCTGACCTCCATCATTTTTTCCCAGGCTTCCAAACCCTTGTCGAGGCTCAACAACCTTTTTTCCAACGTTTGTGGACACTCCACAATTTTCATCAACAGTCTACAATTCCTTTTCTAAGCTTCTCAATTGTCTTTTTGAGATCAACTCCATTTTTCTACTTTCCTCAATTTTTTCCTAGGCTTTGCAACATTTTCCTAGGTTCCAAAATTTTTGCTGCAGTCTTGCAGTTTTATGCAGTTGCACTTTTGTGCAGTTTTGCTGTACTCTATGATCCATACAAAACAGAGAAAGCTGCAAATGTCCTGCGCGAAGTTAAGGGATGATTTCGCAGTCGACGCATTCTACATGCGAAAGTCGTTGTGACTCAATTTCCATGTTTCTTCGAGGAGCATGGTCAATGGTCAGGAAGGCATCAGAAATTCCCCCGATACCTCGGAAACACTGGTAGCATAATCTCGGCGGTCTCCATCTTTCTCTCTCCTTCTTTCTCTCTTATGCGAATCCGTTAAAAGCGACAGCTAGCAAAGTTTCCACATCGATCTTCGCGGGCTTGAGAGCATGGAGACACGTGCAAAGGCTGAGACTGGATTTTATCTATTTTTGCGGACTTACAACGAACATTTTCGTATGCTGGAATATCTTGAGCAGTGTGTGCGTCATTTTTTACGGAATTGTGTAGGTTTATCTCCCACAGAACTGTTCACTACCTCTCAGAAAATTTTTCTTAGTTTTTTCTTAGTTTTCAAATTTTGCCCAACTCTGCTGTAAAAGATACTTATTCGACTATACCTGGAGAAATCCGTTCAAACAACTACGCAAAACTGTAGAACTTTATTCTCGATATTCTTCGGTGCCTGTAGGAGATCAGGAAGTTCGCGGAATATTACTGCTGTCCCGGGAAGTTCCTCTGTAGCCACTATCGCGATGAAAATCCACTCCTCTCAGAATTGAACGTATCTAGGTGAACCGTCGCGGAAAGTAAGTCCTGACGGTAAAAATCGTCGTTCATCTTCCACGAAGATTCATGACGCTGGTGTAATAACAGCGTATCCAGGGGGGGGGGGCGTTTAATTAGTATTAATTTATGAGAAAGCGTTTGAGCCGACGAAACTAAATTATAGGGAAACCAGGTTCGTTAAAGAAGACCATGTTCCCCGCGGTAACACGCATAATAAACATTTTGACGTCGTGCTTGACGGTCTGCAATGAGTTTGCCAACATTATTTGTACACTAACATCTCCGCCACTTCGAGAACCAGTTATGCCATAAGCTCCCGCTGTACAATCACATTTTATGCTAATTAAATTAATCTTGACTTTGCAGTTCGTATTCCTAAAGAACGTAAAGAAAAAATCCATGTACAATAAAAATAAAATGGAAACAGACGTCTACTCGTATTTTAAACAAGTGCACTACATGCACAGAGATCCACGGTTTAATTATGAATCAATAAAAAGTGATTTAGCTGGCATTTTTAAGGAAAAAACCCTAAAATTGCAAAATAAAGGCATATGTCACGATTGTCTAAGAGCGATACAATTTCGAGGGTTGACGGGTAAATTCCTTCCACCCTCCGTTGGTAAAAGTTTCGTCGGAGTAATACTTCCAGAGGCGAAATTAAACAGATCGTTTACCGAGACCCTGAACAAACCGACGAATTAATCCCCTGGGGTTGCGGAAATTTTCGAGTAATCTTTAAAACGATATTTACCCCCGTACCGAGCGAAAATGGGAACGCGCGATCGTTAGCCCCGCGAATAAAATATCACGTTCGCGGAGCGAGAAATGACAGGTGGGTTTCATTAACAGTAGTATCGCATGATTAGCTACAGTTTCGAATCGTTTTTGTCTGGAAACAACGTAACGATGACGTACAACGTGATCAGCAAACGAATCGTTTTACACTCCATTGCCCTTTTTCGCTGCGAGAACGTTTTCTGCTACGCGGACCAAGGCGATACGTGTGAACCTGTTTTATCTATGCTTTTTTAATCTCTCGCTACATGTGACATTTAATATTTCACGTTCCGCAACACTATGCTCAGTGTAACGTGAGATCGAATTCCCTTTTTTATTTTTTAACGACCAGTTCGTGTTGGATTTGTGAGGACCTTTTAATATTGTTTGCAACGAGCTCGTCTTTTATTTTATTTTCGAGGATCATCGAACGCTGCCGTAAATTTGTTGAATTTTGATCTGTCTGGTAATTGACGTTCAATTCAATTTGGATCTACAAATACATTTTCGACGTCGAATGTAGAAAAAAATTACAAAAGTAATCGTTGGAGCTGTTGCGTTGAATAATTTTTATCAGAAGCTTTGAACATTTGAAATGCAGAAATTCAGCGAGTCAATGGTAATGTTAATGTCGAAGATAGAGACAGCAGAGATTTTTCAAATTAAAAGTAGTGGTCCAGGCTGCATTAGAATAAAAAAAATAGCAAGAAATGAAGAAATGAAGAAATCTAGCGAGTCAATGTTAATGTTAATGTCTCTATCGAAGATAGAGACAACATAAATTTTTCGAATTAAAAGTAGTGGTCCAGGCTGCACCGAAATGAAGAAAAATAGCGAGAAGGTAGATACTCACCTGGCTGGCGCGCACAGTCAGAAGAAGAGCGGCGGAGCCGAGAGCGCTCGAGCTCGAGAGCCCTGAATTAGGAGGAATGTTTCCCCAAACTGCAGCCAGGATTCCCGAAGGAACGCCCTCCTCTGGGATCACCTCGAGGGCTCCTTTCACGCCACAGAGGAAATATTTGTACCAGTCCGGGCCGTCGCCGCCCTCGATGCAAGCACTGTGGAAAATTATGAATTTAGTCCCTGATATTATTATATAAATTATATTCAAATTATTACATAAATTATGAATTTAGTTCTGCGCTTCACCTTACGGTATACAGTAAACGCTCATTATTAGTCATTACACGAACCCTTAAAGGGCCATTATGGAAAAATGTTCGAAAGACGAGAAATTAGATCAAGTCTCAAACATTGAACTGGGCGAAGCAATATAAGTTTACTCGGCCGTAACGAACATGGCAGCCCTTCCAATTATATTTATTTGGTTCGTCAAGGTATCACGTTGATTCGAGCAAAGATCAAACGAATCTTTTCCGCGGTTGTACTTCACTGCGCGGAAGAACCCGACTCTGCGGTTTAGTGTCATTCGTTACAGATGAGGTAAACATTTTAAGACACCCGCGTCGGGGAACATTCTTTCGAGTATACCATTTTACGAGAACGTATCTGAGTGTCATAGTCGCGAACGAACGGACTCGCCGCTCACAGAATTCCTCGAACATCCTCTGATAACGGCTCGCAGAAAATGTTCGGTTAATTAACGACTGACGATCGATCTATGTTAGATCAACATTAGGTTCGATCGTGTTTGACTCTCTGTTCGCAATCGCAATGTAATTTAATATCGCTGCACTGATCTCCTACACGAATTTCTCTGAACCAGTATTACAGACTTTGCAACTGATCACGGTACTTGTGTGCGTTCGATGATTACCGTTGCGATGTACCATAAGCTGGGCTGCTGTATTCGATGAGCAACGGATGATAGAGGAACGCTTCGCTTATTGAAAAAACGTTCTCTCTGGTATCTATAAATCTTATTTTTGTTGTATCATACTGTGTAACGTTATTAAAGTGGAAAATATAGAAAACCTAAAATAGAATTAACGAGAGAATGAACCAAGAGATAAATTTCAAACTCGAAATTGCAAGGAAGAATAAAAATGGAGCAATTTAGACCACGAGGGATTAAAAGGGCACAGAACGAAGCTAGCCAGAGAGCAAATGAAACATAATTGTGGTGTTATCTACCACAAACATTTGAGAAACCGTGTCACGAAGTAAGTGAATTTAAGTTTCGAACCCAGAAGGAAATAACAATGAAACAATTCGTAGCAGGTTAAAAGGGTTTAGCAATTCCGGCGAGTATAACGAGAGTATCGATTCCAGTCGCTTCGTTCTAACTTATCGTCGCGAGAGAGTGGAAACAGGAGTTTTCAGTTTCAAAGGGCCAGAATTTTCCGCCTCGCCAGAAGAACGATGCTCGCCGGTGAGCTACGAGCCAGCCGATTCCTCGAACAGCGTTTTCACGCTCAATAAAGAGAGCCAGCTGAAAGTAACTCGCGACAATTCCTACGTAATAACCGGCAGACACCGCAGCTGTTTCTCTTTGGCGAACGGTGGTGACGAAAGACGAACGCGCTCCGGTTCGCCAGTTTCCGCAAATATTGTCTCGCGGTTGTTTACAGACGAGCACGCGTTCCACGTTCCTCTCGCGCCGTTTGGGAATTAAAGCGCCGTTTTCCGGGAGCTGATCGATTGCAGCCGAGAGAAACGTACATTGCATTTTTCTCGACTCGACGCGGAAACGAGTGTTCCCAATTTATCCGGTGGGAAAGCCGCCGGAACTTTTTTTATCGATTCAACGAGTGTTCCAAATATTTCTTCGGTGACTTAGCACGCTTGCTGCCTGATTTTCTATATTCTACAGAAAGAAAAGTCTTATTAATAGTTACAGTGGGTGTACAAAGCGTTCGTACACTTTTTAAAATGGAGAACTCTTTTATTATTGTACCAAATGACCTGACTTTTTCGAATTAATTAGAAGCATTGGTTTACCAAATGATATGCGAAACAGACAGACAATAATTTCAGCGGGAAAATGATCAAATTAAATATTTTCCGTCCAACTTCAAAATTAGCTCGATCCCAGATTCAATTTATCCGCGTGACATCTTGACGTAGCGCTGATTTCGCCTGATTCGCGTCGTATCGAACAATTTGCTCTTGGGCGAACGATCCTTCATCGGATACATATAATGCTTCGCAGTTACGTCAGTTTTCCGATTGACGGCCGCTAAACACCGGACGAATAATGAAATTACGTTCGCATCCGCCGCCTTTCATTTCATCGCAGCCCCTTCAACGGGGGTACAGTGGTACATATTGGGTAACTAAAATCAATGGTTTCTGCTTTGGGTTTCTCTGATACGGTTCTGAAAATGTGTTATTACATACCCTTTTATTTCCCTTCGTCTAATATGTAGCCGCTTTGTTCTCAAATTAAAGGACTGTAATCGCATTAGCCTCATTTCTAGATTTTCTCTGTGTGCATTCGGTAAAACAAATGCTTAGATTAGAAATTTTTAAAGCATTAATTGTCGGGACGTTGGAAACTGTTGAAGTTACAAAGCGATAAAGATAGCATAGGGCGCGCAGCTGCAGCGGACGTAGTTTCAAAAGAACTAATTGCCTAAAAGCGAAATGCTTCGGAGTGAGTACTCTCTGTACCCTACATTACAGAGTGGAGGCCGTTAGCCTAATTGAGGCAAAAATTGCGGGAGTTGCACAGAAAACAATTTTTTTCCAAATAACCGGGCAAAAACTGGCCGCGTATAAACTTGCGTTAATGGACGCATGGGGTCTCTTCGGACCCTAATGTTTATGGGGTCTTTTTCTGTCCGTTTTCAAATAATTTAGCAATGAATGAAAATTTTAAAAACTACGTGGACAAATTTCACGATAAACACGAAGGAAACATAATATATGAAACTGGAAAAGTTATATACTATTTTACACCACTCGGGGTCAAATAGAGCCCATGCGCCCAGTTAAGCGATAATAATTCCAGAAGAAGTAAACGCACAATGCTAGGAAGATTGATTTTTTGGCTTTCCTATGTGATTGTGCTTCTTTAATCAGAGGCGAGGGTCGGCTGCTCTTTTCCAGCGAATTAGTTTCTCGAGCGCGGGGTCGAATGCGATTTATTTTTGTCCTTTCCCGCGAGAAATCCGCCGGTCAGAAATTTCTCGCCGACGGAAATTGCATTCCAATGTTCCGCGCGGGAATTGTGCATTAACTTCGGAGCTTGTTTCGTCCGGCCGCTCACGGTCGGGCTCCAAGAATGAAAATACGCCGCGGCGACGAATATTTATTCCGACCCATCCACAAATAGGTTTCGCAGATTCCCCGGTTATCGGCGGAAATATGTCCAAGCTCGTTTTGCAGTCAATTGATCCTGTCCGTTATTGCGACGCCCATACGCCGCCATTCACAAATATTTGATAGAACGCTGGAGGAAAGGCGGTTTATAGGCCAAGTAGTTTTCCATTTTATTTCACACGATTTTAATGTACGAATAGGTCCTTTTTGCTATAACAATAGTTATTAACAATAATAAAAATGGGTCAAAAATGGGTGAGAAAGTATCATTCTTTCATGCAACTACACTTTTATGCGACCATTTTTGAGGAACGTACGAGGGTTAACATGAACACGAAACGACTGCAGATGTTTCTCTTTACCGGGCTACCTGGATTGGCCCTGCTTTATGATAATTAGTAGACTGCGGATTATTCGTTTCACGTTCCTCACCTGACGTCTTTGAAGTTACACTCGAAATCCGTGTACTTCGATTCCAGATTGGTCAGACGAACTTTATCGTCCCGCGAAACAGCCACGGCCACGAGGACATCTTGTTCGATGGCCATGGGACAAACAGCGTATCCACAGTAATCGATGTGCTCGCCAATCAAGTTAACTCTGGGAACAGACGGGCAAAATATATTCGATTGCACCCCGGGGGTGTCGAAGTCGTCGATGCCGGTGCAAACAACCGCCGGATAAACGAGATTGGACTCTAGCTGTTATTAAACTGTTGATCTTCACATTTGTGAGGGCTTGTGAAACACGGCAAAAACTATCGATTAGAGAAACTGTCGACCATTTAAATCGGATTTTTACAAACAGCGTACAAATTCGAAAAGTGTACAATTTTCTCATGGGACTATAAATCGAGCTTCAACCCTCCTGGGACCACAAGTAACAGATTTTACCATAATTTGTTGGATGTAGTTTGTATTTTTCATAGCTATCCCCGGATTCTGTAAAATAAACTAATGTAATCAATTTTTAAACATACTTTGAAGCCAGTACAGAGGTCCCTAAAGGGTTGCAGATCAAAAACTGTAGCGTCAAGATATTCGGCATACCTTCCGGGAACTCTGACGAAGAACGAAGGCTGGACATCGTACTTCTTCGCGAAATGAGCAGCCAAGGTCTCCAGCCTCTTCCGCAATGCGTCATCCGGTTGCAAGACGGGAACCGTCTCTTCCGCGTCGCTTTTTCTGTTCGCGGAATTCGTCATTTCTGAAAGGAAATCCGAATTGCATAAACCGATGAGAAAATGGTTAATTTTCTGCGAATACGAAATCGATCTCTGTTCCAGGTCTCTAGCCTCTTTAAACCGCGCGACAGAATTTCCCGACGAAACGGTCGATAATCGAATTACCTCGTGATTTGATTCGATCCGCATCAAAGTGGACATTATTTCCTCGTCGGACCGGATTCCAAGCAATGATGCCTTTGAATGAAAATCGCGCGAACGAGGTCAACGTCATTAAGCACGATCATGCTGCCGCGGAAGATGGCGGGCCCGCACGATTTCTGTGTCGCGGCTCTCGTTCAAAGCCTAACTGGTTTGGATTGCCATCTTGCTTACGGGACAACAACGTTCTTCAGCGATCGAAAACAAAATTCCGCGAGACGATTGTTTGCAGTTCTCCCGGTCGAGCGTTGCTTCCTCAAACATCTCTCGAGATGCGGGCGAGCGATCGTCGTCGGGGAAAAAAGACGATTGCGCAACGATAACATCGAACTCGGTGAATCACGATAAATACAGAACTATTTTTATCGGCGGAATAAGCTGCCGCGAACGCTATCAACCTGCTCGACTGTAAAGTTCCGGTGAAAACGGTCTCGGGGTTCCCATCGTTTCAACGAGGCTTTTAAAATGCAAACAACCGCGTGCGCGTATTTCTTGCGCGCGATAAATATCAGATTGCAGATCCAACGTCCTCATCGCTCGTTTAAAGAGAAATGTGATTCGTTGCTTCGAGTACTCTCGATCGAACCTAAATCGTTTTACAAGCTTTCCGAGACGGTTTAGGGATTCCCGTATCGAGATTTCGTCGCAGACCGACGAAGAACAAGCGTTTCCGGTGATAACGAAGCAGCGGAAGTGTTCGCAGCATCTAGAGATCAATGTTCAAAAGTTGTTAAGCTCGTTTAGGTACAGGTATGAAAAAACTTATTGATAATCTTCAAATAACCGTAAACAGGTGTTCGAATAAGACTAATTTACCTGATGATAGATAAGATTGAACTCAAATCAACGATTGCTAACGATTATCCGGCAGATCGAAGAGATATAGTGATTATCCGCGTCCAAACGATCGGCAGAGTTCGCGATAACTGGTTCTCGTCGGTGCATCAAAACACCTGACCTTTTCGCTGAACCATCGACGTGTTGCAACCGCGCGTTTAGTTTCGAAAATATCGTTCATCGGTTGCCGGAGGATGTTCGTGTAAATTCGTAAATACAGGGTGGCCCACCTAAGTAAGGCCATCTAAATATCTCTACAGATTATTATCATACTACAAATATTTGTTACGTAATGTGCATGGTATCCATAGACCAATATCTGGCAAGGCTATTTTTTCCCAAGGTCATTTCTTTAGTTATCAAGGTCATCGGTGTATTTTGAAACATAATTACATTGTTTTTTAATTGCATCGTGTAACTGATGGAAAAATACATTCAGATATGCGTAATAACATGACCTTAAAATGACTCATCCCGTTGCACCGAGCAACCGAATGTCAAAGTCATTTCAAGGTCATGTTACTATACATATCTGAATGTATTTTTCGCTAATTCGTACGTTTACATTCAACATCTTCACATTCGTTCATTAACAAAGTAGACAATTGATTAACAAACTCGTCGATTACAAGCAATTTTCAGTTTACCAAAACTGAATGCCAATTCAATGTCATGCGAAGGTCATGATTCGACGCACGAAACGTTGATTTTGAAAACAAGGTACTTTTAAAAGAGAAAGAAGAAAATTAACTAATTCTTGCACCCTTCGAAAGGACATTTTAAAGTTTCCCCTGATTGGTCGCAGGTGGCGGCACCAATCAGCGCGGCTGTTCAAACCGAGCCTCCGTTACCGTTCGAGAATTCGATCGACAATTGATTTGAATTGAGAAAAACACGTCGGACATTTAACCATCCAATTGAATAACAAATCTAGAAAAATGTATAATTTCTGTGCGTTCCGAAATATTTCTCTAAGGCTGATAAAGAATGTAAACGAATTTCAACAATTACCTATTTAATAATTATATAGTAACTCGACTTCTGAATCTCGCTTGAGTTGCATTGTTAAAATGGCTAATGATAATACCACTCGGGCAACGTCACGCGTACGATTTGATAAGAACGCTCTTCGTATAAAGGCTTATTGCTTCCGACGATAACAAATCAGACCTATCCCACGTACGAACATGCACACAGTTTCAACATACACTATTATCTCTAATCAACTTGTTTATTAGTAAGAGAAGATAATTTTCAAAATAAGCAAACAATAATAAAGAAAGAAATTCGTTTAACCGTTCGCTGTTCGAAAGGAAAATTGATCCACAAAAATATGAATCTGCACAAGTGTGCGCGGAACGCGTTGCAAATGCGCATTCGTACTTGTATCGGACGACAATACATGCAAAGCGCGGGTCTAAATAAACAAACACGATGCCACCGACCGGCTATTGCCACGTCGGCTTTAACGTGTAAAACTGCAGAAAGAATAGTGCGTTCGCGATATTATTTCGAATGAAAGCCAGTGGACGAATTTAAACAACAGAATCGACATACCTGCGACTTCGCTTCGTTGTTTTCGTTCACTGATAAAATTAAAGTCAGAATTCGTGGTTTTACCACAGAGCGTTTTCACTGACTTAGCACAGATGTCGCAGCGAGTAATTTTTGTGAATACTTCCACATCGTACGTGAATTATTGCATATTCAATTAAACAATTTAATGTTGAGTATCAATGCACAGTGATTCGATCAAATATTTCCATACCGTTGAGAAAATATTTCACCGCAGGTTCTTCTCGTTCGCGAAATATCTCGAATATAAAGGAGTGCTTTCAATACGACCGATAAGGTCCGCGATGGATGGAGAAGTGTGAACAAATAATACAATGTCTATCTACGTTTGCGTTTTTTCTGTGATGTAAGCTACGTGACAGTTGCCGAATATATAGGTTATGTATACGTCCGAATGATTTTGGTAGGGAGAAAAACAGAGTACTTAAAATGAGTGAAAAAAACCCCAACACTGCCCTGGTTCGACGTGTAAACAAGTTACTCGAATCGAGGGTCGAACATGACAAGGTATTCGAAGTATTCACACACACCGACAAAAAGATAGCACACTAACCAATTTTGTAAATTTTCATTTTCATATCATTGCTCAGTTAGTAATAGGTTGTACCTGTACAGGGTAAATGCTTGTTTTCTGTTTGTAAGTTTACGGATAAGCTGAAAACGTAAACAGTAGTGCTGACTGCTGTGTCAAAATGATAGCACAAAATCGTTTCATAACACAAAATGGAGAAAATCATTTGGACCTCTGTTTCAGGACACACTCGAGGCATTGAAAGAATTGTCCACGTTCTTCACGGAGAACACGTTGAACGCTCGTCGAAATCTACGTAGCAAGATAGAAAGGCGAAGCTTGGTCATCAACGAGGAATTTTTGTCTGCTTTTAGAGAAGTGAAAGCTTCCTTGGATGACATCTATCAAGACGTTCTAGCCATGAACACCGCTGTACAATGTATGACGAACCGTCTGCAAAGCACCAAAACCCAAACGTCGCAACTCATCAATGAAACGACTAAACTCCAAAGTAAAAGGTATACTCGATTCATGAAATGGAATCAGAGCATTTAAACGTTAATTAACATTACATTAAATGTTACGCTAATGTTTTCAGTCAAACTTTGTCCATGCAACATGAAGTTGCCACTGCGTTCATTAAGAATTTTCAACTAACTCAAGCAGAGTTAGGCATTTTGCACGGACCTAGCAGAGATTCGCCTATAACAGAAGAATTTTTCTCCGTGGTTAATCGTGTTCAGGTACACCCGTACAAATTAATACATCCGTGGATGTTGGAGGAAATTTTTAATAGGTTTTTAATATTACAGGAGATTCATAGCAATTGCAGGATATTGATGCAGTCAGGGTATCAAACGTTGGGCTTAGATATCATGCAAAGGATGACTCTGTTACAAGAGTCAGCCCTTGAGAGGCTATACAGGTGGACGCAGAATCAATGTAAAAATATTGAAAACGAGCGTTTAGCACCGCTGTTAATTAAAGCAATGAATAAACTGCAAGACAGGCCAGTTTTATTTAAGTATGTTCTTAGAATTTTATAATATCCACAACTACCTGCATATACATTGACGAACCATTTCGTGTTTATACTTTCAGATATATTTTAGACGAATATTGTTCAGCCAGAAGAACTGCATTGGTAGGATCTTTTATAGATGCGTTGACATTGGGGGAGGGCTATGGAGGAACACCAAATCCCATTGAAATGCATGCAAACGATCCGAAAAGATATGTCGGCGACATGCTTGCTTGGTTGCACCAGGCTATTCCCGTTGAAAGGGAAAATATTTTAACATTGATGAAAGGCTGTGACAAAACTGGTAAAAATTGAACGATTATCTTCTCCCATTTGCTACAACAGTTTCATAGAATGCTCGTTTCAGACATATCCGATCAAGTTAAACAATCTTTGAGTAACATCACGGAGGGTCTTTGTCATCCGTTGAAGTCAAGAATAGAACACGTTGTTTCCGCGGACGCGCCAGCCACGGTGTTATACTCGGTGACAACTCTTCTCAGATTTTACCGCGACATAATTCAGCAAGCAATACCCGAGAGTGTTCTAGACTTGACGTTATCGGATTTATTGGTGCTCAGCGAGAAAAGTTTTCTTAGTAGGCTGCAGAAAGAGACGCGAATCGCGCTTGGGGAACGCGCAGAACCTCCTGGAACTGATCTGGTACCAGCTCCATCCGTTTCACGATTATTAGCGCTTCTAAATGAAATTCTATCTGTAGCCAGCATCGCGGAAGATAGAGAAAAAGACATGCTACAAGTTCGTATTATTTCTTTCATTAACTTAACCAATGCTAACTATCCGTTAAGTAACGTATCGAGTTATTTGCAGATAGTATCTTGCATCATCGATCCACTTCTGCAAGAAGTGAACGAAACCGCATCCAGATTACCCACAGTGGACATGGCTGTGTATCTTCTGAATTGCATGCATCAAATACAGTCTACCTTAGCATTGTACGAGTACATGGACCAAAGATTAGAAAGATTACAGGTAGCCGACTGATTTTTAACAACCACGATTTTATTTTGAATACGTAATGTTTTAAAACCGCACGTTTTAGGCACAATCCGATGCACAAATCGATACTCTCACATCGGAACAAGCTAGTTCCTTAGTGGCGCATTTAAATCTTGGATCGATCTATACAATTTTGCAAGGGCACGAGCAAGGCCCGTTATCGTCCATTCCTGGCATGGATCCTCTGAGCGTGAAAGAATTTACAGTAAGTTATTATTCGAATAATATAAAATGATTATTATCGGTAAAAGATACTGCCATTGTCTCTTATTTTATAGAACAAACTCGAAGCTTTCTTAGTGATGCCGGACGTACTGTTACTTCCTCAAATCAGTTTATTACAAAGCAACAATCACCGCGTAATAACGCAAAAACGATCCTTCGAAGTGATCGGAGCCATTTACAAACAACTATACGAATCCTGTCACGATCCGAAAAATCTATATCAAAATCCGAATGGTCTCTTCTCGAGGAGCCCGGAAGACCTTTTAAGGATCTTGATCGCCGGGTAATTATTTACGAGGAACATGTAAATACAAATTGTAAAAATACCTTTTAATAAATTTTTAAGCTCGGTCTCCGTGGCCTCTCACGATCTCACACAAAGCCGTACTGAATCGCGTCGCTATCAACTAGAGGTCAACCGGACTTCTAGATCGTTCAAACTCTGTCTTAAAATTTCAAACAAAAATGTGAACAAATCTATGTGATCATACGCAGTAGTAGTTAGTCATCTAAGTTTCGTCTCTCTGTACGAACATTGTGTGTTTCACCCTTACATGCGTATTTTATAATTTCTCTACGATCCTGTTGTAGTCGACGTGATGTTTAAAATATAGGATTCAGAGTAGAACACAATTGATTCAATTTAAATAGACGAAAACAGGAGCGCAATTTTTTGCGCAGACTGAGTACAGGTACAAAGCAGAGACTAACCGAATAAAATTATTTTTCGACACACGCGCTCCCAGGGACGTGCACGCATACGTTAGATCCCGATGCAGTAGCAGTAGCAGTTTTTTGCGAATATCTCGGCAACCGTTCGTTTCCGCAAACTAATTCTTTCGGTTTCGTATTACCCTCCTCTCCCCTCACCGTACGCGCCTAACACCCACCATCGCAGGCGCTGTCACTATACTAAACTTCTGCCGTTTTTAGTCGTAGATGCCCATCGCTACCGCGCGGTTCAAATCGCGCGGTTGTAGACGCACGGATCCCGTCGTGTCCGAACGGTCTCTATGCGTCTATGGTCGCGGTTCGTCGGCCGCACCGACGCGGACCAACGAGCGGCGTCCTGAGCGAAATCGACCAATGAATGGCGGCCATATCGCCGGAGGTGTCGGATAGAGGGCTCACCTTTAGCGAGAACGGCGCGGAGGTAACTGACAAAGTGCGCGCGCCATTGCGCGACGATTGGCCCGGCGCTCGGCCGTCAGTCGTCAGCGTTCAGTCTGGTGCGGTGGAACGCGCTCGTGTCCGGTTGCGTTTGGCTCTCGAGCCGCGCGTCTTTCATTCATCGCTTCTCCGCGGTAGTAACACCCGCAGATTCTCTCGCGAACAGTCACGGGGACGGATGCGAGTAACCGGCGCTTCTGCGATTGCTGAGATGCGGACACTCGCGGCCGAACGGTCGGTGCAGCAGCGTACATTACGCGTGTAAACACACAATGGACATGGTCGTCCCGTGCACAAAGGACGGATAGAAAGCAGTGAGTGAGTGAGTGGATTATAGTGTCCAAGATGGCGGAGTCAAGCTATTATCAGGTGAGCCGCAGGTCCATCCACGCTCTCTTTACGAACTGGTGCGCGGGTTTCTCGCCGACCGACCGCTCGTTCTCCAACGATCTTCGAGAAAATCTGTCGGTTGGCGAACGCGATCGAATCGAGCACGCGACGATTTCTCGGACAACTCGCGGCCTTTCGTTCTCACCGACGCTCTCTCTCCCACTTGTCTCGATCTCGAGGAAGGTATTCTCCGATGAACGATCGGTGGATCTCCTCGAGATCGCGATTATCGATTCTCGACCGTCTACTGCGAAGTCGACTCACCGCTAATATCATTCGTTTCTTTATTCGCGAGAATATCCTCCGATTCCGTAATAATATTCGCGAGACTACATGTTGCTTCGCGGGATGAATATATATACATATACATATTATGTGTAGAGTCGCTTTTAGGCCCGCTACACACATCCGTTTTTCCAACGTGCGGTACCGGAATTGCCGTCTGAAATAACTGTGGAGTTAATTAAGCGATGCACATTTGTTTGAACCGTAGTTGCGGCGCCGCGATATTATGTTTACAGCATTTCCGTTACCACGCGTTATGAAAAGGGGCCTTAAGGTCCATTTATACTCGAATATATCCGACGGAATATATTCGATCAGACAGATGTTCTTCGTTTTTTCTTCGTGCATTTTAATGGAAGTATGTACACCTACGGTAGCTCTACGTACTTCCATTGAAGTGCGTCGAAGAATATTTGTCTGAACGAATATTAATAAATGAACCTTCGTGAGACGCCGATCCCTGCGTGCGGCCGAAAAATCATCCGGTCACGGATCAAGCCAAACGTGACGGGCATCGCGCACCTGATTGCAACCACGATTCGTCCAATGTGCTCCCGAGAACGTTCCAAAGAGAGCAGTAGCACCTGTTTCGACCGGCAAGTGGTATTTCCCCGAGGTTACGGGAATAGTTTCTTCTTGCGGGCAGCGTTTGTCAGAAGCGTTGCAACGGGCTGAGGATCGGTCTGACAGGAGGCGGCCGATCGCGCACTGCGGCACCATTACGCGGCGCTGCGCTTTACGCTAAACCTACCAACCGCGAATCATATAAAAACGCAGCCGAGAAGCGATAAGATTGAATCGACTTTAGCTTCATACGGGTTCCATGCAAGTTCATTCGGTCATTTATCTTCTATCTACGGTAACTCGTAAAATTTTTTCTGTGAAACTTCTTTGCTGAGGGGGCATAATTTTCTAGCGTTACGGAAGTTAGTAGTCCAGGATCCAGCGTACATTTTTACAATTGATTACTGTCAAGCTAATTTTCCGTTAGTAGCTTCATTTTGATGGGACGCCCAACTTTTTCTCTTACAAAACTCTCGATTGTGGTAGCTAACAGGGGTAGCAAGGATTGCAAGAAAAGAACAGGAGTGGTATTGGCCCGAAAAAATACACCCTGAGTGCAATACGAAGAGTAGGTCCCCGGGGAGTCTAGTTTGGGCACTACTAGATAGTAGGGGAACCCATTGGTTGCCTCGGGAGGTGGATTTTTTTTAACTGCAACCACCTCCCGAGTAGGAGGAATACTAAACGTTGTATTTTACAACTTTTTCATGTGGGCCTATATTGAAAATTTAAGAAATGCGTTTTGCAGATCTCTGTCAATTAAACGTATCCTGATAATTTCGTCAAAATCGGTCGACGTTGCACCGAGCTACGGACGTAAATTTTTTGACTAATTTATCGAAATTTGGACGGGACAACGTTTGTGGACTTAGCTAGTTTTATATGAAAGCGTCTTTATAATTTGAATGATTGTGAAATAGAGAACCCGTCATTTGACCACGGTAGGTTCACTGTTACAAAGGGCACTGTCTCGCGTGCACACTGAAACATTTGTGAACTTAACAAATCATTTCTTAATGGATACAGAATTTTTTTATACAGTTTTAATTGCTTCGTTCTTGGTCCCATCTCTGCCGCGATAAACGTGCGTTTAAATTCGTATCTTGCTGGCATAGTTTAGTCGAAATCCGAGGGGATCTAAAATTGTCTTGAAAATTTCATTCGTTCAAAAAAAAAAAGAAATTTTCTGAACTCTCGAAGGCGGTTTCCCGGTCTAGAGCGTCATTTCGTACCGTTTGCAAATTTTTGTAATTAACTCTGGCGACTGTTTCGTATTGAATTTTATTATACGTATCCTTTATTTCCTTGAAGTCCAATTACTCGAAATTTTAAGAGTTCCTTGAGAAGGGGCGCATAAAGAATTTCGCCTTCGCTATGAACCTAAAATTAGCAGTGGTACGTGGCACCCTTGAATTAGGCTAACGTAAAACGCGTAAAAAGCCAATTTCCGGTGACCCGTGCGGTTCCATAAATTCGCGGATTAGTCATGCTTGATCCCAAATGCGAGCTCTCGGAGAAAATCCTCTAGCCGATAACTTTCAAGTGCACGATATTTATTTCGTTTATTTACCGAGGTGAAGGTGTAAAGCCAGGTACGTAAATATTTTTGGCGAAACACGACGCGATAAGTTCGCACACGTAAGCCGCTTCCGGTTCGCGTGCCTCGTGAGACAGAGCCGTGATCGTCACCCTGCGCGATTGTCGTGCGGATTTGCGCGACTTTCGCAATTCGCCTAACGGACGCTCTCCGCGAGGTGCGTAACCCAAAAATAAAATGGTACACGTCGCCGAGACACCCGCGCGCTCTCTCGGAGCCTCGCGTTCTATTTCCCCGCAGCCGATTAATCATAACCGCACAGCCGGCTATCATTAGAGTTTTTGGCCAACGTAAATTTTCCATTGAGCTCTTCGATTTTTCCCGCCAGGCGAACGCAGTTCACTCGAATTGAATCTGCGAAATTTGACCCGAAGGATGATCAGCTTTCCAACACTACAAATTATCTACAATTTCATTTTTCTTAGTTTTATCGAGCTTTATTATTATTATTCATTATAGACGGACCGAAGCCATTTCACATACAGTGACTCTTACTAATATTCGAACACTCTTAAAAAGACGATAAAATTTTTAATATTGTACCATACGATTTGAATTTTTTTGGGAAGATACAGCAATTAGTTTGCCACAGGATGCGAAAAGAAATTTTGTCAAAAATTGCAATTGATCGGAATTGTAGCAAAAATACCAAAAATTGCATTTTACAACTTTTTTATGTGGGCCTATGTTGAAAACTTAAAAACGTGAGCAATTACAACTAATAATGTTATAGCACAACCAATATGTTCAAATGTAATCCTGATATTATCCTTCAATTTTACCACATTTTTTTTATATTTTTCGTGTATTTAAATATTTCAATATTTTTCTTGTCATTGAAAATAAAGAAGGTATTTAGGTGGCCTGCTTTAGCTGAGACACCCTGTATATGATCTACAGTGTAATTATCATACTGTAGTTCAGAACAATTCCTCCATTACCAAGTGATTTGTTTCGGAAAAGTGGATTTAGAATTGAAGTACTCGAAAATGTAGTAAAGTAAAAATAGTTTGGAATAATGTTGCAGTCATTTTTAACGACACCTGAAACTTGTCATTCAAGTGCAAAGGAATATGCTACACGTGTTCTAACGCACTCCACACAGGAGAAGAGATAGATAACCTTTCGCTCATCGACGCTAAACTTGCATGATCGAGAGAACCGTTTCCGTGACGTCATTTTCCCCGAGACGTTGCGCCGGAGGGCACACCACCGAGTGCCCCGGGGGCGTTTCAAAAGTCGCATCGAATCGATCGGACACCGTGCATTTCCTTCGGAGAACCTCGCGCATGAAAAACGAAAGAAATCGTTTAAGTAAATAGCTGAACGGATAGCGGTTCACGGGGACCGTAAACATTTCCGGTGACGGTGATATTTCGTCGTGGAAAACGCAACGAGTGTTGACCTCTGCGGATTATTATGCACGGCACACATATTACGGAATGCATGGAAATAGCTCGTGGCGTCAGTGTGTCAGACGCACACGAGGAAACGGGGTTCGTTGCTTCTTTAAATCGTTCTGCAGCCGCGGCGGCACGGTTTTATTGCCGGTTACGAAAACTATAGCCACGAAACCTTGGATGAAACTATGCTGATCCGAGAAAGATGCGAACCCGTCGCTCCGGGCTTGGTCGGTCTACGGGCTCTGCCAAAGAAAATAGTGATAATTATACCGAGCGGCGAGAATTTTGCGCAGACGCTCGTCCCTGGTGTAAACGGGTATGTATTCATTTTCAAAGGGGGCTTACGTAACCCGGGATGGGTTCAGCCGATCCGTTTCACCTGGACAGACTCCCCTTCTTGATAAGGGCCTTCACCGGAGTCGCCAGATTAAAGGGACCCCTTTTCTAGGGCATTCACCAGTGTACTCAGCCCTTGTGAACATTTTTTTTGTGGTAACTGATAAACATACATTTGTATCGGTCGAATTTTTTTCTTTTTATTAATATCTTTATTGCTATCAATGGATCCGAGTGGATTCAAGCTCTTTATATATTTTCCGTTATCACTGCACTTGACAGTCCTCCTAGGCGCCATCTCGTCTAACTAGCTGAACTAAAATTGGCTCTAGACTTGCTCTAGAGTCTGCCTCCATGAACGGAATCTGGGGAAATTGAATGCAATCACGCGGCAACACATTATTGTTATTACATTCAGACGATAAAGAATTCGAAAATCAGAGGCTCGGATAATCGAGGTTCTACGGTACTATTAACCCTTAATTGGGCGCGCCTAAAAAGTTGCACAATTAGTTGCAATTAGTAAATGAAAATAAAACACGAATTACATGAAAAATCAAACTTTTATTAATGAGAACATTTAAATTTACATATTAATCAATCAATTAACTCAACTTTTAGACTTCTCTTTAATGACAATTAACAGCCTGGAAATCTGCTTTGGGGTGTACGACACCCCACGCGACCAATAAGGGTTAACTAAGTTTTTGTGAAAAAATCAAATGCAAATTAAAACTAAGAAATTGAAAATTTTATTTATTGCACAGACGTACGTCAAACAATTTTCACAACACGTTCATAAAATCGCAGTCTCTTTGAAAATTCCCCGTTCGAAAGATCCATTCAGTAAAGGAGGGAGCACGGCCGGAGCCAATGCGTCTTAACTGATAACCGGTGCGCGCGTTATCAGCGGGAATCATTGCACGGTACATTAATCACCGAACACAATTCTACTCGCTTATGTAAGGGCATTTCACATTGCTCGCGATACAAATTATCAGCGTTTCGCGCTCGCTCGCGCGTTGATATCGATAGCCGTGCGAATAACCGTCGAATGAAGTTGAAGGTGGAGTTCGTTCCCGGTCGGACGAGTTCTCGATGAGTGTCACTGTTATCGTGACTCGCGATAAGAGATAAGGGAGCATCGGCGAAGACGGTTTCCAGTCTCGCACGAATGCTCGAATTCATTCGACGCGGCCCGGCGCGATAGAAAAAACAATGCAAATCTAAACGATCCGTGGAAATCGCGCGCGCTTGTGACGATAAAAGTTGTCCTGGCGAGAGAAAAAGAAAAGTGAACTCGCGGAGATAGTCGGCGAGATAAAAGCCGTCGCGCGACACCGCACTTTTGCTGCAACAGGTGGTCGAGGAGCGCGTTGCACCGATGGGACCGAGTGCATCGCGAGCTGCATCGAGCCCTCGCTGCATACGAGTCCTTTACAGGCAAAAAGAGAACTGATTGCACACGTAATACTACGAATTCTAGCGGAGAACATTACAGTTATGAAATATTGCACGGAGTTCTCTACAATTTCATTTTTCCAATACAGACGAGTTGTCGGTGTTATTTTTTTTATAGTTTTAGAATTTTAGAGTTATTTTTCTCGGACTGTTTCGTATGAATTCTTCGTTTGCATTTTTATGGGATGGTGGATCGCGCGTTTATATTGAAGATTAAAGTTATTACATCGTCTGTATAGTGCGGTTTTTATTTCTATCGCGTTTTCTACGGTACTTTCGATCAAATTACGTAACAGCGTATGACGAGCAAGGGCGAGGTGGAGCCAAAGGCTGTTTCGAAACCAGACCGGCAAACTAGGTTGAACTAAGTCGAGAAGAAAAAATGATTTCGTGCCTGCGTTTGGGAACTAAGCTCGAGTCGAGTACCTCCACCTATCTTCTGTAAAGTCTTCTTATACTTTCTGTATTGCCTGACGTAGTTATCTGAACAGATTAGAGTGGAATATCCTATTCATTTTGTTATTATTAATCTTCTTGATTCAGCTTAAATCTGCCCGCCAGGCGTTCACGAGGCCCGATTATGTTACAGTATCGTAACTTTCTCACGTAACCAGTGAACTATCCGAAACTTAAAAATCCGACTTATCAGCTGGATCGTGTTATGTTAATCAATTCTAATCGGGCGGTGCTACATTCAGTATCTCGAGAACGGATTATCTCTCTTCCGCGATTAAGCAATTGTTTCGATGAGTATTTCTGCACGGTTAGATTTACGCAGTATTGTGCTGAAATTCGCAAATTTCGGGGCAAGACATTTTTCTTATTTAACAATGAATTAATCCCCTGTCATACGATTCTCTTATCCCGAATAATTTCCTTAAAAGAAAAAGAAAATTTACTTCGTGTCTACACATTAAAGCTTAAATATTGATAACTTGGTGGTCCCAAAGTCACTAGACTATTTCAAATTCAAATTTGTTCACGTAAAGGAATAAATGCGAATTTTTATAGAGGCATTGAATCCTACTACTTTGATTGGAAACAAATGATCGGTATGTATTTGGTTGAACAAATTTAAAATCTTCGTCACTCGATATCGTATGGCAGTGAATTAATCTTGAAGGCGTAGCGTATCATTCGATACTCGGGCGACTGCGTGAATGAATCATTCGATTGTTATTCCGATAGTACTCTAAGAATCGATCTTCGTCGTATACTAGCAGGTGCATATTGAACTTGGTCCCATCGTCGGCAGGCTGCACTCTGATCGCGCGATGATGCATAGATCGGTTGGATTTAATCGTGCACGTTCGTTTCGATCCGATGACGCCGGCGAACGATCGAGCGAAACGCTCGTTGATCGCTCTTAAATTAATAGAACGGCCGATCAACGAACGACGCTAATTGCCCGTGTTCGTTATCACCGGTACCATTGGCACCGATGAAAGCTGGTCAAGCGTTTTCGCGCACCAAATGCGAATTCCCGCGGCCGTAAAAAAGCCAACGGTCCGATAAAACGGAATTCCACAGTCTGTTATTTATAACGTCGCGCGCAGCACAGTTGAACAATGTCGTTTATTTCGGTGCGAGGGATGGGAAAGAAGACGAAAAGTTGTGGACATCTACCCAATGCTATTTATTGCTGCATTTCACCGTACGCGGTACGTTGTCGATATATTCTTTCTACCCCCATTTCTTTTATTATTTATTTATACAAAATATAAAATGCAATAACCAAATGTAATCGTACAACATAACAGGACCATACGTCAAATCGATCTGAACAACGACAAAACAAAAACGTAGAGCACGAAGTACGGAACAAAATACGAGTATTCATGACCTACGCTGTGTTAACATAATTTATATTTAAAATCGCATTGATTATACTCAACACTTAGCGATCACAATGATTTTGCCATTTGATTACAATATTATCTCTTTATAGTCAAATATTATTAGTTCATAAATATTGCATCATTTCTTTAAGTAGAAATGTATATTTTTTGTTGTACTAATCGATTTCTCTGTTTATTCTGCGTAAATAATTATTAGGGTACCATAGCAAAAAATTATTAAATTATTTTCTTGAAGATATTTATAAATAAATATTTTTTTCGTAACATGAAATAGATATTCTGCATATTAAAGAAAAATTTGTTACTTAATATAAAATAAATATTGTATGAATATTTGAATATTTAAAAAAAATTGAATCTCTTTTTAAGATTTTACGAATGCGTATACAATATTTTGTGCTGCTAGGGTTACTTCTCATTTCTCGAGAAATAAAAAATGTTGAGAAATCAGGAGCATTAGTTGGATCAGACCAGTCGCCCGTAATTGCGCGAGAAACTAAGTTTCATCCGAGTTAAGTACCGAGCAACAGCCGCGATCCGTCCGAAACGGATGCCGGCATTAAATCTCGATCGTGCCTTCTTAATTGATCGTATATTTCGATCAAGGTCAACCAAGAGCCAAACGATTTAAATATTGATCGATTAGCGGTATTAATAGTCCGATCGCGATGTGCACGGAGCGTCGATCTCCGGGGATCGTGTTCACGAAGATCAATATTTTCTCCCGCGACTACAGTTTTATAACTGTGAACCGGCTGAATGGGCGAACTGAACACACGTTGTGCACATCCGCAGTACGTGCCAGACAATTTCCGGCGGCGCGAGGCTCTAAACACGCTTCAGAAAGTTGTTTTCCTCGCGAATTTGCGGGCTATCGATTCCGCCTCGGGTTTCGCGGAAAAACGCCCGCGACCACGGTTATTTCGATCCCCGTTGAAACAATGCGAAACGATCGCGTGATGATCCGGAAAATAAATTTCCCTCTTTAATCCTTCGCGGGTGAAAACATTTTTTATCGCCTCAGCATCTCCTTTACGGCTACAATTATTAATTTTATCTCGAATATCTTCACAGAAGGTAATTTCTATATTCTACGTCCACGTTTGCTCGAACGCTTGAAATATTACTCTGGACATTTCAACTTTTCTTACCACTAATGCGAAGAATAATAAAAAAAACTCTTTTAACACGTTGAAGAACATAATACCGTGCCTCCAACCGCACCACGTTCCGTATATTTTCGATGGAACGTTCTAAAATAAAAGGAGGCTTGATCGACTCCGAAAGTTCTGTCGTTTCAAAACGCAGTTTCGGACACGTGTTCCTCCGAAACGTTACAATAAAAGTCGCACGGTGCAAGTCGAACTGTTACGTCTACTCGTTCGCGATTAACATCGTGCCAAGTTAATTGTCTTTCGATAAAAATTTTTTATGTAAGCACATAAAAAACGAAATCTCAATTTAGCTTTTTCCCTAAAGAATGTCTAAAAAAGTTCACTGTACCAATAACTATTGGTAACTGTTTTTATGTTCTCAGCGGCAAGTTCTTACAACTGGTTCGATCGGTTATTAGATTTCACGAAGTCGATTCTTCAAAGCTTCGGAAAAGTTATAGCCCTACAATCTACGATCGACATCAGGAAACAAATATCGATAATTATATAGGAAAGGTCTGCCTATACCGATTTTGATGAAATTTTAATATATTATAGATTTCGACATTTTGAACAACTTTTCCCTTTTCCGATATAGGGGGGTCGCTTTTAGTTTTCGAGATATTCGCAAAAAGCTATTGCCAATACTGTATTGAATATTCCGGATGCTTGTACGCTCCGTGGCAACGCAACGCTGATCCGCGCGGCGTCTGTTTACCTTTTTTTGTAAACACGCTGTGAGAGAGAAAGCAGGGTCTCACTCTATGTAGGATGATACATACACTAAGGTGAAGTGCTCTGTCCCTGGACAGCATGTTTTTCTATTTTAAATTTTATCACTTCAGACAAACAAAAATCATTTTTCAAGAGTTTCGATCAAAAGCATTGTTTAGATTAATATCTTAATTGTATGAACAAGAATAATTCAAACCTATAGAATGCGTTGCTGCATGACATATTAAAATTTCATCAAAATCGGAGTAGGCAGACCTTTTCTATATAATTACTCAAATATCTATTGGTGTTGGTTTCGCGTGTAGTTTTTAAAATCGCTATAAAAACCCAGAGAACGGGTTTCCGTGGTGGTATCGATCAAAGTCGACGGAAAATGGTGTTTCCGATGTCTAATTGAGTGGTCCCATAAATCCAACGGTAATAGATATATCGCACGGTGCGACAGTCTCGCGTAGACATTCCATGGTGCTCGTGGCACGATCACATCCTTGTCGGCGAGTCGCATATTTCACGGTATAAGTTCTGGAGCGCGAGGCACACCGTCGAATAATCGAATTCGGGATCTGTTTCAGGGCGATTACATCAGGCACCCGGTTCTTTACGAACTGTCGAGCAAGTATGGAGTGGCTGGCAGTGACCAGGTGCCCTTGCCGGCTCGTCTCGACGAGCTCCGGGAGCACATACGCCGAGAAATACGCAAGGTATGTCGACGTTTCGCTTATCCTTCTCTGGCCACACACCTCTTCTACGAAGCTCTCTTTTCTCTCTCTCTCTCTTTTGCTCGAGGTGTACCTTATACACGGTAGCATCGCTCGCACGGGTACACGATTCCTCGGAGGAAACGGGGGTGGCAGGGGAAAAGAGGATGGAGCCTCGCTTCCTTCTTGTCCTCTCCTTTTTCGCTGATCTCTGGATGGGAAAAGATCGAGGGATCCTCGTGTCTGCGATCGGTGAATTACGCGATTTAATTCAATTAACGCTCGGTGACAAATCTCATCAATTTTTACGGCGATTGTTGCGTAGATTAATTGTAGCGGGACCGAGAGTTTTGCCGTTAATAAATAAATAGATCGAATCAATGGTAGCAACGATTTAATTCGTTTAACTCTCGGTGACAAATCTTATCAATTTTTACGGCGATTGTTGCGTAGATTAATTGTAGCGGGCAATACTCATTACGCATCAGGATCCGCAGTTTGATAATTAACGTTCATCAAAATTTTTCCGTTCTTCGAAATTTTCAGAATTCACCAAATTGATTGGATCGAATATTAGTATTTTTGTACGAAACAATTCTGAGAAATGATCTGGCCATTGTCCGAGCCGATATCTCGTTATTTTCCTAACGCTGAATGAAAAGTAGAAGGTTAATTCGTGACGAGGGAGTTGGGAGGGCAGGAAGCGAGGTAGCAACATTAATCTGTGGACGAAGGAATTATTGCAAGGATATTTTTGCTGTCGGTGATCGCGTTGTTATTAAATATGGAAAAATAGGGATAGTAATGGACCGTGTAATTTCTGGGTAGACTGAGAGAGACACGTGGGATCTTAGAGTAGATAGAAACTCGAGGGGTGGTCCGCGTGGAAACGAGTTCCACGCTCTCCCTTTTCTCTTCCTCTCACTCGGCTCGTTTTTCCTTTTCGTGATTGCACCGCGACCTCTATCCATACAGTCTCGTTGAGCCGAGCTCGGTTTAGCAAAAATGTGATTACACCCTTGCCTCGCCGCGTTTATTCCGCGTCTGGCAGCTGCAGTTATTCTTCGCGAGGATCGTTGTACGCGAGCCTGGAAACGGGGTCGGGGATTTCAGAACCGTTTAACAAACGGTTTTCTATTCCAGGAACGCGTGACCATATCGGTTATCCTGCATCCTTGGGCGAACGCTAATTTCCTCCTGCAAATGAAAAACCGAATATTCAGCCGCGTTCTAGATAACTTTGAAATCAGATTCTACCTCCCTTTCTTTTTCCTTCAACAAAATTTGATAAAAATTTTGCGGAACCATTCGGGTAAAACAAAACTGTTTTAGTAAAACCGTACTTTTCGCTTATTTTTTTTGTACATTATAATATATAAATTGGTGTCTTAATAAACATAATAAAAAATAACCAATCGTTATTGAGTTTGAATTTAGTTGACTGCATGCATGCAGTGCTCCATGATTTAACCCGGCTACGATTATTGGGTCCATGTGGACCCAAAGCATTCTTCGCGCGCTTATAACTTCCAAACGGAAAGGTCGGCGAGTCTGAAATTTCTTGGCGGAGAATAATCGATGAAAATCTTCCTTCCACTTAAAAGAAATATTCAAAATCCTTTTTGAAATAGTTGAAATAGAAATTACTCGCCTATTCGTCCAGCTAACAGCGTGCGTTCGATTGAAAGATTTCTACTTTACGTCCTTATTGAAAGACGTTTTTATTATTAACGTAATGAATAAAAATTATTAAAATAATAAAATAATAAAAAAAAATTATTGACGTAATTATTGCTCTACTAACCATAAAAATAATCCTTGTCAGATCGACGACGCCTTCCACGCGGTTTATCATACTGAATTTTTCATGTTTGATGTCAGATACGTTATCACTGACCTCGAAAACATCTGATTACAAACTTTTAGAAAGGTCCAATGACATTTCGTCGTTTGCCAGTAAAATCGCGATCCTGTACCACTGTGCATCATTAAACGCCGCTCGCGAATATTATTCACGGCTCTTGCGCACGATTAGAGGGTACGGCGGCACCCGTCAGGTGCGAGCTCGCGGGTGAAAAGTTATAGGAAATCTAATGGGAGGGGGGTAATAGAATGAGAGGATAGGCCGTATAGCGTTGCTATAATTTTACGTCTCATTTGCCGCGGCGAACGGGAGGGGAAAGAAAGAGAAGAGGAGTGGTTGTTTCGATGCACAGAGAACGACGCTGGACCGATCGATGGATCGATAACAATAATAATAACCGTTCGCATCTGAATTCCGTGAAGCGAGATTCCGCTTTTGATTCGGGGACAACCGATCCGGGACACATTCGTTCTCGATGACTGGCGAAAACGATCCTTGCCTCGGCTTCATTGCAACGTTCGACTGCGCGCATTAACGAAACAATGAACAATAAAGCGTGTTTGTTGAATTGTGACGAAACCGTTCCTACCGGCAGCCTTCAAGCTACGCGGGATACGCATGTCGAGGCCATCTTCGAATCGTAACACGATTACATTTCGATCGCTGCTATTTTTATTACCCACACCTAGAAGCATCTCGAATTTCGTGTAGGAGTAATAGTACAGTCATTTGATTCGAAAAAACGAAGTTACCTGTAAAGTTTTCCGCGAGTTTCGAAAATTGGTAATTTTATAGATTTCGATGTGCTCTTTCCGAATTTCAACTTTGCCGCTCGCGCCGCCATATCGGAAGAATGGCGCCTAGTAGCAGTTTTTTGACAATATTTCCTGTCCGACTCATTTTACGATAAAAACATTTTTTATACAAAATTAAACTAGAGAAGTGTTCTACAATTTATCTAGTAACAATTTTTTTGTAAAATCTATAGTTTTGGCTTACGAGCGCCGCAAACTATTATTCATTTACACCAACACGCGTTAAACGTACCAAATTGAAATCTGAAACCACGTGTTGTTCCATGCCGTTACACAAGTTACCGAGGAAAAGACACGAAGTCAAAAGAAACAAAACCAATCGGAATCCGATTCGTGTTAGAGTCGAGCATAAAATAGTAATTCCAGTAAATAATAGAGGATGAAATTAAAATCTGATTTTAATTGAAATCGTTAGAGAATCGAGATCTCCGATTGCCGTTGTATTGTATTTTTCTCGAGATAGTAATTGACGGTGGAAGTCGTTTTTACTGCAACGGTAAAATTGTATCTGTAAAACATAGTATTGTATAAGCAATTACTGCGCATTGAAACGCGAGTTCTACAGTGGCAATAAATGTTCCATCTTTTTTCTCGGACGATTTTATTAACACATTGAATACGGGGCAGGTACCGATACAGTTCTTGTATATTCAGCATCTGTGATCATTCGCGACACATAATGGAGAAAGATCGTAATCGTTAAAATCCTTAAAAATAGCTCGGGGTAAAAAGTGGATTGATTAAGATTCGACCGAATAAACGATAGAGGTGATTAACTGGCGTCGAGCGAACGCTTTCGGGGTTGAAAGGCTTACGAATTGAATCGATCGCGGGGGCGGTAGTAGGAATTAAAGATGACCAGCTGGCGTGAACCGACTCGAACCTGTCCGCTCTGTTGCAGGAGTTGAAAATAAAGGCTGGCGCCGAGAAGCTGAGGGAAGTCGCGACCGATCGTAAAGCGCTGTCCGACGTGGCGACGATCGTGAAAAAGGCGAACAGCAAGCTGAACGAGCTGCAGGCGGAGCTGCAGCAGCTCGAGAGTCAAATTATATTGACGCAGGGCCAGCCCCAGTCGCCCCAGCAAAATCACTCGAACGGTCAAGGTAAGAAAAGCCCGAAGTCTCTCTCGCTCGCGCGCGCACACCGGCCGACACAGAGATACCATCTTTGTAGTCGCGTTAACGCTGCATGCCATTGACCGAGAGGATAAGCCAGGACTTCATGCTCGCCTAAACGGGTTTTATGTAATGCCGCGGCGTTAGACCTTTCCGTGCCGATCAATTACCGGACTCTTGGCTTGAACCTTGCGCGCACCGAGAACAAGAACCAGTCTCTCTCTCTCTCTCTTTTTCTTTGGACATCGTTCTGTTGCTTCCAAACGAGTTCAAGGATTTTTTAGTAATCACGCGAAATCGGGATTCGGCAGGACCCTACCGTGCTGGATCGTTACCCTTGCAACATCCATGGGATAATTACACATTGATATAATCGTACCGTTCTTATATAATTTGACCATCAATCGGTGGCTCTGCGATCAAAATCGAAACTTGGGTTCGAGGTCCAGGCAAATCTTTATTTCCTCAGAACTTGCAGAAAGGTTTAGATTACGGTATCTTCTCGATGTTGAATTTAAAGCTGCACGTTAAAAAGGCAGCGAGATAGTTAAACATTATTCGCTGTGATCAAAATATCCCTCATTCTCCAAAGATCAACGTAAAAGACTGGTCCACTCCGTTCCAAAGCGATCCATCATTTCGCTTATCTGATTCCAACCGCATAATTACGTAATTGTTGTCTAAGCCGGCTACCATAAGCGCGCAAAAAGCCTGTTCGACCCGGTCGGCGGATTTTTTCCTGTGCCCTTTTTACCGACGTATCAATTAATGTTTCTGCTTATTCACGGGCAACTTATCGATACATCGTAGTAATGGCGAGAGTACGTTCCGGTACGTTCCCTCCTACCACGCTAACGACTGGCCAGTGTCGTTAACGAGCGGCCACTTAATAACTCCACCCGCTAACGAGCCGTCGAGACGACGTCTTCGGGTTTATAAAGCTCGGCCGTGCATGCGAGCTACCGCTTCATTCCCTGTATATCGCATCGGGCTCGGCAAATCGAGCGTGTCCAGCCCCGAGGCGTAACACACACGCCGCGAGTATGCTCTTCGACGCGACGGATCGGTCCGTCGACGATCCGCGGCTTGATAAACTGCGCTTGAAAAATCGTTTACGCTCCTGGCGCGCAGTATTGCTCCGCTGGTGTTCTGGGTCCCGGGTAATTTGTTTAGCAACGCGATCCATCCCGCAGTCCCCCTGGGGGCGTGGTCAGCCTCGGTTTTTTTCTAAAAATGTTTATTAGCTTATTTGTTTGTTGTATATTATATTATATAAATTGGTGCCTTAATAAACATAATGCAAAATAAACAATCGTTATTGAGTTTGAATCCAGTTGACTATACGCATGCACTGCTCCAAGATTTATACACTATTATTTAACCCGGCTACGATCATTGGGTCCATTTGGACCCAAAGCATTCTTCGCGCGCTTATAACTTCCAAACGAAAAAGTCGGCGTGTCTGAAATTTCATGGCGGATAATCGATGAAAATCTTTCTTCCACTTAAAAGAAATATTCAAGATTCTTTTTGAAATAGTTGTAATAGAAATTACTCGTCTATTCGGCCAGCTAACTGCGTGCGTTCGATTGAAAGATTTCTACTTTACGTCCTTATTGAAAGACGTTTAGCATAATCTCGACCGTCGTCGTAAATCATAGTTTATTGCCCTACTAACCATAAAAATAATCCTTGTCAGATTAACGACGCTTCCACGCGGTTTATCATACTCGTTTCTGCCACGTTTTTGTGGAAGTTGGTCGAATTTCAGTTAACTCGTTCGAACGACTATTCTCTTTCGCACTCTTGTACGAATTATCAAGGTGTATAAAAAATTATCACGAACTGACTGGAGAATATACTCTTTCGATCACTCCTTCATATTTATAGAGATACTGATTCTCGTACTGCGGATCTTGTTTGTGGCTTCTAACAATTTTCAAAAATGCCGGTGTTTGCTAATAGTTACTATTTTCAGTCGATAAACTATTCGAATAGTTTCACTGAATTATCGACTGAAAACAGTAACAGCTGCCATCGACTTGTTCGATGTTTTTTAGTCGTAGGTGCCCATTACTAGGCTCGAGCGACGAGCGCATTGGAAACGTCACTTTGTACAGTTAGGTCGTTCCGCGGGACACGCGTTTCCAGTCAACGGAACATTGTCATCCGGAAACGGCACTCTAATGGCGTTTCCAGGCATTCCCCCCTTAGAGCGCGCGAGCAACGCGCCGGTGCAGTTACCGGGCATAAATTAGGAATGATTAACTGTGATCCTCGTAATCGCGGGTCATGGCACTCGGCGAACAGCCACGGGCGTAGAAACGCCGATTTTCGAACGATACTCGCGCGATCAACGATATCGTTCGGTGAATCAATTCGATTCTGAGAATCCATTCGATCGCGCTAATTGCTCCCATGATTGCGACTAATCCGCTGTCGAATGAAAATGTCCGGGCAGAGTACCGCGAAATTGATCGTGGGATTCTGCCACGTCAAAACACGATCTTTCTCGGCTCACGTGTTCCGACGGTCAGCGATTAAACAAGCAGACTGCTGCTTCGTCGGTGGGTGACATCATCTTTTGTCCCTAATCTGATTGTGCAAGCGAAAATCGCGACCCGTAGAATTTTTACTTTGAATTCAGCAGCGCCGGTTATTAATGAACGGTCTGAAATTTTTTATTATACGATTCTTGAGTAACAATTGTTAAATGTTATTGTACTTCGTAGAATAAAATCAAGTACCCAAATATCGCAGTCAAATTCCGTTGTCCAAGTATCGTAGACTGTCTTCCGCTGCTTCTGGTAACGTGAGATCGCCCGATAAGTCTATTAGTCATTATCTGTTAATTGACGTCGAGGATAGACCCGCGAAAGCAACAATGGCTCTTGTACTGGATCTGGTAGAGTTTCTGTGGGATGACTCACCTGCGCTTTTCAAGTGAAACACTGCTCCGATTCCCAGCACCTTAGACTCGCTATATAGTTCGCAGTGTTTCTCATCTGGGTAAACAAAAGGCTCGCGAACGAGTCGCGAATAATATAGTCGAAGAGGAGCATAATTTATACAGTGATTCCCACCAATATTCGGACCATCTTAGAAAGACGATAACTTTTTTAATACTGTACTATACGATTTGAATTTTTCGGGAAGCTAGAGCAATTAGTTTGCCACAGGATGTGAAACAAAAATTTTTTCGAAAATTACAATTGATTGGAATTGTAGAAAAATAATAAACGTTGCATTTTACAATTTTTTTATGTGGGCCTGTATTGAAAATTTAAAAAACACCTTTTTTTAGATCTGTGTAGAAATAAATATAAATGGTGGTCGCTAAATTGTAATCCTACATTTTTTCAGAAAGTTGTAAAAGAACATTAGCGCTGTAATATCTCGTACACTTAGAAAAAAATGATTATTCCGCAATTAGTCCGCATGAGGTAAATTAAGTTGCAATTTTAATTGAAAATTACAAGTTTAATATTTAAGTCAATATGTCCGTAGAGTGCATAGTCTTCAGTTGGCGAGTTTCTTCCGGGATCTGTCCCCAAATCGGCGAAAGTTGAACTCTACGAAAAAAATTGATAATCGTTTGATTGAGTAGTATCGGCAAATCGCGGGTTCTCTGATTTCTTCGACCTTGAAAGGCTGGTTACGCCACTGTGCGAAGCTGTTCGCTATCGCTGCCGCTTCGTGACGCGCCCGCGGCTCCTCGCGTATTCGCATATTCGCGTACTCGCTCGCTAGAAGACTAGAAGCGCGGCTCGGACTTCTGTTCCCTTTGAATTGACGGTAAGTGGTAGCGTCTATTTATACCGTGGACCCAGACGCTCTATCCAATCCAGTTAAGTCAGTCATCATACATTGTCGGGACTAGTAACTCGCCTTCGAGCCATCTCATTCACCCGCGATGCCCTGTGCCATTCAACTCGGCTCGAACAATGCGACTGCGTCGAGAAAAGATGCTGTTTGTGGGAACGAAATATCGGAAGTCTCTCGCCAATCCTTGCGTCGATAATCGCATAAATGATTTCAACCTCGGTAGAGATCTTGGAATACTTCGGCCATTTCTGCTATTCACTTCAAATCGATTAGATTGGATAAACATCAACATGTGCGTACTTGGTCGTGCTTTGGGTCATAACAGCCAAAATAATAGGTTTACGTTAAAAATCTGTATAACCTTTTTTGTAGAGCTTTTTAGTAGCTCCATTTTTTGTTTGAAACTTTTATCTTTAAAATCAATATTTTGATTTCATAGATACTTCAAGAATGTTTGTTAAAAATCCTAGGGTAATATTTATTTTATCCTCAATAAATAAATGATATACGATCGTCAGGATCGATGAGACGCAAGGAATATTAAAAGATCGATAGCTAGCAAGAATCTCGACTTTCCAGTTTCTATTTCATTAAATAAATTGCTTCTGCGTTGTGGGACTTTTGTAGCTGTTGTAGCTGGCGTTATAATGGTGGTCGACGACCATTATAAAGTAACTCGAAGCGGTACACGTCCAAGTCGTCAGCCACGGTATAGAGGAACGTTTTTAAATTAAGGGACCGTGGTTTGGAATGTGGGTCAGGTGGCGTGGTAAATCCGAGCGTCTATTTAAAACGATAATAATGTCTTGTTCGTATGTAGAGCGAAATCGTGGACCCTTCTGCGATTATTATTAAACGTCTCATAAACGTACCGAACGATTCCGGCCGCCAATACGCAAAATCTGGAACACGGGACGCTGAAATCTGTTACATTGCTGTAAATCTTCCCCCCGTTTCTCTAGACATGGGGAAACGTTAATCACACAAATCGCGACAATTTTAACAAATAATTTAAAGTGACATTTTTACGAGAAGTAGCATGGAACCTGTTTTTAATCCGTCTAAAGACGTCGATATATTATTTTCAACTTATTAAGATCGGTAAAAAAAGGATTCGAACAATTTTCAATTTGCATATAAATCCGCAGTCTACTTTTGATTTTCTTTCTAACCAGCTGGAGGACCCACCATTTCCATAGCGATTGATATCGAGTATAAATACAATTTGATTAAATCATTGCATTTTTAAAGTATTAGGTTGTCCCAAAAGTTTCTTTCGGAATGTGTTCCTTCAATGTTGCTAAATAAATACAAACAATGCGACAATCTCCATGTTAATGTTTTAGTAGTTCCTAACAGGAATTTGGAAAAAGTGCATGAATTGACAAGCAACTTTTGAGACAGCCTAATATTTATTTAGCGATATTAAAGGAACACATTCCGAAAGGAACTTGTGGACAACCTGATACATTTTTTGAAGGTTCTCGATGGAGGATCTAATTCGAGGTTCAGGGCCGCGTCGCTCGTGTTCCACCGAAAACCAGAGTAGATTCGGATGAAGATATAGAGACGGTAGAGAGGAGAAAGTAGATTCCCAGTCTCGTCCTCGAAGAAGCGAATAACGAACGCCGCGCACGAGGGCTCCCGGCTTCACTTTCCAGTTGGCCGAGCCGTACGTGCGTGTAATACGCGTTCTTCCACCGCGAGGGACGGTGAAAACGCTTCTCCGCTCGCACGGACACAGACCCGAAGTACACCGGTGTCCACAATACGATCAACAGCGCGTTTACCAGAGTCGATCGGTCGAAGGATCGGTCCAAATCGGATCGGATCGGTCCCGTTGCGAGCTAGCGCGAGTACCGGGCCCGAGGCGGTCCCAGCCTGGCCCGCTTCCACGCGGATCGAGATCGCGATTCAACCCGAACCCACGCTTTCGCATTCCACGCTGTCGAGATATCGAACGGGCCCTCGGGGCCCTCTTCTACATCTTCGGAGTCCTTCTTCAGGGGCTACTCGCTTCCATCTACGACCCTAAACGATAACCGCGCAAATTTCTTGCGGACCCAAAGAAACGTAAAAGAACAACGAAAAACATCGAATTCTCATGTTATTATCTATGATGCACTTTACGAAACAAATTGGATAAAATTGTGAACATTGCTCTCGACGATATCCCACTACTGAATTTTTATGAATCTAGCAGCTCTGAAACTTTACTAGAAACATGCATTTTTCGGATTTTTCGAAAACAAATAACTCTAATAATGGCTATCTAGCTCTGAGCACTATTGTAATTTTTTTATCCATTTATCTTCAAGCTGACCAAAAATCAAACTTTGATTCTAATGTAAATTAACTGGGATAAAAGTGTAGAGAGCCCCGCAGCTCTAGGCAACTTTACAAATTCTGAAGTCTGAATTTCAGGTCCACCCCTGTAAAAAAAACAAGGGAAGGTTAGAGGGAGGGGAGCTAGTGCATTTTTTATTCCATTGTATCTCACATTTTTCATATTATTTACTATTGTATTTTAGAAATTTTTAAATTGTTTTCCGGCTATTTTGACGGCCACGGGCAACCCCAGCTTAGAATCCGTGTGAAATGCAAGTCGTCAATCAATTCTCGACTCGATGAAACACAAAGGGCGAGGGTTCCACGTTCTAGAAGCCAGAAAGAGGGGAAACCCGCCGCAACGAACCGTTACTTCGACGAATGCACAGGTACACTCGATGCCCTGGCTAACATTATCATAATTTCGCGGTGCGGGATAAACGCAGGCGGCTTCGAGCGGAGTTCATGCGTGTCGCGAGATATCTCTGTTACCGGAGCACGGATCATTAAATTTCTAAAGTTTCCGCGAACTGTCGCAAGTTTCAGTCAATCATTGTAATTTAGGGGTGAACAATGGTAACAATAGAAATATGGCGTTTCCAACACCCGTCTATTATAGAACAGATCATAATAGTTCACCGAAACACAGTTTGATCGGCAGTAATTGATAAACCGTGATCGATATTGCGTACTTAAGGCATTCACGATTCTATAAATGTCGTTGCAATAGTGGAGCATAAAATGAAAAGATGAATGTTTCACATCATTTCATATCATTTCTTGGAATTTCGATGACGATACAGGAATGCCACAATATAAAGAAATCAAATCTCTATTTTGTAGTAATCTTGTTTACTGGTATTAGCAATTTATACTAATCTTTACGGTCTTATCTACTTTGTACAAATACGAATTGAAATGTGTCATTTATTCAGCAAACAAGCAAACATTAATTAATTCAGCGCATTAATCATTCCAAAGTGCTTGCATAGATACTGCAGATCTTTATCTTGTGAACTGAATAACGTAATTGTTCGCTTTACCCAAATTACTTTTTCATCGGCATATCAATTTATTCGGAGTTAAGTGATTGTCACTGCGATAGATAATAATGGTGGCAGTCTAATATAATCGGCGGCGACTTAATAAATTGATAGCAAGCACAGCCGGTAGTCCGGTCCTTGTCTCCCGATTAAAATCGAGAAATACCGGTACCGGGACGACCACGATTCCGTAAAACTTTTCTGGTTTACGGCCGCAGGTTTCTCTTTCTTTCCCTGGCTGCTATCGTTGTTCCACGGCGTTCGTTTAAGTGACCGGACCGCTTCCAGACACTTACACGCAACGCGTTACATAAGTCGAGTAAGCTTCGTCTGCGAATCGCCTCAACCGCTCTGGATTTTGAAAAATCTTCTGAAAAAAATCTTCTGGAATACTCAAAGTATGAACGGAATCATCAGCCTCCCGCTCGAGTTGAGTAACACCGGTGAAAATTTTACTGTCGCAGTTTAACTCCGGTCCTAATTAGAACGATTATCCTAATTGAGGACTTTAGCGCTGTTCGGTCGACGTACAAAAGCAGCTGCGAGTTGCCGCAACTCGTAGACGAGACGCAGACGGAACTTCGTGCTTCCGTGAACTAGTTTACGGAAAACGAAAGTCAACGAAGTTTCTCTTCGTTGAAGATTTTGTCGTCGAAACCAGAATCTAGCTTCAGGAAACGAACGAAATTAAACAGGAGATTGTAGAAAATTTCAAGTGCAAGTATTTAATGATTAAAAAACTATGATCATCGCCATCGCCATGCACCGATGCTTCGCAACATCGAAGAATAAAATAGCGAATCGAAGTCGCCTAACGAGGTGACTGCATCCTAAAAAGAAGTAAAGCATGCGTATCATGACTCGATAAAATGCTCTAGTCGTAAAAGGCGAAATGTTCTCTGCGCGCTAATCGCGACCACTTAAAGTTTTCTTCCACTCATTAAGTAGAAGAACAAATTGCCCTAACGTGACGGAGACGTCGTGAAATCCGCGGACTAATTGATCGGTGGAAGAAAAAACACGCGAAATGCCGCGCCTTTCACTCGGAACGATTTATTTTAAAATTGTGTATCCTGTTCGAAAATCATTATCTCGCGGATGATCGATTTCGCGATATCCGTGATTCAGGGGTTCACGTATTCGAGGCACGCTCGTGTCGTCATCGCGCGCGACGCGAGTAAAAAATCGGTGATCGATAAGGTCTGAGTCACGAATTACAAAAGTGCCTCGTAACTATGACACGGTGCCGTTGACGCGTATCCTGCGGATTGCGAATTCGCGTTTATCCGAGGCGAAGGTGCGCAAAGTGCGAACCGATCGGGCTTCCGCGGCGATCGCGCGCGCGTTTTCACGCCCACGGTCCTCCAACGAGAGAAAACGGCCCATGGGAGCCGATACTATCTAAACCGTTCTTATCACAACTCACCGTGCAAATTGTTCCGCCGACGATTTCCCGCTCGCTGCTTGTTTTACAAGACCGCGAACCGCATTTTCCAATAATCACAAGCTTGTCGTAGAAATCGGTCGGCCCAGCCGCGATCCCTATCGAATAATTGACGACCTGCATTCGATTCTGCTGATCCTGCGCGATTTTGAAACGCACATTGTCCCGATCGCGTAATCCCCAGAGGTAGCCCGATTGTTTAACGCGCTCACCGCCGTGTCACACATATTTTTCGACGGAGTTATTTCTGTTTGACGCAACCGATCGTTAACACACGGCGGGGGTGGAATTAGAGTGCAGGAGCGCCGCGATTTCAGTTCGCGCCGGCCGAAGACCGAACTCTTCCTAGTCACGCTAATTATTTTAATCAGTCTCGTAATAAGGATGTTGCAGACCCGGCTCGATTCCCGTTCACGGTGCGGCAACAATTATTTCTTACGTTGTATTAATGGCGGCCGCGCCGTAGGAAGTCTGGCCCATGAGGTTCCGGTCAGGGGCGCACCATGGCGTTCGGACACCTTAATCATCTTTCTTTTATCAGTCCTTTCGTTCTTCGATCTTTATTTCTTTCTCGTCTGATTTTATTAAAAATGTACATGGTTCGCCATGATAACATACAATTCTTCTATCCGCTATACAGTTATTGGGATAATTAATCGACGCGATACATAATGAATCGCCTGCACACATTATTAATTTCGATATACAGTTTGTTTTTCAGAATTTTTTCTGGGACACTTTCTATACATTAGTCCTGTAATTTTCTCGCAGATGCAGTTCCTGCATTTTTCTCGAAGAACGTGAAAAAATTAGGTCCTGTTCCCAATGCGAATTGCATAATGCGGCCCTGGTTCCGGTCCGTAAGCCCGCGGCCGCATGAATCGCGCGAACACGCGGAAAAATCATGAATGGACGAGAGGCCGTAGTCACTGCCGTACGTCCGGCGAAAGAGGAAACCATGTTACAGCCTATAGACAGCCAAGATTAGAATTTTTAATTTCGTACACGATCTACTCGCGGCGCCCTTTAATTGCGGTACGGGCTCGCTCATTAATCTCACGCCGCTTAATATCGCTCACGGCCAATCGCGAATCTTTTCTTCACACTGGCTGATCCGAATCGTTCCGAAACAAATTGTTAAAGGCTTACCGATCTTATAAATAAAAATAAAACGCTGTTCATTGGTAAGCGCATCGCTTCAGGACGGCTGGACTAATTTGGCTAATTTAAAAAAATTGTTCGTAATAGTCCGATTAAGGTTTTTAGGGAAAGAGAAATGGGAAAAATTTTCAGGAAAAAAATTCAAGACAATTGCAAAGAAACGTCGGAAGGTTCGGACAAACCTGCAAAAATCATAATTATTGAAACGGTACACAAAACGATCACGAATTTATTAAAATTTGGACAACGTCTGTCGGGTCATTTGAACTCGGATTTCCGAAATCATATAATAATAAATTTCATTAAAAATCCCACTACCACTTGCCAGGAAACACTAATCATATTCCCAATAAATCTCGCTTACGCCTCGAGAACGGGTTAATTGCTGGGAAATTAACAAAAACACGATTCAGGGTTTTCAGGGGTTAATCGAGGCAAAGCCGATCGCTATCGCGGAAGCGGATATTTTTATCTCGCGTCTAGCTCCGCGGATGAAAAGCTCTTCGGCAGTTTGAGCACGAAGTTTCACGCGATCCGAGGGAATTATGTACACTCGAGGAGACTTCAATGATGCGGACGGGTGCATCGTTTACGTTGCATTTCACGTTCGATGAGGGGGTTGCGAGCGTTGCACCGCGGGGGTCGTCAAACCCACGAAGACCGACCAGCCGAAAGCGAAAAGAGTGGCGTCGGTTCTTGAAACAGTCTGTTACTCTTTCTAAACGCTAGGATAATTCCATTGATTGTTTCGCGCGAGCGGAATATCGCCGTGGAGGAGGAACAGAGAGGATTGGCAGAGTTTCGCAGCCTGGAAACAAGGGACGCCTTTGTAGCCGCCCCCTCTCGATGCCAGAAGCGGAATATAATGGGGCACGTGTTCTGTTGCTGCGCTAATGACATGGTTTCAAGGAGTCCCCCATGCCGCCATTGTTCTCGCAATTTCTCCGCTCGCGAATTACACCCTCCCCACTTCCCTCGCATTCCTTTTGTTTCCTGTGTCATCCGATTCCTCCCTTCCGACGTTGTTTCTGCCCCTCTCGTCGTGGCTGCATCCTCCTTCCGGTTCGCTTGTTCCGGTGTCTCCGAGGACTCATCCGGTTGGCATAATTCGCCCTTTGCCAGGCAATCAACGCGTCGCACACCCCTGTTGTCGCTGCACGTGAACCCTCTCTTTAGTTAACTCGTTCAGTGCTGCAAGTTTTTCGTCGTTTTCGTCGCTACACTGCGAATCTTCAAAGAAACTGAAGATTTTGCCACCACTATTCGTTTCTCCGGTTATTTTCACCGTTAGAATGTTTTACGAAATTTTTATTAAATTAATATTTCATTAAAGTTTCGAAAGCATTGCAGCTAGTATTCCTGATTTTTCAATATTTTTCGTTTCTCGAGAAATGACAAATAAGACTGTATTTCCCGAGAATATATTTGTCAATATCCAATGCTTCCCGTTATTTTCTGGGAAAATATCCTTTAATTCTGGCTAGAACTTCAGTTTCATTGAAAATGTAGGACAGAAGTAACTGTAAGATGTTGGGCCGTGAAAGCTTCAAATCTCCAACTTACCACCGACACAGAGTTTTCTAATGGAAACGCAATTGTGCACCTATCACGATCGGTTTGCGTACAAGACACTGACACGGCCGAATAAGGCGAAAGAGAGGCGAGAACAAGACAGAGAGGAAAATAGGAGAGGATATCGGGCATGGGAATGCATACGGGAACAAGTTCGGGCTCGGGATCCAGGAGAATCCGAGCGTGCGGACAGGTTCCCCAGGAAACAAGGAAAAAGAACAACGGAAGGAAGAGCCGGTTGGCAAACGGAAAAGGATAATGACGCACAGAAAGGGAAGTAAATAAGAAGAGGACAATGAGGAGGATATCGCCTGCGGCTGAACGTCCCGGGGCAGCCATTAGGGGCTATTGAACGGCGCCAGATCGATTCTCTCGCTCGCGTACTTTTTATTGAAACGCGCGAGGATTTTCTGAAATCTGGATTTCCCATACTGTTGTTACGGTGACGATTATTCGAATAGAAAAATGAAAAAAATATGTAAGAAATGAACTACGACGTCCAGAAAAATAATTTTTAACTTCCCGATTCATAGGGAAGTTACTGTAATTTATTTTAAAATCGTGAATTTTTTAGGACATTCGTGATACGAACCCGAAAATTAATAGAATGCCATTTTTTAAATTTAATTTAATTACGAAAAGTTAACATTTTTATTTATCAAAAATCGTGACATTGTATGAAACTAAAAGTTACAAGTTCATACGTTACGCAAACATCGAAGGAAAGTTACAGCCCTAGGATAGAGATACTACCACGTATTCGCTTGAAATATGCTCGCAGAAAAGTCAAGTGTGAAATTGTTCGCAATTCGATTACAGCCACGATTTACCACGCGTTATCGTTGTTTTTTCCGCGGGTAAATCCGACATCTATCGATGATAAATCGTTCCGGCGAGGCCTTCACGGTTCACTCGGCTCGGAAGAAATTTTGTCGGCCAGGTACACCCGGAAATTCACGCGCTTTTCGCCATTGTTCGGTCCTGTAATGCCATTTAACCGACAGCCGTGTGCTCGCGCTCTCGAGACCGCATATATACAGGGGAAAGCTACGTATATCGTAACACCGAAGGATTTTTGACAATGGTTTCTTACTTGTGCGAAGTCCTGCATACCGAAATAAAAATTGGACGGAAAACGAGGATTTGCTTTTTATTTTGAGATTTTGCTATTACGTTAAATGTGAACAGCATGAAACAAGACATTGAGTATACATATACTGTTCATTCGAATTGATAAGAGCGTGTTAATTCACAGGGGGCGATTTGAACGATCGGTAGAAATTCGCCAATTTTCGTACATGGATTCGGTGATCGCGGGTGATCGAGGGATCAACGAGCGGCCATTTCTGTGTATCGGTTACGCAGGAAATCCGTGTGCCACGCCATAACCTGCTCGGTGTGTATCTAGCGCCCCGAGAGATCGCGAAAACCGAGGGGGGAAAATAAAACGGAGAAATAAAAGCGAAAGACACGAGGAGAAAAATGCTCGCTGGGCGTGTCCGTCCGCGTTAAAACAGGAGCCGCGCGTGTTTCGCAAGCGCCGCCGATATAATTACGTAAGTGGAATTGATTACTGTAATTGTTCGGGGTTCCGGCCAGCCCGGAAGCTGCACTTATAACTCGGACACTCGGTTTTCAGGAGGCTGCCGCGAGAGAGCCCCGCGATCTACTTTTCTCCGAGCCGGAGCGTGTCGTTTATGCAAATCGAATGTAACAACGCGAGTCCGCTCCATAGTCGACGGGTGGTCTCTTGAATCGTCTACAGGGCGTCTTGGAAATGATCCTTAAAATGATTTCTAAATGTGTATTTTTTATCCATTCAGATGGATTAATTACAAAAATTAATTTTGTCGGAGACAGTCGAGAAAAGTTCCTTTTTGAGATCTATACGCAATTATTTATTGGTTCAAACGAACTGATCTCATTCGTTGAATTGGACAAATTTTTTAAAATTATTTCAAGTCGATTTTGTTAATTAACGCCAATTTTGAGTCGACCTGTACAACGGGAAATATATTCCGCCGTTATTCCTAGAACGAAATTCCCTGAAAGATCGCTATAAATCCACGACGATCCGGCACAATAAATCGCATCGATTCACTGTGTATCGATTTAATATATTATAACACCGGCATCAGCTTTTTATGCAAATCCATGATTTCATAGTGTCTGACCTTAATTTACGCCCGCTGAATTACGCCGTAAAAGAGGAGCATCGGATCGCGCTCGAGGAACGTAGAATTTATGGGCGGCGATTACGTTGATATCGTGTTTCCATGCGCCTTTTTTCCGATTTCCGTCAGCCGTTTATGTAAATTTCGTGTTCTTGTTAGCTACGGAGTGTCGCCGTTTATTATCGACGGCATTTTCTCACCTGCTCAACGTGTAATTTTAACGAAAAACAGCATTCCGATATCCAACCAGCACTTCTACTTTTAATTATATCGAATTACCTTGTTGCCGTAGCGGATGATAAAGTTACGAAAGGTAATTACCACGCGCATTTTATTCACTTTGTGCGTTACAAAATGGCTTAGTCAGAAATATTAGCAGTCCCGTATTTCGTTCTCGAAAAAAGGAATTTTCCGACCGCGTGAAAACATTATGAATTATTATGAATTAATTTATTAGCGATTATCAAGCCAGGGCTTGCCATCTATTCTTCAATTAAGATGATATAAAATTAATTTAATATAATCTTAATATTGAAGGGGGGTAAAAAAGAAAGTGGACACTTTCGAAGGGTCGATGGATCAGAATACAAGCGTGAAAGATAATGTTCCCTGTTATTATTTTACCATTAACACAATTGTAAATTGTCGAGGTGTGCGATGGGCTAATTGATCGGTCGATTTTGCCGCGGATTAACGTTGCGCAATTAGTTGTTCGCAGTTCGCGATTCCCAGTCAGTGGGGCTACGGGGACTGTGGGATTCTTCCATTGCGTTGCGAGCCCGTGGCGAAAAGCGACGATGGGAAATTCGCTGCTAACGGTGCGCGCGCGAAACAAAAGAGGATCGGTGTGTATTCTTTTCTACCCTCCCCTCCCTCGTTCGAGGCGAAGTATTGTACCTGGCGGCGCATTAAACACGTGGGAGTCTTTTGCGCCGCCGCTCTGCGATATCCCCAGTGGGTTACAGGAAGTGAGATTCGAGCACTTTACGATTTCACTATTGGACACTTGAAACTCGCGGATGTAACGAGACGCGCTTATACGAACTAACCGCCCACGCGGATCGAGGCTGCCTCGGATCTAAACAAAGATCCGTTGGATCCGCGCTAAACCAGCGGGTTTCACCGATTGTTGCGCTCACCGCCGCACTTTTTAGCCTTGAAAAAATTCGTTAAACTTGCACAATCTCACGAAAATCGTGTTTTCTCCAATACCACGCGCGGAAAAAATTTTTTGCAACATGCTCCACATCTTTTGCCGTTTGCAAAAAAGTAGTAAAATGCAACTTTTGGTATTTTTTCTACAATTCCGATCAATTGCAATTTTGTGATAAAATTTTTTTCGCATCCTGTGGCAAACTAATTGCTGTAGCTTCCGCAAAAAAATTCAAATCGTATAGTACAATACTAAACAAAAGTCTTTTTAAGAGTGTCCGAATATTGGTAAGAGTCACTGTATGCAATAATGGTAAAATCTGAACAGTAATTTAGCATGTTCTCTGCATATTCCTTCAAATATATAATTCTGTAATTTGCGTTAGGAAAATTTATGGTATACGACGAAAATAATGAAATTCCGGTAATGTCTCTCCACAGAGATCGAGTAAGAGAGAGAATTTTTCCGTGAAACTCGTGCTTTCGTCGTTCAGACTCAGCCGGATCGTATCGAGAGGCGGCATTTTATTTTCAACGCCTATTTTCGTTTCAGACACGCCTCTGTCACCGATGGGGCCGTCGTCGCCGAGTCAGGAGGGTCTATTCACGGATCCTCGATTTTTATCCTTGGAGAAGCAGCTCAATATCGAACTCAAGGTAGACGTCGTTTATTAAGTAAAAAGACCAACCGGAGAAACGGGGAACAGAAGAGACGGAGAACCCAGTCTGTTCGAGTTCGAATTCAATAATATTCGAACAATACGTCAATTTAACCTTCGCGTTACTTCAATTACTGTCCCCGTCGACCGACGCGAGGGCGAATCGCGTTGCAAATCGCCTCGCGTCAAAGTTGCAGAAACTGCAACCTTCAGCTTTGTTCCGTTATGTCATTCGAGAGTAATTGCTAGACCGGGGATTATTCTGCATTAGCAACGTTCGGAACGTCCCGCAATTAGTAGAATTACTGGTGCCCCTCCGTCCAAGCAGAAATTGAACGAACGTTTTCTTCTTTTCGTAGTGTGTTGCTTGTTCGTGAAAGTCGGGTTTGAAAATTTGGCTCTTGGCTCGCGTGTCTGGCCATTGCTTGCTATTTCTACTTGCGTGTCGGGGTGTACAGTAAGTGTCGTTTTACGATAACGTAAAATTAATCAAAATTGGACAGAGACAGTGGAGAAATTTAATTGTTTCATTCTCTGTGTAATTAATATCGTAACAAGGAATATTGTCCCTTCGCTTCACGGATTGTAATTCCATTTTTGCTCGATTCAATAACGTGTTCGATTCACTTCGTTTTTAATAATTTTATTTTCTCGAGACTGTATTTTAAGGAGGAGTTAGAATGCGTCCACTCATAAATGTTTAGCAGTTTTCAAAATAATATACAGTGGGTGTACAAAGTGTTAGTACACCTTTCCTAACCAATTTCAATGAAGTTTTCAGTATGTTTGTAACTGCCACGGATCTACAAAACATATATTTTAAATTTTCATTCAGGACCCAAATAAAAAAGTTTTAAAACATTGTAATTGTAATTTTTGGAAAATTTTTTTTGCATATAATTTAGAGAAAACCAGTGCCTCTAATTGATTATAAAAAATCACGTCGCTTGTTTTTCACATGTACGTTTGGTACAATTATAAAAAAGTTATTCATAAAGTGTTTCCATAGAAATAAATTTGCAATCATAAATTGAAAATATTATAACTCGTAATTTCCAGTACTTCTTTAATTGACATAGCGCTGTATCACCGGCTGTTATTAGCAAATTAATAACTCGTTCGAAGGACAATCGACTCTCTCTCTCTCTCTGCTTACATAATAACTGTCTCTGCGAGTTGAGAAGTCTGAAACGCGTTTAAACGAACAACAATAAAGACTTTTTCTCGTTACTTTCGCATAGCGTTTGTCCGAGGATGCACACAAAAGCAGAATTGCGCGAGCATCCAGTTAATCGTTTATTCCACTTTCACGTTGTGATTTTTGTTAGGAGCTCCGAGGACTTTCGATCGCGGCTCGTGTGCGAATCGTTCGAGAGAAACGGGCGCGATTGCGCCAAGATCCACGGTCCGCTAATTACGCTTATTGTTTACGCATAAACGTGGAAGGCCGGTTATTATTTCGCACCGATCGCCTCCATATGGGCAGCGTGTGTGTCGTAATGACGCGTGTAATGAGGATCGCGCGAGCACCGTAACGATCCGTCTGCAATTCGCGAGCGATTAACGGAAGAAGACGGTAACAGAGTTCCACTCGGGCTCTTGTGAGTCAGCAGTGAATCGTCGGCAGCTTTTTTTCCACTAAAGATAGCTTCCACACATCGTCGCACGGCGATTTATACTAATCGGTGGACGCGACGAGCTTTGAACTTGCTTTTGTGGGCTCGTTCGCGAGATCAATTCAGTCGAGTTCAATCCAATCGTGAATATTACTCTTCTCTTCCCCCTTTTCCCTTCGTTCGTTCTTCCGAGATGCGCCTCTTGAACTTTTTATTATTATTATTTATTACAGACGGGCTGAAGCCTTTTACATAAGTGTTTACAAAGAAAAAGATAAAGACTACTCGTCTCATAACAAAGAGACGCGTACAAAAACTAGTACAAACGCTAGTTAGGTATAGGTATTAGAAATTAATTAAATTATAAATGAAGCTCTGGTCGGACACCGTTCTTCGAGCAGACTATGTTTCTATGTTCATTGTAGTTAATACTGTTCTTTTTTGTAAATAGCTCCGACTGATTTGAACGTATTCGGTTATTCAGTATTTATGTACATTTATTCAGTAATTATGAGACTGCGGATCTTCGTGCGAAATAAAAATTGTCTGCTTCGATTGCAAGAAATAGAAACTTGACCGACCCTTTTTGTCGGAGGGATTTAACTAGAATTAACTATACGCAGTCTAGACGCGATAATTCGAAGCAAAATCATAAAAAGCAGCACCGTCGTTTATAATCATTTAATCATACATTGCTTAATGCAGCGTCACTTAATTTCCTCGTTACATCGTCGCCTGTGACTATAAACATTCGCAGTGACGTTTGTAAAAAGCAAACGTCGATTCCTTTTAAAAAACAGCTCAACGCAAACAGCAATTTTTAATGATCTTTACCGAATGCTCTCTCGGGTTTTCAATAACAATGACGCAATGTTTTTGACTTCTGACATTGTACAAAAACACGCGATTCTTTTCTTTCTTTTAAAATCGAATCAGAAAATTCATTTCTTGCGATTCAAGTAGAACATTTCGAGTAAATATAAGCCGTTTAAACTCAACTATCTTATAACCATTCTCATAGCGTGATGGACAGTTAATTTTTTTATTTATCAAAAATCGTTACATGATATGAAACTCATAAATTACAAGTGCATATGTTCGAAAGATTTTGAAATTTCGAGCAGATGAAAGACTTCGAGGTCCCCTTCGTTCCTTCGAAGCTTCGAAAAAGTTACAGTCCTACTCCCAAATGATCGATGAGCCTCGAACTATCGATTCTGGCACCGACCCAATCCGCGAATGTCAACGAATCCGAAATCCCAAAGCGGTGATCCGCCCCACGACAAAATCGTATCTTTGCATCGTATTACCCGAGCCGCTTCAAACCGTAATAGGCTTAACTATCGAGCTGGTGAATACCTACAATGTTTAGGAAACGCGTAGTCCCACGTCAGCTCTCACAAGTGAAACAACGAAAATGCCGAAATTTTCGTGGAGAAAGGTGAATACGTGACTGGTGACTCTGTTATACAATGATCCATCAGTTTGTCGACCACGTTTGAATAAATGGTGATCGCAGGAAAATTTAATTCGTAGAAGAATGGCAGTTTAGTTCGTTAACAATTTCAACTGGGTGATCTTCCAATCGTGATCTGTTACGGAGACGTCATGAAAGACGAGGAAAATTGAGATGGCAAACGTTTGACCATACTCAACGTAATTACAATGTAGATATAAAATAATATACTATATATAATAATATATATCTATAATAATATATAACATATAAAATAATGTATAATATCTATAATAATATAAGTATCCTTGTATAAATAATAGAAGCACCGAAAAGTAAAATTACAAATTGCAATTCCCTTTAAAAATTAACAAACTACCGATCCTTTAAATAATAATAGTACCTAGCACAAGCCTACCTTACAACATCCCATAAAAGTGAAAACGATGCCTTCGATCCATCTAAAATTTCACAGAGACCGCGTACGGGAACAAATAGAAATGCTTAACAATTTCCCACGGAAACAGCTGCGTGGTATTCGCAACAGTAAATAACTGACGGTAATCGTGAAGCGAAGGGATAAATAGATTTGCACGGTGTATGAAACGAGTCAAGATAATTTAATGAGTGGTTTTAAAATCATTGGTTGAAAGGGACTCGGTTTTTACAAAGGGGTACCCGATCGTGTTTCCCAGTTCTGGTAATTTGTTGGTTAATACGTGTTCCCGTTGGCGTTAAAGGTGAAGCAAGGGGCGGAGAACATGATCCAGAGTTTAACGAGCGGCAGGGACAAGAAGTTGCTGCAGGAGGCGCAGCAAATGCTGGACGATTCCCGTGCGAAAATCGAGTTCCTACGTATGCGGATAATGAAGGTGCGACAGGCTCGTCAGCAACAAGAACGCGGCGATGCTCCGCCACCGAACGGAGAAGCAACTAGCAATAAAGGTACGCTGTTTTCCTTGTCCCATGGTCCAATCTGTAAATCATTAGATAACATTGCCCTCCGGAAGCCTTGCGTTTCTTCTACGCCAATTCGCAATTTTCTGCTCGGCAGTTCAAAGATGAAATCTACAAACTGAACCTGGAAACCCAAAAGACAAAGCGAACTTCTTTCGTTTTTTTATTAACCATTTTAGACCTCAATATTTATACATACATAAACCATATGAAATCAAATTAAATTCCTAGTTTATAGTTTATTCAGGAAATTAAAAATAAAAAAACAAGCTTCAATATTGGGTTTGGCAACTAACATTTCTAAGGTAACTGAAGTTTCATTTTACGCAGTTGATGAATTAACTTGGATCGCTGGACCAGCTCCAGCCAGAGATTTATAATTCCAATTTGAACTTCCTCTAGTGAACATACTACCTTTTAATATCGTTAACTATGATCTACCTTTTGAACTTCCTCCAGTGAACATATTCGTTTTTAACATCGTTACCTATGATTTACCTTTTGCATAATTCTTAATTGAACCCTGGCAGAGGAGGTGAATCGAGCTGGACCAGTTCCAGCCAGAGATTTATAATTCCAATTTGAACGTCCTCCAGTGAACATATTCGTTTTTAATATCGTTACCTATGATCTACCTTTTGCATAATACTTAATTGAACCCTGGCAAACAAGGTGAATCCGACTGAAGCCATTACTGACTTAAAAGCTTCGGCGAGAGGTCACAAGTTTAGCTTCCTCCAGCAAATCTCTACGAACATGCACATGCAAAGCAGGAACCACTGGAAACACTAGAAAAAATTCGAAAATACCGTCATAATACTTTCAATCTAATCAAATTATTCGATGAAAACATAAATCTCTGTTCAACTTCTGTTTCCTTTTCGCTGAGCCGTCAGAAGTTCCAGAAACCGCATATGGAGCGACCAAGCAGTTAGTCACTTGCGGTGCGCAATTAGTTGCAATTAAAATTCTGTCCCCCCGTCCTCTTATCGATATTTCCTCCTGATAGGCCGTGATTCATACCACAAACGCGTTCGAGCCCATTGCACGGTGCTAACTGCTGAAATATATTCCAGAGCCTGTCCATGAAATGTGATAGTAATTCGGTGGAAGTTACCGAAGGACGTTCGTAGAATGGTGGCTCTCCGTTCACAGCAAATTGTTTCTTTTATTTCTTTTCTTTCTTTTCGTTCGCGGTATTGTAACTCCTTCGATGCGAATAATTTTCAGTTAACGAGGCCATTTCAACGTTAGCGGAGCGATAAAGAGACTTAAGTAATTAGATTGTGCTCAACCAGGATTTTCTGATCGTCAGGACGCGTACTGATAAGGATACCCAGGTTTCATTTCCAAATTTGTATCTGTTCAGGTGCTCTATCGAGAACACAGAATCTTCAGACAGAATCAGAGGAGACAGTGTATTATTTTTAGTAATAATATTTGAAATTGAAAATAAATACAAAGTCCAAATTTTTTCCAATATTCTTAAAATAAAATGCTATTTTCAAAAATTACTGCCTCAAATAAATTTTTTAAAATAAATGGGATTATTTGCTATTTAAAATACTATTTTCCCCAGCCTTGGTTCGGGCTCGATACAAACGTCAATTCTAAATTTATTAACGAGTGCAACAATTTTATGATTTATTTAAATTTTCCACTATTTTTATTGAAGATATTGTAGACATTTTCATAAATGCATTTTGATAAATCACCAACACTCGATTTATCGACGGTAAACTCAAAAATAGACGCAACCGTACATTTCATTGATATATTGCGTCAGGGTGTAAATAATTCAATCGGTAAATGGATCGTGTTGTCTGCGCCAGTGTAGGCTATCGATCGATCGAAAATATACACACAGAGACGCGTATCACTTGAAAAATCCGCCATTATCCGTTCCACTTGACCCGTCCATGAGATGTGCGATTCGAAAAGAGTCGAATGGGACGTCCTGCCACGATTCGGAGGACACCGGCAGTCTCGCATGACGTAAAATCAATCTCGCTTTCGGTCTCTCGACATCACCAGATCGCTGGTCGCATTTCAGTGCGTCGCCATTCGCGGACAAATCCTCTTCTATCTCTATGTGCTTTCGATCCATCTTCGCGAGGAACAGTTCAGACGATCATGGACCGACCCTCTTACGTAAGAACCGCATCACCCTGCACATCCTTAAAAACACAATCACTAAATTCATCGAACTCAATTTCTGAACGATTGAAGTGAACCTCCTTTCTATAATTCTTCTCAACGAACAATTTGCACAATTTCGTAAAAGCATAAAACATGCATATTTGATAAACTCGTTCCCAACGCCTGAGTTTTTGAGTGAACAAAGTGAAGTCCTTTCGTATAATTTTTCTCAACAAAGAAGAGCAACAAGTGAAGGGGGAGGGTACCCCTATTAGTGTAATCCACTCTTGTTTGCAGAAAAGAAGTTATTTGTGTGGTAACGCTGGTAAACATACATTCGTATCAGTCTAACGCTTTAGTTTCGCTATCATCACACGTTTTTTTTCTTTTTATTAATATCTTTATTGCTATTAATGGATCTGAGTGGCTTCAGCCCTTTATATTTTTATAGTTCTGCTGACTAAGCGCCATCTCGTTCAACCAGCTGTACCAAAATTGCCTCTAGACTTGCTCTAGACTCTTCCTTCATGAACGGAATCTGGGGAAAATTGAATAAAATCACGGGGACACGTCTCACGTCTTGTCCAAAGAGTGTCCAAAGTAGGGGGAACAAATCAAGAAAAATTTCGGGGGTTCTAATGTATTTCTCGTTCACAATAAGACTTTTGCTAATGTAGGGACCCACTCGCACTTCGTTTAACCGTCCTCTTTAGAATGAGCCCTCACTCACCTCAAAATATGCTCGTACGAAGACGTGAGTTTTGGCCAAAAATCTAGTAACGTTCTAGTTGTATTCTAGGGATGTCACGTGGGTACCCGACCCCCTTAAATTTCAAAGGAACGCTCCCTCGTTGTTCAACCCCTGGAAAATCAAATTTCCTGGAACGCTGAGTAAACGAACGGCGTTTCCCCGTCGACTAAACAGAAGTAAAGTACAAGGGGGAATTGTGCGCTGTGATTCCAGATAAATACGAGCCCACCTTGGAGCTGGCGTTAGAGGAAAGGGTGGAGGAGCTGCGACACCGTTTGCGGATCGAAGCTGCGGTGGTGGAGGGAGCAAAGAACGTGATACGTCTGCTGCAAAGTGCCAAAGTCGCTGATAAGAAGGCGTTAACGGAGGTACGTATCATTTCCTGTTCAATAACCGCGTGACGATATAGGATACGAGCGACTGACGTTCCGATAATGAAAATCTTTTGTGTCGTTCGTCTGCCGATACGCGCCGTCAAAAGCGGACTATCGGCCAGCCGTTATTAACAGACGCGCATTCTTCGCCGCGATATTATTGGACAATGTATTCGAGACGGTCTTTCACGCGGGGAAATTCCCTGTCGATGTTTTCTGTCCGTGGAATCTCGTTTGCGAGACGGGAACCTTCATAATACGCAATTCGCTTTGGTCTCGAGCGAAGAAGAAAGACAACATTCGCGATGTATCTTCCGTCGTTACGGCACGAACAATTGAAAAAATGAGCCAACCGTAGGGATGAACAATCGATCCGATGATTGCGTAATATTGTATGAAAGTGGCTGTCGATTGCTTGTCGTTGCGTTACCTCGGTAAGCAACGCATTGTCCCTGTTCGTCTCTCAGAATCTACGGGACTGCGTTGTGGGAATTGGAAGGTTTTGGTGGAAATTGAGTTCGCGTGTAAGATAACGTAAAGGAATATGTATACAAGGTGAGTCCGCAGAAACAGAACACCTGAACAACGCGGCTGCTATTGGTGTTAGGAAGAGATGCATCAGATGGAACTTGCATGGTTTCCAGGGGGCATTAATCCGATGTTAGCAGCTTTTTTGTAGGTGGACGCGTAAAAGACATACGAAGGTCAACTTCTACTACGTTTAATAGAATTTGGATCTTGGTTTGTGTTCAGGGCCCTCTTTCGCTTGGGGCCCCGGGCATTTGTCCAAATTGCCCAAAGGTTAATACGCCACTGGCTCCGAATGATCTGTACGTACCACGTTTTACTCGCAGCTACTTGCGCCAGCTGGCTACACGTAAAAGAGACTATTGACCGAACGCGACACTCGGAAACTTTGATCGGAGCCTCACAAAGTCACCATGGTTCCTCAAGTGCCTCTTCGAGTCACTGATGTTCAACCACGCGGCCGATTATCCAAGCGAAGTAGCAAAGATTCAGTCAGAAAACCATCGTATGAATACGTTGGTGAAAGTTCAAGATTCTGTTACCAAATTACGAAACAGGCGCTTCGGCCTCAAACTGCAAAGTCTTCCTCGGTTCAATAAAAATGTCAATTAACCCTTTGCACTCCCTTTGGGAAGCTCCTTCAAAACTTTTCCTCTTCTCGACGAGTAGAAGGCGTTGATGTAGGAAGAAAATTCAACGACAATTTTCTTTGTTATAAACAATGTTGCGGCAAGTTCCTCTTACAAATGTCCACCGATTCAAAGCTGTAGATTCGCCGCTACGACGGATGGGCATTACTTTTTATGCACGCTGTACAACATACACACGTTGATATAAACATTCTTACACGTCTGAAACGAATGTAGAGAGCCGAGAAAGCTATAATGGAGGTACAGAGTGGAGCTTGTGCGGAGACTCGTAGCCTCAGAGAATAGTTGCTCGACGTGGTCGTCCGCGTCTCGGCTTGCGCGTCGCTGGCGTACACGCACCGGTCCCGAAATAGCGGCTAATCCCCGCTACCCCGTCGCCTTCTATGACGCCTTTTCGGGTCGGGCTTAGTTACCACCTCTCGAGGGGAGAGCTGGCGCAACCCAGTCGTAGGCAACGCGATAAACCAACGACATGTGTGCCAATCAACCGCGGACCGAGATCAGGGTAGACGCGTGTGCCCTGTCGGAGGATCTTCTTGGAGACTTTGCCGGTGCCTGCGGCTAGAATCATCTTCACCGGAACTATGACCTGATTCCTCGACAAGACACTCTCGCCATCTTTCCCTCTCTTCCTCTCTCCGTTTCATCCGGTCGCTCTTCTATGTCTACGCACGAAAAAGAAGATTGACGTCTCCGGATCTTGAGACACCCGGAGGACACTCGTGAATTCGCTCAGGATCTATCTTCACCCGAGTGGTAACTCTCTCGAGGCCTCTCGAAGACTTTCGTTCGTCATGAAATCATCATGAAAGATTGAAAACCTGCGGTTGGAAATAGAGGAACACGGTTCTTCGCAACGTGCATTTATGCAGATCGAAGGATCTGAGATCGAAGTCCCTGAAGACATTCGGAAGATACCTGTGAGTTCACTCAGGATCTATCTTCACCCGAGTAGCAATTCTCTCGAGGTCTCCCGTAGATCGAAAATCTGCGGATGGAAATAGAGGAAGACGGTTCTCCGCAACTTGCATTTATGCAGCTTGAACGATCGATCTCTTGCTGATCAAAAAGGTGATCGATATTCCCTCTCTCCGTTTCATCCGGTCGCTCTTCTACGTCTACACACCAAAGAGAAGATTGACGTCTCTGGATCTTGAAGACATCCGGAAGATACCTGTGAATTCACTCAGGATCTATCTTCACCCGAGGAGCAAACTCTCTCGAAGTCTCTGTCGTTCATCATCGAAGATTGAAAATTTGCGGTTGGAAATAGAAGAACACGATTCTTCGCAACGCGCATTTACGCAGATCGAAGGATCGATCTCTTGCTGATCAAGAAGGTGATCGATATTCCCTCTCTCCGTTTCATCCGGTCGCTCTTCTATGTCTACACACCGAAGAGAAGATTGACGTCTCTGGATCTTGATGACATCTGGAAGATACCTGTGAATTCACTCAGGATCTATCTTCAACCGAGTAGCAAAATCTGCGGATGGAAATAGAGAAAAGACGGTTCTTCGCAACGTGCATTTATCCAGATCGAACGCTCGATCTCTTGCTAATGAAGAAGGTGGTCGATACCGACGCGCGAGTATCATTTGGTTCTCCAGGTATATTTGGCGCGGCCGCGCGGCTTTGCTCCAAATTGATGCCGGTGCTAATTATACTCGCGGCCCGACGCGCGCCGTTTGTCACCAGAAACCCAGCGCGACTGACCCGACCCTCGAGAACCGCTGCCGTCGCGGAATCAACGTAAATATTATGGGCAACTGATCCGATCGCTGAGACGACGAATTCCTCGTCGGATGTCGTCGGACGAGCGCGGCAAAGTGTTTCACCATTTCCCGGCGATACCACCGCTGCGAAAGCGGTCGATCACTGCGACCGCCGCGCTGAAAATAGACTGCGGAGACGCAATATCGCCGAATCGCCGTCTTTCCGCGAACAACCGTGCAACGTGGCCGCGGATTCGTGAAAGACGCTCCGAAAATAATGCTATCCCTACGAGCCAGTTTTTCGGGATAATCGGGAGGTGCGATTTTCTCTTTCGAGACCAGTGATAAGTCTCTTGTGCGGAAACACGAAGTTTTAATCTCGCGATCGTTAGTTCGAGATACAAAAATTCCTGGCCAGGGATTGACGAGGATCATGCCGGTGGGTGCCATTCCTTGAGAAAAGTTGACTGACGAGTTGATCGCTGCTGCGAGGAAGAGTATACGTATCAGGATTTCCCAAGAAACGCATGGATTATCCGCGGATCTTGCGAAACGACGAGGATGCATTAACGAGATGTCCACCGGTTGCCATTTTTTCTTGAACCATAAGCTATGCGCTGCGTTGTGAAACGGTCTCTCTCTCTCGTGCAGATAACGATTGATCATGTCATCCGGGAATTATTTCAAGACTCTGTGATTCCTGGTTGGTTACCGAACGGCGAGGAAGCAAAACGATTCTCGCGAGGACGAGATCAAATTTGATATGCGAGGCAGATTAATGTCGCAACTGTCTCCCCGTGAGAACCGAAGTTGCACGAGATCTTGGAGAGGATCTATTTAAAGCGACGCCGTATTGAGAAATGTATCTGCCAAGACAATTATTTCGAGCTTCCTGAAGATCGTAGATCGACGTCTCCGACGATAGTTGATGTCGCTAGACAAGGAATTCTCGCGTTACACAGTCGTTGAGGGATGCGTGTCCCAAGATGAAGTCAAAGCTTGCTGAAATATATAGATCTTTGTGTGGGAAGCTACCAATCGTTGCGTAGTCGAGAGACTTTAGAAGAGTCAACGAACGTTCATACAAAATCTAGGATCTACTCTTTTAATTGTCCCGAAAGAATTGTGACGAAATTTTATAGAAGAATCGAGAAACCTCTGTTGCAAAATGTTAGACAAAGAATTCTCGCCTTACGCACTCGTTGAGGGATGCGTCTGCCAAGATGAAGTCAAAGCTTGCTGAAGTATATAGATCTTTGCGTGGGAAGCTACCAATCGTTGCGTAGTCGAGAGACTTTAAAAGAGTCAACGAACGTTCATACAAGATCTAGGATCTACTCTTTTAATTGTCCCGAAAGAGTAATGACAAATTTTTGTAGAAAAGTCGAGAAACCCTTCATACTCTGCATCTGCTACCTAAAAAAGGCAAGATCTTCGAAAGACTAGGATCATAAAACTTCGGTAAACTTCGGTAAGCGTTCCCGCTCACAGAGTAGCACCAGCAGAAAGTCCTGGAGGTGGCAGAGGGATCAGGTGCGAAGCAGAGGTAGTTTCGGAGTGGTCGTAGCCGCGGAGGTCGAATCGATGATCACGGTATCCCCGTCGCCAGTCGTAGAGTTCCGGCAAGCGTGTTCGCGGTTGAACGGCCGTGTGGAGGATGTTTTGCGGTGGGTAACTGCCTGGAGGAGACTGAAGAAGCATCGGCGACATGTACGGCCGTCAGGACGAGCCTGGTAACGCTCAACAGCCGCCATGGTTGGTGCGTGCGGAAGTCACGATCCGACATAGCACGCCGACGACCTCGGAGTCAGGTGAGACGCCGGTGGCGGTATCCTCGAGCGTCACGGATGCAAGCGGCGTGCGTATGGTGTACAGGTGGAACACGAGCCAATCGCCACCACCTGCGGTGTCAGCCTCTTCGTCTTCGCAATCGATTCCATCCGGATCCTCTAGCTCGTTCGGTTTCCAGCGAGGCAACATCCTCTTCACTTCAACTCCACCGCCAAGACCTAGTCCTGGATTCTACACGATTCCAAGATCAGGTTCCTCTGGGAACGAGGAGTCCCTGTCCTCCAGAGGAAGAGGGGACTCCGGATACAACAGCGAATACTCTCCGCAGACCTACTCGAGCCTGCCGACTCGTAGACCATCGCAACAATGCAATCGCAGATGCAAAAGCACTTGCAGCATCGTTTTATCCGCCGTCGACGTCACCGATGGATCCAGGAAAGAGACCTCCGGCAAGATCGCCACCAGCGAATCCACGAAGCACTCGTACGACCAATCCTGGAGACACCATTCCACCCAGCACGTGTTCTCCAGGCAACAGTTCACCACTGTCCCCGAGGTGGAGGAGGAAGAGAGTGCCAGTGTGGTGACCACTCAGTTGAGCAAGGATAAGGTCGCTACGCAGACGATCGCTGTCAGCAAAGACGCCGCCTCGCAGACCACGGATATCGAGTGCAGGGAGTCCTCGTCGACGGTGTTCAGCAAGAGCAAGGTCAGGAGGAAGGCAGCCGGTGGGCTACTTCCGTTTGACGAGCAGAAGAAGAAGAAGGTGAGTCTTCTAGTGGCCGAAAGTTCTTTTGGAGTTTGGACTAATTAAATGGCATCGAACGTTCACGCTCTAACCTCCCCAACCGCTATACTCTAACTTCCACTTGCTTTACACCCCGCAAAGAGACCAAAACAGCCGACCAGAGCGTCACAGCTTGGTTTCTTTTCAGCAAGAGACTGAATCATCGACAGCAGCCTCCGAGACGACGAGCCTAGGACCCTCCGTGGATTCGGAAAGATCGGATTCGTCGGCGAAAGACGACAGCGCTCGACGAAAGTCCCGAACAGTTCACATCGACGTCTACTGCACTGGGACCGAGGACGACGAGAACTCCGACACGTCGGACAACGAGCGACACACACCGTCGACCGTATTCGAGAACCCGGACGTGAGAGTGACGCACAGCCACGTGTCGGATACGGTGCTTCCTAGAGGATTCCAGGACGACAAGGCGTTCCTGAAGAGAGCGACGGAGCGGCGTTGCGATAGTTTCAAGCACGCGCCGATGAGGATGCCTTCCATAGCTAGCTCGAAGGGGTACGACAGCGACGACATGCTCAGCTCGCTGTACCCCTCTCAGTTCAGCTCGTACAGCGCGCTGAGGGACCTGGACTCTGTGCCTTGGTCAGCAGCTTCCTCGAACGTGGGGTTCCCCTTCGATTACGACTCCGCCGCCGCCACCAGTTGCAAGGACACATTCTCAGATATAGAATCGTTGATCGCCTCGAGGTCTGGGCTGACACCCTCCGACAGCTTCGAGTACGCCAGCTCTAGCGACCGGGAGAGGATTCGCCGCATGGAGGAGAACTGGGCCAAAGCCGAAGAAAGATGCAGAGACTGGCGGTCGGCGAAGACTGACCGGAAACACCTGGCGCAGAGCAAGAAGATCAGAGAGTACGCGGAGAGGCACGAAGCCGACTGGTCCTCCGCCGACAGTGGGGAAGAGTCCGACGAAAGCGGTACGGTCGGATGGAGCTTCGTGTCCAGCGAGGAGAGCCAGAAAATGGCCAAGAGGACCTCCAGCGTTAAAAAAAACAGCAAAGAAGCAGCGGAAACCGCTGAGAGCAGCATCCCGCCTGCCAAGAGAGAGGATGAACCTCCCCGCAAGCAGTCGCAACAGGATCACTCCGATTCCACCACTAGAAGCGGCAGCGTTCCACAGACCCATAGTTTGCGCGATCAGATTGGACCCTTCGCGTCCAAAAGTCCCTCTCCACTTCCGTCGAAGATGCCCTCTAGGGTCACCTCTCCTTTCATGACTCCGCAGGGCGAGAGGACCGATCATATCATTAAGGCCTCTATTTTCGGAAGGGTCGTCAACGCTTTTCGCAAACCTGGACACCATATTGGACCCTCGAAGAACCCTAATTGCTCCTGCGATCATTGTAGAAGATACTTCGAAGAACTGAACTCCAGGGACCGGACCGGGTCCATCAGCGAGTTCGAACGACAAACCGGCTTCCGGTTGCAGAGCGAGAGGAAAATCGTTCGACCCCTATCGAAGAACTGTAAATCGTGAGAGCGTGCATCTCACTGACGTGTTTCTATCGCTTTTTTTTATTTAACTACTCCGTTATCATAAGGGAATTTCCTAAGAAGATTAGGATTATGTACGGTCGTGTTACAAGCGTGTGTTCAAATTATATTTATCGATTACTATATGATGTATTCCATACTCGTAGTAGTTTTTTTAAATTTACAACCGTTACAAACATCTTGCCAGAACATTCTGCTGAGTATCGAGCATTTATGTAAGCCTACTGGTACGCGCGATTGTCTACGTTGTTTTCATGCTGTTAATAAATATTGGTTATATTAGTAACGTCGTTTTGTCACGTGCCTTCTTCGCACCATTACAATCTGATCGTTGTTAGCATTTCTTTCTATACTTCCACTTTGAATTACTTCAGGCTCAAGCAAGTCTCGCGGAATCAAGTAGAAAGCTGGACCTATTGAGATTATCCCTTGAACTTAGAAGACAGGAGCTGCCGCCCGATAGCGGAACCGCTGCTCAGTTGAAGAGAGAGCTGGCTAGCGTGCAGTCAGCTAGCCCTGTACCGGTGACTTACACTTCTCTGCAACCTTTCCGTGGACCTCTCGAAGGCAGAGCTACCGTGCCTGCTTCAGTTTCAAGATGTGCAGCTGTAACTGGACAGTTAGAGGTGAGACAAAACCCCATGCAACCGTAATGGGTTTCAATAGTGGTTTAGTATCGTTTGACATATGGCTTACGCATCAGGTTAGACTAATGGGATGTCAAGACTTGGCGGAGGAAGTCCCTGGACGTACCAGACGAGAGCATCCAGCGAGTCCAGACCTGCGCAGCTTCGTCAAGGGAGTCACAGGGCGTAGCTCGAGCAAATCCTACAGCGTTAAGGATGAAACAAGTAGTGAGTATTTGTAACCGACTACAGTGGGTGTACAAAGTGCTCGTACACCTTTGAAAATAGAATAACTTTTTTATAATTGTACTAAACGACTTGATTTTTTATCATCAATTAAAACCATTGGTTTATTAAATGATCTGCAATAAAGATTTTCCAATAAAGAAATAAATGAATTTAAATGTAAAAGTTATAGTTAAAGTATATTCTCCTGATTTCGAGCTTACGCTAACGATTGTGATTCTTTCAGATGATATTATGGCAGTCATTAAGCTGGACAACCAAACAGTAGCACAAACAAGTTGGCGACCATGTTCCCAGCAGGCATGGGATCAAAGGTATATTTCACTGCATACGGTGCGTGTACAAAGTGGTTCGTACGCCTTTTAAAATTGAATAAATTTTTTATAATTGTACCAAACGACTTGTACACCCACTGTCGTACCTTCATTCAAAAAGATACTCTTTGTACAAACCTGTGTAAATGTACCGTGTCTTCAGGTTTTCCATTGAACTAGATAAATCAAGAGAGCTTGAGATAGGCATTTACTGGAAAGACTGGAGATCCCTTTGCGCCGTGAAGTTCTTACGTCTGGAGGAGTTCATCGACGACGTCAGACACGGAATGGCCCTTCAGTTGGAGCCTCAGGGTCTCCTGTTTGCCGAGATTAAATTCCTAAACCCGATGATCTCGAGGAAGCCTAAGCTACAACGTCAACGCAAGATCTTCAAGCAGCAAGTGAAGAACTTCCCTAGAGCCAATCAGATGAACATCAACGTCGCCACTTGGGGCAGGCTATTGAAACGATCAGCCCCTTCGCTACACAATACAAGAAACTCTGAGAGTCCGCCGTCAGGTAATTCTACACGCATTGTTGCATTTTTGATGAGTTGGCAAGGGATGATATGTAATTAGCAGACTACGGATTTTATGCATTTATGGCAAAAATGAGTGGGTGCCATTTAAAACAGTGAAAGATTATAATTTTTTTCTTATACTGTCCGCAGTCTAGTGATTAGTGACCTTGTATTTTTCAGGACCGCAACCTTTGCAGCTAGTTTTTGATACTTCCTTGGAGGACAAGCCTGAAACACCTGGGGAACTGCCTGACCCTGACAAGGGAGGACTCGGAGGAGCAAGACCCCTGGGACTGTCAGCTTCCAGCAGTAGTCCCACACTGCCACGACCTCCGGAACATCCTCCACCACCTCCTCCAACGATTACCAAGAAACCCTCGTTGCCAGCGCCGCCCCCGCCACCTAAACTAGATCAAGAGGTATGTCCAGAGAGATATACAACGTTCTTACTTATATATTATCTTAGCGTAATTACCATTGAAACAACCAGCCTATGAAAAGTATATTTGAACGGAGATGTAGTATATTGAAGATCCATTGTTTTATGAAAGTATTTAAAAAAGTTTCCTAAGTATTTTCTGTTACTTGAAAGGTTCAGGGTTTTTTGGTACACTGGTTATGGGTGAAAGATTATGTAGAAACACGTATATACAATATATCCAGTTGACGCCGTATACTTTCTAACGTTTGTATATATACTTTGACAAGGCATGTTAGTTACTTCTAGGAGGCTATCACGTTTATACATGAAGACCGACTAGAATGCCAAGTATCGAGGATTAGCGTACTGTTAGATGCTTCAAGCGTACAAGATGTTAATGTATTTTTACATGTACATTTTTTTTTTACAATTATTATTCTGTTTTACCGCTAGCTTCTTTTGCGCATAGCTATTTTTCGCAAAGTCCGACACCAATGTAACCGAGAACGTTGTGACGTGGCAATGTGCAAGTGCTCTTTCGATAAAGTCGCAACAAACTCCCTTCAATTATCTAGCTTATCGTTCATTACAAATTTAATGTATAAATTCGAGAAATTTTATCTGTTCGGCATGCACCACGTGTGTTGGTGTTGCGCCGCGGCGCAAAGTAAATTGGTAATCGAAAAATAGTTCCCCAGAGTTAAGCAGATAGTAATGTAGTTGCAGAGTGCATTAAGGGAGTTTGATTTCCTGCACAACGAGGAAAAGGGGGGGCCTCAGGGCGCAAATTTGAGGCCTCTTGTTACAGAGCCTCGTCCTGTGCTGATTGCACCACCCTCTCCACGCACACCCTCGCCCCAACCTGTCGTCGAGTTTCCTGAAGATGAGGTACATACCTCCTTTACACGCAGCTTTATTGTTCTTGTGACTCTGCTCCTTTCTTACTCACATATTCTACGCGAAACCGCCTCTCTCATACTAAATCAAGGGGTCTCTCCACATTGATCTATTCAGATTTTCAAATTATACAGTGAAGAAATATATACAATACAAGAAATTAATTAAATCTGGATCTAAAAATTCAATTTTTAATGGTATCGAAGTAGAGAAACCCCTTGGCAAACTGTTGCCAATTCTCACTGAGCGAACAAATCTTTTGTAGGGAGCATGCCAATAAACCTGTTGCATGTACTTATGTCTATATTCTGTAAAAAGGCTTCTAACTCTGTACTCGTGTACGCTTTCTGTAATGTTATGTTTATTTCTATCTCCGACAATGCAAATACTTCAGGGTACTACGGTCCTAAGTGCTCTAACAATTACTCAGAGCTCTGGTGGACGGTATATGATTCATAAAGTTCGTTCATCCAGTCCATTAATAAACATACTACAGATTTTGTGTACTTGGCTACGTAAACCTTTAACAAACGAATGCCTGTCTCATGTCAGATATTGCCGAAACATTTTTACATAAATATCCATAGTCTACTAATAACGTTATGCATTTTGTTCAAATGTGATTGTTAGCAGCCTACATTTTACAATGCATAAAACTGTTAACACGACTACAGCGACGCTATCAATTAATCTCTGAGTGATTAATGTTCATGTATGTGTTGCTTCGTGGGGGATAATTTAATCTGAGACGAATGATTTTAACGATTGTAGGTCGTGTACGAAATGCCCTCTAAGCCTTCTCAATACAGAGATAGTGCCTACGAGTCTAGAAGACACTCGCAGCTGACCGGAATGACCATAGAGAACTTTAGGCTACTCTCTGTCCTGGGTCGTGGTCATTTCGGCAAAGTGATTTTGTCGCAGTACAGGAACACAGGAGAATACTTCGCGATTAAAGCACTGAAGAAGGGAGATATTATCGCAAGGGATGAAGTTGAGTCATTGTTGTCCGAGAAAAGAATATTCGAAGTTGCGAATGCAACCCGCCACCCCTTCCTGGTGAACCTCTTCGCTTGTTTCCAAACAGAGGTACAACTCGACGATTCTGTTTTTACACGAATTTTCACAACGAACGGTAACAGTTTCGTTTTTCATAGGCACACGTGTGTTTTGTGATGGAGTACGCAGCTGGAGGAGATCTCATGATGCATATACACGCGGACGTCTTCGGGGAGCCACGAGCAGTCTTTTACTCAGCTTGCGTTGTGTTAGGGTTGCAATATTTGCATGAGAGTCGTATCATTTACAGGTAGACTTTAACAAATTCTTCTGCAGTTGAAAACCATTACTTCTTGTGGCAGTTTTATAAAGTACCAATGTTGCCTGTTGACCTTCCAGAGATTTGAAACTAGACAATTTATTATTGGATACAGAGGGATATGTGAAGATCGCAGATTTTGGTTTGTGTAAAGAGGGAATGGGTTACGGGGATAGGACAGGAACTTTCTGCGGAACGCCAGAGTTCTTGGCTCCTGAGGTTCTCACCGAAACCTCGTACACCAGAGCAGTGGATTGGTGGGGCCTTGGTGTATTGATATTTGAAATGCTCGTTGGCGAGGTGAGTTCGATTGTCATCTGTATTTTTAGACTGAGAATTTTCTTCGCAATGGATGGAGAACTATTCTGGTTTACGCAGAGATCCATAATCTATAGAATTATCTGTTTTAGTCTCCTTTCCCTGGAGATGACGAGGAAGAAGTATTTGACTCAATTGTGAATGACGAAGTTCGCTATCCACGATTCCTTTCTTTGGAAGCAATAGCAATAATGCGAAGGGTGAGTATGCTGCTCTTTATTAGATTGAGGATTTCTTTTTTATAACAGCAGCGACATGAGAAATAATTGGAATCTTGTTTTTTTTTTGCAGTTGCTAAGGAAAAACCCTGATAGAAGATTAGGCAGCAGTGAAAGGGATGCTGAGGATGTTAAAAAGCAAGCATTCTTTAGGCATATAGCTTGGGACGATTTACTTCTGAGACGCGTGAAGCCACCGTTTGTTCCAGTGATTGTAAGTATCCGATATTCTTCGATCTTACATGTTTATTTTAAAATCAATATTTGTTCTAACCGGTACAACGTGATTTTTCTTTCTATTCCAGCATTCTGTGGAAGACGTCAGTAATTTCGATGAAGAATTTACATCCGAGAAACCCCAACTAACTCCGCCTAAAGATCCTAGACCACTAAGCGATTTAGAACAAAGTCTATTTAAAGATTTTACGTATATGGCTGACTGGTGCTAGCCATGTCGATAATATTAATAATGTTGTTCGTCTTTTTTGTTAAATTTGATATGGAAATCATTTCAGCATTCTATTAATATCGTTTCAGAGATCATTTTAGGGGCAATCGAATCGCAATGAATTAATAATACCGGTAATTATTATATGTAACTTGTTTAATTGTCAGAAATAATATGTTCCACACTTCATAATGTTATGTATTGTACAGATGTTTTATTTTTTAGTGTCATGGTATATAATCGGACATAGAGAATTGAGAGAAAAAAACAAAAGATACGAATTATGTTCTACCGTTGAATCTCAGGTTTTTAATTAATATATGATCTTCAGGCTTTTAACTCATAGTTATACATTTTCAGATTTACGTTTATCACGATTACTGGTTAGTTTCAGTGTAAGGAAAAATAGTTGTTAGTCACTTGAGATATTTCGAGGCAACATTCGCTACTTATCGGCCGAAAGGCAGGAAAAGAAACATAAATTATATACATGTACTTTTGTAGCATGTTCAATATTTTGATACGAAGCTATTGCTATTTGGTATCTAAATTTTAAAAAGGTTTCTTGTCGTTTCACGAGACGTTTTATCAGATCTCAACGTAGCCACGATTCTAAACACCGACCAATCGTCTGAAATTTACTTCTTTTTAGATACAAGTATTATTTTACAATTTTTCATCGTACACGTATCATTTGTATGTATATTAATCACTTTTCAACTTCTTCAGATTTCTATCCCTCCTCCCCGTGTATCGTAAAAAGATATTAACTGTATAAACATAATTAATATTCATAAAGTGCAGTAAATAAATCAAAATGTAACTATATTTGCTCATGCTCATGTGATAGGGAATTGAATGAAAGAAATGGCACCTGTGTGCAACACTATTGATCACGGTAATTAACATCGGGCACTAACATTTATTAATTGGCATTGATTGCGCGTGCATCTACTTACTTATCAACATGATCGACAGTTGAAATTAATTTTTTTTACGATTAGCTAAAGAGAATTGTAAAAACAAACAAACCTACAAAACTTTGTAACGAACAAATTTCTAGAGGTTTGATTCCTACCCTAATCTATTTGTTAATTTTATTCTATCATTTAGTTACATATTTTCACGATTCCAGTATGTGATAGAATACATTCGGTATTCTAGTGCTACGCATTGTAAATATGTAACCGAACGTCGTCTAGAAGTAATGCATAAGATCCATAAGTACAATAGTTCAGCTTGATATGTTATTACAACATAATATCACAAGGGTAACACATATAGTAGCACATTCTTAGTAGTCGTATTTCACCTTTCATTATAAACATCACACTACCATTTCCCTTACTCACCTTTTTTCTTTATATTCTGGCGAACAGTCGCAATTACCTTGTACATACAATCATCACAAATATATGCGTTACGTCTTAGTTACTCAGAGTTCTGCGCTAACGTCATTCTCTCTTTACACCTCACAAATTTATTGAACACAATAGATCCGCAAACGATTTCTGAAAATATCACAAAGTAATACACAAATACACTACTGTACTTTCATCATGTTCATTTCTTCTATCTTTTACACAAATCGTTTTTAAATGAAACCTGACTATTGGTCTAAACGTTTTCTACGTAAGAATGTTTTTAAACGAAACCTATCGGAGAGGATTGTTCGTTTCGTCACTGAAAAAAAAGTTCTTGCAATTTTATAAAAAGGGCTGTATTTGAAATTATGAAACATAAAAACTGTTTGCATCACTTGTGATAGTTTCGAGTATCAATCTCGAATTCTAGTTGCCTTAACGCACCGATAAAATTAACAAACCGTTTGGTAACTATTTTGTACCGAGACCATGTAAATTGAAGTGAAGACCTACTGACGCAGAGGTGCTCATGTAACACATTATTTCTAATGTGCCTATTTTATACAATTCTCATATATAGGTTCTACGATTTAGCCGAGTAACTATAATATAACTTTAGTTATAATGTACAAGGACATTTAAAAATCTGTGTAACGGCGTCTTCTTATGTAACAGACAAGAAAATATGTAACGTCGAGGTACTTGGTGAACGTTGTACCGAGAGATCCATAATGAATTTCAAGAAACAATTTATTTTTATAGTCCACGAGTAAATGAGTTACATTATTTCTACGCGTCTAACTGCCAAAAGAAAACAGATTTTATAAAATGAAATCGATCCACACCGTAGAGAAGAATATTTTCTTGTCGATCTATTAATTGTATACTATATCCACCTACCTAAAACGCATATGTATACATTAATCAGTAAAAAAAAGAATGATACTGTATTGACATTAACATCACATACATAAGTACTTTTACAAGAACGAAGTTTCTTTATGTATACTGGCAACTTTAACGATTGGATATGATGTTCGAAAAAGGAAAAACATGATCATTGAAAAATGTGTATATAATAGAAGTGTCGTACATTTTTTTGTAGATAGATCTATTTTTAACACTCAAAAGTAGAAACCTTATTAGATCGTACTTTCGTTACTTATTTTTATATACACGTAGCTAATAACGTAGACCCGCTAAGTTCTAATCTTAGGTAACATTGTTCACTGTATTTATCTTTAATCTAATAGTAATGAGAAACAGCATGTGCCTCGTAGCGTTTATTAAAAATCACACGAACAGCTAGTATGCCTAGATAAAAAGGATATACCCACAGGCTATCCTTAAAAAAATAATTTATTTAACATATACATTTGCAGTGGCAGCTTAATACATATCACTCTGTTTAGTTAAGTAACTTTCAAACAGTACTTCCCAAGTTTACAATATTACGAATATATATATTACATATATATATGTAAAGTAATACTTTCAATAATAAATACCTAAAAGCAATGTACAATTATCCAGTGTTCCATCATTTCTAGTCCTTGTATAACTTTACAATAGTAATTTACTAACTGTGAATTCGATATATGATAGAAAAGAAGAACAGAATAATACGGAAGTATTAATAATTTTAGAAAATAATCTATTCATTCTCATCTGCTTTGTCTTCGTCAGTCTCTGTTTCTTTGTCAGTACGATCCGAGTTTAAAGACTTTGCTAATTCGTATAAATTAGAAGTATTTTTTCTAATTTCCTTTTCTAAATCTAGCTTTTTCTCTTCCTTCTCTTTCATCAATTTAGTAACTTCTGGAGACATAGGTTTGACCAGACCTTTAGTCACTTTGTAGATAATGCTGGTACTATCCTCGGATTTAAATACAAACGTGATCCTGCAAAACACAGTTTACTAGCGTAAATTATATATAAATCGTACTAAACTCTACGCTTTAATTGTACAAATGATTTTATCCTTACTTATCACTGTTTAGGCCTTCTTGTATTTCTTCGATTTTGTTCAAGGAGATGTTGTACAATGTTGGCCATGGTACGTAGAATTCGGTTTCGGAGTTCTTCTTCTTTTTAACTTCTAAATAGAGTAAATCCACGCTCTCATTGTATTTATAATTGACGTCCCAATATTGTCGTGCTGGAAATAAAAATAATAAATATAAATTTGAAAATATTTTTGTAAGACTTATTATTACCTTCACACAGTTCGATGTAAACATAGAACGTTGTGCTTATCTTCACAGGATCTTTGCATCCCAATTTTCCGATGTGATAATACTAAAACAATTACGACGGAGATTGGTGAACGATTACTTTTACAATTCTAATCTACTATACACCCAAATCAATTATTCCACTTACACTAGGGTGACATATATCGTACATTTTCACCGATAATTATTAGATTTGATAGAAAAGACATCAGAAGTTAGGTTAGGTTACTGTCAAACAATTGAGATAGGTTATGATCTCTCGAGAAGCATCACCGCCCCTCCCCCCCCCCCCAACAAGATACTGCTAGCGCTCGTGTTATTGAGCGATACCTGTAAGTGGGCGCGCTGGGCGCGTGGATAACGTGGAAATTACAGTGATCTGAAACGCCACATCGCTAAAAGTTCCACCAGTGATGGACCACCACTAAGTAGTATAAAAGTGCAGATAGTTTCTTTTATGTTTATGTATACATTTGCATTAGAATATAAGTTATGTACATATACAATATCAACATTTTATGTATGAAAATACAATGAACAAATAAAAACAATGTCATAAAGAACCGCTTGTATTTATTGCACTACCTATTTATTATTCCCGAATGTCTGGCTCGACGCTGAGTTCTACTACTGAAATTTCGAATACCTCCTTCGATATCATGTTCTCCTAATACTAAAGTCAAATTTTCGAGATTTCTGAAAATTTTCGCGAATTTTCGACAGTCTGACTTATCGTTGACTTATACTACTGAATTTCGGATACCTCCTTCGACATCATATTCTCCTAATACAAAGTTCAAGTTCGAGATTTTCGAAAATTTTCGCTAATTTTTGGCCGGCTGACTTGTCGTTGACTAGTACTACTGAATTTTCAAAATTTTTCGACGTCTGACTTTTCATTGACTTGTACTACTGGAACTCAATTTTCGAACATTTTCGGCCATTTTTAGGTTTCAGTAGTACAAGTCAATGGAAAGTCAGACGGCCGAAAATTTTCGAAAATTCAGTAGTGCGAGTCAACGACAAGTCAGACAGTCGAAAATTAGCGAAAATTTTCGAAAATCTCAAAAATTGAACTTTGTATTAGGAGAACATGATATCGAAGGAGGTATTCGAAATTCAGTAGTGCAAGTCAACGGCATGTCAGACGCCCGAAAATTTTCGAAAATTCAGTAGTGCAAGTCAACGACAATTCATTCAGTCGAAAATTAGCGAAAATTTACAGAAATCTCGAAAATTTGACTTTAGTATTAGGAGAACATGATATCGAAGGAGGTATTCAAAATTCAGTAGTATAAGTCAACGGCCTGTCAGACGCCCGAAAATTTTCGAAAATTCAGTAGTGCAAGCCAACGACAAGTCATTCAGTCGAAAATTAGCGAAAATTTTCAGAAATCTCGAAAATTTGACTTTAGTATTAGGAGAACATGATATTTAAGAAGGTATTCGAAATTCAGTAGTACAAGTCAACGACAAGTCAGACGCCCGAAAATTTTCGAAAACTTTGGAAATTGAACTTCGCATATTCATATAAGCGCAGGGTAGAGAAGAAAGAACACATTAATTTCTGTAACTAATGTTCTTTATTTTACTCCAAAAGATTACAATATTAAATGAGTATCGTGACGAGGTGAAATTAAGGTGTCTAGCAGGATTTCGGTGACGTGGGTACGAATATCCATGCGAATACGAATGTAGGTAGCTGCCCAGGCAGTGGCAGCTAATTTTTATTTGAATCACTGTAATCCTCTTGGCATATTGCATAAGAGATGAGTCTAACTTACTGCGTACTGAAGTGCTAGAAACAGAAAGGAACACAATTAACACAAGATGGTTACATAGACATTGGGGAAAATGACAGAAAGATAAGTAGCTCGAGGCTATCAAATGAACAAGCTTGGATAAAATATTTTGTTAAACAAAATAAATGGGGCTTTTCTTCGAAACTCTGTCGCGAGCACTCTCGCTTCCTCTTTTATGCACCTTTTCCGCATAGAATCGTGCGCAACTATTTTTGCGCTGGTTGATGCGCAACCTCTTTTGTGCAGGTTTTTGCGGCTGCAGTCATGTCAGGTCGTGAAAGCATGTAGGAATTCTATTTATACAGCTTATACTTCTTCACATTTATTTCTTTTAACAGCCTCTAAAAAACAAGCTCTTGAAGCTTCTACAGGCTCCCTTGTAATGCATTCAGGCTCCACCGGGACTCCCAAGAGCTCTTGGGACGTCCGTTCAGCTCGGCGGCTTCGGCGGTACTGACAACATTTTCGCATTGCAGCTCTATTTCTATACATACTCGATTACAACCTTTGATTGATAACATTACAAACTTTATAGAGCGTTCTTTCATCGCGCATATCATAAAAAGAAGAAATAGTTCTTGAAAGATTCTGAACGACCCTGTTAATGCTCGGAAAGACTCGTACGTTCCTCAGTGTGAAAATTCAGCCATTCACCTTTCTCACATATTGTAAACCGATTGATTCCTTGTGGCCCGTGTTGCAAAATATATTTCTTCGAAATGCCACACAATAGTCGAAGCATAATTCGTAGAGGAAATAATTCTTATCGATAGAAAATTGAAATATAAAATATGTTAATGATATCGGCGCCAGGTTCGATCATTTCAAGAGCAACAACAAATATGCAACTTAAATATTTAAGTTTCTCAACGCATATTTGTTGTTCCTCTTGAAATGATCGAACCTGGCGCCGATATCATTAACATATTTTATATACATAATTCGTAGATTTGAAATGCGAAGTAAGCAGGGGTGAAATATTATTCTAGGATGATTCCTGCAACTACGTTCGAGGATCGTACGAGGGTTAAAAAAGGAAGAGGATACAAAATCCATGGAACGGATATATAGAATTGTCTCCTAAATTTCTATTTTGGCGATCACCGGTGGTGGTGGGAATGAGTGGCGACGGCGGCGGTGGCGGCGGTGGTAGCGGTGGTGGTAGCGGTGGCGGTACGTGTCGTTTAGGAACGTTAGGGATAAAGTTAGTGGGGACGTTGCTCTTGCCGTTGATCGTTGGGTGATTGGGCGCCGTTTGGTCCGTTTGCGCGGCACGTACTTTCGTATACGTGTAGACAAGTTCGTTCCGTTGGTCGGATCCGACGTCCGATCTCCCCATGGATACGTTTCCGATTGATTCGATCGTTCGCTGTGCAATGCTCCCGGGCGTTTGACGGTCGGCAACGCGCGGTTCATTGTGCTTGTGAAACGACATGTCGAAATTAAGGGTGAACGGTACCACGACGCATGAAAATTCATCCCACTTTCGGTGCGCGAACGGCATCGAAACAACATTCCGGTGTGGTAACTCGAACCGGGTTTCGCTCTGATGTGCGAAGACAAACAGTATGTTCATCGAGAAGGAAAGAAGAAGGAAATTGTTCGAGAGCGTGTTTCGTGCGAGCCCGTCGACCGCGGCGGGATGGTTCCTCCTCTTGCTCGGTCTGATCGTTGGATTCTGCGATGCGGGCCAAACAGGTGCGTTTCACGCGTCTTCGCTTTCTTCTTTCTACTTTCGAGTATCGGAGTTGGTGTTTCCGCGGTAACGTGGGCGTTCGTACCGAGAATCGATTCGCCGACTACCCTCGCGAACCGCAGTGGAACTTCCGCGCGGCGAGCTCCGGGAGAGAAATACGCGCGAAACGGAGAAGCTAGAACAGAAATCGACGCGTTATCGGCTTGCTTGTTCGAATGAGAACGAAATTTAATTGATTATCGAACGAAATGGAAAGAGAGGATATCGAATGTGCAACGACGTTCAAACGGAGATAAGTAGATTCGTTCTCTTCGTGGAGTTCGTTGCCAAGCGTTGACCCCTCCCGGGATGATCTCTCTGAGAAAGGGGTGAGAACGACGAGATAATTCGAAGGAATCGCGTTCCCAAGGGCCCGAAATGGATCGATGGCGACGCGTCTGGGCGCTTTTCGAAACGGTTGGATACTAGATACCCTATCGACCGTCTGGCATTACGACCACGAGCATGCGCGATTCGGTGAACGTGGATTTGTAAAATCATCCGCTCGGACGGCGCGCGCGAGTGCTTGTTTTGACGAATGCGCGCACCGGAATCGAGAACAACAACGATAAGCACATAGGGTGATTCTGGGAACTGGAACGATTCTCTTTTTCAACCCTCATACGTTGCTCAGGGTGAAAACTCACCCATTCGATATTTTTACACACTGTAAAATCATTCGTACTCTTATGTCTACGTCGTGAGACGTATTTCTTTAAATCGTGACGCTACGAATGAAACATAATGTGTTGATTTAACGTGTGAATAAAAATGGGTGAATTGTTATCGCAGTCTCTTTTGCTTATAAACGCTTTATTACAATATTATCGGCAAATATTAATTAACGATCAGCTATTGCTAACGATTAGATATTCATTAATATACGAGGATTGATAAAAATTTTTAAATCCTGTTTTTAAAATAATAATTTTTTAATCTGCTGTTCCACGCCTACTCAGGCAACATTCAATATTTCCCTGTAATATTGTAATAAAGTGTTTATAAACAAACTTCGTATAACATTTTTTTCGTACTTTCAAATGCTCCTACAGTCTTGCCGGAAAAGTAAGAAACACCCTGTACGAAACTCTCTGTAAACTATAAAGGATTGATTCCAGGTGCGGACGGACTCCAGCAGAGTTGCAAACTCGAAGGTCTTCATCCGCTCTTGATCGTCACCTACAAAAATATAACGATATCGGTAATTAATACATATATTATTCAAAGAATACGTGCAAGGGAGAAACAGAGTAATTATACAAACGTTGATCCGTCTTCAGGTGGATAGAATCACTGTACCGCACGAGGAACGGGTGACCGTTCGATGCAGAGAACTCGGTAAATACAAGCTGATCGGTGATTCGTTGCTGCATTGTCGGAATGCAAGCTGGACCGGAAAAGTGCCGTACTGCGTCCCGACGACGCTCATTTCGAATTACACCGGTGAGTGGCTCGAGAAGCACCAAATTTCGTACGGTCGATCCGTTTAATTTCCTCGATCGACGCTGGTGTTCGACTCGCTGGAATCGAGAGAATCGAGTTCTCCTGACGGAGACCAGGACGATACCTGTGTTTAGTTATTCTCCTCTGATGACTGTTCGAGGAGAAACAGAGGACGTACCACCGACGATCATGTTCGGACTACCAGCTGGTTCGGCGGCCGTGGAACCGTCCGGTGCCCTCGCTGTCTTTCCAGGAAGCATTCTTCACTTGGAGTGCCTTTTCGCTAGGAAGCTCGGTAACCCGGAATGGACCTGGACATCCACTTACCGCCAGTATTTAAGTGGTGAGTAATCGCTGTCCCTTCGGGATATCGGAGGTACGCGACAACCCTTTCGATCGTTTTCATTTTGGGAAACGCGCGAAGACATTTCAACGTGCTAGCCGCAAGAGTCAGGTAACTATGGTGGTTGCGCGTAGAACTTTTAGTTTCTTTCTTAGACGAAAACTCTCCTACAGTCTTGTCTCTCATAGTGTGACTTCCGTCTCTACGGAGAGTGTTACTCTTTTGTCCCTACTATTAAGGGTGTCGGTCCGGTATCTACCTGGGAAGAGTATTTGTGGGAAACAGTATTTAGGGAAAGGGAAAATTGCAGAAGAGAGGAAAAGCAAGGTCAAGGTTGACCGGAGGGCTGGTGATTTAGAGAAGAAGTAAATGCGAAGGTCTAGGGTTACACCTTGAAAATGTTTATGGCGGAAGAAGTCCTTGAACCGACGGCGATGAGTGACAAATTGTACAGATCCGAGTTGAGGCACGATTTAGAAATTAAAGCGAAACGACGTTAAAGAAAAATATGATACAGATAAATTATTATACCTAATAAGCAATAAGTTTCACTTCTGCCGCGCGTGGTTTCCACGCACATGATTTTTTTATTTTACATGTAATTTTGTAATTTATATACATACCTCTTGTTTTTTAAATATATATCTAATATATAATAAAAACACAAATTAGTATAATAATAAAATAATCACTTCAATAAAACACTTCGTAGGACGGTGCAGTTTATCTCTATGGGTCTATAGGCGTAACATAACCATGTATTTCTGACCATTTCGTTTGATATTACTACCAAAATCTTCGCTGTCATTATAGTATCATTGGTTGGCCCAAGCGGTTAAGGAGTTGGGCTACCAATCGGTAGACCGGGGTTCGAATCCGGTCGGGGTAAGGAATTATTTTTCTCCGTTCATTCTCAGTTTAAATTTTCGCGCCACTCGACGTTCGACTTCCGTCGCATCGACTTCCGTTACATCAGAAAATTGTTACCCTCAGCAAATAAGTTTCACTTCAATAACCCAGACGTGACAAATGACTGTTGGTCGAGTGTGCTAATCCGAACAAACACTATGGGAGACGAAACTGGACAAAAGCATACGCTATTGCAAACGTAAAGTCGATCGCGAGGCAAAAAGCATGGGAAAACCAACGAACGTTGCGTTGTAGCGGTTTCCATTCGCTGCAGGATGGGCGATCGCAGCTAGCGAAAGGGATTGGAAATACCGGCTATCCATATATTACGCGAAAGCTCAAGATTCCGGTACGTACACCTGCTCCACGCCTCGCGGACTGTCCAACTCCATTCGCGTTCACGTTGCTGGTAAGCGATCGAGTCCCTCTTCGAGGTATATTGTGTACGCATTTTCTCGCGCCTTACGCCTTACGGATTGCAGACGTTCAGTGCCCGGTTTTGAGCCTGCCGGAACCACCGTTGCTCGGGAAGATCGAAGGTGCGAAGATGGGTCACGGAGCTATGTTCGAGTGCCCTGTTGGATACAGGCTGGAAGGTGCTCCTGGCATAACGTGTCAATACAATGGTACGAATCAAAGCTAATCGTAAAATACCGAAGACAGACAACCAAAAATCCAATTCAGGACTTGCTCAAGGTCTGGGGTAATTAACTTGGCGTCGCTCTTAGGTAAATGGTCCGGTGACATGCCACGATGCGAAACGATCGAGTGTCCTGCTTTGGACACGCTCGACGATTCCCGGTTGCAGCTGATCGAGTACAATAACAGTTTCGGCGATAGGGCGGTGTTTACTTGCATGTGGGGTCACAGGCTCGTCGGATCGGACACTATAAGATGCAAAGAGGACGGTTCGTGGAGCGGAGACGTGCCGATTTGTGCTGGTAAATGCTGTTACGCGTCAACGAATACACAGGGTGTCCCAAAACTATCCTAGGAGCCGAAAATGGGTTCCTTGGTTCATTTGAAGCGACATTTTCCTTTGCAAAAATGGCGTCCGCGGCTTCGTTTAGGAGTTATCAACGAAAAACACGGACCAATCGGAGCGCAGCTATAGCGAACGGAGTCCGACTCCGCGACAGGTCCCGCGAGGCGTGGTGTCGCCATTGGTCGACTCAGAATCGATCCGTTGTAGCCACGCTCCGATTGATCCGTGTTTTTTGTTAATAACTCCTAAACAAAGCCACGGACACCATTTTTGTAAAGGAAAATGTCGCTTCAAATGACCCAAGGAACCTCCCATTTTCGGCTCCTAGGATAGTTTTGGGACATCCTGTAGAACTCTGCGACGCGACGATAACGAGTAACGATCGTTCCAGAAATTACCTGTCCACCACCATCGATACCGAAAAGCGGACGAATCATCGAGCAAACCCACCGTCACAATTCGGAGAGGAAACATCATCGCGGTCGAATACACAAAGTCGGCGCGCTCGTCAGATACGCCTGCCTGCCGGGCCATCAACTTCTCGGCGAAGCTTCCATAATATGCACCGAAGACGGCACGTGGTCTCACGCGTCGCCGATTTGTAAGTTTTCTTTTTCTAGGATTTGCAGGCGCGCGTTCATCTGAGAGTAAATCTATCCCGAGTTACTTTCCACAGTCATTTTGTAAAGATCCGATAGAGAAGTATTCTCAGATGGACACGAATCCTTAGCGCGGTTACTCACGATCGCATTGATTCCCAGGCAAAGTGAGGTGTCCTTATCCAGGCGATCCACCGCACGGACGAATCGCTCCTCTTAAGTTTTGGTACAAACCCGGCGATAACATACAGGTAACGTTGCGCTTCGATACACGAAGATCTCGATATTGCGATACATTTGTTCAACCACGATCCGATTCGATCGAGTTACGCTATATTGTCTCTGTTAGGTCACCTGCTCGCCCGGATACGTAACACCGCTGGAACCTGTAAGAAGGCCAACTTGTAGGGAAAACGGGATATGGAGCGCGCCACCGCCTCCCTGCAGATCGTACAAAGACGTTTAATCCGATATAATCGATCGAGTAATTTTCGCGACGAAGAACGTTTCGTACAGACTTACAGCGGGTGTAGAAAGTATGCGTACACTGATAAATTTCAAACAAAACTGTGAAATTGTTATTAGTTGACCGTGTTTCCTGGAAACAATTAATATGTACATATTCTAAGAAGTCTATAGAATAAATACAATGCAAGAAAAAATTAATTTCTCGATTAAATTGCGAATGTAATAAGGAGAAACGAAAGATCAATGGAAATACACCGGCAAAAAGTATTCGAGTACTTTCTACATCCACTGTATGTACATCGACATCGACGCTACACGATCTGCCGTGGGAGATCAGCCTGGTTTACGCGCGATCTATCATCGTCGATCGTTCTCCTGCGGTAAGACATAATACATATCAATCATAAGATCGCTGACTTTCGTGACATCGTTCAGCGTATTTTCTGTTATCTTGGAATTTTAATTGGCGGAAACAAAACGTCCGACAAATTGCAGCAGGACATTCGCTCCGCAGATACGACCAGCCGATACGATGATCTGTTATTTGAAAATATTGCGGCTAAACGATTGGCGACAAAACTGTCTCGTTTAGAATGATTTCCTCCTTTCGCTTCGTTCCTGTTCTCCGTAACGAGTAGACAATAGAGAACGAATCAGTTTTGTCTCGTCTCGCGTATCGCCGTATCCGCGTAAAGAACGAGACTAAGGACCCGTTCAAACACGGCGGAATCCGCGCGTTTTCGACCGGGCGATTCGAACCGCGTCGAAATTAACAGTCGAAGTATGTAATTAGCTACAAAGAGAACGTATTCCGTTGACACAAGTCGATTTTGATCAAACTTATGCGAGATATAGTTCTTCCAAAAATATTTGACACGTTTTTTTTATCGGCAACCATCCACTTTGATGGGATGAAAACAGCCCTCAAATTTGGAAATGGGAACCATATTTTCTGAGATATTTCGAAAACCAGACGTCGAGAAAAATTGAATTTTTTGTTTAAATTGTGTGATTTTTAATGGGAAATGTAGTCGCGCCAGAAAATATTCACAAAAGTTTTTTGTATAAGCAATATTTATAAAGTTACAGTCTAAAAATGTAACTTTTGTATTTTTTCTATAGTTCCAATCAATTGCAATTTAATAAAATCGCGCGAAAACAGTGCGAATTCGATTTTCTGCGGTTCAGAGACAATTTACATTAGCTCTATCTATTCGTTCACGCGTGATCGCGCTGTTGAACAATCGGAAACAAAAATCGTGCGGTTCCGCCGTGTCTGAACGAGCTCTAAATAAGGTCCGCGCAGTTTCCGCGTGTCTGAACGGGCCCTAACAGAATTGTTTCGTATACAAAATAGTCGAAGAATGAGCTTAATAAACAAAGAACAAAAGGCGGGTAAATAGCGGTGTACGTGCGCGTGCGTATATGTATGAAAAAGAAAAAACGAGAAGAAGAGAGAAAGAGTGTGCGAGAAAGAGAGGTGCTCTTACACCTCTGTATAGATGCAATAAATGAATGCGATACGCATAGGTTGTTCGATGACTGTTTCTAACCTTTAGAAGCACGTAGATTTTCGCGACTTTCTCCTTATACATGGTATATATACATCTTTGTATGTAAAATAAAGTTGAGTTATTCTCTAAGATTGGCAGTCTCTAAATTTAAAAAAACGCATGTTGTTGCCGCGTGTACCGTCTCCGAGTACGAATTCTCGTTTCCAGGCGCAGCTATGAATCGTAAATCGTAATATACAGGTGTGATTCTACACGAAGATCATGGCTACGAAAGTAATCGAACTGTACAAGGACAGTAGATGGTCCACGAAAGACAAACTCGACCAGTATCGTGGGATTTTAAAGTTGTACGGTTAGGGGATGCTGTATCGCATACGTGTGTAGTCGGTAGACTGCGGATTTTCATGGATTTATGAAAAGATTAGAAAAATTGAAGAATATCGTAACGTTATCGATGATATCATTTTTTATTTTACTCTTGCTTCCCACAATCGATGCAGAACATTTTTATTTTCCATGAGGATCCGTAGTCTGGTAATCGGCTACGATTTATCTAATCAACCGTGCTATTCTTCGATCGCACAGGCCGCGAGAAAAAGTTGCGACAGCAGGATGCCGTAAAGTTGAAGAGGAGGGTATCGTGGCAACTGAACACGTTCCGAGAGGACGTGAAAAAGTACCGGCAACTCGTCAAGGATAGCAAAAATCAAACGCACAGAGCATTGCGAGGTCACCGGGATTTGCAGTTGAAATGCCTTGATCGTGGAGCAGAGGTTTGTTTCACGATCGATACTCTGGGGACTAAATGTCGATCTGATTCGATTTGCAGCACACCTGCTCGACCATCTACGAGGATAATTGTCTGAGGCGACGTCGACTGGACATACTTCGTTACGAGAAAAAGAAGAAAATGAAGCTTTGCTTCGAATTGCAGGTGATGCTACCGAGATATCGACCCAACTACTCTTTGTGGTTGGGCATACCCTTTCCCCTTTTGTTAAGCCTTTTGAAAATGGGAATCAATGGGTAGTACCCAAAGGTTTTGATTTTTGTGGGCCTGTATTTCGGAACCTATTAATGTTTTGTCAATATTGAGACCTGATAGCATTTAACAAGTGCACGAAATTACATCTCTCCATTTGCCTCCAGTTCCGAATTACAAGCCTCTTAAAAACGACTAAGTTGTTTCGTGTAAAAGGAGGTAGTGCGAGAACTTGGCTGGTGCGCTACCGTACTAGATTTTCATTCGTACGAACACGTAACATAGTTAGAGCACGTGGAATTGACCGAGAAGTATGACAAAGAGCAAGAGATGAAGAGGACCGCAGCGGAAGGTCTGCAACAAGGACTAATAGCGCGCTATCAGCTGGCTATAGTGAAGCAAAACGCAGCAAAAGCGATAAACATAACATACAACTGTATGCTGGAAATCTTGAAACAGGTACAATTCTCTGTTAACGCTATTTTGCACACTACTGAACGAAAACGTTCCGCGAAGGATTCGGTGGGACACGACGCCCTGTTGGATATATTGAAGCAAGATCGGCGAAGTCAATGCAAGGTGATACTCAAGGCGACGATAATGGGCCAACTGGCGGTCGAAGAAACCGATGACATACAACAGAAGTGCAAACTGCTCACGCGGAAAGTTTGGAACAACATGAAGGAGCGGGAACGCACTTTGGCGCTTGTTCGCAGCCAAGTCGAAGATCTATGGTCGTACGCGCAATCTTTGATACGAACCGAAGTAAGTGCCCACGTAAGACCAGTTACCGAAAAATACAGTGTTCTCTCGACGATTGTCCCAAATGTCTGGCGTTTCAAAAGATCAAATCTAGACCGCAATCGCCGTTTGCAGTAGTCAAAGAATAGTATCTCTGGCCGATAATTGTCTCTAGTCGGACCCGAGTTTTGGACAATTATTGAGAAAGCACTGTAGTCGGTTACAAGGACGGCAAAATACTACTTCCTCCGCTTGAAGTTGCTTGATTATGAAAACCACTGTATTCGTTTGCGTGTCACGACAGAGCGACACGGTATTCACCACGCAAGTTAGGAACGCTTCAATGATGGCGAACGAATCGTTGGAAAAGCAGGTGAAAACCCTCGAGAAAGTCTTACAGAGAGTTCAAGAGTCGCTGTTAGTTCGATCTTATCGAGAGTTACTGTTGAGGTACCCTCGCTTGTCTATTACAGTATTCTTTTCGTAACTGTGAAAACTTCGGATCTGCAGAGTCACAGTTGTACGTAGAAGAGACACTAGAGTTTCTTTGTTGTGTTCTGACCTGGAGAAAGAAAGACTGTCAGTTACCGTAGATATACAGTGGGTGTACAAAGTGTTCGTACACCTTTTAAAAGAGAATAACTTATTCCAAAAGTTAAAAAAGTTATTCCATTTTAAAAAGTGTACGAACACTTTGTACACCCACTGTGGATGCTAGTATCGTTCTCTGATTTGCGTTTCCCACTGTGCTTACCAGGTTGGAAGAACAAATGAAACAGAGAACGCGATTGCTCGACCAATTCAACCGTAATGTCCGAGAACGTGACTCGCTGTTGTCGCAGAAAAACGAAGCTTTAGGCGGTCTATCAGATATCGAGCATGCTATTGTCGCGAACGTAGAAGCGTGAGTATTCTGTACAATTAGAATTCAACAATTACATTAATAATGATATTTTTCGATTGCAGATATAACGCGGACAGAAACGCTCTTCTAAAACAGATCGAGATGCAAAAGCAGCGTCGAATCGAGTACAAGAAGGTAAAAAAAGTTCGTGGCGAGTTGTTAATGGACATACGAGCTGCGTTACAAAACATGGTAGCTATGCTATTCTGCGTGAGGAAAGGAGTCGTTAAAGCACAGAAGAAGAAGTCATCGAAAGAAGACAAGGACGACGCGGAAGAAGTAGACGGTCTACCAGTAATGGAAAAAGTCGAAACGGAGGGTAATGATCGACAATGTTCACGTTTAAATGGCAAATCCCGTACCGTACGTTTGCTCTTTAGGTCTAGCGTTACTGTCGACCGTGAGTCGAAAAGTAGGAGCGCTGTTTGGAATGAGCAACTTCGAATTCGATAAAGACAGAGATGAGAGAGCGAAAGATCTTTACCAAACTTACGTATCTGACTATAACTCGAAACTGAAGTTTAGAGACGAGGAAACAGATGCTACAGGTAAGTTTGATTTTGAATGGCATTCAGCTTCATCAAAATACACACCATTCCATCTAAAAAAAATATAGGTGATCTTTATACGTTCTCTCTGCTTCTATCTAGAACAAATTGATAGTAACGCTAGATTATAAACTTTCAGGTTTCATCGTTGAGCACGAAGCGATCGATTCCACGGTACTGACAAGAGCTGATATCAAATTAAGAAGCAAACAGGCTGTCGAAGCTTTTACGCGATTAGAATAACGACAGTATACCCCAGTCGACGATACCACGATTCTCCATAGATTCTATGAAAATTGACTCTCCAATTAATTACACGGTATTCGTCGAGAATTTATTTACAAATCTATTGACAATTAAGAGGTATATTACGACATGTCGTTGATTCGCCCCCAACCCAAACGTTCCTTCTTGATTTGCAGTTTCAACCAGGAAGGCGTATCCTTCTCGAAAGGAATAGCATTCGGATACTTCAAAGGTGGTTTCGGTTCTCTGAAAGGATGAACGTTCTTCAATTTTCTCAATAGATAATACTTCATCGTCTCTTTAGGATCTCTATGGTGTTCCATATAAAGATGGAAAGGTCGTCTTAGTGGGAACCATTCCTGTGGCTTAACGTATTGTGTCGGGAACTTGTACTCGAATATTGGTTCTGCCACATCTATGAAAAAAAGGACAACAGATTCTAGACACGGTGTACGATAACTGTGATTTCATCGTATCAAAGTAATTCCAACAAGCATACACACCTAACGATGAATGATAAAATTCTGTTACTGAAGAGTCCCAATCACTTTGGAAAAATGCTAAACCTGCGGGCGTAAGATCGTCTTGATGCTCCCGGTAAAATTCTAGCGTTGTCCAATCGCGTTCTTGCAACTGCAGACTGTACAAATAAAATGTAAATTACATCGTACATCAAACATCGAATGGGTTGTATGTTTTTATTTACCAAGGTTGAGCCTTTTTATATTTAGAATAATCTAAATGCTTGTTTTGCTTGTAAAGGACGAATATGTAACGATAATATCCAATTCCTCTGGATGGAATGGGCTTCATGTAATCCAGTATTTGTTCTCCCTTCTCCACTGCATTCCCAGGGATGTTACCTCTACAAATAACATTACAGTTTCCTGTTATACATTACCTAAAATTATTTACTTCAACACGGATTAATTAATACTCACACGAACCAGTGACAATATTCGCCATTCCAGTTTTGCAAGTTACCATCCGGAGTACTCATTATCAAAGTCCATAATGTGTCATCCTTGGCTGAATAATTCACATTCGGAGGTTCGTGCGCTTCGCTAGGCTTTATGACATTCCCTGTATAAACTCTGACGAATTTATCATCCTGAATTTGATATTTTATGTCTAAAGGTACAACTGGTTTGAAATACGCGTCTTTGTATAAATGTTCAAAGACTCCGTAGTGGTCTGCGATTCTATGCAGATCTGTGGGACTATTTGTGTTTAACCATATCTCTCTTACTACATCCATGTCGATCAATACTATAAAGAACAATAACTTTCGTCACAATAAAATTAATAATCAGAAAACCTCCAGAAGGAGAAGTTCTATTTACACGACTTGTTTCTCGATTGCTTCTCCATATCACGATCGTTTTCAATAGCCTTTTTCTCAGCCACCCAAGCCTTTGTTACATCTTTCGACACTCTCGGAACGGCGAACCCAATATCTACTTTGAACGACGTCTCTGGATCCAGTTGGTTCAAAGCTGAAAGAATCATTGTTGGAGAAGAATTAATGCGAACATTATTATCATGATTGCCTTACCTGCGAGACGTTGCTGTAAGGTGCGAGCAACTGTCGGCGGTTGTCCTCGTGTATAATGTCCATGTCGAACCTGCCCGATACAAATCCTCGAGGGCGGAGAGAAATCGTTTGTGACAATTCGAAATAACCTGGTTGCCATTGTTGCAATAATATCACGCGAATCTTATAAAACGCAGACGTGTCATCGAAGCTCCTCACAACAAATTATTGCACAGTAGATATTGTTTTTAAATGATAGATGTAAACGAAGAGGTTATGTTCGCTCCGTATCAATAACAGGTACAGTATACTACAAACTCTAAGCAGTGATGTGATTGGATGCAGTGATGAGCCGTGGGGCGCTTTCGCGCGCATGCGCGAGTTTCGTCAGGAACGTATCTGCGTCCGAAGTTTGTGGGGGACTATTGGGGGGAAAGTAGTGGGAAACTATTATTAGCGGGAACGTCTAGCGGAGTCCTTTACGACCGTTACGACACGAGGCACGAAAGAACAGCGGGCTGCGAGAATTTCAGATAAGTTATTGTTAATATTTAATCAAATAATAAATTTTGCGAAATTAGCGGGGCGACCAAGGTACCCGATTTTCGTACTTGACTGAGGCCGTCTGACGTCAGAATTCTCGCGCATGCGTGCAAAAAGCGCCCCACGGCTCATCACTGATTGGATGAGATTCGAGGCGCTCTTTTCGCGCATGCGCGAGTATCGGCAGGAACGTATCTACGTCTGAAGATTGTGGGGAACTATTGGATGGAAAATAGTGGGGGACTATTATTAGTGGGAACTTTAAAATAATTATTAGTATATACATGCGAAATAATGAAATGATAAATTGAATAAAATATTGTTCTAAAATCATGAGAACAATAATACCGGTACACTCCCGCCAATATAATTTCCTCAGAGCTCTGGCCGCTCTGCTACGTTATTATCAATTATAGATACGTTACTGTTTTGGCCGCGCATGCACGCAAATAAATGGTCCTAATCTGAACATTGCTTTACCGTCGGTTTGGGATCTGAACCAAGCTACGATTTTGTGTGGCGGCAGCACTATACCGGAGGCATCGAAAACACGGGCGTGAGCACTCTCTGATACTCTGATCCTCTCTGCATGATTTTATCAATTTCACACATGTACGTCATGTACGTATATACGGTAAGTATGTATGTAAGTATGTATCTACGTGCAGACGATTGATATGATATGATAAACATTTCATTCAAGTTGGAAAGAATTTATCATTATCGATTGTTTGCGTAGTAAACCTAGTAAACGGATTTGTAATAATTTCTATAAATAACGGTCATTCATAAACCTCTCTTACGGATATACTAATCGAACATTATGGATGTATAGGTACATACATATGCACATCTATAAGCACATATATATGTAACACGTATCGTTTGAACCGTAGCGTAAGTAGCTTCGAATTACATCGATGAATCGTAAACGTGAAACGAAAGCAGATGATTAGAGAGTTTATATGTAGAATGTAACGGACGACGATCGAAGCGAATGTAATAATGCAACTAATCGTATTAATGTAATTAATCAACCTCGCGGAGATATTAATCCAAGTATGCACGCGGTATACATATATATGTAGAATAAATTGGTAACGAAATGATTACTTTACAATTTTGAGAGGACCGTTTCTTAATTATTCGGAGCGTCTTTCGAGACGTTCGCCTGTATACGTTCAAGGTCTAATCGTGAATTGTAGCAGGAACGATTTCCACGGTGTCGAGTAGACGTTTGTTTCACGGATCTGGTAATACGAATTTGTCCGTAGGCATCAACAAATTTTCGTCTGGGAGAATTAAAAAATTTTGTGCTGCCACCACACGACATCAACTCGCATCGGCGTGTATTTTTTACGTTGATGTTCGAGCGAAGAGGTCGTTGAAAAGTTCCTGCTCGAACGAATCCGTGCGAACATGGCAGACTGCCATTGGCAGATAGCAGTTTTGCGGTTTCGCACTGATCGCGACTGCAAAAGTTTTCACGTACGGGAACAAAGGATATGAGCCGTAGTTCGTCTAGCAGAACGAATGTGTGCATGGTGCAGAGAAGAAAATCGGGACGTCCGAAGTTTCTTCGAGTTGATCTTTAACGGGTAAGCGAGACGTTCTTTCATTTCAATTTCAACCCCGTGCTCTTCGACTCGTGATCCGTGGTTTACAACGGACGGTCTACGATTCAAAGAGAGGATACGTGCACCGCGATTTAAAAAAAAGGCCAGAAAAGACCAATTTGTTTTCGATCCGCGTAACAAAGGCAGCAACCGAACTTTTTGTCCGTCGCGTTGTCCTCGCGCTGAATCGTTTACCGAAAGGAGCATAAAAAATAATATCTGCATTTACAACGATCCTGAGACAGTGGTAACGGTTGTGTGGTTCGAGTAGCGCGATCACGACTACAATGGATGCAACGATAGGCTTTATTCCAAGTCTATGTGTACCGTTCTGTTTTGTGGAATTCTAACGATTCGACGAATTTCGTCCGAAAGCCGTGCGGAACATCGGTGAACCGTCGATTTGACGTACGTGCCTCGAACGTGTCGATACAGTTTGTCGGAGTTCGGTCTATGCGCTCTTTTTATACCCTTTTCGAACGATGCGATAGGAGAATTATGCGTCGGAGAATATACTGAAGGTCGGTCGTACGCGTGAGTAAATAATCACAGAGATTGTTGAATAAAAAATTCGATAAATCGTGCACAGAAATTAGTGGATCTTTTCAGGCAAAATAACTCACGACTTAGCTGTCTCAAAACGAGAAGACCATCTTTTAATGATAACTGTACAACACGTTTCATTAGCTACGGCTCGATCGACAAAAACAGAGGACATGGATGGAACCAGAGCAGCTGAGGTTTTGCCTTTGCTGCAAGAGCGTCTGGCTATATTACCGGGTGGCCGAGACCGCAGGGGTGGACCGGTACTTGTCTTTCCTACTACTCCCAGACGAGAGCGTGCAAAACCGGAGGACTATCGTCGCCTTCTACAGTATCTCTTAACTGTACCCAGTGACGAGGCTAGGGGTTTACGTTTCACGGTTATCGTGGACATGCGTGGTGCTACTTGGGACTCCGTTAAACCGATATTAAAGGTTGCTCTTTGCACTCCTCTAATTTAAACGAGTCTGTATTAATCTGTATTATCCATCTTAAATGTCAAATCTTCTATGTTCAAGGTGTTGCACGAACATTTCCATCGATCGGTCCACGTCGCCTTCATCATAAAACCGGAAAACTTCTGGCAGAAACAACGGACTACCTTGGCTAAACAGAAGAAATATAATTTTGAGGTAAGCAAGGTTTCCGTAATGGAAGAATGGCACCAGAAGCAGTGAGACGATTCGGTAACGATCTCTATAATTTCAGATAAACACCATAAGCTTAGATACTCTCGCAAAGGTAATAGATCCATCGCAATTGACCTCGGATTTGGACGGATCGTTGCAATACGACCATGCACAGTGGATCGATACGAGGCTTGCAGTGGAAGATTTCACGTGGCAGGCGGCTGATCTTCTCGATCGATTGGACGATCTACAAGAGGATTTGAGTCGTAACGATTTCGCGGACGACGTGGTCGGAGCTAAACACGGAATCGATCTGCACAATGAGATGAAGAAGAAAATCGTTAAGGTTCCGGTGGAGGAGATCGAGGTCGTCGGGCAACGGTTGCTGCAGCGTTTTAACAACAGTAAAAGTCACTTAATTTCCAATCGACGAGCTGCGCTATACTTTCCTCCCTACTTTCTCTAATTCCTAATCTCTGTGATCCCAGGCATGGCTACCACCAGCAGCGAAGGTGGCAGCATCGAGAGCGGCGCGATCGGAGGCACAGATCCCGATGGCAGAGCATTGGAAGCTTTGGTGATCCAGCACTTGGATTCCGTGCACGCGGCACAGCAACATCTGCTGCAGGTCTGGCATATCAAGAAGATGAAGCTAGACCAGTGCTTCCAACTGAGGCTGTTCGAGCAGGACTGCGAGAAAATGTTCGACTGGATTTGCCACAACAGAGAAAGATTTCTGGGGAATTACGTGGAGATCGGTCGGTCTTATCAGCTGGCGAAAAGTTTTCAGGAGGAGCACAAACACTTCACCATGAGCTCGATGAACGTTTACGTGAACGTGAATAAAATTCTGACGATGGCTAGTCGATTGCTGGAGACGCAGCATTACGCTGCTGGACATGTTAGAGCCGTTGCCGGTCGTCTGGATCGAGCTTGGAAAGAATTCGCTGCCGGTTTGGATGAGCGAACCGCGGTTCTCAGTTTGAGCGTTGTCTTTCACCATAAGGCCGAGCAGTACGTCGACAGCGTCTCGGGATGGAGTCAAGCTTGCGACGCTGGCAATTTGCCTAACGAAATACCGATTCTAGAATCTCATATACGGCAGCACCAGTCGCTTTACGAGGCGATGTGCCAGGCTTACACAGAGGTAATTCATCATTTCTGATCAAATCGCTTCGGATTCGGAAACGAAAACGAACTTGATTCGCGGTTGCGATCGCGGCTCGTGGTTATTTGATTTCGATTCGAGTGTAATAGAATCTATACGTTTAAAGAAACGACGAAAATATTGAAAAAGCAAGTCGTACAATGCGTTTCATAGTAATGGAGAATGATATTTAACAGGTATATGACGCGTATCAAGCACTTTTGAGCGGACTAGGTTCGATGCTACAAGTCTGTCACAGCCTGAGTTCGATTCACGGTTCGAACTCGGATACGTTTCGCATCGATTACGTACGAGACAATTAGTATCTTGTTACTTTTTATAGCTTCTAACCGGTGGACGTGCGCTTTGGTATAAACAGGGTGGTCGGTAGATGGTGAGAGTTAACTCTATTCGTACGAAAACACGGGTCAGGTTCGCGTGCACGCCCATCGGTGGTTATCCGCGAGGTGTTTACGACTTCCGGTTGTTCTATCCTCGTTTTTTTTGTTTACTATCGTGCGAATCCGAATGTATTAATGTCCCGACGACGTAAACGCCGTCACGATATGCTTAGCAAATGTTTAACACGGTTTTGGGTAATCCTATTGTTTAGGTACATAGTACCAGTAAGAAGCTTCTTTATCAACTGGATCATCTCGTGCAAGTCTGTAATCAACCACAAGGGATAGACCATACGGCCAGAAAACATGTACGTCCATTGGTGTGTGCATGCAGTGTGTACATGTTTGTATTCTCCGCGGACCAGCTTTTCTTGTTCATCTAATATTTCTTTCGTACCTTTTTACGAGCGACCGCGCGCGCGGACACGCTTCGATGAAACAAGAATAGATTGCATGTTTGTTCGGTTGCTTGAGCCAGGCGTTTGAACCGTGTGTACTCACGGATTCGACGAAGCCGTCTGTCGGTACTCGGTAGTAGATTGTTCGCTTTTACGCTTTGAACGAAATGCCCGAATGGTCAAAAAGGGGAATTGAAAATGCTCGATTTATCCAGAGCCAAGAAGGACACGGCATTGACGGACATTCCGGTATGAGTGGAAATCCGGCTGCCGATTATAGCGAGGGCGCGTCTCACGTTTTGGCGGTGATTCACCAAATATTGGGTCATCATAGAGCATTGGAAGCACGTTGGCATGCTCGGAAAGTGAAACTTCATCAGCGTCTCGCGTTAAGGTACGTCACTAGGTCCCTCGTCTTCGAAAGAATATCTTCGTTGTGATCACAGACGATCGGTTTTAGATTATTTCAAGAGGACGTGAAGCAAGTGTTGGATTGGCTGACGAATCACGGCGAGGTATTTATTAGGAAGAACACGGGAGTTGGTCGTAATCTTCAAAAGGCCAGAGTGTACCAGAAGAGCCACGAGCATTTTGAAAACGTCGCGCAGGTATGCAGATGTTCCGATGATTTTCCATGATCGAGGAAACCGCGTTCCGATATGATATTGGTGTACTTTCTTCGGTACAGAATACGTACACGAACGCCACGAAATTGCTCACCGCTGCACAAGAATTAGCGCACACCGGGGAATGCGCCGCTGACGAGATATACACGGTTGCGCAAGAATTGGAAGCTCATGTTAGTAGTTTCGCAGCCAGAGTCGAGCAACGTAGACGAAGATTGGATCTGGCGGTTGTGTTTTACACTCACGAGAAGGAGGTATCGTATTTCCGACCGTAATACTGTAACGGATTAAGGAGGAAGAATCGATCGAGAAACGTGACTCGACGCGTACGTTGTTTGTTTGGCTAGTTGAGCGGTTGGGTCGACGAATTGCGGCAAGAGTTGCAGCAGGACGAGGTCGCAGAAAATCTGGAGACTGCGGAGAGATTGTTGGAACAGTGTGCGCAGCATAGGGCCTCTTGCTTGGAAGCTTGCACGTCCACCATTGTGCAGGGCGAGGCGTTGCTTCGAGAACTTCGGGAATCTACCGATGCTCCAGACAGTACTGGCTCGGTGAGCAATCTTCTCGATTGCTTTCAAGACGAAGCTTTCCAGAGAGCAATTCTTCTGACTGACTGCAATTCTCTTACAGATTGCTGCGGTGGAAGCTGCGCTCGATAGGCTGGCTGGTTTGAGACAGGAATTGGAAGATTTGTGGGCTACTAGAAAGCTGAGACTCGAATTCTGCCTGCGATTGCGCGTTTTCGAAAGGGATGCTCTGGAAGCGAGTGGTCAGCTGGAGATGTGGGCGCAAGAGCTGCAAGGTCCTCCTCGAGAAGGATCGCCGGAGCAGCTGTTGCGCGTGCATAACGACGGCGTTGCTCATATGCAGAACACTGCCTTTCAAGTTCTGCAACAAGGCCAGGAACTCGCTCAAGTAAGAATCGCTAGGATAAAATTTTATTCGTGCGAATGTAATGTTGAAAAATTCACGAACTTTCGATCGGTCCTAGGTGCTCGAACAATCCGGAGTATGTATAATGGCGGATGGTCAGCACAGTGCCGCGTCTAGAGTTCAAGTGTTACTAGAGTTCTTGAACGAGAGAGAAATGGACGCGGAAGATTTGGCAGAAATGCGAAGGGTTCGCCTGGAACAAGCTTCTCAATTGGTGCAATTGCAGACGGACGCCACTCACGTAGCCAATTGGATTCGCAACGGAGAAGCGATGCTGCTGGCGTCGCTGCGAGTTCCGGAGAACCTGCAGGACGCCGAGCAGCTTCGTTTGGAACACGAGCAGTTCCAGGTTGCTATAGAAAAGACGCATACCTCGGCTGTACAAGTAAGAATATCATTTTTTTCTTTCTTATTTATGGTACACATGGAGGATATTATATACAATTCGATCGTTTGATAGGTGAAGCACAGAGCGGACGCTCTGGTCAGCGCGAATCATTACGATCCGAAGAGTATAAGAGAGGTCGCCGAGGACGTGACCAAGAGATGGCAGCAATTGGTCACGTGCGCCGAGGAGAGACATAAGTTAGTGACCGCTAGTATTAATTTTTACAAAACCGCGGAGCAAGTACGTTCCGTATTAGATAGTCTCGAACGGGAATATAAGAGAGACGAAGATTGGTGTGCCTCCGGCGAGAAAGCGACGCAAGTGCCGACGCTCGTCGGCAAGCATCAGGAGCAGAAGGAAGCATTTCTGAAGGCGTGCACGTTGGTACGGCGAACCGCGGAAACATTCCTGAAATATACGAATCGCAGCCTACAATTTTATAGCTATCAGTCGAATAGTGCTGGTTCCGAGAATAAAGTTAAAAGTACGTGTTCCGCACGATATTTTCGTCCAGCTCGGTTCACTTTATACTTCTAGCGAAATAGCCACGATCTTACGTCCGACCGTTCTTATCCAGGTATTTTGGAAGAATTGCTCAGTAAGGAGAACCGAGTCCTCGAGTATTGGACGCAACGTAAAAAGCGACTGGACCAGTGTCATCAGTACGTTCTTTTCGAGCGCAGCGCTAAACAGGCCCTGGAGTGGATTCGAGAAACCGGCGAGTTGTATTTAGCCACGCATACCAACGTTGGGAAAAATCGTATCGAGAACGAGCAATTGTTGCGCGAGCACAATGAGTTCAAGGGAGCCGCTAAGGTAAGATGTTCTCGTTTCCTCGTTGAATTCCGATTCGATCCATTTGTTCTCGTTACTCGTAGGAAACGAGAGAACGGGTGAAACTGTTGATACAACTTGCCGATAACTTGGTCGAGAAGGGTCACGCTCACGCGGCAGCTATCAAACAATCTGTTGCCGAAGTCGATCTACGATACAAGGACTTCAGCACGCGTATGGATTGCTACAAGACGCAGATCGAAGATGATTTAGGAATCCAATCCGACGACGGCCAGAAAGATCTGTCCATCGATCGTAACTCTGATCCTTTGCTCGAGGAGAAGATCAAGGGAAAAGACCTGAAGGAGTTGAACGAGGAGAAAAGGCGGTCGGCACGGCGAAAGGAGTAAGCGTTTTTCTTGTTCGAGCCTGTAGAACGTTTCGGACGGTGCGAGATCTTATGGTTTTTCTTCCGCTTCCACAGATTTATAATGGCAGAGCTGCTCCAAACGGAACGCACTTACGTGAAAGATCTGGAAACCTGTATTCGTTGCTTTTTGGAGGAAACGCGATGCGGCAAAGGAAACATTCCGGCGGGACTGCAGGGTCGGGAATCGATCATCTTCAGCAATATGGAAGAGATTCACCAGTTTCATAGCAATATATTTCTCCGGGAATTGGAAAAGTACGAGACCATGCCGGAGGACGTTGGACATTGTTTCGTCACTTGGGTAGGCTTCGAGAGTTTCCGTTGGTGTCTCGATCGGAATTATCGTTGCATATTTAATCGTTCGCTTCGTGTTCGTTTCGCATAGGCGCCGAAGTTTGACATGTACGTGATGTACTGTAAAAATAAACCGGAGAGCAACCAGTTCCTGGTCGCACACGGCGGCACATGGTTCGAGGAACTGCAAAGAAAGCATCGCGTCGAGCATCCGATCGCCGCGTACCTAATCAAACCCGTGCAAAGAATCACAAAGTATCAGCTGCTTCTCAAAGATCTTCAGGTACGTAGGTATCCGCACGTAGGTACCCTCATGGCCGATAAATCAATAGCGTTTCCACCTGACTTCGCTTTCTTGTGCTATTTTCTGGTAAACAGTGTATACAGTGGCTGGCGTAATTGATCAAATACGCTTTAAAACGAAAAAACTCGTTTAAAATTAGAACGACTCCAGGTTTTGCAAGATATGTAATTGAAATATGATTGAAATATTTGATCGATCAAGCGAGTAATGTAGACACGTTTCACCGTTTTTCTTTCTATTCCGGTTTCGTTGGAACTTCCCTTTTATCCCATTTACCCGAACTCTCAGGCTTGCTGCCAAGAAGGACAGGGCGAGATAAAAGATGGCTTGGAAGTGATGTTAAATGTGCCTAAGAAAGCAAACGATGCCTTACATTTGAGCATGCTGGAAGGATGCGACGTAAGAATAGACACTCTCGGCGATGTTGTGCTGCAAGACTCGTTCACCGTGTGGGACCCGAAGCAACTGATCAGAAAAGGCAGGGATCGGCATATATTCCTCTTCGAGTTGTACCTGCTGTTCAGCAAGGAGGTCAAAGATTCCGCCGGGAAGGTGGGTAATCTTCGAAAGAATAGCAGACAATTTTGTCGACGCATTCGAGACCGGTGACGCCAAGCACGCCGTTACGAAATCTTTTAGCTGTACGCCGGTAACTTAATACGTGAAATAGTTACACGTGTACCCGTGTACTTAAAACGACACGTACTGAAATACGTGTACGTGAAATACACGCGCGGCGTTCAGCTAACCGACGCTTCGGTCGCGAACGCGCGAACACGTACAATATCGCAGTTAAACAATTTTATCGCGCCTTAGGTGAAATATATTTACAAGAGCCGTCTGATGACCTCCGAACTGGGCGTAACCGAGCACATCGAGGGCGACGAGTGCAAATTCGCGGTTTGGACGGGCCGAGCGCCGACCAGCGACACCCGCGTCGTTCTTCGTGCCAATTCGATGGATGCCAAGCAGTTGTGGGTGAAGAGATTGCGCGAGGTTATCCAAGAAACGTATTTCAGTTTAAGCATGCCCAAGAGCCCTGCGAAAAAGAGTTCGAGTCAACGATCGAGCAGAGACCTCGAAGAGTGCGCGTCCCTAGACGACAGCGTCGAGAATTTGGACAGAAACTCCCTAGCATCCTTCGGGTCCACCAATACCACGGACTCTGACAAGGTAAGGCGTCACTTCCCATTTTCATTCGAATAATAGCTTTTGCAGTTTGGAAACTGTTTGAATCCCTGTATACAGGGTGCCCTAACACGATCAGGGAGAATCGAAACGTTTTAGACTCGATTTTAGAATCCCTTCTAGGTTGTACCATGAATACTAGGGCACCCTGTACATCCTACAAGAGAATCTTGAACTTGGTCTTAAAGCAGTTATCACTTCGAACGAAACACCAGTTTCGTACGTTCGTATTTCAGCGTAAAATGACATTGGTATCGCGCAACCTCGTTATCGGAAATTAATTGATACGCTAACGGCGATATAACTGCGAATCACCCGTATCCTCTCTCACCGCGTAAAAAATTGTCAAAGGGACTGTGGTACCTGATTGCCCATTTAACGCTGTTTCGCCCTGAGTTCGTTCACCCATCCTGATCAGAACTGCACAGTGCAACAAACGCTTCAATGGGCCCTTACGAATACTGAAAATCTAACACGATCGCAAAGCATGACTCGAAGAATATCAAGGTCGTTCAGAGATCTCTCTAGAATTTTTTCGAAGAGCTTGTCAGATACAATGGGAATGGTAATATTCAAATAATCCAGGTACTCTAAACGTAACCTGGAAGGTTGCAGCGGATGCTCTGTTGGTCGGTTTGAACGAGTCAAGGTCGGTGTATCTCAGCAAGTCCAGGAAATACTGGATACAAAACCAGGGTACAGTAAAGTCGCGATGTTTGTCAACGACCCCGTACACGGTAGTTGTCGGGTGTCTACCCGCTCCACGGTCATGCTGTCCTTCTCTTTGTTCGGCTTTCTTTTCGATTCTCGACGCGGTAGGCGCAGTCATAAAAAAATGATGTCGGTGTGCGATACTTGTCCGCGCAGAACACAGGTTGTTTGACAAGAATCGGGACTTTGCAGTAAGGTTCTGCCCGACAGATTCGGACTGAAGTTAATAAGATAAACCGACCTTTACCCGGTCTAGCAGCCGAATCGGATGAACCAACCGAATCATCCAACTAGCAGGCGGGCGAGCGAGCGAGCGAGCAAGAGCAGTTTTGGGTGGGGTTCGGGAATAATCGAAAAGTGAGCAAGCGCGTCGGGAGCGGGTCGCGTGTACGGGAGGCGAGAGACGCGAGACTATCGAGGAAGAAAAGAGACGCGGAAACTCGGTGTCGCACGGAAGGGGTAAGGGGTGAAGGGTGAGAAATAGATCGGCGGGACAGGGAAGAAGGAGGCTGATAGGTAACAGGCTCAGTACGGGCGCGACTCTCGGGTCGAATAGGTCGTCCGCTCGACGGTGAGTGGCAACTGACACGACCGATCCCGTCCAAGTCGGGAGTTACGTTTTCGAACGTTGTTTCGTCGGTGAGAGGAACAGAGAGACCCACACCGGAAGAACCATGTCGGTCGTAGGCTCGACGATTGTTCCGTGTTTCGCCGTGTACGCTCGGCCATTCTATTTCCACACGTGAACTGAGAGAACACGAGGCGGAACTGTCATGACGTCGCCAGCAGGAAAGCCTGCAACGATGGTCCAGAAAGCCCGCAGGAAGATCTCGTTACCCTGGTTCCGGCAGACCTCGGTGGCTCAGCCGCACGCTGCCCTATCCAGGCAGCACACCATCGACACTCCGGGCTCGTTCCAGAATCGTCGTTTGCACCGTCAAACCTCTCTGTCCCAGGTACTACGGCACTCGGAAACTCGCTGTCTGCGTCGCGTATATCACGTATGCGCGGTGCTGTTGCCGTTACCGCTGGCATCGCTGGCATTCTTCCCCGAGATAATCCTCCCTCCGCGATATTCGTCTTCTCTCGTCAGTGCTCGTCCTCTTCCCTTCCGTCAACCAACCTCCCGAATCTTTGGGCAAGTGCAACGGTGCAGTGGTGCCGCGATGCGACGATCAATCTTCTCCTACCCGAAAAACTATTACCACCCCCTTGCTCGCGTGTGCCCTTATTCGGTCGTTGAAAAGGGAAACGCTCGTTTCCGTGCGAACCCTCGGTAAAACCGCGGTATCGCGCGACGATTTTTCACTTCTCCGACTCGTCAGCATATTTTCCAGGGTTAACTCGTTGCTTTATAACGTCCACACTCGATATCATTTCAAAAGGAATCTAACGAAGCCGCGTTTCCCTCTGTCGTCGATATTTAACCATTAATCCAGGAATACAAAAGCTGTTGTTCGGCTCTTCCGGGCAATCGTAAACGTCAAAGTGGTTCTCGTTGTTGTCGATACGAAGGAAATAATAGCGAGAGGGGTTAAGAAAGTTACGTAATCGAACCGTTTCTTCGATGCATCATCGTTTTTCTCGTTTTAAACGCGTTGTCAACGTCCGTTACCGCCGTATCGGTAGCCACATCCGCGGTGTTCTGCCTTTCGTCCTCGTTCGAGACTGTCCTTATTCGGCCTCGTTCCCTGCCGATTTTGCCGCTCAACATTTTGCTACCATCTCGCACACGATCCGCCAATCGGATGCCTTACCGATCCCAGTTCCCAGCGAGACGGAGGAGGAACGATCTCAAGACTCGTAGGGAACACATTGCAATTTATGGAAAGATAGTAATCGATCGCCGAGCGACGATCCCGACGATCTCGCGAGATCAATGAGAAAATCGCGTTTCCTTCGGAAGCACCCAGTGTTCCACGCCAAACGCAGATATTATTTGCTTCGTAAATACTCCGTCTTGTCGATCGTACATATTTCAAAGAAACCGTGTGATGATTTCCGCGCACAGGTTCGATTATTAAGGATGTTTTGGAGATATATAAAAACGGAACAAAATTTTTGAAAACTAGTCAAGATATAATGCTTACTAGATGAATGCAATTACCAAAGTTTGGGTTCGATTCACAGCACCGTTCAAGAATTATAGCAATTTAAAGTTTGCACATTTTAACACGTCTTCTTATGGAGAATGCATACAATTCTACTTCAAACCCTGTTTAATCCTTGAAAAAACGCAACTAGAAACTCCAGTTTTTTTTAATAAATAAAATTTATTGCTGTGTGTAAAAGGATAATGTATATTCAAAATTCAACGTTGTTAAAATGGTTACGCTGGTAGACGATGTACTAAATCAATGTACTAAATTATTGGCTTCTCCCTCGAAGTTTGTCCGCCGCGTTAGAATCTTTGATCGAACTTGAACGAGTGCGGCGTCGACGATACTCACCGACAAATTCTACGCGAAGGAAGAGCAGATCTTGGACGACCGATGCTCACTGCTCGAATCGGTCGTAATTTCCGGTGAACGACTACACCGCGACGGGGTACTCCGTTCGATAAGACGCGTATCGAGAGCGCGGACCAGAGATTCGAGTAGAATCGGCAAAATTTGGCACGTGGAAAAAGTCTATTTTCGTCGGGCGGAATGCGACGCAGGACCCACAACCAGTTTGCTTCTTCTAACTGTTTTGACTTCCCGACCGTTCATCGTCGCACAATCGTACATAGAAGCGGCGGAATCCTCGCCGCGTGCACCAAGCCCTGATCCATATTCGATCGTAGACTGTCGATGCTCCTCGATATCGCGGATTTGAATATTTCAGTGCGAAGGAATCGTGCATAGTGTCCCAGGGGATTCTCTAGAGTACAGTATTTCATCGATACAAGTCCACGGGTCTGCGCAGGGTCATTTATACGCCAGGGATACTATTCTTTGAGTTTTGCCGAACGTGAAGAAGGACAACCTTTTTTTTTACGTGAGAAAGAATCCTTTTACGGACTTCCCATGCCCCCTGGGAGGGACATGGGGGTACGTGGGACTTACGAGAGCCAGAAGGGCTCGCAGTGCCGCACTAAAAAAAAACTCACGACAACCTACCCTAGGCTATTCGGGGGCGACTGGGAGCTCCAAAGAACACAACCAGCCATCCCCCTCACCCTTGGTCCCTTGTGGGGCCCCGTCCCGGGAGGGGGGAGAGAAGCTCCCCCCAGCAATACCTAATCTATCAGGTGTAAGCAGGTTGCATTACTCACTAATCGAACACTTGGAATACTATTTTAGAATTTTTCATTCTTTCGCACTACATAAATTTGAAAGAAACAATAAGAGGCATATTTTATGGATAATGTAAAAATGAAATATAGACATATAAATAAACGTTAAATAACAGATAAGTCACGTTAACGATAGTTCGTATAAGAATTCGTTCCCTAACTCTGAATAAAAAAAATCGAATTTTTGCAAGATATCTTCCGTTGTGTACTACTTACATATCAATGCATTGTCTTATGTCCTCAAGATCTCTGTTTTGAGCCGACGAAAGTGTCGAAGTCTTTTCATCAAACCTTCCCCGCAGTAGTGGGGATATCTCCGGGACAATTTACGTGCCAGACATTTGGGACATGTACCGATAAAATACTGTACTTCGTTTAACTCGATGAAACGCGCTGACGTGAGAGCGTTAAAGTTATTAACGCTTCCGCGAAGGTGACCACATGCTCCACACCTTTATTTCCGCTTCTCCGGAAGTCGCGTTCTGCTACGACGACGATTACGAGGCTTATCATTGGCAATGCGTCGAACCGCGCGTTTATCGCGCGCGAATTTTGCTCGCGATGCGTAATGACAAAAGTAAATAGTATATCGAGGATCGAAACGCGATAAAACGAGGGAGGGACGAGAATCAACGCCCCGCAGTGGGCCAGATCGTATAAGTAGGAGGAAAATATCCTTTCGTTTCATTTTTAGAATATTGCAACCTTTTCTTTACTGTAAATGCTTCCGTCGAGGATTGTACTATCCAACCAACAACTGTAGCTAAATCGTAGCTGTAACATTTGAAAAATTTTGACCTTCTGTACTTTTTAATTTGTCCTCTAAATATTTTATGAGAATCTGACGATTTTTAGATAAAGTCGACTGCACAAGTCCTAATTCGTTTAGACGAAGAATTATATCTCGCCGAGTTATGATACGCTCGCGACCTACAGAAAAAAATGATTTCTTACGAAACGACAACGATAGGCAGAAAAACTATTGAATTTATATGACGTACAAGAGTGTTGCACTTGCTTAAAAATAGTTACAATCGGTAACATTAACTTGAACTTTCCACTCTACGAAAGATTAATACGATGAATATCAAGCTGGCCTCAGATACTATAAACAATAATTTGAACAAGAAAATTGAAATAAATCTGTAGTTTTGTACTTACCTTCAACTGCTGAAGTTATATTATGAATATGAAAGCCATTTATAACAACAACACACGCGTTTCACAACACAATCACAACACACGTTTCGATGCGCGTTCTTTGGCAACTAGCGATTGACTATCGTAAACAATTATGCGCCGCGACATTTGCCTCCGTCATTCGTCTCATTGTTGAATAAACCAATACCAGAGGTCACTTTGTGTCTCAGTGGGGTGTATCCAATGGCGTATTATCGTATGGGCAACCTGGGCAGATGCCCGGGACCCCAAGCTAAAGGAGCCTCCGGACACAAACCAAGATCCAAATTCTACTTCGAATTCATCCAAATTCTATAATTCAAAACCAAGTTTTTCTCATAAAAAGTTTCAAAGGGGTTCCTAAATTCCGCCCAGGGGCCCTTGCTAGTCGTAGCGCGCCACTGGATGTATGTTCTATATAAATAAAAATTAAATGCCGTTCGTTGGTAAGCGCATCACGGCTGAACCGCTTTGGCTAATTAAAAAAAAAAATGTTCGTAATAGTCCGAGTAAGGATTTTAGAGAAAGAAAAATTGAAAAAGTTGCCCGGAAAAATGGAAAATTCGGGATAGAATGAAAGCGCTCTTTTCTATGGGATTTTTGTATGAACTCGAGAGACCATAACGCACGACTCGAACAATGCGTAATTCTTTCATTTGCAGTGTCCTTTATGGTCCTGGAAAAGAATTCAGGAAACGAAATTCGAGACAATTACAAAGAGAAGTCGGAAAAAATTCGAACAAACTGCAAAAATCTTGGTTGCGCGTTATAGGCTCCCAATGAGTTCGTCGTCGAACGCAGCGTCGAATTTTTGAAATAACTAATTTTCTTCGGAACGGTTTAAAGTAAGATCGAAACGTTGAAAAGAGATATTGTGATAATTTTCAAATAGTGTTTAAATAACAATTGATCGAACCAGTGCGCTGAAATCGTTAAAAGTTCGTTATTAAAATGAAATAACGTTTTTTTCTCATTGTTACTTTGCTCGCACATTTCCAATAGCTTTTCACAAACTCGTAAAACCATCGCAAACAGATTTGTTGAAATTTGCATAACGTCTATCCGGGTCAGCTAGCGATACATGAAACATTCACTAATTGTTTTTTCGCCTTTAATTTCGGACTTTTTCCCTCCTAATTATACGATCTGGCGCATTGTCCGCCCCACGCATCTACCATTCATGCCTGTTTCGCGTTTGTTTGCTCGTCGTGCGGGGTACGTTCGAGCTCGGGAGAAATATAGGCGCGTTAGGTACGGTTAGGAGACCGCAGACTGTCCACCGAAGACAAGCTATTTCGATAAAATCGAAATCACCGGAGCATCGGTAATCCATTAAACGCTCCATCGGTCCGCAAAGTCATAGATAATCGGTGCTCGGCATTTTGTCAATCCGCGCTCGTCTCCGCTCCCTTCAACTTTCCACTTGCTCAACTCCGATTTCAACTCGTCTCACCGGCTCCCTGTTGTGCATCCCGTCCGGGTGCTCGCATTTTTCACTTTAGCTCGTGAATCTTTTACGTTCCAAGTTCAAAGTACCACGACGTTGCCGCGCCTTCCATCGCGACCCGAATAGAGAAACGGAGACTGTCCAGCGAAGATGATCCCTCGCCCCTTGCCCTCCGTAACCTCATAGATCTCGGCTGCTAAACTTGACTATGACGACCTCGGACAGACGTCACGCGATTCTCAAAGCTATACATACACGCCGCGGTGCACAACTTCCAAACCCACGCCCACACTTTCAAGTGTTTCAGGCATTTGGGCGAGATCCGCTACGCTCCACATTGTCGAACCTTTTTCCTCGCGTAGTTATAAGTTGCGATGCAAGAAGGCGCACAGTGGTCCAAATCGGGAAATTTAGTGACCTTTTCTTAGAACTTTTTAACCATACGAGATGTCGGGACGAAATTTGCACTAAAATTCATTTAAAAAATAGTCAATTTGAACTATATTTTTTTCATTTGTTGAACAATAATTTTTAATTAATTTTCATCGATAATTTTCGCTAAAGAAGAAATTGTTTAAATACAATTTTCTAAACCATTTTTTCCCGCCGATAACACGACTGAATCGGTTACTAAATTTAGTGGATAATTTAAAAAATTAGTCGACTGAAAATAGTAGTTGATTACTATCGATTTAGTCGATAGTTTTCAGTCGATGGCGCCCATCGCTACTCGTTTCTAGGATTGCAAGGGTGCGAGTGCGCCTTTTCATTACTCGAAAATACGAAATCAAGGTTTTTTAGTAGTCAAAAACGCTGGATAAAAGATCGATCTAGGGCGCTATCGTCCTCAAAAGTCCTATTGTTTCGTTTACGAGGCGTAATTCGCGTTGTTCGGCAGCGTGCAGCTATGAATATAGATAAGAATAATGCAAATTACGCCTCGTAAACGAACACAATAGGACTTTCGAGGGTGATAACGTCCTGGATCGATGTTTTATCTACCGTTTTTGACTACTGAAAACCTCAATTTTTGTATTATCAAGAACTGACAACGCGAATCCCGCACTCTTGCAATCCTCGAAACGAGTCTACCGCCTTAAAGTCGCTCTCCTACGCGCACGAAATAATTCGCGTAACTGTAGCACCATGTTTCAACGTTTTTATTCGAGCCATATCAAACGATACCGCGTCAGACGTTTATTTTAAACAATGGCACGTGGGTTATATCTAAGCGGTGGAAAAATGTGCAATTTTTAGCATACAGGGACGAAAACATTAGTGTCGCGGAAATTTTCTCGTAGACCGGGAGGGTCGCGCAGGGCTATTTTAAACTTCTTAAATAATCCAGACACTTATGGTGAAAAACGCGGACCAAACAAAAATGTTCTCCGCCTGCAAGAAGCATCGTATATTATTTCACGTTACAGTGAATTACGACTCTAAAAATTGTTTAAATAGAAACGACAGTCTACGTCGTGAGACGTATTTCTTTAAAATTATAAATTCGAAACATAACGCGTTGTTTTGGCGTGTAAAATAAAAATGGGTGAATTGTTATCCTAGTCTCTTTTACGCAGCTATATTTGAGGAGCGTATGAGGGTTAATTGGTAAGAAAATATTCGCTTGGAAACGGAACGTTTTCACAATTTCATGAGACGCGAACATTTTTTAACGAATTCCACGTTCTTCGTAGAAACCGACTGTGGGTGGGGTCGATAAGAGAGAGAGAGAGAGAGAGAGAGAGAGAGAAGCATGCGTTTATGGTACTCGATGAATGATTCCAGACCGGCATAACCGAGCTGACTTGGGTTATCGCGGATCACTCGGCGGCACCTGGCTCGAGGGAGTTGACGGTGACGAAAGGTCAGCAAGTCGAGGTATTGGAAAATGGAAGCAACATCAGCGGTGTCAACACAGCCGAGTGGACCCACGTGCGTCTGCTGGTTGCGCAAGGACAGGTCGATCCTCCACCGGAGGGGTTGGTGCCGACGAGCGCGTTGAAACAACCACCGTCAGCTTCCAACAAGACATCCCCATCTAGAAAGACTCCGAGCCAACAGCATCAGCATCAGCACCAACATCACCACCAGCCGCAACAACAGCAACAGCAATATCATCCAGGGTGGAGCAATCAGAGTCAAACTTCCTCGAGTTCCGGTGGAATTACGACACCAGTGTCGTCATCTTCCGGCATCGGATTAACCTCTTCGTCATCCTCCTCGTCATCGTCGTCATCGTCGGCAGTAGCGGCCGCAGCCGCAGCCGCCGCCACGGTAACCACCGGCGTCACGTCCACTGGATTGAACACCCAGAACGTAGTTGCCACAACGCTACCAGACGACGCAGGTCAGTACGATAACTCTAATAATCGTGCGATGGTATCGGCGCACAGGTTCGATCAGTGATACAAACACTAGCAATTTTGCAAATTGATTCAAACACTCAACGATTCGATCCTGATGTGGATCATTTTCAAGAGTCAGTTTTGCGTTTGCTATAACAGATGCTCTACTTACTGATTGTCAACGCCGCACCGCGCCGCACCATGGGACAAACCGGTTGGAATTTAAAAAAAAATAAAACTAAGACTTTGCAGAATATGGCATAACAATGGAGATCGTGGTACGAATATTTTTTAACCTTGAAAGAATTCGTTGTACACGCACAATTTCAAGATAATTGTGGTTTTTCTGATACCACGCGTGGAAAATATTTTTTTTAACGTGCTACGAATCGTTTCCCGTGGATTTTTTCATGCTGATTTCAAATCCGGTCTCATAATTTGTCCACAATCTTAGGATTTTTCAAAAACTTGATTTTTGTGCTGTTGGACAGCATTCGAGGGATTACTAGTGACTTTGTATCAGTAGTTGAACATTTTTTTCAAGAGAACGTGATAAATAACATTACTGGACGTAATAATCTTTAGAAAACGTCGCGATAGACTAGGTAATCTCGTATATAAGCTTTACAACGATAAGGGACCAATGCATTTAAGCATAGCCGCTCGGGAACAGTCTAAAGAAGGTTTTCGCGGGTATAAGATCGTGAAATTGTAGCCACAGTGGTTCCTAGCAGTGCAAAATGATTAGCGAAATGCCTATTCATTTCCGACATCTCGTGTTATATGAATTTCTGAAAGGAAGTTCGGTAATAATCGCCACGAACAATATATGTGCTGTTTACGGAGAAAGTGCGCTTTCATGTCGTACCTGTAGAAAGTGGTTTCGACGTTTTAAAGGTGGAAATTTTTGTTTAGAAGAGGAGGAACGTTCCGGGCGTCCTCCTCGGACAGACGAAGATCAAATTCGAGACCTTGTACAGAAATCACGAATTTTATCAGTTGCGGAGATGTCGGATGTTCTGAAAATGCATAAAACTACAGTTCATGGTATATATACAAAATTAACATACAGTGGGTGTACAAAGTGTTCGTACACCTTTTAAAATAGAATAACTTTTTCATAATTGTACCAAACGACCTGATCTTTTTATCATCGATTAGAACCATTGGTTTACTAAATGATGTGCAAGAATGATTTTCCAAAAATTACATTTTCCAAGGTTGCTTGCAAAAATAAAAATAGTATTTGAATTTTTTTATTAGTTCCCTTAATAGACATTTCAAATTTATGTTTTGCCGATCAACATGTGTTCCATCTCAGTAGTTCACACGAGCGACCATCAAACGGCACATGTTTGTGCCAGTCCATAATATGTAAAGTAATTTCATAAAGCAAGTGAGTAACTAATTCTCTTGAAAATGGTCTAAACATAGACCGAAACGTCGAAATTTGAATTTCTATAAGTTGCAAGATTCCTTCTAGTAACAATTTGATCGAACCATTGCGCCGTTAACATTATTCTTTGAAAAACGTAGAACTTGGATCTTGGTTTGTGTTTGGGGCCCCCTTTTGCTCGGAGCCCCGTGCATTTGCTCAAATTTTGTTTTATTAAGCTATAAAACCCCACTTGGGATTATTAGCAACATGCACATGGCTGCGCATGCTGACATCACAAGGATAACTAATAAATTAGAACGGAGGCAATATCATAAACGTTTTCGAATACAATACTAACACTAAAGATATAAACACTGAAACTCGAGCAATGTATGTATGTAAGATAGAGGACAAAGGGAGGGTCCGCACGAAGGGGGATCTATTGTATAGGGTGGAAAGATTTGCCCAAGTTGCCCATAGGGTAATACGCCACTGATTATAAGCACTGTGCAATATTGTATTATACTGTACACACCGGTAGATCGGTGTCAAAATACGGTTATATATTTGAGAACGTTTATGGTACGCGCGCTCCGACGCAGCCGTATCGGATCAATACGACGATGTACGTACCGGGATAACTATGTCCTTGACCGGTGAGTCTCCGATTGGCGTACCAGTGGAGCAAGGTGTTACATATTCGACGTAATCGACGTACTCTACATCGATGGTCGATAACCTTTTCTAAAATTGTGTCACATTAACTTGTTGGCAGCCGCGAGGCACGGCTCGTGTGCCGAGATTTCTAGCGAAACGACGCGCGGAATACGCACGGTTTTCCGCGTTTCACTCTCTCCCTCTTTTTACCACGCTTATATTAGCTTACCGTGTCGATGTTTTTGTCGTTGTTGTCGTTGTCGTATGCATCAAATCTTGTAATCGAATTTCGAACCACTTCCCGATGAAGAGACTTGACACTGTAAACATTGTTCAGAACTGGATGACAATGCAATATTAAAAAAAACAAATTTTTAATAAAATTAAGCGGTTAGGAGATAAAAATATAGGATCTCAGCGGGAATCGAACCCGGGCCTCGCTAAACGCTCGGTGGTACGTCATCGCGTTCAGCGATCCCTACTCCACTACGCGTTCCCACTCCGACTCATCCCCACTCAACTGTACCTTCGTAATCCCACTCTGCTATACAGACAGACAGACGGGACAGACAGGCTCACGCAAAGGCCTAGACCCAAAATCTAGTAGATGCAGTGATGCCAAACGGAGGAACCTGGAGGCAGTGATGCCAGATTCGTGGGATTTTCCCCCTTAGCTCGCTTAGCCGGTTAGACCCCCCACTCTGATGCACCGTACTCGCTACATTGCTTGTACTGCGCACGCGCTACACACGAATGTACCTCTACTCTGCCCGTGCGAGTGCTGTTCGATTGCACGCGCGCTACACCCACCAGCGTACCTGTAGTATGTCGACGACGGTGCGTTAGAGTGGGGGCTCGAGCCGGCTGAGCGAGAGGAGGGGAAAAATCCCAAGACCCACGAATCTGGCATCACTGCCTGGAGGAACTTTCCCCTCCAGCTGGGCCCCCCACTCTTACTTCTACTGGTTCTACTGCGCACGCGCCACACATGACGTACCTCTGAACGTAACTAACTCGGGCAGAGCAGAGGTACGTTAGTGTGTAGCGCGTGTGCAGTAGAACTAGTAGAAGTAAGAGTGGGGGGCCCAGCGGGAGGGGCAAATTCCTCCAGGTTCCTCCTTCTGGCATCACCGATAGCGACGACGATGCGTTAGAGTGGGAGGCAAGACCCAAGATTCTGGCATCACTGCATTAAGGTCCATTTATACTACACGGAATCATCCTGCCTTTCATTTAAAAAAGACTAAAAAATATATAGAAGAACTTTTTAAAAACCACGTTTACATTAAAATGCACTGAAAGGAAGAAAATAATTTTTTTAGACATTAGTGACTATAAATAAAAGCGTGGAGCGCTCGCGCAGACTAAGTCGATATGATTTAGCGAGTCTTCACGAGCGCTCCACGCTTTTATTTATAGTCACTAATCTCTAAAAAAATTATTTTCTTTCTCTTACTGCATTTTAATATAAGCTTGGTTTTTGAAAAGCTTTTTTATATATATTTTTTTAGTTTCTCGTTCGTTTCTCGAGATTCAGCCTGGGGATGCTGACGTTTCTGACAACCGCGCAATTAGCGAGGATTAAGATCGTTCAAGCTCTCGTTCGTCCATTTTCCTCGAACATATTCCTCCAGATATTACTTCCGTAGTTGCTTCTCGTTGCGATACGAAACAATAGCGGAGTTTATATCGTTCGCCGGAGATTCGAATTTTCTCCACGAATCCGTATGATTTCTATAGAAAAGCGGTTGAGAGTTTATTATGGGAAAATGAAGATACGAACGCTAGTTTACTTGAACGAACGGGTTTTTCGATTGAAACGTATAATTTCTGAAAAGGAGATTGCGTTATCGCGGAATCGTTTTCCTCTTAAGTCTTGACGATCAATGAAAAATTCTTCGTTTATCTGTTTCAGAGAGCGTCGCTAGCGATGGAAGCGGCACGGCGAACACGAGTTCTCCTGGGAACAAGAGACGCGGTTTCAGCGGGTGAGTAACAAGCGAACTGAGAATCGATTGGAAGTTCGATTTTAGGAGCTACGTACACCTGGAAACGCGAAAAATAGGGTTAAACAAAAGAATGTACAGTGTTCGTACACCTTTTAAAATAGAATAACTTTTTGTAATTGTACCAAACAGTCTGATTTTTTGCGCGATTCAACTATAGATCTACAAAACGTAAATAAAAAATTTTCATTACGGGCCCAAATAAAAAAGTTCTCAAAATTGCCTTTTTCATTTTTGCATAGAACCTTGTAAATACTAATTTTCTGGAAAATCTTTTTCGTAGATCATTTATTAAACCAATGCTTCTAGTTAACGATAAAAAAATCGTTTGGTACAATTCTAAGAAAGTTATTCCATTTTTAAAAATGAACGAACACTTTGTGTACCGACTGTATAAGGAGGTAAACATTTTTCAATGTTCTACATCAAAGTTCGTACCGAAAGGTGTCAGTAGTCCCTTAACCCTTGTGTAGTAAACCAAAATGTATAGATAATCTAAAACCTTGGTGTATTTAACACGTTTACAGAAATCCTCATTATAAGACTATAAATTAATAATATATCAACGAGTAAAGAAACGTAGAAATACAGTAAACGGGTACCCGGTTGACTACACAAGGGTTCACGAAATAGCGAACGATCCGAAAGAGAAATTTGTAATTCTCTGACCGTGTGTAGACGAAAGTGGCTGCCACCACCGTTGCGTAAGCTCAGCCAAGGTAAAGTTGAGAAATCAACGAACGCAACGGCAACAGCGACAGCAGCAGCAGCAACACCGACGCCGACGCCAACGCCGGCGTCCACATCGACCGCGCTCGCGTCCGCCGATCGTTCCACACTGAAGAAGCACGTTTCGGAAAAGCGATTCAAGTTGCCCAGCGGTGCGGAGCAAACGCGAGTATCGAGGTCCGCCGCCCCATTATCCATTTCTGGTTTGGCGTCCACTTTGGCCGGCACATCGACGCACGTCTCCACTGCAGCTTCGGACGCGGCGGACCTCGACACGGCGGACCTCGACGCGGACATCCAAACCGAAATCGACGCGAAAGAAGAGGAAAAAGGCGAGATCGAGCAGAGTTCTAAACTGGAGAAGGACCAGCCGGAGTCCGACGATATCGAGGCTCTCACTTATTCCGAACAAAACGGAGCGGACGACGTCGAGGACGATCTGGAGCTTCCGCCGCCCATGAAACCCATCACCGACCCAATCCTCGTAGGAACCGCGAACGGAGCCTCCGGTGCCGCTATCTCCACGGAAAGTTGCGGAAAGTCTCGGGTGAGAATCATTCGTGCACGGAGAATCGTTAACATCCAGAGTGCAGTATTTAAAATAGGTCAGCCGAATATCTTGCTCGCTGCTCGTCACAGAGAACAAACGCATCGGATGAAGCTCGCTCGCTTTCCAGTATAATCTGACGTTACTGATCTTCTTATATGTCGCGAGGTGTAGACGAATTATCTACTCTTTTCTTATTTACGTTTTGAGTAAGCGTTTCAACACGACTACAATGACCCACGGTTAGTCCTATAATTGATCGTGCCATCAATTATGAGACTGTATCAGAGGTTTTGAGGATTTCATGGTCCGCATCATACAGTTGCTCTAGTCTTTCAGGTGCAAGTCGTGTCCTAAAGAAATTTCCCTTTAGAAAATTCCTTCGGGAAACTTCTACCTTTAGGACACGGCTTACACCTGAAAGCCTCGACATACGTAATTGTGAGGCTGATTGTATATTACGAAGTTCGTTCATCGAAGAATGAATTATGCGATGCTACGACTTAGTCGTGCAAAGGAACAATGGTTTTTTCGAGTAAATTGATTCGCGGGTGTTGGTCCACAGGCGTCCGAGCGGTCCACAAAGATTCTGGACGGTGCTACGACGGCCGATTTAGCGGAGATCGAGCAGATCGTAAAAGAGAGAATGGTAAGTGTGTCCGGTCGAATGAGTAACGGTGAGTTTGGCGTTGACCGCTAACGCGTATCAACCACGACGACAGGAACAGCACACGGAGAACCAGGAGAGGCAGAGTTTGTTGCGAACGCCCAGCGGTAAGAGTTCGAGCGTCGCTGCTGCTGGCGACGAAGACGCCTACAACGAAGGCTCGATGTCCACGACGGAAAGCGTTACCGGAATGGAAGCTACGACGGCAACAGCGACGGCTACGTCGACCGCAACGGCCACGGCGATGACTAGCAATCCGCCTTACATCTCCATGGACGAGTCCGACGCCGAAAGTACCATTCTAACGAAACGACAGTTCGTCATACAAGAATTAGTGGAAACGGAGAAGTATTACGTGAACGATCTAGGGCAAATAGTGGAGGGATACCTGGCGCTGATGCGGGATGAGAATTGCGAGATCCCTTTGCCAGAGGATCTGAAAGGCGGAAAGGATAAAATGGTGTTTGGCAATTTAGAGGCGATCTACGAGTGGCACAGAGAGTGAGTTTTCATTTCAAATTTCTGTTATACAGTAAACGCCCATTGTTAGTCCAACAACCGTGTTCTTCACGGACTTGCATCGTGGCCGCGACTTGATTATTTTACGACTGCGTTTACTCCGTTGAGATTACAATAGACAGCTGAACGTAGACGACATCCATGATAAATATTCCGTTTTGTCCATCGTAAACGTTTGATAGAAATTGTGCGATGATTTCGGCGCACAGGTTCGATCAGTTATTAAAACGGAATGAATTGCATTATTGCAAAATCCAGAAAAATGCCAGAAATACGATTTTGAAAGTCGCTCAAAAAAATAATGAAAAGAACATACTCGATTCGTGGTGTAAATGTCGTGGTGTTCAAACCGTGGAGTGAGTAGGCACTGAACAGGGATCGCGCCCTCGACTCCGGACTAATAACGAGCGTTTACTGAAACAAAGAAGTTCAAAGAAGTTCGTATTTAATTCGATGACTTTGTCGATGGTACAGTTTCTTCTTGAAAGCGCTGGAACGTTGCCTGGAACGGCCGGAAGAGCTTGGTCCACTTTTCAAGAGATACGAAAGGAAGCTGCACATGTACGTCGTCTACTGTCAAAACAAACCTGTCTCCGAATACATTGTTTCCGAGTATATCGACACCTACTTCGAGGTACGTCTGCGTTCTCTTCGTCGGGCTCTAGCCCTTGGCATTTTTCGTTTCTGTAAACCTTCGATTCTGCCGTAGGATCTGAGACAGAAGCTCGGGCACCGGTTACAGCTGTGCGACCTTCTGATCAAGCCCGTGCAGAGAATCACCAAGTATCAACTTCTTCTCAGAGAAGCGTTGAGGCTCACCGAACGAACAAGAAGAACCTCGGAAATCGAAGGTTTGAGAGCTGCGGTTCACGTGATGCGCGTTATTCCGAAGGCGGCCAACGACATGATGGACGTCGGAAGACTGCAGGGATTCGACGTAAGCAATCTTCTTACGCGGCTCTGATTTTCGTCCGAATGCACCGGCTCGTTTACCCAAATCTGTGTTTCTTTTTAGGGCAAGATCACTGCGCAGGGCAAATTGTTGCTGCACGGTCCGCTCTTGGTGTCGGAATTATCGAACCTCTCGAGCAGAGGAAGGGAATGGCATGTTTTTCTCTTCGAGCAAAACATCATCTTCAGCGAAGCTGTCGGCAAGAAAACGCAGTTCACGAATCCCGCCTACACTTACAAAGCTCATATCCAGGTGAGCGTCCTTTAACGATCTCGATGGACTCGATACATCAGGTTGGAGGGAAAGTTCTTCTCGTATTTTGATTAAACTTACAGTGGGTGTACAAAGTGAACACTTTGTACACCCACTGTACATTTGTTTCAATTCCCAACCGAATACACAGGGAATAATTTATAAACTGGCTTTTAAAAAATTGAAATTTCCAGTATACGAATGCCCGGGGACTCGTTAACCCGATTTGTTTCTTTGTTGCTGCTCGTTTACCCGAATAAACGTTGAAACGCGTTGTGTTTTCCGCGTGACAGGTGAATAAGATGAGTCTGGAAAAGTGCTACGACGATCCGGAGAAGTTCGAGATCCGATCGACAGACCCCCGGAAACCTGGCCTCAGATTCTTTTGCAGCGCTCTCGAAGAAACCGGGCCACGGAAGCAGGAATGGGTAGAAACGATCACTGCCATCCTGCAGACCCAACGTGACTTTCTGAAGGCGATACAGTCGCCGATTGCCTACCAAAAGGAACTTACCAAAGATCCACTGTAAGCGTCTCTCTATCTAATTCACACAACATTGCATTGACTCTCTTTCAACGCTCGACCTGTGAAGATTCGTTCCGACATATTTTTGTATATTTTATATATATATATGAAGAAAAAAGATACAGAGAACTGCGCTGTACACGCTAGAGAACCGTAGTCGTCTCCTGAAAGATAATAGCCCGTTCGTTTCTCTGTTTTTTCCTTCTCGTGTTTTCGTTCTCTCACCACTACCTGAATATTTATTATCTCTAATCACGATACACGTTTCTCTCTCTCTCTCTCTCTCTCTCACTCTCTTTTTCTCCCTATCTATCAATCTATCTATTTATCTATCTACCTATTTATCTATCTCTCCACCATATTATGCGAAGTGCTTCCTCTTGTTTGCCTTAACATCGCAGTCTGAGAATCTCTACCTCGCTGTTGCTGTGGAGTGGCTTTAGCGCGAGAGCGTCTTTCACTATATATATATTATATATACACTCACTGGCTACGTAATGTACCTACCTCCTTTTTCGAGTCGTTTTATAGACGTTCCTCCGACCGGGCTTGCTACGGTTCACCCGAGACACGATCATTTACATTACTATGCAATATACGTAGTTTATCATACGATTAACAGACAAAACGATACGGTACGATACCATAACTATACTACACGGTACGACACGACACACAGCCAGACTAAGACCGGTATGCTACACTTATGGATGCGATACGCTGCTGTGCGATACGATGCAATGCGATGTCACGCGATAAAATGCAACTCGATGCGAACTAAATGGACTCTGTTATTCCTCGACTATATGTTCGCACACCTGTGCAGGTGGGGGTAGGTATAACGATGTATATTCACTGTTACACGAATTCCACCCTCTTCGCACACAAACACACACACTCACACTCTCTCTTTCACACAGAGATCCCAATAACTTATACATACAAACACCGACACAGTATTCCTTTACTCGTCGTGTTTGGAGACAAAGAGAACAAGAAATAAAAGAGCGTGTCTGCTGCATGTTTCCGTATACGTGCGTCATGTATCTGTGCCGTGTGTCTGCATGCATTTGACGCGTGCGTGCGTGCGTGTACGAATGCGTGCTGTGTATGCTCGTGTATTTGTATGTGCGTGGTGCCGCGCGTCGATGAGGGGTGGGGTAATACAGTGACCTCGATCAGAAAAGAGTTTCTTCGTTGACAAAATATATAATACGAGTCGTTCAATAGTTGAGTACAACGAACACGATGTCAAAATTCATACTTTTGCTAGAAAAACCGCCGATCATTTGTTCGAACAGTTTTCCTCCGTTTGAGAATGTACGATAACGATTAAGAATAGAGGAACACGATTATAATATTCATCGCATACGTATTCTGGCTTAACTCTTGTATCGTTAAGGGCAGAGTCGTCGATCTGTTCGTTGTGCGAGCACACACCGCTAGACCTCGTATGCGTACACGAGGATTGCAAGGGTCCGGGATTTCACTTCTGATATCTTCATAACGCAACGACTGGATTTCTTGGTAGTCAAAATCGCTAGATGAAAGATCAATCTAGACTGCGATCTGCCTCAAACGTCCTACTTTTTACGTTTACGACACGTAATTCTCATTGATTGTGCGATGGTTTGAGGCAGATCGCATCCTAGATCGATCTTTCATGCAGCGATTTTGACTAGTAAGACATCCAATCTTTGCATTATTGAGATGTCGGAAGCGAAATCCCGGAACCTCGTGTACGCATACGTGATCTAGCGGCGTGCTGTCACGCATGGTCACGCGTGAGTGTCGTCTAAAGACTCGGTGTAGACTCCGTAGTTAGCAGACTCTGCTCTTAAAAAGAAAAGAAGCGCGAGTGCAAAGAAAACCGAGACCCGCAGAGGTAGACGCGCCACGAAACGAGGTACACGACACGCCGGGTATTATTATAGTTCAGGTGCTATTCCACCCCCCAACAGGAACATACATTACCTATTAACAACTTAACGTTGCAAGTGTATAATACTTTTAATAATGTTTATATAATACAAGGTGGATGGAAAGGAGATGGGGATAGTATGCTGTACATAGATGTGCATTCACGAGAGACGACATAAAAACTAAGACTAATGATTCCGCGAGACCGTAAACATTTTGTTTAGAATAAATTGTACATTGATCAACATTCTCGTGTGTGATGCGTCCTTCTCCCACGCCCATTCTAACAAAACTTACTTACCTTCTGTTCGACTAACAAGCTTGTTTCTCTTATCGTTTGCCAAAACACGGTACTGCGTCGATCGTTCGCGATCTGACAAAACGCAAGGTTCCTCTCCGAGCCTGTCCCTCGACCTCTGCACAAAGATGTTTTCCACTAGACTAACAAACAACGGTACTGGATATCGCGTGGGTATCGGGCTTTTCGGTAATTGGTGTTTCCTCGTTGATTCGCTCGAGTTTAACCCTTTACGAGAGACTGTACATTATTCGAGAAAGTGGTCAAACGTGCGGCTCTGCCTGAATCTTTTCTAACCGAATTTTCAACCAATACCGGACGTCGTTTTCCGTTAGAGACCGCTATCGTACGAAGTTCCCGTTGAGCGCGCACGATGACCACCCACTTGTAAAAGGTCAAACGAGTAGGGAACGACTACCATCTGAAACTGCAATTTGCAAAAGCCGATCGACAACGCCCGACTAAATTTTCTAAAGTTCTCGAAGGGTTGAACTGAACTCGTACGACTGAATAGGACATAATCTGAGCACTGAGTCGAGCCAGGAACGAAATACCGTAACCGCGTTAGGCCAAGAACAAAGGCGGCGCACGCGTTCACGAATGCGGTACCGTGTTTAAATTTCATTTATAATTTGCTGGCGTACAGTCGTGGCGCGAGCCCGGAATCTCCGTGTCGAGGAAGCGTTCTCTCGACGGTTTCACCGACGATATCGCAGTGCTCGTCGAAACCGAACGAGGATGGAAAGAACGAGACGCTCTGCGGTTCGTCCACTTCTTCCGCTGCGAAAACCTTGGTGGCAGCGATTATGACATCGTCAACGACAGCGACCGCGACAGCGACCGGTGCCACGGCTGCGACGACCACCACGTCGCTTCTCCAACGATCTCGCACCGGGGCCGGCACTTTCAACGAATCCTCGAGGACCCCCAGCCCTACCAAGAGCAGACTGCATTTTCTCGAAGGATTTCGCAGCACGTTGCGACCACGCTCCCCTGTTCGCAACAACTCGATCCCGGTAAGCGACAACATTGCACAGTCTCCACCTCGATTGTACTTATACCGGTGGTTCGACGCGCGAAATCGGACGCTTCTCGCAATTTCCTGCCGAATTTCGCGGTCCAACAAATTTCAACTTTCCTTTCACGATTCTCACTATGCGCCGCACTATGGGACAGACCGATCAAATCTCTGTCAACATCAAAGAACTTTTGGTAGAAGCGAGGGTAATCGCTGCGAACGAGTCGCTGTACTCCGATTTTTATGAAATTTAGGACCGTTTCAGGATCAGCGCGGAAAAACGTTTCCCGGCTGTTGGACCGTGTTTTCGTATCTTTCGTAACCATGTTTCCTCTCCGAGAAGCATCCGGTGCGATTTCGCGCGGAACAACCCCCGTACGAATTCTATTTTGCTTATCCGTAATTGGGAATTCTTGCAATTGCAGCAAAAGGATTCTTCTTTCTCTGCCTCTTGATGCCTGCTGCTATTCCCTCTCTATCGTATAACTTTTCGTTGGTGCAGCGATCAGTTCTCTAATTTTTGTCCTTGAACGAACCAAGAGATGACACGCGCGGCGCGCTCCTTTCCCGAACGGATTTGTATCTCGTCTGCAACGAGCCAACCGTGAAATTACGCACGCATCGCAGAGATATCTTAGACGCTTCGGATCCTGACAGTCGAATGTAATCGTACTTTTCGTTTCTCTCGACCGCGGTTATCTCTTATTCTGTGTCTCGCGTACGACATACCTTTCTTCGTCGTTGTCCATCGTCGTCGTCGTCGTCATCGTCGTTGTCGTCGTCACGCCGTTGTTTAAATGTCCTTGCCGATGCCACCGCCGTCGTCTCCGCCACTGTAATCGTTACCATTCCACTGTGGACAGCATTCCGTTACCGTGAAATTCTCTTTGAATGGTATATAGGTTTCGTGTGTGCCGGTGCTACTGCTCTCTGTCGATGTCGCTGTACGCTAACTACTCCTCTGTCTGCCTGCTATCTCTCTCACTTTCTCTGTGTTTCCATCTTCTGTCTTACCCTAGCGTAGACGCATCAGTCTCTGTCGCTTTCTCTCCATCCTGTTCGCTTTCGTATGATCGGTGATTGAATACGACGCGGTTGTTGAGTAGCGTTACGAATTAACAAGGCGTTAACACTAGAGTTCGCGACTTTGAACGCGTATTGAAAATACACGTGTTTGAGGTCGTATAATGTTTAATACACGTGTAATGAATATACACATGTTTGAGTTCATCTAATGTTTAGTACACGTGTTTGAGTTCGTCTAGTGTTTAATACACATGTAATGAATATACACGTGTTTGAGTTCATCTAATGTTTAGTACACGTGTTTGAGTTCGTCTAATGTTTAATACACGTGTAATGAATATACACGTGTTTGAGTTCATCTAATGTTTAGTACACGTGTTTGAGTTCGTCTAATGTTTAATACACGTGTAATGAATATACACGTGTTTGAATTCATCTAATGTTTAGTACACGTGTTTGAGTTCGTCTAATGTTTAATACACGTGTAATGAATATACACGTGTTTGAGTTCATCTAATGTTTAGTACACGTGTTTGAGTTCGTCTAATGTTTAATACACGTGTTTGAGTTCGTCTAATGTTCAATACACGTGTAACGAATATATACGTTGATTTCTTGTATCTAGATGCTCGTGTACCCTTGTAGTAAACAATACACGAACATCAACACGAATCATCCGAACTACACGTGTATTTCAGGTACACGTGAAATCGAGAACTCTAGTTAACACCTTGGGGACGTCGACGAACATTCAAAGGGATCGAGTGAGAGAAACAGAAAGAGAAAAACAGTGGCGCACCCAGTGGGGAAGGGGGGGTGATGACTACCGTTGACAGATATTTTTGCTAAAAAAAAGGTCATTTTGTTCAACTCGTCCCCCCCAGATTAAATCCTGAATGCGCCACTGGAGTGAAAGAGAGAGAGAGAGAGAGAGCGCGCGAAGGAAATTCAAGTTTACAAATCGACATCAATTTAGACTGATTTGTGTTGGTAACGAAATGAATTCTTACCGTCCAGTGTCCCCAAAGTGTTAAAGAAGCTTCGTAGATAGCGAGGGATGGGGGAAGAGATTCGGTGAATTGGACTCGAGACGGTAAAAGTCGCGGTTAGAATGATCGAGAGAGCGAGCCGGTGCATGAGACCCGAAAGGGATGAGAAAGGACTGGTCGCAATGTTAATAGGTAGATTCCGCAGATCGTTCCAGGTAGCAGAGTAAGGTTGACCGCGGATTGGGGGAAATTGCGTGCCGGAGAGGAGCTGGAGATCTCTCGATTAGACGGTCCAGGGTTGATCGTCTCTCCGGTGGTCGGGAGGAAAGAAGAGTTCTGGATTCCGGCGAGTCTCGTTCCGAATTCGTCTATCAGCCGCGCATGGTCTTTCCGTCCGCGGAGAATCGATAACGAGGCGGCCGAGAGCGTTCGCGTTCCGCGCGAGCATCCCGCCGACGAGAACGGTCCGCCCGCGATCTTGACTATCCCGTGTTCGATCAGGGCGACGGCCGGTGGCGTGGCTCGTCTCGTGCTGGAGGTTCGTCGCGCGGAACGAGCGATCGTCTCCTGGAAGAAGGAGGGACAACGAGGCGAGATCGAGAGAACCGACCGGTATCGCATCTGCCAAACGGCCGATTCCCTCTCTCTCGAGATCGTTCCATGCTTGCCCTCCGATTCCGGAGTTTACCACTGCCGCGTCGATCACGAGACAGGCTCTTGCTCGGCGAAAATTCCTCTACGAGTTGTGGGTACGTTACGAACTCCGTCCTCCCAAATTACGGTACCCGCTCCAAGAGTGATCGACGAGTAAGGGTGCGCTCATACGGGCGCCGACTCCAGGGGACAGTGCCAAAAATCGTAAATCTCGAGCGCGGATTGGCGGCCTGGAAACCTTTCCTTTAGGTACGCACCGCAGGAAGCTGTGCACCAGCGCTCGGGAATTATCATTTTTATCCCCGGGACCTGAAGTCGGCGCCCGTGTGAGCGCACCCTAAGGACGTGCTCGTTTAATCTTTTTAACGCCTCCACTGTTTTAAATTGTACGTGCCCTAATTGTTGTCATAAATTCGTGAAATCCGCAGTCTAGTTACAGGGAAATATTCTAGGTCGGAAGAACTGTTTAATTCTTTAGTTAGAGTAGCTCCGAGTGCAAAGGGTTAATACATCTATCTCCTTCGACTTGACTTTATCGTGCACATAAACGACACAGTCCTTTTAGGTGTGTTTACTCTCGGAGCGAATATCGTGAATTCAACGAGCCCGTGGGAAATCAATGAGAACCAATCGATCTTCCAGGTATCGGTCCAAACGTCTGGAACGCCGCAAACGAAAGTAGCGGGGTCGACGAATCGACCGTCAACGATCCATCGATCGGAACGTTCGTCGACGACAACTCTGCGCTCCTGGGTCTAGTAAAGAGTCCGCGACCTTCGAAGAACGCCGAGGTGGTGAGTCGAGAAGCTGCCGCGACATGGTTCGCTGAAATGTACGTGGAGCCGAAGGAGCTCGGGAACGGTAGGTTCGCGAGAGTTTATCGAGCCAGGGACCAAGGAACCGGTCGAGAAGTGGCGCTGAAGCAAGTGTCCCGTTCGAAACAGTCTCGATCGTTGACGTGCGCCGAATACGATTTGCTACGAGCCGCTCGCCACGATAACATCGTCCGAGCGTTCGCTCTCTTCGAAGAAGTGCCGCAACCGGACACCGACACCATAGTTCTCGAACTGTGAGTACGATTCCTGAATCCTCGGGGATACCGTATCCATGGATATGACTAGCATATTACTAGAAACACAAGTGAAAACAGTGTTTCCGGGAAACCATTTTTTGTTTCTGTACAAGCAAACATGCTCGCAACAACGAGCTGTGCGAGGACTCATTCTAAAGAGGAAAGTTGATCGCAGGTCGCTCTGCTCATGATTTAACAAGATTATATTTAATAATACGAGCATCAAAGTAAAGGAAACGAATCGAGACAACTACCATCAGGTTCCCATGTATTTGTCTAATACAAAACGGTTTTTCACTTAAATCATGAGCAGAGCGACCTGCGATCAACCCTCCTCTTTAGAATGAAAGGTTGTCGTGAACAATCCGTGCGAAAATCCGTAGAGTCAACGGTTCGAGTTTGTTCGCGTATCTCGGTGGTAAGATCGACTACACGGAAGGAACCGTCTCGAGATACACCGGTCAGTTGTTGTCCGCGCTATGGTGGTTGCACTCCCGGAAACGAGCTCATCTGGACATCAAACCGGAGAACGTTCTGATCGATCGAGACAAGGACACCGTCAAGTTGATCGACTTCGGCGAAGCTGTGAAAACCGCGCCGCTCGACCAGGTCGTCCCCCCGGTGGATCTGGAATTCGCAGCTCCGGAATCCGTCCTCGGAAAACCGATGGGCCCGTACACGGACATGTGGGCCACCGGTGTTTTCATCTACGTGCTTCTAAGGTACCTTGTTCTACCTGTTCGTTCGTTCGCTTAAGGGGATAGGGTACCTACGTGAATGGTATTTTTAATTGTCACCAACCTCCGCGCGGCAACAGAGATGAACTTACATCTGTATCAATCTAACGCTTTAGTTTCGCTATCATTACAGGTTTTTCAGCGTAGAATCGTAACAACAAAAATGTAAAGGGCTTGAATCCACTCGGATCCATTAACAGCAATAAAGATATTGATAAAAAGAAAGGAAACGTGTAATCGTAGCAAAACTGAAACGTTAGACTGATACGTATGTATGTTTATCAGTGTTACCACGAAAAAAACTTTTTTCTGCACAGAGATTGGTAACACTGATCAATACCCTAGATACGGTGAGCCTACCCCCTATATTCCTGAGAGAGATTCATCTTTATTTCGTTCCAGCGGACTTTCGCCGTTCTTGGACGACTCGATCGAGGAGACCACCACCAACATCTTGAAATGCGACTTCTGTTTCCCCGATGAATATTTCGCGACGATATCGAGGGACGCGAAGGATCTTCTCCGAGGACTGCTGTGTCTACGCGGCGAAGAGAGAGCGACTGCTCGAATCTCTTTGTCGTCGCCTTGGTTCCAGGTAAACGGATAGAAACTTTTCTCCTTTTTTATCCGATGCGAAAAACGAATTTACGATCCGGTAATTGACGGCGCAACGTTAATCGTCTTGTTTGCAGATCTCTATCGGCGCGACGATTCCTTCCTCGAGAATGGCTGCGTTCATCGACCGACGCGCTCATCGTTCGAAGTCTCGCCAGGACCGGAACAGTAGCTTTTACTCGTGAAATCCACCAACTGCGATTCTCAAAAAGGAAACACGCTGTATTTATTAGTGCACAATTTTACAAATTTCTCGCCGAGCATCCTGACCGATTGTAAATAAATCGAAAGCCGCAACTTGCACCGTTGCGCTCGCGGGTCATCGGTCTTGTCGTCGCGCTCAATATACATGTGTAAGTTTACGCGTACGTGTGCGCGCACGTCGTACGAGTTTTCTCGAACTGCCTGCTATACGAAAGAAAAATCACGATCGGTGCAAGGGAACTTTGCGACGTTTGCTTACGCTTCGACCGCTCGCGATGTGATGTCGATCTAGATTCCGGATGAACGTTCCGAATCTCGTAATTCCATTTCGAATTTTTATTGCGAACATAGAAACGCGACGAATAGAAATGTTCGTTGTCTTCTATTACAGAAATTCTAATTCTAATAGTACGGAAATTCGTAATGCGAGGGGTTGAAGCGCGGCTACATCGAGATACGTGAGAAAATACATGTACAGAATATCACCTGTTTCGATGACGGACACGCATCGGAACGTGTTCACGTAGCAGGACATTTTCACCGTAAACGCGAACGTTGTACTTAGCCGGTAATTTAGTTAGTCGAGTAATTTTTGTATCGATACTCGGACGTCCGGTTCGTCGCTCGAAGAAGCGGCGAATCGCTGAAGATGATATGTCGCAACGACGACGAATCGAAATAAATCACACTCCCATCCATGATGCAATGCAGCGCCGATGTCTTGATCCTACGACGGCGACATTCTTGATCGTTTCGAGTGCTCGAGCAAGTGTTGTTCGTATTCCTCCGGTGAGGAGAACGATTTCTTGCCGCAGAGTAAACAACACGTTGTGTCCTTTCTCTTGGTCGCGCGACAATTCGCTCGATGGCTACTCGGGTCCACCGTGTCGTCCAGTTTCTCGTTGCAGCTCGGACACGTCGATTCTCCTTCGTGTTCCGCGTGTTCCTGTACACGCTGTTCAGCGTTAGCCACGGTTTCTTGCGTGCTGTTCGACCCGGGAACAGTATCGTCGCTGGTAAGTGCGATGTCGCTGCTTGGAGGCACAGTGGCCGTCGAGGTAGAGGCAGAAACCTCTCTGTTCTGATCTGGTACCAAGGGATCCTTCGAAGACGCGTCTTCCGACGCAGCCGGACTTTTGCAATGGCACGCCACGTGCTCGGCGAGGGCTTCCTTCGAACGAAACGGGACTCCGCACGAGTCGCAAGAGCAATCCGTCCGTTCGGGCCGTTGGCATTTGTTTACGTGCTCTCTCAGCACTCGTTTCTCGAGAAACTCGGCGTCGCAATGCTCGCAGCGGTATCTCCTCTGTCCATGACGCAGAGCGCGATGCTTCGCGAGCAACGACTCGCTCTCGTAGCTGGCCGAGCAGTCTGTGCACGCGTGCCCGGATAATTGAGAGTGCACCGCGGCCGAATGCGTCTGCAGCTCGCGCTTCGAATTGAACGTCTCCTTGCAAAGCTCGCAATGAACGGTTTTGCATTCGAGCGGTGATACGAGGGCGGGTGTGCTTTCAGGAAGTCGACTCGTTTCTGGCTCGACTTGGACAGACGCGATCGGTGACTCGATCGCTTTCGGGACTTCCTTTTCTAGCGGTTTCTGTTGAGACGTGATCGGCTCCGGGACGGAAGGCTGTTCCACTTCCAGCTTCACCGGAACTTGAAGCTGCGCCTCGATCTCAGCCTTGATCTCGACCTCTGTTTTAATCGGTTCGTCCGCGGGAGGTTTCGAGGCCCATTGCGACTCCTGAGAGTTCATTACTTTCAAAACGTCCGCCCAATCGAGCTCTTCGTCGCTGTGGCAAGTGTCCGTCAGCAACGAGAACACCGTGCTTCTCTGACCCTCTTCCGAAACCGATGTCTTCTCGGTTTCCCGCTCGTTCTTCGGCGTCGTCGGCTCCTCGATGCTGGAATCGCGAATCGAAGTTGACACGACGCTTGCGACCGGCACCGTCAACGACGCCTGACTCGCTCTAGGTCCCCATCTTGGCCTTCCTCTCGCCCTGCCAGCGTACCCTCGGGTTCGAGGCCTTCCTCGTCCACGCCGGAACAAACCTCGCGTGATTCGAGGAGCGCAATCTCCTAGTTCTTCTTCTTTGCCTTTCACCTTTTCTAAATCCTTTTCCTTCTCCTTTTGCTCCTTCTTGAGGTGCTCGCCGAGCGAGTACAACGGCTTTCGAGACACATTGTTCGTGCGCGCGTTCGGAAACACGTGACGCAACGTATTGTCGGCTACGTAAATCTGTTGGAAAAACTTGTAAGACTGCTCCAATTTATCGACGCATTCGTCGCACATCTTTGTCGGTAGCGCGTCCTCGTCGTCAATTTCTATCAAAAGTTTTAGTTTCGATAGAAGACTCATCTCTGTGCCCTTTCCCTTGCTTGTCATACTTACGAGATTGTGTTTCTTCGTGGCACAGGTTCGACACCACTGGTTCGCTTCGAACTCGGAAGGGCAATTATTTGCCGAACCTTGGCTTGCCTTTACTGTGCCTTCCATCGAATTCTCTTGGCCATTCGGTTGACTCTTCTGCGGGGAACAACGTTACGGAGTTAAATGTAATTTCGGTTATCGATCGTAAGATCGTTACACGCAAAAATTATAATAACGTTCTCGGCGCGACAATTCGATCAATTATAAACATTAAAGCAATTCTGATATTTTTAATGTTGCGCCCTCTCCGAAAAGATTGTATTGTATTTAATATTTGATTTAAATCAATTGTATCAACGGTTGGCGTGCATTCATAGAAAGCAAAAGGAAATTAATCCATACTTTTTAGTGAATTTTTTTAGTGCGCTTCGAGGTCGGTTTAATTTTTTTTACAAAATTTTTTTATTTACCAAGAACGAACAGAAGAATCGATCTGTGTAAAAGAGTTAATTGCACATGCACTGCTGCATCTTTAAAAAAATTTAAAGGCCTACAGATGTAGTGCTCCTCGAAATTTATCTTTCTCCTTTGGTATTTTTCCGGAAATGCAATAATAACGGAGTTATGACTTCAAACAATTGCGTGGGCCACCCTGTATAATTGCTTTAACGTTTATAATTGATCGAGCCGTTGCGCCGAAAACATTATTATATTTTTTGTTTCGGAGTTAGGCTATCGTTCGTATCGTTGCAAATATCCCCTTGATCTTGCGATTTCCGCCGATCCCGTATCGTACGAATACCGATAGGGCCCCATGGAAATCACCGACACGAATTTCCCCCACACGGTTTTCACCGACAATAAATTAGACCGACAACGACTTGAGACGACCACCTCAGTAGCGAAATTTGTTGTCGGTGAAATCTGATGTCGCTCAAATTCGTTGTCGGTGGAAATCGTTGTCGATCGAAGTCGTTATCGGTTAAAGGTGTTGTCGGTCGAATCTGGAGTCGGTGAAAACTGTGTCGGGGAAATTTGTGTCGGTGATTTCCATGGGACCCATACCGATATCGGAACCACGGAGCTTCACGCGAAGCGATCACTTCACGTATCGATCGTAAGCAAAATCCGTGCTGAATTTCATGGAGAGCTATGGGTTTTCTTAATAATTGGAATAATTTTATAACGTATAACAGTTGCCGAGCTATAAAGTTCTTTTGAAATTCCACCCACTCGTTTCTGTCGTGGATGCATAAAATCGCATACAATTCACAGCTCATGAACGATGACGAAGGAAAAGAGAGATCGTGTACTTACCCGTTGCGACTTCGTTGATTTTACCGCTCTTGAAAGATCGCCCCAATGCGGCGAAGGAACCGCATTCTCTTTCAAAGTGCCTTTACTCAGGTAGCAATCTTCCGTGAAATGATTGTTGCAGACGAAAAACTTCATGGACCGTAACGTGTCCAAGTCCTTTCCGATTAGGTCCACGTGACCACTGTTGATCAACCACCTCACGCAAAGACTGGTATCGCAAACGGGAAGCTCGTGAAGTATTTGCTCCTTTCCACGACCGTCCAGGCAATCGATGTATCTACATTTTGTCACTTCTTCCATTTTAACGGAACGGACTCTGTGCATGAAACGTTGCGAAAATCGATTTCGGAGTCAGATATTTTCGAACCGGGAACGATTCTTTTTTTCCCCCGTATAAAATCACGGTGCTACGCGTACTCCGTACAGGTTAGACATAGTGATGGCGCGAAAAGTAAACTATCGTTGGCTGCACCTGCCATCTCTCGTCATCTGTCAACAACGTTGGTAGAATTTTTAATCGAGTGTTACGCCTCGTTTCGCGTTTATATATCTTCTGACCGAGCGCGCAAATCCGCGAAAACCACGGCGTTGACCAGCGTTGACCTCGCGGGGTTAGGGCGCCCCTTTTCTAGGGCATTTATCAGTGTATTCAACCCTTGTTTGCAGTGGTTTGCAGAAAAAAAGTTATTTTTGTGGTAACACTGATAAACATGCATTTGTATCAATCTAACGCTTCAGTTTTGCTACGATTACACGTTTTCTTTCTTTTTATCAATATCTTCATTCCTATTAATGGATCCGAGTGGATTCGAGCTCTTTATATTTCTGTCGTTCCGATTCTACGCTGGCAGTTCTCTCGACTAGGCGCCATCTTGTCTAAGTACCTTACTCTGCATTTATTGGCCTTTATGAACGGAATCTAGGGAAATTGAATGCAATCACGCGGAAATATTTTTCATCCTCGTACGAACATATTTTTAGTTGCACAAAGATTCATTTGGTAGAGGAAGGTTCATCACTCCCCGCGTTTAAAATGAAATATTTGTACAAAATGTATATCCTTTTGTTTCTAAGTAACTGGTATAGAATCGTAGAGAGGCCTTCGACGTACTTTTGGACACAAATATACCGAGACCAAATGAAATTAATGGATAGGGTTAGGAGATGTGTCCAATCCTTCATGTGTCCAATGATGTTGTTTCAGTTACTAAATTTAGTCGATAATTTAAAAAATTAATCGACTGAAAGTAGTAGTTGATTACTATCGATTTAATCGATAGTTTTCAGTCGAAGGTGCCCATCACTACATCGAACATCGAGAACATAATCGACTAAACAGTCGATAGTATATCGCAACTAAATAGTAAGTTAGTCGATAGTGCTCATCACTACCTGTAAGTAAAACATGTTCTCCATCGGAAAATTAGATTTTTGCCGACAAATAAATATGTCTTGTTTTGCGAGAAAATTTCTCGAAGTCGAGTTTTCATAATAAAGTTGAGATCGTTTCCATATGGAAAATATTAAGAAGCATGGTTTCAGAATTGATATATTGTGAGACTGTGTTTGATTATAGGTTATGTCAATAAAATGTGCCAAGTACAAATTGTTTCTCCCAACGATGCGATACTTATTGTGATCTTACGCTAGTCGTAAAATATGTCTTTTACACAAAATAAATGAATATACTATGATTAGTATCGTTCGGAAGATAATTATCGCAAGATCATCACGTGTCATTGTTAATATTTAATGCTGCATTCTGATTACTGTTAACCGATGCTTTGTAACTGTATAATAACACCTTGCATCTTTGCACTTCCTAGTTAGTTCCACTCGTCACATTGGATTTACGTATGACTAAAAATTCGAGAGCTGTCTGAAAGTCGTTCGCAAATAATTGTAAATAATGGAGAAAATATTAATCGACCCTCGGGACGGATCTATGGTGTCATGTTTGTCTAACCTTCTCCAAACAAGTGCCGAAGAGGCACTTGCTACCGGTGAAACGTTCAAAGTTGGATTATCAGGTGATATGATTCACTATCAATGTAATTTATCATTCTCAGAATATTCGATATTACATGAATTGTTTTATCACGCACATTTTACTTCAGCTCCTCTAAGATGTAAAAACGCATAGGTTAGGAATTATGTAAAAGACGTTCTGTAGTTATATAATATAAGGTGATATACAGTCGGGGCCAATTAAAAATCGTATAACTTTTTTCAAATTGATCCAGGGGACTTGAATTTTTTAAAGACGTTAGACCGACTAATTTGCTAGAGAATGAGTAAACAAACATTTTTGTTTAGATTGCAATTGGTGGGAAGAAATGAAATCTCAGTCAAAAATGTCTGTACAAATAGCTATAGCCACTCATCCAAATATTTTTCTTATTTACGTATAACATATTTATATATTTAATATTAAATACTTATATTTATTAGGGGGTTCTTTGGTACAACTGTTGGCCACGTGTTTACCCACCCTCACAACCGACTGGAGTAAATGGTACTTTTTCTTCTGTGACGAAAGGGTTGTTCCTTTCGACAGTAAAGATTCAACTTACGGAGAATATAAAGCTAAATTAATTGGAGAAATACCAGTAACGGAGGATCAATTCATAAAAATAAATTCTGACTTATCCGGTAAAATCTTTGAATCTACTTTATCTTTAATTCGAAGATATTTGTTTGTTATCTCATAAAATTGTCCTATTTATAGCTGAAGAGGCTGCAAAAGATTATATTAAGAAGATGTCCGTTTTCTTTCCTCCTGATCGTGTTCCATGTTTCGATGTACTTCTCTTGGGATTGGGTCCCGACGGACATACATGTTCGCTCTTTCCTGGCCATAAGGTTTTGAATGAATCAAGCTTGTGGGTCTGTCCAATTAACGACTCTCCTAAGCCACCTCCGTCTCGCATCACTCTCACACTCCCTGTAATAAATAATGCTAAAAAGTGCATATTTCCTATTACCGGATCTGGCAAAGCTGAAGTTGTTAAGGTGATTATATAATTGAAATTACAACGAACGTTTTAATCTGATTATATTCATGCGAAAGCCATATTTTCATTCTTAAATTTAATATCTCGCAGAAAATCTTACAAGATAGAGAAAGTTTACCAGCTGCTCGTGTACAACCACACAACGGAGAATTATATTGGGTCCTAGACGAAGATGCTGCAAAACTTTTAGATACAGTCTAAAGAGATTTCATTAAACTGTCTGTGACATTCCACACTGGTATCATGTTCTGATGCTTAGCATATTTCTTGGGCTTACTATTTCGTATACATATATGTATGTGCATTTTACTTAAAATGATATTTAATAGATAAGTATAGTTTACAAAAAGATTTCTGACAATGTTTTGCTCAAATGTCTTTTTTGACATTGGATATTATTTGAATTATATAAGGTCATTCCGTCGAACATTTCAATTATAATGTTCTACTACTTTATATATTTTTTTTCATTTATATTTGTATATACTGAATAGAGATTTGGTACAATAAGATGAAATATTTTACATCACTTTACTATTAGTTATTACTGCGAAACCGTGCAATATAACTATCGAGAAAACTAGTGAACGAACTTTATAAACTCGCATGAAAACTAATTCTCTTCAATAATAAATTAATCATGTTCCTAACTAACGTACAAGCATTCAGTGTACGGGAAAGGTAGCGATTAATGATTTAAGTGAGGACTGGTTAGAAATTTTGTCATTGGTGATGATGTGATTGAAAAGTAAAACGCTTTAGGTTACAGTTCACTTAACAAGAGAACTCTACTTTACTCTACCAACTACTATACATACAAATTTAGTATAGAAATGTCAAATGTTGTTCGTTCGGTGATTGAGAAAGATCTGATCTGCCTGGCATGACTTGAAGGTTGGCTAGAGGTCCTTCTATTGAGGGAAGGGGAAAATTATAGAAGAGAGGGAAGGCAAGGAAATACAAGAACAAGGTTGACCTGAGGGCTGGTGATTTGGAGAAAAGCAGATGTGAAGGGTTACAGCTTGAAGTTACTTATGGTGGAAGAAGTCTTGAAGCGTGACAAATTGTAAAGATCTGAGTGTGACAAATGACCGTTGGTCGAGTATGCTAAACCCGATCATTCAGTATACTCTGATGTCTATATTGATCTTTCGTTTTTCTTTCTTGTTTAGTGGGTATATTATAAAAATCTAGCTATATATGTATTTTTAGTTACGAATAAAAACATAGGAAACAAAAGAAAATATTTTAGATTATCGAACGTGTATAGTACAATCCGCTTCTATTTTGTAACAACTTTTTAATAAAAAGAAAAAAGAGAAGTTATACTTCAGATGGATAAAACATTATTTTAAGAACTTATATTTTTGTTAAAATGTAAACGAAATAAAATAGTTATTTGCACAGAATCGCTATGCATGAAAATTTTGTAACAAAAAAAATGTATCATAAATAAATTTATTAACATATTTGAAACACGATTACAATCAGTCGAAATATAAAGTACATGATTCCAATGATAAAAAGTCTATTTAATACTGAATTCAATTAGATACATCGTGAAGATACAAAGTAACTAGCAAGATAGTAACGTAAAACTTCTACAGTATTATTTTATTTGCAAGAATAAATATTCATAGTCATTTTTTCCATACAAGAGTCAGTATATCGAGAATAATATAATAAACAATTATATAATTGTTTGGCAAATCATAAAAGATATTCTTTGGTGAATGACATAAAACTGTAGTAGCAGGTAAATAGGTAATACAGTAAAAAGTGACTATTTTTATACGAAGCACAACTTATATATATTCTTAAATGGAATTAATATTATTAATATGTATATATGTATGTTATATTATGTAGGATGAATATTATAACATACATATATATTGTACATCATTGTTGAGGCAGGAAGATCGTTTTTAACATGAAATTAAACATGTATTACATAATCTGCCACCAGTCAAATTCGACAACCAGTGTTTAACTATTTAGGAACCAAATTGCTTTACAATAATGTATAAATTATGTTTATTCTTTACAAAAGTCTTACGTGTACATGAACATCGAGCTATAAAAAGAACCAGAATAGTCCTCATCAATTCGCGCTGTATCTAAATTTGTAGTAACTACCAGTTCAGCAAAAAAGAAAAAAAAACTGTGTGATATTGTATAATATATTTGATTTTTTGCGTAGCGTACTAAAAAGAAAGTGTTTTTATAGCTTCCTTTTTCAACTTATAAGAATTATTTACAAAGTATTTTTCTGAAAATATCATGGCTGTCTCGTAACTTAAAAATTACACCAAATGTCAAAACACGAATTTTGATATTTTCCTGTACAATATACTAAAATTGTAAATGCTATAATTACCCAAAACACGGGTTCTGCGATTTTGCATTTAAACATATGTTTTGCCTATGTAAAAAGTGATGGAAAATAGTAATAAGGTACCTCCCTAGTTCTATAAACGCAGTACCATAAATATTAGCTCGCGTTCATCCAGAATGTATTACGAAGATTGCCGAGCATTACCACCATCACTCGTCACTCGTATTCTTTTAATGGGTAAAAGTGAAATAGACGCGGCAATAAATACTATATCTCGCGACGATACACTTCCATAAAGCGTCACTGTACATATTTATAATATACACGATATACACATCTTGTTCGTAATATTCATTAACCAGAAGATGAATTATGTCGGAACAAATGTGTAACACATAACGCACGAACAGCGTTAATATTTGCTCTTGGAGTAAGTTTTTTAATACATGAATTATAAAAAAGATCGATGAAACGTGCAGTTTTCTAATTGCAATTCAAAGCATAACATCCTGTTTTCCGGAGAGATTATTATTATTATTATTACTTTTGTCGACAAGTGACTGGACGATAGAATTAATAAAAATTAAATAAATTTCCTTACTATCAATCAGGTGTTATGCACTGAATTACGTTCCCAATTTAGCTTATAACCATACATATCACAGTATCAATATAACCCTACCCTCCCTATTTTCACAATTTGTAACATTTTCTAGTGTATTTGTTAAGGAGAATACATTCGTTTATATTTTGATAAAACCATGTTTCGTATTATCAATACATGTACATGTTAAACCGTTTCAGAGTACTTTGCAAATTGTATGTGAAAAATTTCATTTTCTCTTTTGTATCAATGACCAAACGTATTTTTCTCCATTTTTTTCGTTTTTCATCACAAGAAAAGATAAAATGAAATTAAGTCGTAATACTTCTTTTCCGAAGATCTTTTTACTATCGTTTCTATTTCGAAATCAGGAATCTACACATTTATTCTGCTTCTTAGAAACAAAAATGTACATGTAGATAATCAACAGGGATCACAACTGAATCATTAATGCCATGTATCGAACATACGCACAACATACGTACATGTACGAATGCATTTGGAAGTTATTTCGAATTCCCTATACTGGCCATTTAATTACAATTAGCCTCTCTTGATTGAAATCTTTCACAAACGTGTGTTAATCGGTATACGATGATAGCTTGATACGTCCGGGAGAAATAGAAATAGGGAACGCTTAAATAATTGGGAAAGCCTCGAGTTAACAATAAATAAGCGACGTTACGTTCAACAAGGGGCGGAGCTTGCCCAAATTGCTTATTATACTAGCCAATGATTGAATGGCTTTATATATCTTTAGATAGATTTAAAGAATAATTTAATTAAATTAATATCACCTAACATAAATATTCATCACGTCATATTTACACCTAGTAGTCCTCTGAAATTCTCATAGACTATGTAACTAATCGATACAGCTGGGGCCACCTGAAATCGAAAATAGATAAGCTTATAAATGCTTCTATAAAATTATAGTTGACCTACTTCTATGATTAATTAGATTATACCTTTAAGAAATTAGGTGTTAAACCTCTGTATAACCCACGGAATCCTTCGTTTCTAATTATTTCTTTAAAAACACCGACCATGGTGTTGGGAGATTTATCTGGTGCAATATCAGCTTGTAATCGTGTCCTAACTAAAGCTAACGGATATGAACACACTTGGCCAGCTGTACTAGAAGTTGTTCCGCACAGTAATAATATCCAAAACGGTGGCGGTTCGTTTTTATCGTGTGTTCGTAAATACCTATTCTTTAAAGTCTATATAAGGGGAAGACAAACATTAGAATAGGAGAGAACACCTGTTACATTTAATACTACGTCAATTCAAAGTACTCACTTCGTACACAGCCAGGTCAATACCAGCATATGGAAGTATTCCTATTAAATTCGGTATGTAACCTTTGTAAAAAGATTTTAGACCTCCTTGTGTATATATTTTCTTTGTGGCATCGAGCAAACCAGAATATTCTCCTGTTTTTCTAAGCGCAAATCTAGTTTTGAGTACCTGAAACATATCAGCCATAGCATCAGTATCGGTTAATAAATATTTCACTTGTATTACTATTACTATTACCAAAAGGAGCACTGATGGAAGCATCTCTGGATCATCTACATAGTATTTTCTGTAACATCTCTCAGATGTACTCTTAGAGAATCGTTATCGAACAATATTAAGGCTTCGATATGAATAGTCGTAGTTTGTACAGATACTTTCATTCGTGTTCTTTGCTGCACTATTGCTAATGTTCTTATAATACCTCTAGCGGATATATGGCTGACTGACTGATTCCTCCGGCTAAAGATCCTGCCATTAATCGTTCGTACAATCCGAGCTCTCGAACATCGTTTCCTTTGATTGCTCTCTTAATTTGTTCATACGCCATGAATTTTAGCGCGCTTTCAGGTCCGATTTTAAGTACGTTTATACCGTTCCCTCTCCAAAGGCTAATCGATCCACCTTCACGGAGCATGTACCTGAAGCAACTCATAATTTTGCAGTGTCGGGTTCCGTGTACCTGGAATTATGTTTCTTCGTCATAAAATAAAACAAAGCTAAAGCTGACCATTTTCTCTATTACAATCTCACTGTTTACAATATTTAGACTTTTTAGCACTAACCGTACCAGCTACAAAATGTGTCGGGCATATATATTGTTTTATACAAATGACAAGACTGAACTTATTTAAATTTTTCACAATTTTGATATAATAACGCGTAATCGAATAAAGAAACTTCTGGATAATTTCTGATGGAAGCATCTTCATAATTTTAATAATTACAGTCGTGGTACGGTCAGTGTTAAGTGGGGGGTTTGGACCGGTGCCCTACTTTTTAATGAAAAAATTATCCAAAGAACGAAAACAACAAATTTGCACGTTACATCGTTCAAAAGAGAAAAGATAATCTTTATAAAATTCTTTTCGGCTATTCCTTTTTTATCTGCAATCATCCATACCTAGATAAAGTTATAAAAAATTCACAATTCTTTTTCTAGAGTGAACAGCTGTTGACATATCGAGGAAAATCGAGTTTTCCATCCTCAACGTTGTTACTCGTCGTCCCTTTAGATATGGATGATTATTAGAAAAATATTCAACATATATTTCTTTGATCTGGAAACTGTAAATTTCGTTAAAAAAAAAAAAGAAAAAATCGACGTATTATATTCAACCATCGTCGTTTCTAGATAATGTTTATCTCTCAAGCTCACCTGCAGGTACACTTTAATCCGATCCAAAGGGGCGGTACACGTTCGCGAGACAGCACCGGCTACGCCACCGGACACCAAGTGTCGCCACCACATTCCAGAGACCATTTCGCTAGTCGTGAAATCTTCGGGGACCCCAATGTCCTCTCCAATATCCATATACTGAAAACCGTCATAGAAATTATAATCAATCGTGTCGCATATAATACAATGCGATTGCGACGACGGCATGGTGTTTTTCTACGGTTATGCGCACGTTATGTACCGAGAATAGAGCAAAAACTGCCTTGCATTTGAAGACAGTCCATAGCGCGAGAAAATCGAATTTCATTTCGATAAGTCGTGCGCGAATGATCCGCGAACGATTAAACCTCCTAATCTCCATGTTCCATATGTTTTAATATTCTATCCGATTCGTTCTTGTATATACACACAGGGTGGACGATTTATCCGAAGACATTGAAATATCTCGAGAACTATGCATCGGATCAGAAAAAGTAGGTAACGAAATTTGTTTGTCTAGAAGGGGGAGGGATGATTGAGCTGGATCCTCCAATAAATACAGGGTGTCCCAGTTTTTTCCGGCCAAACTTTGCCAGTGTGTTCTACACGCAAAAGTAAGAAAAATATGTTATATGAACATATGCTCTTAAATGTAAACACAAACAGAGATATTCATAATACGTTCGTACGCTGTGTCGACGAAATGCCAGTTCATTATCATTTTGTATTATTAGTTATAACTCCTTAATAAAACATTTAAGAGCATATGTTCATATAACATATTTTTTTTACTTTTGCGTGTAGAACACACTGGCAAAGTTTGGGCGGAAAAAACTGGGACACCACGTATATAAGGCTGAAGTTATTTAGTTGGATTTATTTATAACTTGAAACATTGAAAATATAATATTTTGAGAAACAATTTTAAATCTTAATTCTATGTCCCTTCTTCAATGAAACCAGTTTATCGATTCAATATTTTTAAAATTTGTTTTTAAAACAATAAGTTAAATGAAACGACAACTTCACACCAGTGAGAAAGTTCACATTGGTGAGTGTTGTTCAAGGTACCTACAGTTGCCACATTTACTCCCCCACTAATAGTTGGAAAACAGTCTCTGGAGGTGGGAGAGCACTGTTTCTTGTTTACTGTTCGAATTTTTCTCGGGAAAGATGAACAGGGTGGAACATATTCTATCGAGGAATTAGATGCTGCGACAAAATCTCTTTATCTGCCTTGCACGCTCAAAGGAGCTGGTATTAACTAGTTTAGCATGATCAGTCGCGCTAAAATCACAACCGCCAGACTGTACTCGATCCGGTAGTCGGGGAACAACACGTGTCAGATAATTCTTGAACTCCGATCAGCTGTAATTTTCACGCCAGACATCGTGTAATATACAGCGTCTGATTTTCGATTGCCTTATCGGTCGGGGACGTTACGTCACATTTTTCCACGTGCCGGGGTGACATTTCCAATGATCGGCTCGGCTCAATTTACGTCGGAGACCGTTTTTCAATGTGCACGCCACTAGAAACGACCTTGACAATTTCAACACGCACCAGAACAATATTTAGAAAACGGCTTGGCACCGGCCGGGCATTGGATAGTCGATAAGTGAAAGTTCATACAAATCGGCCGACAATATTCAAGGATCACCGAAAATGCCGAGTGGAATTTCGCTCGGCACCGATATCAAAGGTCGACGGAAAAACATGTACGTATACACCGTGCTTTTTCAGAAACTCAGGCCTGGGGTCGCACGAATTAAAAATCGGCACGTCTGTAAAAATCGTGTTTCGAGTTCGAGTATATTCAGTTCAAGGATATACAGTGGGTGTACAAAGTGTTTTTACACTTGTTAATATGGATTAACTTTTTTATAATTGTACAAAACCACCTGACTTTTTATAATTAATTGGAAGCATCGGTTTGTGAAATGATATGCAGGAAAGATTTTTTAAAAAATTATTATTTACAACGTTACGTGCAAATTAATAATTAAATAATTTAATATTATTGAAAAATTTGATTCAATTTATATAGCAAATTTAATATTATTGTAAGATTTTATTTGATTTGTACAGAAAATTTAATATTATTGAAAAATTGAATTTTATGATAATTTAATATTATTGAAAGAATTTATTCGTTTTTAAAAGTGTACGAGTGAATTGTACACTGGCTGTGCGTAGATTTGTTAGCTTTTAAGTATTTACAATCTCGAAATTTGAAATTTAGTGTTTTCAATTGTAAACAATGGTGTAGACCAGAGTAGTAAATATTTATTTTGCATTAAAGTAGTTGTTTCATTGAATAAGAATTTGTTCCCCGTGAACATCTACGTAGAAAGTAGAGTGCGCGAGTAACCGAGGGTTAATAATGTTTAATAACTGTTATTTCGAGTTATTAACGGGGAAAACGATATTGTTGCCTGCGCGGAGTGGGGGGAAAAGAATGTTTTATCATCAACTGGGTAGGCAAGACGTTTCGATAAATAGCGGGAAGGTAAATAGACGCAGCCATTCACGCAGCACGTGTCGAACGAGTGCTAGTCATAGAAATAATCCGAGTCTTTTCTTTCCGAGATTTAATATATCGAAATGTTCTATAATTGCGAGAGCAGGTGTGCAAGCTAGCGGCCGTAAACAGTGCCGTGCCACGACGTTCGCGGGCCCTCGACATTTTCGCACTAGATCCACCGCACTTGACTATACATTCTCAATCTAATCCTGTTCTCGTAGGACTGAAATTTTCGAACACAGAAAATCAATAGACGAAATTACGAAATTGCCCCCGGGAAGCCGGATTCATTGTCGGGTTTCAATGAATTAGATGTCGACCTTGTACATCTTCGATTGATTACACAAGAGGTTTCTTTCTTCTTCTTAAAGAATGTCGTAAAACATCTCGATCGGTGACTAATCGTTTTGCTAATCTGTCTGGAAAATTGTCGTAGAATAATCGTGTTTAAACGCCTCGGGATACGTTTAAATATATTTGACAACGGCACTCGTGCTATGTTTCAATCTTTTAACGGTTTTCCCGAAACAAGTCATACTGTTCTGCTATTTGTAGGTAAATTTGCTCGAAACATCGTTACTTTTGATCTCTTAACAGTGAACCTACCGCAAGGGGTCAAATTGCCAATTTTAGTTTTTTTGTTTGACAATTATCGAAATTGCAATGGATACATTCTTGTATATATTTGTATATTTATGTACATTCTAGTATATATTTGAATATTCTTGTACATTCTTATATATTCTTGTATATTATTGTAATCAAATTTTATGGTCGATAGGTTTACTGTTAACTCGAAACAAACTCAACATCGAAGCTACAGGCGTTTCATAAAAAGATGTAAACACCCCAAGGACGGTTTCAGTTCGTGGAAATGAATTCGAACTGGGACGTGACAGGATCTTCTTAAAGAAAAAGAAAACCGTTGGAGGAGCAAGTGTTTCGTCACCAGAGGCTTTTCTTTTCTGTTTGAACTGTTGCACTGTACGAATAGACGCAAGCAAGCGAGCACGAAGGAAAAGAATACCGAAAAATCGAAACGAAAATACGTCACTTGATGAAGCGCAAAGGAGTGGTCGACATCGATGTCCGCGGCGATATCCATCGTTTACGTATCGTACAAGAGAAATATCGAATCGTCGCGCGGCGTGTTCGATTTTGGTCGAACGAATTTCAAACAGAACTGTAAAGGTAGAAGACGCGTGCAGCTTTCTGCGGTTATATCCGGGCTGCTAGCCAACAGATTGCACTTGGTGTCTCGCCCAATGTCGCCTTCGAATCCACATCTATTCGGTTAATATCTCTCCCGGCGTAAAGACACGCTGGTCACGAGACTGATTATTTTAATCCTGGTTGTGCGGTAGGAACAGAGAATTCGCGAGAACGCCTACAATCTGATATCGTAATTCATTTGATTCGCGGTCATGCACGCCGTTACCTCGCGTATATAAGCTAATAGCAGAACAATCGTGGCATTATGGGAAATTGATTTACCATCATAGTTATAGTTAATGAAACACGTTTACAGCAATTTTTACAGTCTATAAAAAATGTAATTGCCCCCACGCGAAAGCGATCGTTTAGTGATCATCGGTGTAGTGTAGACAGGCCGGAAATCTTATTGGAAATATCGTATCATGTTGAAATAATTGTTCGATTATCTGAAAACCTAGCTTTTCCTCGCAGAAAAATGGAATTCCTGCTTACAGATAATCGTACATGCTAAATATTCGGGGTAAAGTGATTTCTTGATAAGATTAACGAACAGGCGATAATACACATGGTAAAGCAATCATTCAAAACTCTTGTTAAATATTTTTTTTAACTTTCCCAGCGCGATGAGAAAATTGTATCGATGAATGCAATCGAATTATTTTGTTCCCTAGCGGTCTACTACCCTGCCGCGAAATTACGAACGGCAATGTTGGTTAGAAATTACGAGGAAATCGATATCGCGCGGTCGAGTATCGGATAACAATCGTCCGGTCACCGGTTAGAATACGAAGCAAGATAGATATGTACATAAATCATAACCTTAGCAATGTTAATACCGTTGGTTGTGATATTAGCGATTTTTGCTAGAATTCTTTATTAGTATAAAAAAGCGTAGAATAAAATTACACGAGTCAGGAACGAATAAATAATAATAAAATTCTGAAATTCACAGGCACGTACTTTATGCAATTATTTGTGTTTAATATTGTTACCCGTGGATTACCAAGTCTTACGCAATTACGCTGACATAATGCAAAATAATCCTGCCTAAATGTCTTCTGACATAATGGCATTAATTTAATAATAGAGGACGGTCAGACTTAGACGCGGCGATAAAAATATAGATATCAACACCAGTGGCTGGCATTAAACGGCAAAAGCGATATAAGTAAAGATTGAATATTTCGTTGTGCGATCATTCGTTGGGATAATTTGAAAAATTCATTTCACCGATCGGTAGTTTCATTTCCAATCTGTTCGAACGGATACGAACGTTCCCGCGCGAAGTGTACCGCTCTCGCGCCGAAGGAATGCGTTGAAGCAGAACGATCTCGAACAAACCGGAGAAGGGACAGAAAATTTTACATTCACGATGAATCATCGCTTTGCACGAATGAGTCCAGCAATTTGTCAATGTATTAACACCTAACGCTATGGTGTCTCAATTGCTAGAAACTTGCTCTCAATATTCTTCGCCAAAGCCACATTTCACTCTCGTGCTATTTAAAATGTAGGTTCCCACGAGCGTTAGCGCGAGCGCGGAATCAATGGGAACACGTGTTCCGTCTTTTAGCTGCTGTCAATTTTTGCCGGGCACCTCGTGGTTATTCTCGAACCGTATTTTGACTTTTAACTAATAAATTATACATATACGTGTATATATATATTTTTTTGTATTACTTGTTGCCTGTGTGCTTGCATATTCATACATATATGTATATCATACATGTATATACATAGTAATATATACAACATATATATATATGTATGTATGTATGTATGTATATATACACATACACACACACGTACATATGCATAATATGTATATCACTTGACAACAACACCGCGTCATCGTCAACTGTCCGATAATTAATTTTCGATACGCGAATATTTGTACTAATCCTCGAGTCGTTTTATCAGCCGAATTAAATTTCGCAAGAATGTCGACAGGGCATTACAAGAATGTACGAGAACGGTTCTTCCAAGCTTTCGCTTTCTCCTCCCGCCACGTGAATTCTCGGCCAGCCTTTCCATAACCTCTAACAGACAGTCGCAGCCAGAAATCTGTAACGGTCTCTCGAAACGATTCCTCGTGGCTAACCTCAAAGTCCGAAACGCGGATTTGAATCGTCGTGTATTCTCGGCGTATAGATTGTACGTTCGAAATTCTATTTTAAAATACACGGATAGAGGTTAGAACCGCGGTGTAATTCCCGGCCAGATTTGGACTCGTTGCCCCTTTTTGTGCGCCCGCAGATAGCTACGTTGAAACAGCATGGTGAGAAAGCCACTCACCCGTTGCAGAAGCTCATGATAGCCTTGGAGAAATTCCTCGCAAACCTGGCAGGTAGACGGGATGCTCTCGTGCTTCAAAATTCCCGGCTTTTTTAACGCGTACATCCCTACCGAATATGTATAGAACGGAAATCGGCAAACGGTTTTCACTCGAAAACTCTGCGATTCCTTCAGACCGGAAAATATTTTAGGACGCGGTTCGATCCGCGTGCTGTACCAACGTGAATTGTCCTCGTGTCAGCTGTGCCCAAGGACACGTGAACGACGGAGGGAACAAGCGAGAGAGTAGAAACGAGAACTATTTGACGACTCATATGCACAGCAAATCAAAGAAAAACGAGCCTCGCCACGATCCAGCGATTCGAAAGCTCGGAGTCCGATCTAGAGACTGAAGAGCGCGAAGGAACAGTGGGGGAATCGGAACGAAGATATCGGTTCATCCGGGGATACCCCCACCATTATCTCACAATGTCTACTCTACAGCATGCGTCACACAGTACGTATAATCTGGGAGAATACCTGTTAGAATGGGTACATACCTAAATCGGATTCGACTATTTACCAGACTGCGGATCTTTATGCTTTTGTGGCTTAGAAAAATGCTGGAGTATCAAATGCAACAGAATTTAGTACAGTTTTCATTAATTTCAGATCTTCCAGTGGCCCACTCAGGGGAGTGGCCAGTAGACCTTGGTCCCACCCCCGAGAAAAAGTAAACAGAACATTGGAAAATTAGTTAAACCGTGAAACAGCTGCTCCTAATTTGCAGAGCTGGATTAAAAAGAGTGTGGAGATAGCCCTGGCTATCGTTAACAGATATTTTGGGGAAAAATGGTAATTCTGTTCAACTTGGGCCCCTCCCAAACTAAATCCTGAGTGCGCCACTGGATCTGCAAAGGCTAAATTCTATTTTATTCCACTTTTTTAAAATTCGTCTATTACAGATTTAGGTAAAAACTAGTGGAAAATCTCTTCAGTAATATTTGCAACGTCTGTCGATTTCGCATTTTCTATTTACTTGGTAATTTTCATAAACTTGGTCTTAATATTTTTATAATCCAACGTATGCCAGTCTCGTTTTGCGCTCGGTACGGTTAATGTGAATAACTTGAATTAAAGTATGTTATTAACACATCTAGAATATATGCATTGAAAAAAAAGAAATTAAATATAGCAGACGTTGGCGATGTAATTAATTTTTAGTTTAATTTGCTCGTATCACATTAATTACAACACAATTATATTAATATGGATCGAAATGTTTGAAAAATATATGACCGAACCTTCGATAAACATGTTATTAAACCAGTTTCCGTAAATTAGTCCCCAAACATCCACGGTTTAGTAACTACAGTATTACGTTGTCAAAACGATTGATGATACACAGAAATGTCCGCATTTAACCTTGAATTACTCGCACTCCACTTTCTACATACAGTGAGTGGACAAAGTGTTCGTACACCTTTTAAAATGGAATAACTTTTTTATAATTGTATCAAATGACCTGATTTTTATATCATCGATTAGAATCATTGGTTTACCGAATGATCTGCAAAATAGATTTTCCAAAAATTACAATTTACAATCACTGTAGCCGAATTACACGGAATGTTACACCACTCCAACATTCAAGTAAATGTTTACCTCGTGTAATAACTACTACAATGCAAAAGAAATATTTCCTAGCGCGGCCTTTAGTTAATTGAAAGTTTCGAGATTGTCAACATCAAGTGCGAGTAACGAAAAGTTAAGCACGTTTCAGCTGGCTCCGGACAACTATGCGGAGAATGCATAACCCACGTGGCCCCTTTTCACGTGAAAGTTAACCATCCTGACTTGCAAATTGGACGTAGCGACACCTGAGATACAATGGTTTTCCTTAGCGACCTCAAAACGGCAGAACGCTTTTTGCGGAGCTTGTTGACGGGGATACCGGGAAGCGGAGATGAAAGAAAAGAAGAAAAATCTGTTGATTCGATTTAATGACGTGTGTACCCGCGCAAAGTACGCGCTAATTGAAACCGATCCAGTCATGGTAGCTGCATTATGGAAATACCCGAGGCGTAACGAAGTAAGTACGTCATCCTTTGAGGAAACTGATACTGGACCGAACGGTAAATACATGTATGTATTTATCTTTCCGAGTGCACACATTGACACACGGTCGGAACTGAACAACGTTCGTACATTCTCATTGCGATCGACGCGCTCGGGGAACTCTAGTCGATTGATAAAGTCACGGGGGAACGTAATTCTCTATTTGTAAAACTACTTATAGAAATAACGAAAATGTCTTACTTGCTTCGATGGTTAATTAGAGGGAACATAAAGAGTCGGTCCACGCTCAGAGAAGTCTTAAAATTTACGACGACAAGTTTTCGTGGCGGCGCTGTCTCTAGGCCTAGGGCTCCGAGATCTGTGGTACAGCACTATAGTCGGTCTGTACCCAGCAGACGATGACCTCACAGCCTAGCACATACTCGGCTGACGAAACGTTGGGACATATTTCGCCACCCTATGAAAGCCCGCCGCTTACAATCAAGTTCAAACTAGAAAATGTTATAAGTGTACCGTGTTCCATTAAAAACGTTCGTTTGTCTACAGGGAAATTTGACTCGGTTTCTTGTACGAGTAATCCGTGTATCGTCGAATAATCGATGATCGTTTATCATTGATCTGTGCAGTTACGTTTGGCTAGGTAGAGAAAATAAAGGTCGAATTAGACACAGTTCTGCGGTAGGTATATTCTCATATTGTAAATGCTGAATGTTTGTTCGATAACGAGATACAAATTGATCGCGAATATACAATTTACGTGTTCTCCTTCGGTTATCACTTTTAATGTAACGGTCTGTGCGTTGATGGATTAGCATAACATCGTACTCCTACCATTTTTGTGTGCGCTACGCTTATGCATCGTGTCAGGGTTACAAATTCCGCGAGGACGTAACGGTGATTCGTTACTGGGAAGAGAATTTGAAAATTTCTAATAGGAGCATCCAATTTTCAGATCACTTTGAATGGAAGCTTGCACTCGACGACCGTTTCGAAAACCCGAATTACAACTTTAGAAAGCTCATCGCTCGACTTGCAACCCTTTCCGACCACTATGTGAGGGTAAGCGATTGTGCGGGGATAAAAAAAGAAAGAGGTTTTAAGGACGCATGCGCATGAAGGCGTGCGCGCTTGTAACGCGCTTGCGCTTACGAACCGAATCGACGAGTAGAGGTGGACGTCTAACAGAGAGCGGGGAAAGGTGCTGGAAACAGCTGGCAGATTATCAAGGTCATTTCGAATGACAGCCTCGCGTCACACCTCCGGTCGAGCCCCCTCTGTCGACCAATCAGAGGCCCGGAATCGACTCCGATCTCTTACCACTTGTACACATGCAAACTACATCCACGAGTTCATCGTACAATGGTTATCTAGCGGGCAGACGCATAGAGCCATTTGCGCAGCTGCGTTTGCGTTTCATTAACTAGGGATGAACGCGTAACTTTTACCCGCTCGTTCGAGATAAACGGAACCACGTCTCCAGACGATCATTACGGAAATCACCGACGCGACGGTTGCAAAGAGGACCGAGAAAAAAAAATAAAAGACACTACGAGAACTCGTTCGTAACAATTTATTAAATAAATGATTTAAAGTTTGTCCGTTGTTGTTAGTAAGTCTCTTCCATACTATTTTCTAGAATGATACAGGATTTAGTTTGTATATGAAATCCCAACGATCGTTAAGAGTAGACAGCGGATTTGATGCGTTCGGTATGGATGCATAAACGTGTTAAGAGAGAAAATGCATTTCTACTTCAGGCCAGTTTGTTGCAATTCGGATAGGAAATTTTTATCTTGCGTAATGATCCGCTGTCTAGTCGAGAGGTTCACTGTATATATGTTTATTTAAATCGATGGAGGTCATCGAGGGCGATTAGTGAATGTTGTGTTAAAGTATTAAGAAAGGAAAGAAATATATAGTGTTTGTTTGATGTTATTTTATGTTTACTTACTAGTTTTCTAATATAGTTACACCAATGGTAAAGTCGTGTGAACATACTTACGTTCGTGTGATGCCAGTATTCGATGAGACCCAGGAGATCGGTACTTGGGGCATAGAGTAGAAAATCTCGCCACTCGTTGAAGCTAATCGTAAGACTTCCATCTTTGTCCATTCTAGAAATCGGATAATATGAGCAATGTGAATCGATGGCGATGGGAGATTCTTTAAATAAGAAACGTCGTTATGTCTTGAATAAAAATTACAAAATGGAAAAAGATTTATGTATCAACGTATCGATCCCTGTGCGCAAAGCTCCGATGACTCATGCTATTGTCGCCAGAGCAGCGTATAGCTTGAACTAAATACACGTTCTGCTAAACTACACGTCGTGCTAACGATTCGAACAAACGCGCACAAATCGTTGCTTCACCGAACACCTACCGTTGCAACAATTTCTTCGCTTCGCCGTCGGCCATCTTTATGCCCAGTTCCTCGAAAGATTTTATCAGTTCCTCCAAGTCGATTTTCCCTGGAACAATAAAGAGCGAGTCATAAATACGGTCAACATAAAGAAAATTGTGTTTTCCGCAACACCGAACGACGATGCGTCAATGTCGAATGAATAATAAGAAATAACGACGACAACAGTGATCTGATATCCTCGACGCGTAGTAAACATTGGTACAAGTTTGCGTTTAGATCAATAGTGTCGTTCATCGTTAAATATCGATTTAGAAAAAATGTTGCGTCTAAACGAAACGTCGTCTCTTTTTCTGCGAATCGCATTTTGGTTGTTCCGAGTTGTGAGATCGATGAAATTTTTTAGCGAATTTGTAGAGCGATCGATAACCGTAATAAATTGTAGTAAATAAGTGTAATAAAATTATATTTCGTTAAAAATTTAATGGAGGACATAATACGTCCTTGAAGCGGCCTTAACCCCTCGGATCACAGACATCATTATCTACTGTTACGTAGGATGACGCGATGGGTGATGCTTATCCGGAACACACAGTAGATAATGACGCTCAACTAGTCAAACTTTCTGTGTCTCTGGGTTGAATCGGGTTAAAGACCCTGTTATGCCAATAAGTAGTATAATGAAAAAAATCTAAGCAAATACATTGGAATCGCGACATAAATTATTAGTAATTATTTACTTCAGGGGCTTCTCACGAACGTTTCTCAAAAACTACTGTCTTTACGACAAAAATTAATACGACATAAAATATGTATTTCGATGAGACCTACAATTTTTATTTAAAGTATTTTTCAAAATTACCATTATTTATGGAAATAAATGGAAATAACTATGAATTTTTTATGTATTCCGCCAATTATAATAAAATTTGCGTGAATTATCACTATCACGGAGTATACAAAATATCGGAGGGTTGTCGTTTGCGGATGTTTATCTTTCAAATGATAAGTCGGGATTGCATTGCTGTTGAAAAGCATTTCATTAGTTAACATTTCTCGTTCAGATTTACTAACCGTCTTTGTTCTTGTCAAGATGGGTGAACTGTAGACGTAAATTCTTTTCATGCTCGCGGACATAATGTATGAATTCCGCGAGACTGATGTCGCCACTTTTAGTGCTGTCCGATCTAGCCAAGAATTCCTGAAAAAAAAAATAATTACTATAGTCTATGAAAAGTAAATAACGCGATCGTGAGATACTTGAAAAATATGTATTCAAGAATATTTGTTGGTAATAAATATACTGAAAAGTTCGAGAGATCTGTATACAATATAGATTCTTTTGTGAATTATTTTAATAGTAACCGCGAAACCGCACAAGTCCGGCAAAAATATATGCAAATCTATTCCCAAACCGTTTGTAGCCAATGGAAAACTTCGCTTTTTACCGTCTAATATTAGGAACTGTCATATATTCGAATAAAATTTAAATACTCAAATGGTTTATGAGGCTGGAGTTACGCAACGATGAAATTAAAATTAGCAAATTACACGTGTAAAAATAAAATCAAAAAATCTGTAAAGAAATATACATAGAAGTAATATATGCATATAAAATTTATAAATTATAATATAAATAATATGTATATAAAAAAATATATATATAAAAATAATATATGAACATAAAATGTATAAATTATAATATAAATAATACGTATATATAAAATATTCGCACATTATATGGTAAATGAAATACAGAATTGAATATTTGTGCCCACTTTATCCTGTTCGTAAGGAATGCGTTCAAAATCATATTATTTCCGAGGGAATCGAAAACTTTGAATTTTATGTAACATCTGCAGTACGCGATTAATGGGTGTGCATGCGTACACGCGTTTACGCAGAGCGAACAATCTAATCTCGCTTATAATAGGATTTTCAGCGGAAGTGCGACTGGAATGAATGAAGCGGTAAAGAAGTAAATCGTGAATGGCAGGGTAAATAGTAATTGATATTCGTTATTTTCCAACGAATCCTATCGGGAATGTGAAAGTCACATGCAACGTCCGCATTGCTCGGTTCGATCGTACGTTGGCGCCTACGTCGAGGCACAGAGACAGAAAGAGAGAGAGAGAGCTCCACGACTAGTTTTCAAAAATTCTGCTTACCTCGGCGTAGAACTTATCGACTCCAACCTCGCGGAGCGCCTTCGACAAGTCCTTCACGTCGATTTTCCCATTCCCGTCCTGATCTAAGTTTTGAAATATCTTCTCGAGCCGCTCCTCGTCCTCGGCCGGCAACTCGTGCAGATAATGCGGTGGCTTTACGCCATGCACGGCACTTACTCGATTACCAGGCATGTTTCTGTCACGTCCTGTGCTCCCCAAATATTTCCGAGGATTTCCTCACACGGTATCCTCGCACACATACACCCAGACACGTCACCGTTATTTTCTCTCCCGTTTCCTTTCTATTTCTCGAGGCTATTTCTTCTCCACTCGCCGAGTTTTTCTCTGATCACTGCACGGAACGTTTTGATCGTTAAACAAGCTTACGATAGAACTCATAACTGCATCACACACGTGGCTCGCGGAGCAGTGTGCATCGATTTTCCCCTGAATAACTGGCACGTTTTCTACCTACCGAGTAACGTAATCCTGCGTGTGGCCGTCACGTCGTCGATATTTCACGCGTTCTCTCACTGAATACTTGCCCACTGTAAAGATCAATGTCGACCACGGAAAAACGATCAGAACTCCACACCCTTTTCCTCGCTGTATATTTCTGCTTAAATCGACCCTGTACACTCACTGTATAACACTGAATCCACACTGAGGATGACTGAGGCTACCGTACTTGCTCGCGTTCGGAACCTTACAACAGTTACAACCGTTTACGCACTACTGAATCCAGTGTCGCTGGAGTGTGTCCTGGATCGTGCGCGATTCTATCAAACTTATCTACCGGGTAAAGGCGCGCGGGTCGCGTGGAATTTGAAATCGCTTGTCAGGACACAGCCCACAGCTGGGGTAATAGCGTTTGAAAACTATTTCAAATTTCAAAAATTATTTCAAAAACTATTTCAATCTTCTTCAAATAAAATACTATTTTCAAAAACCGATCGCCTCAAGTTTAAAGTATACTTCAAAATAAACAGTGGATTATTCATTTCAGTAGATAAATTATCTCCGGTACTCTTCTAATAAATTCTAAATATTGAGAATAACGGTTCGAATTCGCGTAGAGATTGAATCCGGAAATTCAGAAAATTATGAAACTTTGGAAATATGAATTCTGTTGAGATAAGAAGAGAATATATTGAAATATGTTGTTAAATATTTATTTACGTACCAACACATTGTGGAAGTAATCGGAGGTAGTTCAAATTCATTTATATGTAGTGATCAATTGGTATTTAATTTCGAAGTTGGAACGACAATATTTGACTTCTCACAAATTAGGCCAACAACGCCATCTAACGACGAATTTCAGAGAGATGTTACGCAACGTAATGAATAGAATTTTCCAAACGCGCGAATAGTTTGAATTTTATACAACAAATATTTCTTACAACGCGGACGATTCAATCGGACGAATTTAGAAGCAGCATTAGAACGGACGACTCGTAAAAAAATACTCCTATTTATGTTGAATAGATAAATATATTACACTTTCACTTACAGTACAATTGTTAGAAAATACATTAAACTTTCGTGGATTTTCATAGACGATATAAAACATTCGAAGAGTTTTATCTCGACATTTATGCACCATTACCCCCGATCAAGTGTTCTTTTCCCTATTGTCGAAGCATTCGTATCTCGAATTTCGTTTTGTCCGGTGATGGCGTGCCGCTAATAAACGAGAACTGATAACCGATAACATATCCTTTTCTTATAGATAGCATTTCTTACACGATGGATCAGGAAACGTGTATTCACAAAATTAATCCTACCATTGTAATTGTATGATTAATAATTGAAAAATCTGTTCTCTAGCGGTGAATAGTAGAATCGGGATAATATATAAAAAGTTTACCATGAACATGCCATCCTTTTATATTATTATACATATATATATCATATATATATATATATATACATACATATATATATATGTATACATATAGTTTTTTCCATAGTTATTTATTTTAGAAAAATACATTAAAAATGCCAGACTAACAATTACAATTAAACACAACGGGCATTGCGAACACGTGACGTAATCATATATGTCTATACTATTAGCGATGTTCTATTCAAATAAACGAAAATCCAATCGATTCTTCCTCTTCCTGTAGATCTAACGAGTCCGAATGTATTCGAATGCATTGCCCATTATGTTTACGGCTAATGTAACAAAAATCTTACAGACGGGAATTAATTTAACATAACTGTCACAAAAGTACCATTCGTACTGTTAAGTGCCAAGTGCGCGCTGACTATATGCAATTATATACCGATATGTATATAATAATTATTGTTTTTCATATGTTCAAACAAAGAACGTTAATATAGATTGTATGTGGCTTCATACCATTAACATAGGTACGCGTGTATTATTATACACATAGTGACATGTTTAACATGCAATTAATCTGAAGCTTGCACAAACAGTATTGTTGCGCTTATTACTTCCCAGTGTACACAGCCCTCTTTGCTTTTACTCTAGATTTATTAACGAATCGTATTATGAATAAAAACAAAAAAAAAGAAAGAAAGAAAAGCGACGGAGAAACATGTCGAAGGGCAACATCTGACGAATGGATCGCTAGAAAGATCATCGAATTTCATAATTCCTTTAAACGACGAAAACGTGTAAAGTGTACAAGGCTTTCTTTTTTCTCAGTCGCACATGTAAAGGAATTACATTTATAGTGTACAAAGAGGAGGAGCGATTGCGAAACGGTAGCTTAAGGAATTAATAAATTTGATAAATACATACGGTTTGTATCTGAACGAATTCTGAAGACGGTATTCATTTACAGAAAGGAACATTCGATCTTCTATATTCAACCTTGTGCTCAGACTAAAAAATGCCCTTTAATGTAATTAGAATAGAAACGATATACATAATATATGTACGCGCAATGTAGTATTTGTGTCCAACAATTTTTGTACATATTACGACACATACAAATGGTAATTGCCACCGAAACATGTAAAACCATCAGAGTTTGATTTGCAATCATGGTAGATCTATTGCAACGAAATATTCGGGATCATGGTTTAAGATTTGAAGACTATGCTTGAGTAAAAAGTACGTTTCCGTTTTTCAAAAATCAAAAGATGGCCCCTTTCTGAAATATTGTCACACACTATCTTCAGTACTGTGGCCAATTCATGTTCCGTGATGTTCGAAATGTAAACCTCGTGATAAATGTATAGCGATTGCAAATTAAATTCTCGTCGTAGCAAATAGAAAATTTGTACTACATAAATTTTAAAGTCTTTATCAGATTTATCTGTGAAATCAGTAACAAAATAAATAAAGTTTCTAACATAGTTTTCAAATATATAAATATAGCATCGAATCTAGACGTAATCATAACACACCAATGTTACCGCCAAACGTCGAACAAATAGTTTAGCGTTTGAGTGTCGCGTATTTTTTTAAATCTGTAATGGAGAAAGCTTGTATTTTCGTATAAGTATTAAAAATAGATTTTTTTACTGCTACTCCATGTGACTGGCAATACTGCAACCATAACTTAAAAAGACATGATTTTTATGAGCTGGAGTAGACTAAACTAATTATTCTCACATTCGGGTACATTTTTCTTTTGTTTCTTACATCATGGTATTCCACTACGCATGAAAACAATTTGTATCAGCAAATAATAAAAACAAATAAAATTGCACCATTTTTCTCATAATTTTTCATAAGTTAACTAGTTATGCTCTGGGATTATTATTTCTTTCTAATTCAGAATAATGTGCCTCGTATTCGCAGAACTGGAGAAAGAGAAGAGAAACTAGAACGCGTGCAACTATAAAACGTTTCACCCAGCTTTGTAGTACTGCATGGTTTCAAAAGGCACATTTCACGTTGAAAGAAATCATTTTACTTGAACATATCTAGTTTCGTAGTAGCAAAGGTAAAACAATATTATTTAATGAGAAAGATAGAAAGATCAAGTTTTGTCTTTGATCTCTAAAGGTCTCATAAAAGTCTACAATGTCACTTCCACTAAAACTGGAATCATTAATATTTATGCTATATATTATTTCATAAAAAATAGAAGAACCCAAAAGCTATTGCAATTCGTAAATCACTACAGTATAAACAGGTCGTAAACTTCATTTAACGTAATTTGATTCGACGAAATGTTTTCCGTTATCACATTCTGTGAAATACATATTTCAAATTATATTAAATATTTCGATAAGGTCGAATAACGGGAAGAAAAATTTCTTTGCCCGACGGTCGTCATATATGAAATGCAAGAGAAGAAAATATAGTAATTAAGAATATAAACTTCTTATATCAGTAGAATCAAGTACTTGCGTTATTCATGCTTTTCTCCTAAGGAACGTTCAATTCATCTGTTCTTTTGCAATACATGTATAAGAACGCAAATAAGAACAAGATATACAGTGGGTGTACAAAGTGTTCGTACACCTTTTAAAATAGAATAACTTTTTATAATTGTACCAAATGACCTGATTTTTGATAATCAATTAGAAGCATTGGTTTACGAAATGATATGCAGAAAAGATTTTCCAGAAATGACAATTTACAACGTTATATGCAAAATTAAGAAAGGCATTTTTTATTATTGCATGTAATCTTGTAAACTACAATTTTTGGAAATCATTTAGCATATCATTTTGTAAACCAATGCTTCTAATTAATTATAAAAAATCAAGTTATTTGGTAAAATTATGAAAAAGTTATTCTATTTTAAAAGGCGTACGAACACTTTGTACACCCACTGTAAGTATTCCAATAATATTAACATTGAAACCGCGTTTACAGTTAAGAAATTAAGGTGATAGTTAAGAGGAAGCCAATGTGACTGTTTTGGTTTCTCGTAAGTCCGTAAATCGAACACATATTTACAAACGTGAGAGCTGCAGCTCGCATACATAACAGTCTGTCTCGTTTCAATTCATTCGCCCTTTAGTAAGAAATAGTTTTGAGCCAGTGACTTTCAATCAGTTATTCTGTATTATGAACATAGAGAATTTTTAAAAATAGAAAAACGAAACGTTTGCTGAATTTGAAAGTCCGCTTGTTTAGTCAACATCGATTGATGAGTAAGAAAAAAGTAATATATACCATCAGCGTAAAAATATTATAATATGAAAACCACTGTCACAAACAGTAAATGAAATGCGATACAGTATTTTTATCAGGCACAAATGGAATTGAAAAATAATTTTCCACGAGTAATTGAAAAAAACAAAAACGATGACTTTCTTCCGTACATACTAAAAAATTTTCTCAAACTTTTCGGTATTTGAAATTGTAACGTTTCATACTCAAAATACAAAATAGGAGGCTTCTCGGTATTGATTATTTACTTAAGTAATATGTTTTTCGATTTTAAAAAATAAAATCACAGCATAAGATAAAGTTTCATTTTATACATTGTTTTCCACGATCTTGTTACTGTACATCAAATTTCTAAAGAGAGATGGATTCGAATTAAAATTTCCGAACGCAAATGAATTTCAGTAAAAAAATATTCTTAAAACCAAAAAGTTAACGTTTCATGTAAGAGTTTGAACAAAATATTATGACGATATACTGTAGTTATCGTATTTTATTCAAGAACATATTTTCAGATATGAAAACATGAACCATAGAACGTAATGCTATTAAGAAAGCTACATAACATTTTAAAATTTTTTTTATAAGCTAAAAATCAATAATTTGATATATAAATACATGTATACATATATAAGTATATATATACACATATAGATATATATTAATTAGAGCAAATATATATCTTAATTATTCAAAATTTTAACAAAATATGTTAATTTTGTGTTTACGCATAACGTCTATATGTATTTCGTAATATTTTTATCATGTAACCTCGTTGCAGGTTAAATAGCATTCTTTCCGAATGTATCAGTAATATAATATCCTTTGCTTCATTGTGCAAACATACAAACAAAATATACTACATCCTGTCATGTTTATAAAACACTGACATTAATTTCTGTTAAATTTTAACAAATCTGCTTCTTGTCGTCTGTTCGATCAGTTTATCAATGAATGTTGCCATTATGACAACATCACAACGGATCTCTTATCAAACCTTCACCGGTTCTATATATGTAAATCCCAATGCGGCGGCTAACTCTCACTTCTTACAATACATTGATCTCTATAACAAATTGCTACTGCGACTAATAAACATAAAAAATGTTGCGACTTCCTGCATAACTAAGTTATGAATTACCATCATGAAGAATCTGACAAACTGTGATCAACAAATTCTTTCGGAATATCACATACTTGTAGCTAGTGTTTTCTTTTTTCTCTCTCTCTCTATGCTGGTTTATCATTTTAGAGGATAGTACACATTTTCACGGTGATAGAATGAATACTACGTACCAAGAGACTTGCAAAGGCATAGTACATGGGAAAGTAGTGAATCCACTTTTTATGTTACACTATACCAACAAGAGAAATTTTCACAAAGTTGAAGAGCGAATGACAAATTTCCTTTCTCTGGATATCTAGTGATAATGTTTAAATTGTCATCGTCCGGTGGTGAGTTCTTATTTTAATTGTATTTAGAAGGGCGTTAAATTCATTCTTTGCAAATAGTACAAATTCTATTTTTTTTGTTCTTCACTTTCAGTCGTTCCCTTGGAAAAAGTGTGTATCATGCTTGATGCATGGAAGTTCGCACAAAAAAATGATCTCGCGCATGTCAAAAGAACATGTCGCCGTTAAACGAATAAGGTCAGATCTAAGAAGTAGACGAACTAGTAAGATTTACTGTCTTACTATTATTTTTTAGAATTGTCCTCTTCACTCGACCAATGCTTCTCTTGCTCTTGAAGTTCGAACTCCCATCGCAATTCTAACTCCCGCATATCATTCGCAATACCGGCCTCGTATGTGTCTTCCTGTAGAATAGTTCGAATCAATGAATTATAGAAATATTCATGGTAACATCTTTTGCAAATGTTGAAAATATTCATGTGGTACAGTATGTATTTCAATATTAAACTAATTGTTAGAACGAAACACGACTTACCTCTTCTGGTTTGTAGTCTTGATTGAAATTTTGTGTGCCAAGCAGATTATTTGACGACTGAATCCAAGGTACAGTGCCGTACGGGCTCCAATTTCGTACGTCCTTTTCTTTTTCCCTAATGCCAGCTTCAATCATTTGCAGCTCTTGTGCTAGCCTTTCTCCAGCCGTGAAAGTAGCTCCTTGTGTAGCAAGCTGAACACATATTTCATATATTACAATTAAAACATGCAAAATATTCCGGTGTATCCAACATGAACAAATTTTCTGGTCCAGTTGCATCAATAGTATTTACTGTATTCCACCTAGACTGTGGATCTTTATGCAAAATATTCTGCATTGATTGTTACGTTAGAAACAATTTTACAGTATACTTGAATTTTTCTAGTCTACTATTATTTCTTCATAGATGCATAAAGGTCGGAAGTCTAATTCCGCCAAACCAAAGACTACCGTAATTACAAATGTACATATTGCTTGCATTATAAGAAAATTCCATGGCTGTGTCTAAAAATCGATAATTTATTAATACCTTCAAATCATTGATCTTCTTCTCAAGATGTTTCAACTGTTGCTTTACTCTTTGCGATTCCAGGATTAAGCTGAAAAATTACATTAGTTACAGATTTATATTTCATAAGTTGTAGATTTATCAACGTACTCTTTAGACATGCACTCCGGCCGCGAAAGTTGAGTGTGTGCAGTCGACTCGGACATATTCCGACCAAACGTGATATAGTTGTCCCCAAAACCGGAAGTATTGATAGGTTGTACTTCGCTGTTCGCAGCAATAGCAGAATAAGCTGTAATTAAAGCACCATTCGGTTGGTTTAAATTTTTACAAATACCGGGTAATCTAACAAAAAGAGGACAATTTTACTTACGCTGATTTCCGTAATACCAAGATGTAACAGAGTTCGCCGTTGGCATGGGACGATACGGAGGAGGTGCAGTTCCTTCAGTATAAAAATTGGTAGGTTGTACACCATTACTAGATCTAAAAAAGAAAATGTGTAATTTCGCTATAAGATCCACCCAACAATTATTTGGAAACATGAATTATTATTCTATAATAATGTATAATATAATAATTATTCTCTTTAATCGTAATTATTACCTCATTAAGTTTTTGGATAATTTAGAAATTGGTCCGTATTTATTACTAGATGACGCGTCAAATGGCACGAATTCATCGTCAAATAAGATCGGATCTGTGCATCGAAAGTTGTTGTTACAATTTATATTTGACGGAGGAACCATGAGATTACTTGGCGTATTTGTCCATATGGAGAAGTTGCACGATACTGTATCTCCCTGCATATCGTAATTCTGTGGACAAAACATGAAAACAAATATAATAACGAATATGTAGAAAAATGTTTATGACAATAATTCAGTAATCGCGCGCTCGTACCGTTTTTATCTGTGGCACTTGTTTGTTGACAATTGTTTCCAACTCATTTAAAATTTCCATTTTACGTTGTAGCAACATTGCCAATGTTTTAGCTACTGTTCGCTGCTGCGACATAAATGTGTGACAGTTTAATGCGTGTTACTTACGTCATGATCAAATCAAAGAAAGCGTAGTTACTTTACCTTTTTAGTGTTTGTAACGCCATTGGTTACGTTTGATGAAACTTGCGACGAGTCCCACATATTCAGATTTGGTGTCGTATAATCAACAGGTGCATTGGGCACAATGTAATGAGAGCAATATATGTCCATATTTTTGTTTGGTACCATCGGTGACGTCCCTTGCGGAGGTGGTAACATGTAATTCGTCAAAGAGCCAACAAAATTGTTTTCATTTGAAGGAGCGTGATGTTGCATTGGATTGATTTTATTTATACAATTGAAATCTAGAAAATAAAATCGAAGAATCGTTTACACTGATCGTTCTTGTATATTATTTTACCTCTTACAAATACTTACTGTCTCTATGAGTATTATCATGCGATTTTATGGAATGATAAGGTAAATCATCATTTTGCTTGTATGTTTTATTATTTGAGCCGGTAACTGATTTGTCCGTCTTTATATCAGAATTGTTGGTCACAGGTAAATTCGACCTGATACTTAACTTCCTATTTTTCGATCTGTATCTATGGAATGAATGAAAATCGTCTATTAAATATCTGATGCACACACGACTACGTGTTTTCTTTTTTCTTGAAGGTAACTTACTTATCCAATTCCATGTCACTATGAGCAAAGGTACAGCTTGTGGATCTGGGACAAGATCCCCTAAGCGTAAGATCTCGACACATGCTCACTTTATATTTTGGTTGACCCGGGCCTACATTGTGAGTGCCATCCTGTGTTTTTCGGTTACCGTGTTGTTGAATAAATTCCACTAACGCTGCAACTACTGTTCTGACAGCTTCTAACGCTGCGCAACATTCTGCTAACGTGGGAGGTTCGGTTTCTGTAATAACGATAATAAATAGAATCAGAGACAATCTCAAACGTTTATTTAACAAATACGACTTGAAGTAAAATGTACCTGGGCTAGGATCTATTGCAGCTAACAGTTCTAATTGAGGTCTTAGACTACTTAATTGTCCGGGATCGGGAGTACGTTGAAGAGCAATAACCAATTCTTGTACACTTTGAGCAAAAGATTGCGGAGTTTGAAGTTTGTCTATAATACTTTGCATGTGAGATTTATGGCTGGTATCTCCATATAATAACGCAGACCATTGATCAGGTGCTATTCTCAAACCAGCTTCGGTTGCAATCTGCACAATCTGTGCATCGTGTTCTCGTCTTAAAGCCTCGTACGTTCTGAATTCTTCTTTCAACTGCATCAACGACGAATCTCCTTCTCGTTTAGATACCTGACCAAACATTTTCTAATTAAGTAACTCGCTGAACAAAAAGGATCACCACAATGATTACTGTAAACGGATATTACCTTGAAACAACTTGCCCTATATAACAATTGTACAACATGTCCTATACTTGTTTTAGATGCTTGGGGAAAATGTGATTCTAAACGTTGAACTACGAACATGACTAACACTTTCCTGGAAAGAGCTGATCCATCTTCCAAAGCCAATAAAACAAGCTTCAGCACTTCTTCTTGCATAGCTGTTCAAAATGCGAACGAATTTATTTTACATGCATTGGGTTTTGTTAAAAACATTTTTAATAGTGCAGTGGTTTCTCGATAAACGTCCCAAATGTCTGGACTTACTATTGAAAATAATACGTTTGGCAGAGAAAAACACTGTATTAGATTCGTTGTAACGTACCTGGCCCTAGAAATTGACAACCACGAGCACGTACAGCAGCCCATAAATTAGCGCTAAGCTGTTGCGGATTTTGGTGTTGTAGTATCAATTCTGTAACCGATCTTTCTCCTAAACTTCTGGCTGCTCTCACAGCGCGCGCTCTTCCTTCTGGCACAACCAACTGACAACCCACAAGAGTCACTAGTTTCCTTTGCATTGGCCGAGAAATTAGTCCCATGCCACCTATATTAAATTTATTAATACAATTATTTCATATCGTTAGAGATACTTTGTCGGTAAAAATAATCCATATAAAATCACATGTGAAACTACATTTATATTTCTTCTTACAAAATATGCTTTCGTTTTTTGAATACCTGCAGCTAAAGTAGGATTTGTCTGACATGGTTTGAGATATAGAGCAAGTTCCTCAATGCAACGTTTAGCAGCCAAATAATTAGCATGGTCTTCAGGTGGTAGTAATTTCTGGTAAGCTGATGCAACATTTATGGGAACAGGATTCCCCACCAATTGCAGTAAAGCTTCATTTACTGGTAATCTTTCTATTTCTGTGTTGATAATACTCTGAAAAATATAAACAACAGTTTGTTCCATTTGTTATGCGATTCAATACATAAATATTCAAGTTGACGCATGGATGTTTGCGTTCTCAATAATATGAAACAGAGTCGATTATAATACTACCCGCTACGAATATAGTTTAACGAGAACTTGTAGGATAATTGTGATGTCACTTACTTGATCGAAAGGGCATTGTTTACGATGTAAATTTGCAAGGCACGTACGACATATAGTATGACCACATGCTAATGATATAGGGCCACGTATTGCCACATCAAAATCATGACAGCAAACTGGACAAGAAAGAAATTCAGTCCACTGCGGTGCCTGTATTGGCATTCTAAAACAAAAATCAAGCGACCATGTTTCATCGAATATTTGATTTCACAATTATTATCAGCATTACGTTCGTCGCAAAAAGAATCTAGCAGAGGATCAATGCCTCTCGTAGAAGAATGTACGTACATTTCACAGAATCGTTCGTCTACGTTTGCTAAACGCTCGTAAACGTGAATGATTCGTAACGAACATCTATTGCGCGACTGCAATTACGGTGCATATCACGCAATAAACTGGAACGGTTTCCACGAAAGAAAGAACAACCGTGTCGTTTCAATAAATAATCACGACTCATTCGAACATTTACGAAAGCGTTAATAGTACGGCGAAGGAACTTCGTTTCCATTGCAAAACATTTATCTATAGATATATAAACCTGTTCGAAACGGTAACGTTTGTCCGTCAATTGTTTTTCACGCGACGATTATTTTTCTATCCCCCCAGTTCTGCCAAATGGAATATTCGATTTCGTCACAATTAAACGCGCAACGAGGTATTTCGCATGTACACCGTTTCATTTGGACAGTTCGATCGAACATTTTTTTTTTTTCAAATCGCTGTCGCTCGGTGCTCTTAGCGTTCGTCGAAATGATTTCTCTGGATAGGATAAGAGGAAGAAAAAACGGTATCTGCGTTTGCCACGAGGAAAAATGTCGGACCGAAAGTTTTTACCGTTATAATCGCGAAAGATGATCGGGACTCACCTCGTTATTGCCTTCACAAAACATCACATTAACTACTCGATTACTTCGCACATAGTTCTGCCATCGAAGCCAGAACAGATGAATCTGGATGAATCACAAATAGTGAGATGAGCTCAGCACGATATCCTTTACACACACCTTTTTACATCACTAGTACCCATGACGAAAAATGATCTAGAAAAATGATATTTCAACTTATATCGGCAGATGGCGCTGTTGAGCACACGATTTTCGAAATTTGTTACATTCATTCCGATTGGTATTGTCCCCGATCAGAGAATTGAAAAACATGAATTTGATCGTTCATTGTGTTATTCTTCTTCTTAAATTTCAGTGGAAGTAGTCGATAAATTTCTAGAACAAACCAAGAACATAATACTTGGTACCAATTAGTTGTAACATACGTTTCGTTATGCGTATTTTATTATCCGATACATCATATAATAGTTTGACATTTTTCTCTGTCGGTATCGAATAGCGACAACACTGTACGCGCGTAGGATTTCAAGGTCGTATATTCGGGAAAAAGAAATTGCAAAGTTTCGATACTTTTACTTTACTTTTAATACACTTTAATACATTTAATACATTTTACTTTACTCTTATTATTTTAAATATTACTAACTCATTTTGTCGATTATAATTTGGAAGAAGTTAAATTTTAATGTAGGAGTTGGTAATATAAAATCTGTATTTGTTTCCTCACAACTTACTTTATTTAAAAAAAGAATTTTTATCAAATAATGAACTTGTGAAATATACTTGAACTTGTGAATTATCTCGAACCGTGACTTGTGGGCACCAGATACTTTTGGATCTCGTCACACTGCATCGTATGCACCTTAGACCATATATGCCTATAGACCCGGCATAGGTATAGTGTGTGTATAGGAAAACCGAGAATGCAGCTCGGCAAAGATAACGTGCGCGCGTGCGATCTTTTCCTGAATCGATTTATTTGAATTTCCGACTTCATATCAATGAAACTATGTTTAACTTTTATATATGAAAATAATATGAGGAAAACCGGGATGATAAATTTTGATTCTTACGAACACGTATCGGAGAAAGCATTCTGTGGTGCCATTTGTTTGTAGTTTACGAATATTATTCATAATATTACACTTGCATTCGCTCTTGTAATCAATGTAAAAGTTGAAGATATTTTGGTAGGTGTAAATCGTAAGTTGAGAAGTTTAATTAATTAAAACAACAACAAGCCACAGAATATTGTGTTGTAGATGGGAATGTCCGTTCTCATGGTTCTCATAAGGTCTCTCGGAGAGCAAGCGTTAGGTGAACAACAGTGAACAAGTACTTACTTATCGTGTTCAACGGCGTATCGGCGTATGCAATACGCCTAATGTTATTCTTCTTTCGAGCCGAAATCAGCCGAAATCGTGGAAGGATCGTCTAAGGTTTACTGTAACGATCGAAGCTTCAATCACGCTTCGCAAATCAAAATTGTTAAGCGAACAAATGCGTAGAGAATTTTAGACATTAGGTAGAATGAAATTTGATTTAAATATGATACAGTTACAAGAAGAACAATCATCGGTTTCGTTAATTAATGTGGTCATTAGTTCGGTGTTCTATCCACTCGTACATGCCAAAGTTTTAATGCAGGTAAAAAATCATGCATTGTCAATGAATTCCTTGTATGTCAATAATTGATCAGAGGTCCATCTTTCATTCTAACAGATTGGGTATGAACCGATTTTACCACGACCTACGACTACCATATTATTTAGAAAGCCGGCTTTGGCTTTGCCTAATATATTTGAATACGGTAAGTACACATTTTCCCTTTCGGATATCATCTTGAGTGAAGTATAAATTATTTTTCTATTCGTTTGTTTTTACACGATCTGCTTTAATCTTTGCTTGCGGATCATATATAAAATGCTTCTACCATTTTGTTGTTCTAGTAAACTATATAAAAAAAGTGGATGGAATATCTGGATGTTATCGTGGCGTTGTTCCAACGATCTGTGCTGACATTGTAGGTACAGTAGTTTTTAATAAAACATCTAAATATATAAAGAAAGCAGTAGAAAATGAAGAAGAGGAAGAAGAGGAAGAAACGAAAGAGGAGTAGGTATATATTTGTATAATTGGAAATCTCATATTTAATATTATGCGAGAAATGATTGGTATTATGTTTTTCCATCTTCTTGTTTCTTAATAATGCATGTGATGAGGGTTTTTCAGTACCTAAGGCAGTGTAACTTACATTATTCGGAAGTATACAGCTGCACACGTAGCTACTTTCATAAAGCTTTGACAGCTACATGCTGCCGAATAATGCAAACTACACCTCGTAAACGTCAAAATAGGACTTTTAAGGGCGACTATTGAAAAACTCCATCTTTGTGTTATTGAGAAATGAGAAGGGGCATCCGGAACCTTTGCAATCCTGGAAAAACCAGTCTACCCCCTTAATGATTATGTCAATTTCTTTTTCAGCAAACAATGTACGACGTTTATATGTGAACTAATACAGGGTTTAATTAGTAGAACGGTAGCAACACTATTCAGTCGTCCATTAGAGGTCATTGCATTAAGGATGATAGCACAGTTTGTTGGCAGAGAAACAAAATACAAGTATACTATCTCCATTACTGTAATTATTCTTCTGCTACTATAGTTATACTAACTTTTTTCTTTTTATGAATTTCTAGTGGATTATTTAGTTCGTTTGTGGAGGTGTACAAAGAAAATGGAATTTCGGGATACTATGCAGGATTTATGCCTAAGCTTATCGGAATCGCAGTTATAACGACAGTATTCAACACAACTAGCTATGTCATTGGTAAATATATTCTAACCGATGAAGAGACGAAACCATATGTGCATCCTACCGTAAACGTAAGTAAATTGATTATTCAATTGCTGTAGAAGCTATGCAAGTAGTTCTATGTTAATATTTTTCATTATACTTTCATAGTTCATAGCAACGACAGTTGCATATCCATTCTGGGTGGTATCGCATTGTATGGCTGTTAATAACTGTGGGTAAGTTGTACTAATACATGCTCGATGTATAGAATACCTTTTATCACAATTGAATGAACTTTGATACATCAATTTATTTTTTAATATAGGTTGGTCGCTGGTCTTCCTCCACACATGCCAATTTATAATGGGTGGCGGCACTGTTGGTCCCATCTTTCGGCTACTAACCAATTAAAGAGAGGAAACAGTATATTCTGGCGTTATCATACAGGACAACAAATAATGAAAGACGGAAAACCAGCTATTTTGTAATAATATTACATTCATTTTGATTCGAGAGACCAACAGTAAAATCAATTTTGTATTACATATATTTTATCATCCAGTAAATCAGTTAGCTGCCGTGTTTGCATTTATATTTCATATTGCATTCATTGAAAATTCATTTTAATAGTAGTTACACGAACTATTAACTATACCCTTTCTTCTTCTTTGGAATCTTTTCTACAAATACATAGTGCTATATAAAGTTTTCTTTTTTTTTAATTTAGTATTGTTATATAAATACCGGTGTTTATTCTTTATAAGATTTATGAAACGAGTATTTTACCTGGTATTTATACATAGAAAATATGTATAGACGAATACGAACATCAGTGAAATACAAGAGAAATTAAATTATATGTTTGCGGCAGGTTTTTTTTACAATTGTCCATCGATCCAGAGGTGTAGATTCACCTCCAGAACGGATGATCATTACTATTTATACACCCTGTACAGTAAAGCTTTGATCTAAGACAAGCCTGGGCGACGCTGGTTCAAAAAACACATGTTGCTGTTTCTCTTCTCCTTTTACTCGGTAAGACAGTCGAGGAATAGCAGCAACACGTGTTTTTTGAGCCAGCGTCGTCTAGACTTGATCTAAGACAAACTCTGGAGTCCATGCTGTCTCTTAGATCTTGTAGTTCTACTATTTCTTTGTGTGAAGGCACACACTTTACATACGCCAATTAAACAGCTAAATACTGGGAGAAAAGAAAAATGCCACAAATAAGTTGATGAATATGCAATTGGATTAGAACTGTATGTTAACACTTTACACTGCTCAGCGAGACAAGATAGTTCGAGCTTCTTGGCCCCTCGTGGGATACGTTCCGAATTGGAGATATTCGTTTTTCATTGATTCTATGGTTTTTGTTTTCTTAGATTTTAGATCGAAGCTTTATTGGTTAAGTATCGAAGTTCATTCTATTAAATTAATAATTAATAGCTACAGCAAAATACATCTGCATTGTTCTTGTTTCGAAAATAGCTATTCGAATGTTAATTTCTAATTAAATTGACAATGATTCTGTAAATGATTGAACAGTTTAAGATTGGTTAATAAAAAGTAAATATTCTTGAAAGAAGAGATTACTGTTTAATTCATATTTTTATTTACTATTTCGATGATTTCATTCAATTTACAACATGTTTTACCAGACATTAAGAAGTTATACGAGTATTGCGTCATTAGATCATGTCTTTTCGTTCTAAGTATCCTATGAATAATACACACAAGCCTATATTATACTATATCGCATATTTTTCAAATTTTTGTATAAAAAAAATATCGACTTGAACTACAATTTTAAATATTACACAAATGTTTCATCAGGTATTACATTTGAACTTTAATTTATCTATATAGTGCGATAAGACAAATGTGAATAATGAACAAAACAATCAATATGTTATTTTTAATGGATATTTTTGTATTTTACAATCTAGTTGACCAAGATAATCTTGTAATGATCTTGTACTAGAAGCAATTAAATATATGTAGCACTGTTTTAAATCAATTTCTGATTTAATAAAGACAATGCAATCTCTCATCTTTACTAAAATTAATTTCACCATTTAGTTTAATTCAAAGAGATTTTACTAAAATTAAAGAAAACATGTCCTACTAAGCATACACATTTTATATTACAGCCTAAAGGCTTATTTCTTCGGATTAGGTAGTATTTGTTATCATTTTTCATTAATATTTTTCATTAATAAGAGTACGTTTCTTTACTTTTTGTATAAAAAGAAGATCAATCATTTTCTATTACAAAAAACATATTAAAAGTAATATAGCCATTAACACTGCAATATAAATGTTTATAAAAAGTAATCTGAAGAAATTATATAAATTTCTTGATCGTGTTTTTATATTAAAAATACAACTAAAAAATACGTGAATGTACTTGCGACATTTGTGTGTGATTGGCAAAAGTTCATACCTTATATTTAATTTAATATATGAAAGCTAAATGTATAAATATGGTCTTTAAAGTACAATATATAGGCTTAAAAATTAATGAACGAGTAAAGAATATTTGCAAATCTTAGCGTGACACAAAGGAATGTACATCTTTAAATTTATACGTAATTCGCTGAACTTGTGTTGGATTTTTTCATATTTTTACAATTCCATATTTGGCTTACAACTTTAATGATGTATATTTTAGGTTCTTGAAAATTTAATGTCTTGCAACCTCTAAACGGGGTTATCATATAACTGTACATTGCGTGTTTGAACTTTCTTTTTTTTTACAATGCAATAAAGTTTCAAACCGTTAACATTTAATATTTATTTAACAAATATTACCTTATGGTATTAAATATAACAAGTGATTGCTGTCAGGTTGATAGCCCATGGGTTTTATAACTCTATATACATTAAGGAATACTGTATGTTCAGGAATGTTTTACAGAATCAATATGGATTAAGAAGCATGTGTTCTATTACATTAAAATACTTTTTGTACATTTAAACAATAAATATGTAGCATATTAGAAGACTGTTCAATATTCACATTCCACGGCAAAAGTTCTGACAATATTGGTTTCCTTTTTAGCTTGAACATCTTCCTTCAAGTAATATCTAATGAAAGATTTCCTCTCTCGATAAATGCTACGTATATACAATGGTATATATGTCACTGGTCGTTATAAAAAGAAGCGAAACTTAAGATAAAAAAAGAGACTAATAGTACTGTGGCAGTATAATACTTAACATACTTATATAGAATGTAACTTTTTCAAGGATATGATTATTATTTTATAATAATCTACCAACTAAAATCTTTATGCTTTTATTATATCAAAATCATATGAAAATTATGTCACCAAACTCATACTTGATCCCAAAATGAACTATTAACAAATCATTTTACATATTTCAGAATTCTTAGAATAATTGACAATGTAAAAACCGATGCTAGATATTTTGTCATAATGAAACATAAAGTTCGTGAATGTTGCAAGATATCTATTGTAATTAGTAGTAGTAACCGAGTACGCTACTCTTCAAATTTACACGAAATTAATTTCTAAAATAACAACATTTTGATTCTCATCTTTTTATAATCAACTAAAGAAGATAATTCTGTTTCTGTGTGTCTTACAGAAGATACCAATAACATATGGTTATCTACCTGTTAAATATTTCTACGGTATAGAACTTTATGTATATACTTGTTCACGATGTATGCGATAGTTATACATAGAAATTTTCAGAGAAATGTACACAATACTGAAAATATAATAATGACTATTCAAAACGATTCTATATGCTTATAGTATTGTAACAAAAATATCGCTTTTAGTATTATATTTACTATGGAAAATTGACTCATATTTGTATGTATAGAATGGCCAATTTATAGTAGATTCCAAAATATCTTTTATAATGTTTGTTAAATGGAGCGATTTAGAAACACATACTTTACAGAAATTATCTATACATTTTATACGTTAAATGTTTTATATTCCTATTTATAATGTGGTTGCAATACCTTACATATATATATATTAATATTCATATAATACTTTAAAATTTCGTCGTTTTTAAATATTTTACTAAATATTATAATTAATTTTAATATATAATTCGTTTTTCTTCTGCATAAAGTTCTATCATCTTATTGTTCTTTTAAGTATATAATTTGACACACATGACAAATATTATGCTGTTACTTTTATAATTAATCGATTAATTAATCAATAAGAGACATGAATACGATTTCGTTATTCAGTGTCTTATCGATCGTTAATTAGAAACAATCGACTAAAAATTATAAATTTCTATTACATAAAGATCAACCATCTCTATTCTCTCCCTCTCTTTCTATGAACATAAATTAGGCCATAGCAAAAGTGTCAGAGTAGTTATCATTAAGCGCAAACGGCTATAATTATTCGTGACTAGTGCATATAACATACACTGATTTATATTCGAACAAGAAATACCATGGTATATCACGTTTATCGTTAATTCCATAATCACTACTTTAAAGTAAACGGCAATAATTATAGTTATGTGCATACTCGAATTTATAATACAATGCAGATTTAGAATTCTGTTCATCTAAATCAGTGTTTAATATCAAGCCGATGCAATCAAATTTTAATGAAACTTTCTTACACATATCAACTTTCTTATCTACCAATACAGAATATACATACATATGTACACATACTTCTTTCAATAATAATTATACAATGATCTTCGATATATGAAATATTAGAATCTATTCGAAACAAGTGATATTAAATCAAAACCAACTGATGTCTGTCCCTCGTTCTCTTGACGTAATAGTGTCGTATAATTATATTAAGTTCAGTCGTTTGTTATTTCAAAAAGCAACAATGCCCGTACACAATATATATTACTTCTAAACAATAAACTGATATGTTCTTCGTCTGCGTTAAAGAAAAGATTGGAAAGTGTTACTTAATTGTGCACTTTCAGACATATGCAATTATTATTCTGCATCGGTAGTGGAAAATTTGCACGTGCAGAAACCTGTCACTAAAATTTGAGAGAACCGCACGGTATGGTTCCCTCGTGAGCATAATGTCATGAAATGCTTTTACTCGTGCATGAAATTAATGTCTGTCTATCGAATAGATTATTATTTCAAGTCCAATTCAATTTCTGGACTTTCTAATGAAAATGGTTTGAGATTCTCCACTATTGGCGTTTGATCTGGATCGACTCGTATGCGGATCCTGTTAGTCTCTAAAGTTCGTGGTAGCGTACGTGGAAGATCATCCTTATATGACTCGGATATGGGCGAACTATATGATACATAAATTCGTACAACATCTGGACTCGGTTGTGGTGGCGTTGCTTTGGGCGTGGGTAAGCCACCACTGCCCGAGCTAGCATTCGAAATATTACTTTGAGTATCGAGGCTATTGTCTAACGCTTGACACCGTGTCGCCGAACTAAATACGGAAAGGTCGGCTGTCGATGTAACAGACGTGTCTGCCAATGACCGTCGCGAGCCATTGGGAGAGGCTCCATCATCAAGATTCGGATCAAGTGAGAATTTGCTTCCTGCACATATATTTCAATTTTTATTATACTGCAATCGGATATTGGAACAAACGTGTCTTCCGACAGTGAATGATTTTTCGCGCAAGTATAATATATACGTTCAACTTAAAAACTGTCTCTCTCTCTCCCTCTCTCTCTCTCTCTATCCCTAATAATCACCATGCCTTCTTCTATATGTGTGTATAATACAGAAATTAATGCATATCACATACTACGAGTTTGCTTTTTGTTCTTTCATTAAGTAATTATTATTTAAATGGCAACAAAAGTTTGGCATACTCTCAGTTCAATAATAATCTAAAGTAACAAAAATATAATAAACATTCATGTACTAGATTCTCTGACACACGCATGCTTTTCGTTATTTTGTTCTGTAGAAAATCTCTTAAAAATATATGTTTCACAAACAATCACAGTCTGTAAATGAACAGAATTAAAATTTTGAATGCAAGTTGTAAAAGTATACGTAACTTTGTTCTGATGATATTGAGCATGTTAGGTTTTATCTACAATTATACAGAGTATCGATCATGATACTCCTAGAGTACTTTTTGTTGTGAAGTTTTATCTAAATGATTGATTATTATTGTACGCAATAGTTTTCTCTTTCATTTTTTTTTGTTTTTTGTAAAAACCTATGTTTAAAAAATATCTTACAATCTAGTGTTATATATAACCATTATATCAATCTCTGAATCTTTGTCTTTCTTCGTATCCATAGTGGTATTTTCTTGTTTAGAATGCAGAAGGCAAGTATTTATATCACCGTGTACTATGTTTTCATTATATTGTAACTCACCGCCAAGACCACAATCAGTTGGTTCAACCGGTGTTGTACTTTCTCTACCATCTTCGGCGATCACCAAATCTCTACGCTGTGTTATGGATTCACGCATTGCATGCTGTGCATCGCTAAATTCTTCGCTTCGTCTTCCAACCTAAATGCAACAGATCACAATAGTATATAGATCAAACTGTATACATACAAGTTATTCAACTGGACACATTCTCGTTATTTTAATAAAGTAATGTATAGAATGCGGATCATTATCCATTTATAGCAATATTGAGTATATGAAATTTGAAATTGTTAAAAAATTTAAACAATTAAAGAAGTCAATATATAAATTCTCCTCTATTAAAATCATTACAGGATGAAATAACTTTCATTTTAGTTTCTATTTCTTGCAATTGATGCAGTCAATTTTTATTTTGCATAAAGATTCGCAGTCTACTAATGTTAATTGGTTACTTTTAATGCTCCATAAACCTAGTGTTAATAACCGTAATGTAAATTACCTTGCTCGCAAATGAAGGTTCTTTGAATGTACCGAATGGAATTCGTGGTAACTCGTGTGGCAACGGTGGACCAGGATAATCCAGTTTAGCACGTTTTAGTTCTTCCATATTGCGTTCCATACTACTTATTACTGTGTCATCATCAAAGCAGAAATCTCTTTCCAGCTTGATTTGCATATAGTTACAAAACTCGTCTAGACTTTCCATTGGCATAAGAAAACGTTTATGCATCTTCATGATAGTGTACGCCATAGCCGGTAAAATACGATCGCCGTCTAATAAAAATACGTCCCAAATCCGAAGGCCAAGACTAACAGGCGTCTATTATGGATAGAAAAGAGAAAAAAGTATTTAGTCATGATATTTGATCTGAACGTGTATACTGTAACGATTAAATAACAGTGAAAGATTAATGAATATTCCTCTACCCTCTCTTGAAAAACAACAAAGAACCATTTTAATGAGTAAAGAATGGAATCGCAGCCACACTTATCGAGCTTCCTTTTCAATTTCGGCAGAAATTTATTCATGATCTTATCATGATGTTCAATGTAACGATTCAGCTTCGGAAATCCATCAACATAAAATCCTAAACAGAAAACATATTCGTTCAATTATAATAGAAACGATTATATTGACTTGGAAAGAAAGTTCGTAGTGTTTTCAAATTAAGAATTGAAGATAAAATGAAGGTATTTTGTTCATAAGTTTATTCGATAACACAAGAAGTTACCTCGAAAATGGCAAAAAGTAATAGAACAAAATGGAAAATATGTTATTGAATAAATCTATGAATTTTAGCTTTCAATTGTAATTTACAAATGCTGCAAACTCTCGTTCCAACCAAATACTTGACTTGAATAATATGAAAATATGACCAGACCATGCATAGTGTATTTCTTATCAGCCAGCAACACAGAAAGACCCCAAAATGCATCCTCTTCATCCATATATAATAAAAGTAGTCCAGCTAATACAGACATCCCTTGACAGTAACCTACTTCCATATTGTACATGCTATAAGCAGCCAACACGTAAAACATGGATCGTTGTTTTATGCTATATCGTTCTCTGTTAATAGAAAATAGATATACATATGTACATACATTGAATATGTTAGATCATGAATCGTTTGGCATTTTTACAACTATGTACCGTTTGCTTACCTATAATTGATATGATCTCTATATTGTCTAGCTACGTCAGCATCGATTTGTCTTATTTCGGTAGACCACTGACGCGCAAGTTTCAACATTTCTTCGTATTTACCAGTTTGCTCTTTCTTCAATGTTTTTATTCCCAGAAGCAATGCCCAAACTTGACCGCGAAATCTATCAGGAATTCCTTTGTATACTCTACGTCGTAATTTCTCTTTTGTAGAGGTACTATCCCACTGTTTCGTCATTTTCTCCCATTTCTTCAATCTTTCCATTTCCACCCGATGACATTTAATTTCATTCGGGTCCGGCTTTTGTGGCAGTCGCTTATCACTGAAACATAATATCATGGAACGTTAACACGATCTATCAGAATAGTAATAATTAGACTCTGGATCTTTATTATCATAAAGTGTGGAGTCTAGTAATAACAATATCATCGCTTACTGTATGAATCCATATCTGTCAGTCGTATGATATACTTCATAGGCCGGATCTTCCCAAGAGTCGATCTCCGCTCCATTCTCTCTACCACGGTCATAGCAGCTAAATATTCTATCTCGCTCTGCGGCAGACCGTTTCAATAATTCTTCCTCATTCATCCCCCGTGAGAATTCGCAACCAAACTTTTACAAACATGCCGTCTTATTAAAGTTCTATTTATGGTGGGCTGTTATCTATAACAGAAACAACATTGCCGATCAATTATTTAGCCAAATAATTATCTATCTTATATTCGAAGGAACTTGATAACTGTAATAAATTACAATTAGCTCCATTGTGACATTGTACATACACTAATCTATTATTACCGTGTGACAGGCGACGTTAACTTAAAGAATAATTTTAACTTTCTCGATATCGAAGAAATTAAGATACCAGATCAATTACGCCTGCGACAGAAAACCTGAATAGGGACATTCTGATTCATTTGATAAGCTTGAGGGGAAAGTAAGTGCGATTCTATATTAAAATACAAACTTCCGATGTTCTAAAGTTAACGCGCTGCATATTGACAAGAAAGAAGGTTATATACATTGAAATCAAACGTTGTCTCTAGTGAAGGATGTTGATCTTACCACTAAAAAAATTAATTCTTTTATTATAGACACTGCATGATTAGGGATTAACTAATTTTCTTCGTTTCATATTACATAAAAAGTCGTTTCTTCATAACAGTCATTCGTTTAGCAAAACTGCCGTCCATACATACCAGTACACGCAGTTCAAGCCGGATTCGGATGTTTCCATTCTCTTTTATGCATCAGCGCTGCCAACAGATTTATCCGTAGAATTCAAACAAATAGACTGCAAATAAACTGAAATAGACTAAATGAAATATTGTCAATATTTGTTTTTTTTATTAACACATTGGTCATTGTACCATTAAAATAATTATATCATTGTTTTCTCGATTATCTCGTTAATGGTGGACATTGTCGTTACACGAAACTCTTACGATTTTATTGGAAACGATTCTTTATTCTTATTTGCATATCTTATCTGTTTATCACATATCATACCGAACTCGTTTGATTTTACCACTCGTATAATTAATAATGCAGCTGCAATTGTTTATTTACTTCGTATATCGATCCTCACTCTAAAGAAGTGTAATAATTATAAGTAGACTGCGGATCTTTATGTATTTACATATGGCGTATAAAAATTTTCAAAAAATATTAAAACGCAAAATTCGATCGAATAATTTTCAGATTTAAGATTCTACTTTCTTCTTCAAGATCAACTATGAAAATTAAAAATTGCATAAACATCTAGAGTCTAGTAATGAAATGTACGTTTTCTGTTTGAAAATTGAACAGGCGTGAGTATACTAGAGTCAAATAAGTACAGGTAAAAGAATAACTGTGTTATTTCAATGAATTAATAAAGAATTTTAGTAAATATAAGAAAAGGATGGTTGAATATAAATAAGTCAAATATTGACTACGTTCAAATTTGTTTAAATCAATCGATCGATTTTGATTCACTTTATTTAATCGCTATATCTCATACATGTGTTGCGCGTGAATAACTCCATTTTCAAGAATTTATTTTATCATTCGCTGTAGATTATTTCAGGCTAACAGAATGTGGCAATGTGGCAAAACCGGTGTGGAATATCAAACCCCTACATCCTGCATAGTCATCAATTTTTTTCCCGGTAAAATCTACTAACTATTCCTGAAATAGCTTTTTTACAATTTCTTGCGGACATTTGTAAAATCGCTCGGCAAATAATTACCTGTAGAGTGAACGAAAAAATTACAGAAAAGTCATCTACAAAAAATGATTATTTCCTCGGAACTGATTAGTTAATAAATACGAAGATTCCCAATTTGATCGAGACTAGTATATTCTAATAAATTCTTAACGCTAAACCATACCAGCGACAAAATCACAAGACTGAACATAAATTGAGATTTTTCACAATTTTTATAAAAATACAAGATTGAATAATTTAATAAAAAATGTGAAACCGTTAAATGGTTGGGGATAAAAGGAAAGAGACGAATCTCGATAGAACTGAAAGTGTTTCCAACATTGTTAAATATTTGGGCCCTGAAAAGGGCCAATTATGTTATTCGTTTCTGCTCCAATTTGTTTAAGCCTTCTTCTCAGTCTTTTTAGGTAAAAGTACTGCTTGGATGTTGGGAAGGACGCCTCCCTGAGCGATGGTAACACCAGACATAAGTTTGTTCAGCTCTTCGTCGTTTCTGATTGCGAGTTGCAAATGTCGTGGGATGATTCTGGTCTTCTTGTTGTCACGCGCTGCGTTTCCCGCCAATTCGAGAACCTCGGCGGCCAAGTACTCCATAACGGCAGCCAAGTAAACGGGTGCTCCAGCGCCGACTCTTTCTGCGTAGTTCCCTTTTCGGAGAAGTCGATGAATACGGCCCACGGGGAACTGCAGTCCAGCTCTATTGGAGCGAGACTTTGCCTTCGCCTTAGCTTTTCCTCCTTTGCCACGTCCGGACATTTTTCAGCAGGTTCGTTGAATTTCAAAGAAATAAATCGAGAGCACACGATCCTCTCGTCTTCACGGTCGGAGCGACTTTGTGGTTTCAGGTCCCCGTGCTTCGCATTTATGCCTTTTACACAGCGCATGTTGCGACCAATCGCAGACACGCAACGCTGTAATTGGAGCAGAGAAACAGATGGTTCGGAGCAGCTGTAGAGCATAAGCTCAGTTCTTTTACACAAATTATTGTGCATATTATACATTCTTCCGAATAATCAATTTAATTCTTTTTATTCTAAAATATTAAACAGTTCCACAAGAATGACTTGATTTTTTATAATTAATTAGAAGCATTGGTTTATGAAACGATGTACGTTAAAGTTGCTCCAAAAAATTATCATTTACAAGGTTACATGCAAATTAATAATTACATAACATAATATTATTTTATTTTATTTATATAGTAAATTTAATATTATTGAAAGATTTTACTTGATTTATATAGAAGATTTAATATTGTTGAAAGATTTTATTCAATTTATATGGAGAATTTAATTTTATTGAGGGATAAAATTGAATTTTTATAATAATTTAATATTATTAAATTTTCAAAAAAGAAATTTTTTAACTTGTTTATTTGGGCCCGTAATGAAAATTTGAAATTTATGTTTTGCAGATCTATATGGTAGTTATACACATACTGAAAATTTCGTCGAAAACTTTTGACGCAGGAAAAAACGACACGCATGGAAAAATATACGATTCTGTGGATTTGAAACAGAAACTGATAAAAAATCGTGTAAAACCACGATTTTCGTACACCCACTGTATGTAATATAAATTCGAATCGGAGTAGCAGAAGTCGTACACTTGAATTAATTACAACTTTTATTACTCCGTGAAATTTACCGTGAACATATTCTAATATCGAATTTAATCTTTACAACACCTCAGCAATGAAAAAAGTATTTGTACTGAGAAATAGTATACTACGTATACTCCGAAATTATGCCTCCAGATTGCGCAATATTCTGTATAATACAAATTCTAAAAGAAATGTGATAATTTCTAACTAGACATCGGATATCATGCATTTATGGCAAAAATGAGTTGATGTAATTTAAAACATTGAAAACATTATATAGGATTTCAATTTCACTCCAGTTTGTTGCAGTTCAGGTAGAAAATTTTTAGTTTGCATGAATATCCTCTGTCTATTCATAACACATTTTATTTTCTATTATTTTCATATGTGAAATTAAGTATGTACTCTACGTATATACGCATGTACATAAGCATTTATGTTTTTCTTCAAGGTGGTTATTTGACGAATCAGGGACGCAAAGACCACAAATTGTTATTACATCGTGGCAATAACGTTTCGTTTTGTTATGATTTAACAGAAAGAACGGTGAAATACTGTATACAGAATGAAATGTTGACTTTGTAGAATATCGAATATTCGTGAAAGCGTCCACAGAAACGTGCCCAGACGCGTTCTACGAAATCAATCCCATTGTCCAAAGGAATGTACAATCGCTACGCCAATCAGACGGTAGACACGGTTGCTGCGCTCTGATTGGTGCGCTGGAGGGCGCCGTTTTCCTTATATAAAGGAACGGGTTTCTCTGAATACTCATTCTCTGCTCTGCAGTCGTACAGATACGTCTTATCCGAAGTTCAAACTGTGACTACACCGTGACGACATCATGCCGCCAAAAGTAAGTGGAAAAGCTGTGAAGAAAGCCGGCAAGGCCCAGAAAAATATCAACAAGGCCGACAAGAAGAAGAAAAGGAAGAGGAAGGAAAGCTACGCAATCTACATCTACAAAGTCTTGAAACAAGTACACCCTGACACGGGTATCTCCAGCAAGGCGATGAGCATCATGAACAGTTTCGTTAACGATGTGTTTGAACGCATCGCTGCCGAAGCATCAAGATTGGCTCATTACAATAAACGGTCCACCATCACCTCCCGGGAAATTCAGACTGCGGTTAGGCTTTTATTGCCTGGTGAATTGGCCAAGCACGCAGTCAGCGAGGGCACCAAGGCGGTCACTAAATACACCAGCTCGAAATAAGTGAAAGCATTTCACTACAACAACAAACGGTCCTTTTCAGGACCAACAAATAATTCAGACGTTGAAACTACATCCTCGTTCAACTATTATTTAGTTACATACACTGGGTGTACAAAGTGTTTGTATAACTTTTTTATAATTGTACCAAACCATCTGATTTTTAAATCATCAATTGGTTTACTAAATGATCTGCAAAAAAGATTTTCCAAAAATTACAATTTATAAGGTTCCATGCAAAAATAACAAAAGCATTCTTTTAATTTTTTTATTAGGGCAGTTAATGAAAATTTAAAATATATGTTTTGTAGATCTATGTTTGTTACATTCATGCTGCAAATTTCATCGAATTCGATTAACATGAACACGAGCTGCCAGCGGTTAAAAATTGTGAAAATCGTAGTTTTACAGAACACAAATTTTAAATTTTCATTAAGGGCCCAAATAAAAGTTTTAAAAATGCTTTTCCTATTTTTGCATGCAACCTTGTAAATAATAATTTTTTGGAGAACTTTCTTCTTATTCCGTTCGATAAAACTTTGTTGAAAATATTCTGCATCGATTGTGTTATGCTGTAGTTCAATCAAAATTTCTAATCGTCTTTTCACGTTGAGAATAGCATCGCAATATTCGTAGTTTTTTCTACTTCACCCAGGTAGATTCTTCATAAATGCAGAAAAATCCACGGACTATTTGGAATATCAATATTCACATTGAAGTATTACTTAATTTATAAAATTAATTAACTCTCTGTAATAAATGTGAAAATTGTAGTCTCTATAAAATGATTTAACGTGTTCACAACGGCTCCTGATAAGAACCACAAAACCACGAAAATGTTGCTGTGTCACCGATAGTATGTTGGCACGAACGCGTTAAATAGTACAATAAATTAACAACGTTGCAATTCACGTATACGACGGTTTTATTATGAAACGAACGAACACTGTATACAATATCGAAAATATTAGAACAAATGCAATACCACCTATTTACATTTTACTTGACTTTTCGACAATGATCTCTCCGTTGAGTGACTTGCTCAATTCTGATCCACTGATTTATACAATTTTATAAAACACTGTCCGCTCGACGAATTGTCGAATAATTTTTTTACATACGATTTAAAACGCTCTGGATCGATCTGAGCTCCGTTATTAATTTTTGTCCGTGAGGTTGATTGTATAAGGTAGTCAAACATTTCGATATTACATCTTGACATTTTGTGATAATTTTCCGCCTGCAATAATTAAATAGCGTTACTTTATGTAATGTATAGACTGTCGATCTTTATGCAAAATAAAATGTGTTCGTATTGATTGCAGAACGCATGAGTCAAATAAAAATCGTCTTTTAGTTGTCTTATTAAACTGAAACATTTTTGTCATAAATGCATAGAGATCCGCAGTCTGTACTGATGTTTCAACAAATATTTTACCTAACAAAGTTGTTGGTGATATTAGAGTGGTGTATGAAATAATTAACCAAATTAGCAGTCGACTGTATTAGATGGAATTCGTTTCCTTCGTTCAACCAGGTTCTTGTGTCTTTCCCTATCATTTTGTAGATATCCAAAAGATCCTCCATTGCAATTCCTAGTTGCAGAAATCCGGATATAATCCTAGCATTCGATACGTTTAATTTACACGCTTTTATCTCCAACTGCTTGATTAAAAAGTCAACTGGGAAACAATGCGGAGATCCAGAATACTCTTCGCCAAGAGATATAATTTTGCTCATTAAAATTGCCATTTTATCTTCTGCGGTAGACGTATCCTTTAATTCGTTATTAATGATATTGGTCCAAATCTCTTGAATCAACATTGCGTCTTGATGGCCGGAGCAATGAATTATGGCCAATTTGCACTCCCATAATTGCAAAGAGTCCGCATACTTTTCATACAGCTTCGTAATATCGAGTAACGAATAATTTAATGCTCTAAATGTCTCCTCGTTCAATCGATCCGTCAAATGTTGATTGTAAACCGTGTCTAATATTTGCTGTTGTATTCTTGCCACTTCTACTTTGTCTTCCAATTCGCGTAAGAAAACTCCAAGATACGGAGCGTAGCCAGCTTGATCGCTTCTCATGCAAACGACCGCGCGGGCTAAATATTCAACCCTTTGCGCTAATGGTATATTAGATTCTTTCGACGCCAGAGAGTCCAAGATCTTGGCCGCGGCGGCATGATTTTTGTTTCTTTCGTAAAACTGCCAGAGCAGATCAGGTGCATTGACGCGCGTCAGGTAAGCTTCTAAAGATGGGGCCGCGAGTGCCACCAATTCACCGTGAAGCCTTCGCTCTATCATCCAAGCGTAAACCGAGACGTGAAGAGTTTCGCAAGGGAAATGCAACGCGTCGTTTATGATATCGTGCAGTATCTTTTTTACCGGAGTGACAGATACAGCTGAAACATTCGGAGAAAGAGGCCCTGGTTTCTTCGGCACGGTAGGCGTTAACGGATTCGAAATACTCTGATTATGGAGATGATCCAACAGTGTAATAAATTCTTTGTAAATTTCCATCCGTTTCATGTAAGCAAATCGACCTTCCTGATCCTCGTTCGGCTCGTTGTTCTTGTAATAATGTAATGCAGCGTTGTTAGGGTCTACTCTGTCCGCACAGCAGAGACATAACTCGAGTACACCCGTGTAAAACTGACATGCAATAAATTGCTGGCAAACCGCGCTCAAATTCAATCTGGGCGCCACTTCCTTGCACAGCTTTAAAGCAGACTGCAAATAAGTCTCTTTCTCCTCCGGGTTTGTACAACTTTTTGCTTTCAAAATGATTTCGTTAGCCTATAATTTAATTTATAAAATTATATTGATGTTCTCGTTAATGACAGTATCATTGATAACTTAAGAATTTCATTCTTTTATACCTTAGAACACACCGCATCTTCGCTTCTGTATAAATTCGGACAAACTTCTCGCAACCTTTGACTAACAATATCAACGGACGCGTTGTCTCCGAGATAACTGTTAAACGTTAATGTAAGGTAGTGAAAAATGATTTACACGGTATATTTCGTGTGCTTACCTATCGATAAGGTGGATAATTAATAATGAAGAAATTTCGTGTCCGATAAGAATCAGGTCTCTGAAGGTAGCCGTAGAAAATTGATTTATTTGATCCTACAAAGAAAATGTCGAATCATATATGTTTTAATAGATAAATAATAAAAAAATTGGTAATTTACCTTCGACAAACAGTTTACAATGTTATTTAAATGATTTTCGCACAAGATCTTCCACAGTTCCAAAACTTCGCAAGCATGAGTAATGAAAATTTTTAAAGCTGCTAAGGAATTTCTTTCCTCGACTATTGGTTCTTGGAAATGATTAGATACAGTTGTTTCAAATCCATCGGTGATAGTTCTGCTGGTATTAGATCTGAAAGAAATAAGTTCTACTCAGTGAACGTGTAAAATGAATGCTAATCGAATCTAGAATAACGTATATGGTACGTACTGTTTAGTAATATGAGTGTTTTTATTGAGAAATGATCTTAACGCTTGCAGAAGTCCTAAAATCCACGTAACTTGTCTCGCTGGAATAGTACTAGAGATCTGAAATGATTAAACACACGATGCACGAAGGATATAATGTATTAATCGATCTTTATAATCAATCTTTATCTGCTGTTGCAATCGTTGATTATAATTAAACTGCGGATCTTTGTACATTTATAACGAAAATGAGTAGTTGTAATTTAAAACAGTGAAAACATTGTGCTTTGTATCACTTTACCTGAGTCTTGTTATTTACAGTTTCTTGCTTAATACAACGCATGCTCCATATAGGACGAAGTATTCTTCCTACATATAAATATAAACCATTGTGCTTCGATGAGAAATGTTGCAGTGGAATGTCTGTATTAAGTCCCACAGGCACATGTGGCCGAAAACCTTGGTATCTCATATCATAATTAGGAACTCTAGGTGTCGATGTGCGTAAGTCCACTATGCAAATCATAAATTTGATCAGTACATCTTATAATAATGAAAGGATAAAAGCAAGACTTACACGTGCAAAGGTACCTGTATTCATATTAGCAAAACTACTATGTACATCCATTCCAGGACCAATACTTGCTGTCACCCGTTGACTGCCATATAAAAAGAATGCTCTCGTTGCCCATTCTGCTAACTATATGATATAAAATAAGATTAATGTAAATATGTAGAATTCTCGAATTAAAAAATTCCGAAGAATACTCGAGAATGTCTTTGCATTTCCAATTGTAGTTACCTCGGCATTTTGAGAACTTTCAAGCGTGGCTAAAATCAGACATGTTGCGCACGCCTGATCTAACGATTGCGATTGAAAGTACGCACGAACTGCTTCCGTATCCGGTCCACGTTGCTCCAAGAGAAGCTGTTTTAAAATATCTACTGGACGAACTTGTACAAAAACAATTGCACCCTACGCATGTTGGAAAATATAAATAGTGAATAGATTGATTTAGTAGATTTCGCAAAGAAAATTGATCCACACTATACCTGAGATGTTAAGAATATAAACTTCCTCGGAGCTTCCATGTGCTGTCTTACGAGGAGGGGTGGCTCTCCTTGGGAGCAACTTTGCTTCTCGATCCGAATAGCTGGTTCGACAAGGATTTCTGACATCGCCCATACCGGACTGTCGAGGGATAGAGGACTTTGAGTTTCAGCTAAATAATTTGTAAATGGATAAGCGTCATTACTTAAGCACAAAGCTGTTTCTGAGTCTCCATCGCATACGAGAATCAATGTTCCTGCAACAAAAATGTCGTACTTCGTTTATTTCTGTCAATTTAAACATTTATTAGATTGAATAAGCAGATAATTTTGCTTGTGAATCAAAAACACTTCTCGACAAATTTTTAGATTCGATTCCATCAAGTGGTCAATTACTTATGGATGGTAGTGTACTTTCGTCATAAAATACCTTTTCTGTAATGTGCCATCTGAACTTTCCTGGGTCTCATTACGGTAGCATTGGCAGCATATCCTGGTGGTAACCTAACGTGTATTAATTGCAAGCCTTGCGGTCTACTTGTTGGGTTAGTGATGGAGGTACAACTGAAGTAAAATCGTGTTCCCGTTGCTGCAACTACAACTAAATTTAAGTGCATTGATTCGGATTCTGTTATAGCAGATATGCTCACCAATGGTCGAAAGTTATTGCTATCAAGAGTCCTAAAATTTACCAATAAAATTTGTTAGTTTGCTTTCAACTTTAAGTTGCTTACATTATGTACATACTTAACAACATGAACAGCATTCTGCACTAAAGAAGCTTGCGACAAAGATGCGACTTTAGATGCACCATCGTTATCGATATCCCAAACTGTAATTGTTCCTTTGTCACCGAGAGTGTACAAAATGTTGCGCGAATCGTCCACAGAAATTTGAATTATAGTTTCATCTTCTGATAAAGCTATAGTGACAAACGATGGCACCAGGAATGATAGCGGACCCTCGGAATGATTGATTTTTTTACAACGCTTCCCGAACCAACTGCTCTCTGCCTATACAATGTATATGTCGCATTATAATTACTTATTCCAATGTTCATTTTTATATAAATGTGTCTATACCTGATAATATATTTCATAAAGAGAACCATTTCTACCGCCAAGAAAAATTCTACCACTGTTGGTGTTTGCTATTACTGTAATTCCTATACCATCTGTAGTTACTGTAAATATTGGTTCAGGAACCAACTGCATTTCTGGCGATGTACCTGAGGAAGAAACAGAGAATATAAACAATCAAGCTAAAAGAAATCTATTTAAATGACAATAAAACTTGAATACCTTCAGAATGTTCTGTTAACGTCACTCCAAGAATAGTTATCTCCACCATAGTTGTAAGAATCAATAAATACTTCACGTACGACTGAAATACTCCTGGTTTCGGCTTCACTAAACCCACGCTTACTATAGTCTCATTTAACCCATCGAAATAAGCAACGTCAGTCCTAAAAGAACATATGCTAATAATTTACTGTTCCACATTTCATTTGCAGCGCTTACGAATAGTCAAAATAATACTGACTCATTCTCGTATGACCAGACGTATATGTCACTATCGATTGTAAGCCAAGCTTTTGAAATTTCTGTGAATAAGCCCATCATACAGTGACATTGGACATCTGAACGAATATTAAGGAATCACACTATATGAAAAATAAAGATTGAAACATTAAAATGTTTTAAAGGATACGATCAAAGTGTTCCATTACTTCGGATGGCAAGGAAATTTTACTGTGTAGTTTCATTTGATTCACGTTAGAGAAACACATCGACATTCCATGTAAAGTGGGGTAATCATTGTCATCGAGTCCGCTAACTGTTGGTCCACCTGTGAAATAAAATGTGTGTGTTATACTAAGAAATAAATATATAACGAAGTCATTATTATTCAAGAATAAATACATTACCTTGTACATTGTACCTCATGAGATTAATTAGAGAGGGAAAATTACTATCCGCTGTAATGTGCGCATCCACGACTTTCCCTGCCATTTCCAGAGCGTCTAAATGAATCTTAAGCGGCTCCATTTCTGTGAGAGTCATTTCTACGCTAGATAAAAACAGAAAATAAGTTTTTTAAATTCATATTTTCATTTTTCAATGATAAAATACTTTATTTTCAATACAGTATACGTACACATACCCCAGTTGTATTTGATGGATAAATATATACTGTAGCAGCACTCGAGATAAACTTATAATAAGCGTGAAACAAATATCTTTTGCTCTCTTTTGTGGAAAACACAACAACCGGGAGACGAAGAAACTGAATTACAGACTATTACACAATTATTCTTAATTTAGTAACTAACCGTTTCATTTCTATTTATAACAATTTATTGGTGACACACCGATTTTTCAACTTTTTCACTGAAACACCGCACTTGAAGGTTAGACTTGTTTGTATAAGTAAAACTCGAACAATACTGAAAATCACATAATAACATAAACATTTTCTGAAACTTACGAACGATATACAAATTACAATGTGTACATTTGCATTCTGAAACACTTACAAAAAAATTTGTTACAATTGTTTCAACACTATCGGTGACACGAAACGTTTCACGAGGTTCGTGCGGCTCGCGCCATACAGATTAATTTTAGGTTGTATATAGTTGTATATGCATTTATATTATAAAATATTGCGCATGCGCAGCGTTCATGAATACGATTGGTTCGAATTTATCTCGTAGATGAAGGGGCGTTCATTTGAATTCAAACTGTAATGCTATATAAAAACTGAGCCGTTAAAAATGTATAAATTGATTCAGAATCAATAGTTATTTCAAATTTTGCGCATTCATTTATCTAACGGTTTATTTTGTCATCGATAATGAATAGATAGCAGATCTTTATGAAAAATAAACATTTTGTACCTAAATCGCAACAAACTCGACTGAAATTGAAATTGATAATAGATAATATTTTCAATAATAATAAATAATAAATATTATTCGCAATAATATTTTTCAAGTCTTCTACATTTTTGTCATAAAAGCATTAAATCCACTGTCTAATAATGAACACTTCAATATTCTTTGTTGCATTAATAAGTTCTTTTACTATCGCTGGTATTATTAATAGTTTTCTGTTATTGCTGTATTATTTCGATACCTATTTTGCATAATTTTGTTACAGGGGATATATCAAGTGCTGTACAAAATCTGTATTGCGAGCTTGGATTGAAAAATGACAATTTTTGTCCCATCGACGGTGGATGGACTAGCTGGAGTTTATGGAGTTCTTGTTCTGGTAAATGTGGATACAAAGGCAAGAGAAATAGACACCGTACGTGTAGTAATCCATCACCATCCAACGATGGTAGTCCCTGCATTGGCCCTAATTATCAAATTGAAACTTGTCAAATAACAGGTAACTGTGCAATAGAAACGCTACAAATTATTTCATTCTTTTGGCATATTTTACATATAGATCTTTTTAGGATGTACAATGAAGGACTACGAAGACGTTGTGTATAATCATCCCATACGTGTAGAAGAAATGCAAATTGTCAAGCGGATACACAAAAAGTTGCCTGCTCTGATCGAACTATGTTTCTCCGTTGATTGTATGCATTCTATTGTTAGGAAAATTCTTGGAAGTAATGCAGTAAGAGATGGAACTACATTTTTAATTATCGTTACAATGTAAATATATTTTAATGGAGTATTTGACAACGTCGCTGAATCTTTTCATGTAGATGCAATATTGGAACGCGATGAACTGTGTTAAGTATGATGTTGGATGTCCAAGTAAATGAACTTATGTTAAATTATATAATTATATGTAACAAAACAAACATATCCTTTTATCCTCTTGCAGTCTGAACTTCAAAGAGGCGTTAACTGCAATTGCATTATATTTTTATGTAGATCCTGGAGGCTGGAGTACTTGGGGATCATGGTCATCGTGCACTGCTGTTTGTGGAAGAGGGAAGAAATATCGCACAAGAATCTGTAATAGTCCAGTTCCTTCGAACCCTGAATTAATGTGCGACAATTCAGCTTTGGAGATAGAAAGCTGCGTGGGACTTAATTGCAAAAAGCACTCAAGTATATTAGAATTACTTTACAGTTAATATAAACAGATCACTATAGATATCTTAATAGTGGGAACTTGGACTGACTGGAGCAATTGGAGCACATGTAGCGTACAATGTGGCAATGGCATACAAATACGGGAACGATCATGCTTAAAAATGCAAAATGCAGAAGAAGCAACATGCAAAGGTCCATTTAAAGAGATAAATGCTTGTGTGATCAGTAATTGTTCAAGTAAGAATAATACAGAGCATGATGTACAATAATGAGACTGATAAAACAGTTCTATAAAACTGTGAATGTTCCTCTTATTAGTAAATGGCCGATGGTCAGCATGGACACATTGGACACCTTGTTCGTTAAATTGTGGTATAGGTACACAATTCAGAAATCGCATGTGTAACAGTCCATCTCCAAGTGGCAACGGTGACCCTTGCTCTGGTTCTGCTTCTGAAGTTCGTCAATGTTTTAGTAAACCATGCAGTGGTACGTTTATAATTAATGGACTACGGATCTTTATGCATTTATGGCTGATGAAAATCTTCAAAACAGAATAGAATATAACATTTGATAGAATTTTATACAAGTTTTATTTGTTTTGGGTCTACAAAGGCTACTACCACTGAAAATAAAATTTTATTTCGTTCCACCTTCTTAAAATATGCCTACATTGGAAAATGCATAAACATCCGCAGTCTAGAAATTAATAATATTGTTCGTTAAAAGAATAATAAAGCTAGTTTAAATTACAGTTAAATCGCACGAAGTAGCGCATTTCATAGAAAAAAGCAGTCTTCTGTATACAGTAAATGGAAGACCTTCGCGTTTACTTCATATGTATTTAAGATTTTTACCTCTGACACCGTTCGGTGTGCTGATCTATCGATACGAAAATAATTGTCGAGGATCGTTCTGCGATTATATAAAATTGTCTCTACATAATGGAAAAGTGATACTCGTGGCGCAAATATCTGGTTGTACAATGGGCTTAGTTCACGAAGATAAAGTAGAAGTAAATCGGAGAGATTTTATTTATTTTTTAATATTGTATAATTTATATAGAACTTTTTATATAGATTGGGCAATGGCATGTAATATTCGCAGTAATATGTGGTTCACGCGGTATATTACGTGTTGATAATCGTTTACACAGAACTTCTACTTTTTCCTGTACTCCGATATCATATAATTTGGATCATGTTATGAGGATCGGAGAAGTATTTCAAGGGCAAATTCAAGAAATAATTATTAACTTCGTGTCTGTTCCACTTTCTGTATCAAAGGTATATTGATTGTCGTTGCTGAATAATTCAATATATTTACATTACTTAATGTTGTTTAGAGTAAACACGATCAGAAGCATAAAACTTTTCCTTTTGATGTTGTTAATGTACAATATTTACTGGGAGACGACGAAGAAGCTTTTGTATATGTTGGTTTAACAGACTCGGTTACACTTCCGTGTCCGAAGAGCATGGAATCGTGGCAAGTAAGAACATAATTTGAAAAAGCATAGCTTGAATAACAATACTTTCATAAATTTTGCGATTCAGATCACAATGGCAATCAAAGCAGAAAATATAAACGGCATTGTGGCAATCATACCAGACGATACATCCAATAAAAACATTTTACTATTGTTGGAAGAGGGAAGAATAAAACTTAGATTTTACCAGGAAGCGACTTACGTTGGAACTGAAAGTACAGAACACATTAGAATAGGAGAATGGTTTGAAATAGTTCTGGTTCAAGATGGTAAAAGATTATACATGCAAATTAATGGAAATGAGAAAAGATATGTACCTTTAATTTCTGAAAGGATGATTACAGCTGCAACCAATATATTCTTGGGAGCTGTACGGGACGAAATACGGGTAAACGTTTTACCAGAAATATTCATCCTTATTTGATCATCATAATAGATTTCACAATAGGAGAAGATATGTCCTAAATGTGCAGACATACCACAAATGAGCTTTATTCTTGGATATGTCGATATAGATGGAAATGAAGTAGATCTATTATCATTACCAGTATTAGAAACGACGAGCAATCGTTACACAAGTCGTACCGTTAGTTTGTCTGGTAATAATTATTAATAAAATGTACGCACATTATGTTTAACAAATGTATTTGATATTTTGTTGTGATTTATAGATTACTACGAAGAAATTCCCCTCTTACTAGGTCAAGAGCTTGAGTTATCATGTTTCTACAATAAAGTCGCCCGTGAGAAAGGAGTTCCTGCGACTTCTAAAAGATCATACGTCGTATGGTTATTAATGGACAAACTATTGCAATCTTATGGAAGCAGGTAAAACCCTTTAATACATCGAAATTTTTTATTTCTTTTTGTAACGACTCATTCTTCGTTGAATAGCGACTTTTATAACTTAAAAGACAATGGTCGCGTCAGTACTATCAATATTGCAAGCTATACATCTCGGGAAGATATTGAAAATTTTTACTCGTGTCATATTCGCCATCATAAAAATAAATCTTACACTGTCTCGGATCGAGCTTCGTTCACGTTTGGAATTACTGTAATAGATAAGAATAAAGGTAATGTAGAATTATTTCCTCTATCGCATTCAGTCCAAGTATTGGTTCTAGAAAGTATGAAATTTATATTGCAGAATCTGAAAATTTATTGTGGAAAGAATGGTGTTTCATCTGTGTGATTACAATTATTTGTTTCATGTATATAATACTTTGGGGGACATTCGAAAAAATACAAGAGATTCGTAAAGGGTAATATGTTATAATTTTATAAAAGTAAAAACGACTACTCCTTAAATTTATACTACTTTCATTTTAGACACGGATTTTACAAACTTCCGAGTACACTTAGGGATGATCCTAGTACTGTTATAAATTTTGTTCACTCTCAGGATGGAATTACTTTGCTCGGTAGCCAACAAGCTGCGAACGAAGTAGCGTCGGGAATTACAGACTACTAAATGATTGAAATGATTCAGGAAAGCTAGAAGTATGATACGATAAAAAATAAACGTACTCTTCAGTGTTTTTAATGAAATACTTATATTTAATATCTTTTTTCTATAAAATAGATTTGTGTTAATTTGGACTTGCAACAGTAAATACAGTCACGTTTAACAGTGTACATAAACGAGTAAAATTTCCAAGGTTATAATGATATAAAATAATTTATAAATTATAATATAAGAAAAAACCATTTAAGCCAACACGAATTGAAATTTTAAAAAATATATTTATAAAAATACCGCTTCGCAACGATGGCAGCTTATATTTACAATTGGATGATGCAACATAAGATTCTATATTCTAAAAATGAATCGTTTAGGAAAAAAAGGAAAAACTGTAATTAACAATATCTGTAATACTTATACTACAGATAGTTAATGAAAGACAATGTAACATTTAAATTATATACATCTATCGCTTTCACAGAAATATGTTTAAATTGTAACCATTGATTTGTTCAATAATTCTGAGTAAGTGCTGCTCCATGATGCAATATTTTGAGCACGCACTCTCTGTTTAATGCAGTGTAAAGTAGATGAATGAAATAAATAAAATGTATTGCTGCATCTTTCATGATAACGAGTTTTAAAACTGATCCATAATTATTCAAGTTATATGTTCCCAGGATTCGCCGCTACTACTACTGGTCACAGAGGAATGTCTCAAAATCTGGGGTAATTCGAAATGCCACCTTGTATCTCCATTTATAGTAAGCCCATTGGCTATCTCGTAATTCAATAATGGCGGTTTTGCCTTGATACCTAACGTTGTGGGTCTATTACTAGGATTTTCATCCAGCATCATTCTCAGTAAATCATACTGAAAATAAAGGTTTTCAATGAATTTAATTCGATTAAAATATACGACAGCTAAGCAGTTTATTTCCTTACCTCAGCTGGATGATTGATATCGAAGTCTTCTGGGAACACTGATTTTCTTAAATTCATAAGAGCCGTTACCCTTTCCATTTCGGTGGTAAAAGGAATGAGAAGCTCGAACAAAATGATTCCCAAGGAGTAGATATCAACCTTGTAATTATAACCTAGTCCGTTTATTTGTTCTGGAGACATGTAGAGATGAGTGCCGACATTTGCGGTGTGTAAATTATTTTTTAAAAATGTCTTTTCGTTCTCCGAAGTAGGTGTATGAACTTCACCGTATCCTTCAGTCATCGCGGTGACGAGTCCAAAATCTCCCACTTTTATTTTATCGTCGAAAGAGAAAAATATGTTCGACGGCTGAAAAATTCATGTGGTTAAAATAACACGTCAAATATTTCTATTATACATTGAACGAATATAATTAATTTCGAGATTACCTTCAAATCACGATGGATGAGTCCTTGTAAGTGAACGTATTCTACAGCGTCAACAATTTGCTGAAACAAATTCAATACCCTACGACAATCCCGCTTCGATTGATTCTTCAACCACTCTCTGAGACTTAGCCTTTGGCACAGCTGCATTTGTATGTAAAGAAACATTTTCGGGGACTTGCGAGTGTTCACTTTGTTGTTCAAATCTAACGAGAACGATCTTTGCCGCTTTCTTTTCTCTTCTTTCTCCGAACGATCGTCGCCCTCGAAATGTTCGAACACGATACTCTGCGAATGTGTTACGTCGTCGATACTTGGCATTATTTTTTCACCGACGTCGACCGAAACCGATAGGTTCGAACTTTCAGTACTATATTTACTCATGTCGATTACATTCTCATTTGGCTTGTGTGAATCAGACGTTTCGAAAACAATGAAGGAATCTTCCTCCGAATCACAGTGATTCAGCGCATCGTACGCTTCGGAGGCACTTTCTATCGAAGACTGGTCGGTTTGAGAAACGGTAATGCACACAGAATTATTGACTTTTGCTCCAATAGGAGTTCCATCGGACATAAATTCTAAATTTGGCAACGCCAATCTGTTCATCCATTCTGGATCATGTTTCTCTTGCCAGCCCGCAGGCGGACACTCTAACCATGCATTAAAATATCTCACAATATTCTGATGATCCAATTTGGCTAAAGCTTTTACTTCTCGCATTACACGCTCTCTCGAAGACTGGCTGTAAACAACATTATATAATGAAGAGGAAACGTTAAAAGATAAAAGTTCATAAGTTAAAATATCCAACCTATTCGGCAGAGCGATTCTCTTGATAGCGTAATTGCAATCGTCTATCTTATTCTTTGCTTCGAAGACAACACCATACCCTCCTTTCCCTAAACAATCCACTGGTTCGAAATCTGTTAAGTAACGCGATGTAAAACCATCGATGTTTTCTTTGTCGTTGTTCATTTGAGGATTACTTGTGTTCGTCTCGATGTGTCTTTCCACTATCAAAGGCTACAAAAATTTGTCGAATCAAGTGATGTACATATTACTCGACATTAAAAATATTTCTATTACCGGAAGTACTGCATCCTTGGCAACAGTGGTAGCATTCAACAGACGCTGCGTTAACATAAAGTTTAAAAGAATTGCAGTGGTGATCGAGATTATCAAAACTTCTTTCCTGTTCAAAGAAAATATTTTTCTATCAGAAGTTAGTATTTTAGATTTCTTATCCTAATTTTACGTACCACCAGTACCACAATGAAACGATTATCACTTGAACAGGCGTATCATCGTCCTCCTCGCTGGTGTTATTAGGTCGAAATGGCTTTTCGTTTTCTTCGGTAATCGTTGAGTTCGAAGTAGTACGATTACATTGTTTGTTGTTATCCAATTGCAGCTGTTCCTTCGAATACAAGTAAAATCCACTGTCTGTCGAAAGAAAAGATATTTTGTAACAAACTTTTTGTTTCACCGTTAAAAGATTTTTCAAAATTGTATACCCGTTTTGTACTCCGATAAAGCGGTGATACTTTGTGCACCATTTATCTGAAGCAAAGCATTGTTATCTGGATCATTGTCTTCTGGAACTGGAAGAGTTTTTATAATCTTGTCACCTAAAAAATACGCAATATTTTAATGTGCCTCTGCTACAGTAAAGAAAGCTGGAAACAAAGTTTCATACCGATAGCAGGGTAGAGCTGCAGTGGATATTTTGAAGGTTGAATGTACGGTAACGATTGTTCCAATGATTTATGCAGTTCTGTATTTTCTTGTATATATAACTGTCTACCATGTTTACCCAAATAAATTGCTGGATTAATTGAGAATTCTGAACCCCAAGACCACTGCATACTATCAAACAAATTAACTTCTTTTAAATATTTATGCCCATTGTTTGCATTCGAATGCTCGCGCCATATAGTAACAATTGGAGAGTCAAACTAATAAAACATAAATACAAATAATTAGTACAGAATCTTCAAAATTACACCTAGAGTTTCTGTATTTCTCTGAAACTCACCTTATACTGCCACAATTTCACTGAAGGATTATTTCTACTAACAGCCCAAATCAAACCATCAGGTACAACGACTTTAATTTCAATATCCATAATATGAGCTGCAATTTCGTTTTGACAATACGCATTGGAATTAGGAACCAATACCAACTCATGTTGGCCAACGCTGAAGTTCCATCTATTAAGGAGATGTTGTTTTACATGGAATTTATGTGATTATAATCCGAATTCATTGAAATTATAATTTACCTTTCATGACCGGAACGTGGTTCGACCGCTCGTACTGTTTGTTGAAACCGTTGAACAATAAGTACATCTTGCTCGATATACGATTCCCCTCCAGTGTTGTTAGTGCAACCGTTAATTCCACATTCATATAATATCTTTCCAGTTGTACTTGAAACACCTGTTGTAAAAGAAGCTATTTAAATTTACATAATTTTGGATTATTTGTTACAAAGAGAATTACTCTATTATTACCCCATTTAAATATATATTTCATGGATAATTTCATAATTTCATATATATTTAATGGACACGTAATTGAAATATTTACCATAAGATTTTACTTCCGAACCACCAGAAAGTACTAGATCATCAGAGTAACGGAAAGATGATTGTATTAACTGTGATGTAGACACAGGTACTGGTTCTAAATTTTCCTTGTCCAATTTATATAATCCTCCACTTAAAGATGGTATAAAATAAACTCTTTTGCCATTATCATTGAACTAGAAACAATAATAAATAAGTAAGTAAGAAATAGATGAAAACTTAAGGGAATATTATGCCCTTAAAATATATTTAGAAATATGTTTAGCATTCATATACTTCTCTATAATGAATGTTAGATGATAACATAGGTTCTTCATCGAAATCTAAGGTCCATTGTTTCTTCCCTAAATTGCTCGCATCCAAAGCAGATATCTTCCCATCTAACGTACTTACAAAAATTAAGCTGAAAAACATAGACATACGTATAGTCCCTCCATTAAAAGCCAAATAATATAATCAATTGCTTTATTCTTTGATGCATTTCATCTAAAGTTATATATAGTTTACAGAAATTATGAACGTACAACAAGACAACATCGAAATTATATAACTTTTTAAATTGTAGGTAAGCTGCTTCTGTTCGAACTATTGCATCGTTTATTCGTACAGACTGAGAATTGTATTAATTTATAGCAAACGTAACTGACTAAAAGATGACAATATACTAAAACAATTGCACGATCAAAATTTCATTGTTTTCATAAGCATACATTTTTATCAACGTTCGTAGTCTAATAATACGAATCGATAAAATTTGAATGATGTTGACAAAACTGTAAATCCGCGAGGTCAAATAAAACATGTACATATGTCGAAATAAAGCGTCGTTGAATAACACGTCATAAACATCAGACGTGTACGAAATAGTTTTGCGATAAATTACCTTCGAAATGTTTTTCGGTTGCAGAACGTCAACTGTTTTCTATCAATGCTATTGATCAGCGGGAATATGAACACAATAGTGAACAGTATACGAAACCATATTCCTCCCCGTAAATGCGTGTCAAACATTTTCTACATTTGACAAAAATTTCATTACTTAAATACTACATTTTGTTTTCGGACGTTTACGTGGAACAACGTGCGCGACGTTTTATCGCGATATTTGATTAAAATACAATTGATAATGGTTAAACGTCGCACACCGATGAACCATGGTCAGTTCTGATAATTCGTAACAAACAGAAACTCCAGCGGCACCTAGGGAAGACCTTACTGGCGCATGATTTAGAATATTTATATACATACATACATGTAGGTGAAACCAATATCTTCAATTCAAAATAGATTACAATGTAATTTTCATATTTTATATAAAATTGCACTTGTGCAATTCATATATTCTTAGATTTTTTTAGAATTTTTAGAATCTAGATTTTTTTCCCTCAAACTAAATTTTATTTTATTTATATTTATGACTTATTTTTCTCGAAGTATTGTTCCCTTACCTATGGTACCATCAATACTGAAAGATCTTGTGTACCAAAGAAATTTCATATTAGATATCGGAAATTTGAACTGAGAGTCTTTGTTTGAACCTAAGTCTTAAACTATATATACTATAGACCCGGCTTAGGTATGGGATCAGTGTTTCAATTGAGCCATCTTTGTCGCGCATGCGCGGCCAAAACAGTAGCGTATCTACTATGACGCAGCCCATGGATTTCAGCAGGAACGTATCTGTGTCCGAAGTTTGTGGGGGACTATTGAAGAGAAAATAATTATGTGGGAATAAAATAAAATAATGTGGGAACGTCTAGCGGAGTCCGTTATAACCGTTACGACACGAGGCGCAAAAGAAGAGCGGGCTGCGAGAAAAAAGAAATCAAAATCAGATCGTAATAAATTGCGAAATTAACGGGGCGGCCAAGGTACCCGATTTTCGTACTTGACCAGTACTTGACTGAGGCCGAAATCGCCGCGTACGCGCGAGAAAAGATGGTTCTGATTGGTACACTGACAGGATATGCAGAGGGCGCAGTGGTCCAAGATAACGAAGTATCTCGTGCCCACAATTGACGTCACAAGATAATTGAAAATGCTGGAAAGCGATATAAAAGCAAGGTATACAGAATATATAGTTGTAGACAGAGACACAGCATACCGACTTTTAGCATGGAACAGAATCACCAACGAGACTGTCGATCCCAAGCATTCTCATTCGCTCTATGCTGTTTGCGATTGTGTTGAATGGTATACTTGCGAGAATACACAAGCCGTTCGTAGCCCTCTAATGGCCAGAGTAGAAGACACAATCACACGTCGAACAGACTTGAACGGACTATATTTTTTTCTACGTTACGGGTGATTATGGCGAGGTTTGCCAGATGGAAGTGAAGTGTCGTATAAAGAATACGTTTATCGAATTTATCAAACGGAATTTGTTGAAGTGAGGGTAAGCGACACAGGAGATTAAAATTCGTTTTCGCGGTTCGAGGAATTTTTCGGCAGTAAATCAACGGAGAAATGGAAGTCTGTTGCCTATGAAGTTGCGAGTTAATACCTGTCCTTTCCTCCAGCCATACCCGAGTGTACAATAATAGACTTGGCTGGAACCTGCAGCCTGATTAAATAAATAGTATTGTCTATCTCTCGAACTGCTCCACCAGCAGTAACGCAACTATCCTTTCGTCCGGCACATATAGGCTGATTAAGACAGAGCAAAATTTTTTGCCGTTTTATCAAGAGTCGTCAGACACATAACCTTGTTCGTAACAGTGTTTCCGTAGAATCTAATTTCATTATAATGTTATTTCCATCGACATATATGTACTGTCGATTGAGGAATCGCACGAGAGAGCTGTACTTTTTATATTCACTTTATTTAACATCTATTAATGCTCGAGTTATTTATTTGATCTGAATATGGTTTGTTTTGCATAATGAATGTTTTCATAATTATATTATTCTTTATCGCTATTACTTCGTCACGTTTCTTACCTTGCAACTTACTCGGAGCAATAATAGATTGTCAAAATGAATCATAATCAGGAGACATTTTTATATAATGAATAACGTTGAATTTTTCTTTTTTTTTGTATTAATTGTAACACGATAGTTTTAAGGTACGTGCAGAGTTTTAAGGTCCACAACGTTTTTATTCGCAGCACAGAAATATGGAAGGCCAACAATTTTGTTTACGGTGGCATAATTTTCAAAATACGCTATTGAGCTCCCTTCCTAAATTGCTCGATGGCGGTTACTTAACAGACGTCACGCTAAGTGCAGGTGGCAGACATATACATGCACACAAAATTATACTTTCAGCTTGTAGTTACTATTTTAAAGAATTATTTAAGGTATTCACATATAGTATGAATGTTTTGAATTATATATTAAGCGTTGAAAGAAATATTCGATAGAAACGAATGTTGTAGATCCATTTATATTATATCGATGTAAATCAACTTTTAGGATTTAAGTTCTTTACAACATCCTGTCATTGTATTGCCAGGCATGGAATATGCAAATTTGTGTGCGCTTGTCACATTTATGTATAATGGCGAGGTGAATATTTATCAAGAGCAATTGCCTGCACTTTTGGCTATGGCAGACACTCTGCATGTCCGTGGATTGGCAGACATTGCTGGGGTAAGAAATCTCATATGCGTATTAATTAAATATAAAAATAAATAGACAAAAGAGTGACGGTTGCGCAAAACATTTTAGACTGGTAAGTTCATATTATAGTTAAATAATATTATCAATTTTTTTAATACTTTATTGTTTTATTTGAATGCATATTTCTGGTATACCTTTTTATCTGTTTCTTTTTATTTCTATCACTGTTCTACCAAACCTCATTTTATCGCTTTGCACATGGAATGCATGAGTGCATTTTAAGTATACATATATTATGCAATTAATTTCTTTGTAAAGTATTGGGTTGGAAAGAAAAACAAAGATAAAATTAATGTATTTATTTATATGTTTATTCTATAACATGAGAAGTTACCTCGATAAATGGCTAAAAATAATAGAACAGAATGGAAAATGTGTTATTGAATAAATCTATGAGTAAATATCTCAATTTTAGCTTTCAATTTTAATTTACAAACGCTACAAACTTTCGTTCCAACCCAATACAAATTTAGTGCGATACAAATTTTAAAGTACTTTAATTGCTCCATTTAGCAATGTATAATTTAAGATTGTATATGTTTCTGTTGATTCATAAGCAATCATTTCACTGCATTCAATTGTGTTAAGTTACGATAGCAATAGATACTTAGTATTATCTGATAAACTAGTATTAATTATCCGACAAAGCTTGCCTCTGTGTGTTTTGTATAAAATGAGTAACAATGCATGTATCTTTTTGAGTGCTTTATATAAATATCGGCAATTCCATGCTGATAATTGTAATTTCCGTGTGTTACCTGGTACACAGAAAAGTAGAGAAAAAGCATTTGTATAAATACACTTAAACAATAATGTTAACATATCGTATTAATCAAGTTTTTGATAAATGCCATCACTTAAGAGTTACGTGCAAATTATCATCTCTGAATGTAATAAGAACATTAGACTACTTATTGAGTATCTAAATTTTTTTGTTGAAAAGATTTTGCAGATTCTTAATCTCTATAGTTTCAACTTCTCCACTTCATTAATTTCTATGTTTCTTACATTGTATTCATTATTTGCATGAACTATATTAATTAAGTGCATTAATTACATAGTCAGATGACATTCTAAATATTAAAATCACTTCCTCTATACAGTATTATAAGAAAATACTATCTAAAACAAAATTGCATATTCGCTTTCTCCTTTTTTAATCTTTATATTACCCTATGATCGTGTTGTTTTGTTCAGGTCACTTAAATACATTCACTGTCGTTCCTCAAGAAGTACCTCACGATGGAATTACCTACTACACATGTTATGTTCATACGTGCATCGAAGGAACGATAATGAATATAAACGATATCCACGAGATCAAGGTCGTTGTGTGTGTTGCAACTAAATGCAAGTGGATGCATCCCATGGAACCTTTCCCCATAGAATGAGTTTACAGGTATATCTAAAATAGCTTTCTCCAAGAATCTCTACACTACTAAAACATTCGGTAGATATACTTTAGAACGAATTAAGTCTTTTCTTTTCTTTTTTTTTTATACCTTTTCTACACAACATCTACATTGCATTACAATAATGCTTACTATTTTTATTTTAGTCAAGAGTGGCTATAACAAAAATTTAGAATCAATGTATACATCTATTTAACAGTCTTACATTCATCAGAAGGGAACAAAAAGACTGCATGGAATATTTTACACAGAGTAACATGCTAAAAAAGATCAATTTATATATTTGTGAACTGTAGAATACTTTCCAGAATCATAGAATCAAGAACAGCAGAGATTTTCTGATGGAAAAAGATGTTTAGGAATCTCAGAGGCTAGGTAGAACAGAAAATTTGACAAAAAACAAAAGCAGAATCGTATGAGTAAAAATAAAAATCAGTGTTTCTGATTAAAGATAAATATCATTCGCTATGATTACTATTATTCTTTTCCTTTTATCTTTTACAGAAAAACTCAAGACACGACAATGGTTTATATGTACAACCTCCTCCGATACAACTACAAGAAAAAACTTTATCCGAACCACCGATAAAGAAAGAAAGTAGAGACAGTGTCGCAACCGGCGAATCCTTAGACACAGTCCTGGCAGCAGAAACGACAGAACACACGGAGGAAACGTTCAATGATCAAGAAAGTATACCGTACTGTGTAAAAACAAAGCCTTATTACTCTATTAATGCAAAGTTGAATCAGAGAGAAAAAGTCAGTATTCCTTCTGCTAATGCTTCATCTAACAAGTACACCGAGCAAGGATATTCAGACAGCGGGATGGACGAAAGTACACCGGTTCTAGAAGATCAGATTATTCCAGTCGAAGACACGAAACCGCCGCCTGTTTGGGACGCAAATTTCAAATTTCTTACAAGCTCCGTCAGTGGTAGAACGTCTCAGAATTATAATAAATCTAGTGTTACTTGCCTTATCTGTGGGAAACAATTAAGTAATCAATATAATTTGCGGGTGCACATGGAGACTCATAGTAACAGTTCGTATAGTTGTACAGCTTGTTCCCACGTATCAAGATCACGTGACGCGCTTAGGAAACACGTTTCTTATAGGCATCCGGTAGCATCGCCGCAAAAGCGTTCGCGATACAGTACACCGAAACCGTAGAAGCTATTACTACTATAGATATTTGATTTGTATTATGACCCTACTTTAGGTTACGTCTTTCTCAAAAAAACGAAAAAAAAACAAGTTAATGATGTGTTACTCAACTTAGGTCTAAGTATTTTATTAACTAGAAAAACAATTGAAATTGAAAATTCTTACATAAATATTCTGGTTTTTGTTATTTATTTTATTAGGATTATTTTTCTCTCTTTCGAATACCAAATTCTCGTTTTTTTCGATCAAGATATGGTATTGCTGTGAAAGTATTTTGATTTTTTTTTATTATAAAGCTGTTAAAATGCTTTCTTAAATATGTTGTATACTCCCTTCAATTACAGTCGCGTTGTCGCAATTTAGTTGGAAAAAGTCCAATATAGCGTTAAGTCGTACGAATTTAAAAGCAGAAGAAACATATACAAAGCAATATAAAGACTCTTCAGATTTATATAATACCTTAACTGTGTTTCCATGGATAAGGTGAATATCGTTGTTGAATATAAAAGTTGAATATTTTATTAAACGCGTGAACTTAGGAAAAGGTTCAATATAAAAACTTATGTACCTCATCTTTGTAAGAAATATTCAGTACTAGACTGATTAAGATAGGGCAAGTTTAATATATTATATATAAATATATAAATGACTCAATTATTTTGTTTTTAAATGTACAAATAATTTAAAAAGTGTGATCGCGTTACTCCGAGACCCTTAGTGTTCGAATTGTTACTGTTTTCTTGTTATCGTTACGCTGTTTTAATAAAGACAGAGTAGACAATAAATATTTTTTCGTTTTTTGATTTCCTTTCTTTTTTTTCTTCCACAATCAATTCTTTTTACAATCACCCAGTAAAAATCGAAGAATCAAACAACACCGTGTGTCTATTAATTACGCTGTAAATATCTAAAAAATAATTACAGTGTGTAAAAACGTTATTTATAATTGACGCTGCGCGAAAAGTGTAAAAAAGTATCGCGGCGGCTTTTGTTGGTTAAAGTGTCACTCGTTTTGATCGTTCTTTTCAGATGTATCGAATATATAAAAGAGATCACAGTAGAATCTGATTAATCTGATTAATCTTATTGAAGAATCGTATTAAAAAATAATAGACAATATCCGCTGACTACCAAATAAATAAAATGCATCCAAAGATAAGCTCTTTAAAGAAAAAAGGAAATGAAAGAATAAGATAAATATTACGAGAGAAATTAATTAAATCTTTTCTATACGCCATATTTTAGTATTGCAATCCTGTCCGACTGAGATCAATGTTTCTTCGTCAAGCCACACCAAACGCGTTATTTGGCTTTGTGGATGCGCATCTGAAATGAGAATAATTCTGTTAGAAATTCATTTTCCTTTTAGTTATAATATCAGAACGTAGTAGAACTTACTTTTAATAATAGTATGCTTTGTGGGATTTGTAACGCTCCAAATAATGATCGTTGTATCCAGGCTACCACTTGCCACCATAGCCGAGTCAGGACACCACGCTACGGAGTTCACTCTTGCGTTATGGAAACCCCATTCCCTATTGTGCGCAAGCTGCAAAAAGAATATATTTCGTCAAATAATATTTCTGAAGGGAACAAGCTGTTGCTCGCACAGCAGTAAGTCGGAAGCCAAAGATCTACTCACCCTCTAAGATTCCCACAAGCGTTTAGGAAGAGCAATTATTACAAACAAATTCGTATGTAAGACATAGACCAACTAGCGTTTACATATATGTTTCGCCCAGAATAGATATTAATTGCACTACGTACATTAGAAGCGTGGAATATGAATTTACATCACTAAGAATGTAAGCACTGAATATGTAATGGCATATTTGAAAAAGCGGTTAATATTTTACTTTGAAACTGTACACATGAATAGCATAAATCTCGATCTTCGCAATTTCTCTAAGTGCTGGAAATGTTTTTACCTTGTACTCTGGAACAACATAAAGAATCACTTTTCTGTTTGCGTCGCAAGCTACCAAATACTTGCTATCAGGACTGTAAGATGCATCTGTGACTGGACCCAAGTGTTCCAGTTCAGTTTTAGGAGTTAGATCCGTGCCTGATAGTGTATAAATATGGACCTGAAAATTATATTACGGAGTTAAAGCGTCAAATCAAAAACCCATATATAAATACGAGAGTTAATGAACGTACTGTATTGTCTGATGTAGCTCCTATAGCTACGTCGCCATTTTCCTGATTAATTGACACACAAGAAGGTTCGTAATCGATTGGCACACTGGATACCTTTCGGCCATCTTGGGTAACAGTAATCTAAAAATAGAATCATTATTACCAGAAGACACACGATTGCTGAACAATTGAATTAGAATAAACTTGTAAAACGCTTCTTACCTGCCTAATCGAAGCAATCACAGCAATACCATTGTAAATGTCTAGACCTCGCGGTTGGGAGTCTAGCTTAACAACAGACGTATCTGTATAAGCGTTCGCATCAATTTCCACCGTTCTCAAAGTATCGTCGATGCCGGCAGTGTAAAGCAAATTCTTCGCGGCTTTCATCCCGTTCATTTGATTTCCATGCCCATGGCCCTGAACTCGATCATTCTCTCCTGTATTTGCGTTCCAATTGGTAATGTATCCGTCATGAGATCCAGTGTAAATTGTACTTCTATCAGGACTCAATGTTAATACTGTTATTGGTTTATTATGACCCTGCAAATGATAATAACGTCAAACTCATTCTTCATAAAATATTACCATCATATACATTCGATCAAGCGTTACCTTGATTATTCTAATTGGCTTCTCCGGATTGTCGACATCGAGATAATTAATAAATCCGCTTAATGACACAGACAGCAAATGATTTCCTTGCCATAAACAGCTGACCTGTAACAAGCAAGGTACAGTTTCTAGCATAATTTCAATCTTTAACACGCGACTTTGAATAACAATCGAATTTATGGTACTATTATACCTGTTGATCATCAACTGCTGGTCCCATATTGAATTCGCTGATCAGTGAACGAGTTTCCACATCCCACAGCTTGCATGTCTTATCTCCAGAAGCAGTTAGTAGTTGTGTGCCATCGGGTTTCCAAGCTACCTATAGAAATATAGCAAATTAATAAATAGTGTTTATAATATTATTAGTAGACCGCGGATGTGTATGGAATGTTCAATTTTTGTAGACGAATTTTAAGAAAGTGGAATTAAATAAAATCTTATTTTCAGTAGTAGTAGCCTTTGTAGGCCCAAAACAAATAAAAATTGTATAAAATTCCATTCAACTTTATATTCTAGCATTTTTTTAACATTTTTGGAAGCCATAAATACATGAAGACCTGCAGTCTAATTATTAAACATTGAAAAATATTTCATTTGCTTACTCCATATACACCGCCTTGATGAGCTGGTGATCCGACTTCTCCAACTAAATCTGAAGTTGTACCATCGTAAATAAATACTTTCCCATCGAATCCTGCTGATGCAAACAGATTGCCACTGGGCGAGTAACGGATAGCTTGAACAAACCTAGTGTGCTCCTGTTTGGTCATCCTATGCAAACAAAGAATAAACTTAGTATCTGGTTTGAATTAGTGTACGAAAAATTAAATGTACATACTTAAACTTAAACGGTGGCCCCTCGAATACAGCGATGGTATTGTCTTCGCTTCCAGTGATCAGTCTAAACGGTCTTGTAGGTCTGAAGTCACAAGAATTAATGGGCTTACTCTGGCCCGAAATTTCACCTACTGATGTACCAGTTTCCGCCATAAATACATGACCAAATCTAAAGTACAAAAAATCATTTATTATGTAATTCTTAACTACATTGATGAAGTATTCTATTTTTTACCTTTCCCTTCCCTCTCCAACTACCACCATACGTTGACTATCAGGTGACCATGCTATATCCTTAATGGGACCTCCGATAGGATGGAATTCGTTTTTTAAAATATGTTCTTTGTTAACAGTATCCCAAATACGAACTTTGCCAGACTGGTCTGTAAGAAAAATAGTATTTAAAAATTGTAATTATATATTTTAGGCGATATTGTCTTTTTTTCAAATTTCAATACCTCCTGATGCTATGTAAAAACCACTTGGAGAATACTTTGCAACGTTAACTGGACAAGAATGTTCAGTATAAATATCCGCAATAGCCGGATTCTATAAAATAACAAGTTATTCAATAAGTTATATATTTCAGTATTTGTTCAATGGTTTAAATAAACAATTAATATGCTCACTTCAATATTTCGAATGATAACACTATTACCATTAGTGTACAAAAAGTTCTTCCCTTTAGGATCAGCACCTAAGACTAGCGGTTGCCCTCTCTGAGTCCTGGGCAATGTAGCGAAAATGTATTCTGCAAATACACATGCACATCTTTTAGAATATTATTACAGTGATAATATGTAAAAAATAATTTTTCCAGGAAACTGAAATTCCAATCGAATGTAAAATTAGAAAAGTCAGATCTACAGTAGACTACTATATTTTTCAACTGGAACGAAAATACACTTCCGTAATGCATTGGCATAAGTCCAACATGCAATATTTGAAATTATTTTGAGCGTAGAAACTACATCTCAATCTAAAATAGTGATCGTACAATTTTGATGTTTTATTGTAAATTCTGTTAACAGATTTTATTGAATAAAATCATAATCAATTATACAGCAAATATATTTTTATTGCATCGATAATATATTGGAAGTAATTAAAAAATTACTCGGAAAAATAAATTAAATTTTAACAAATCACGCCTATATAGGTATATCGTAATTTTAAATGAAATTGTCATTACTTATCTCTTTTTTTACGTAACATAAAGATTTAATAAAATCGAATTCGATAAGTGACATTTATCTCGATTGTTCTATGAATTGTCGTTCAAAAGAAAAGAGAGAAAAAAGGAGATAAATTTCAAGCGGAACGAAATATATTGCAAGGTAACGAGGTGCGAATAATACCGGAGTATCGAATAAAAAAGAAACGCTGCACAATGATCGGTACGAGATAAGCTTGCATACGTGGCTGAATATAACATAAGTCGGAAAATATTATGAATTTAATCCATCTTGACATACTGTATAGTGAATCATTGATGCATTTGAAGTGTTATGATTTGGCTTGAGATAAGCAACCGGAAAATTGATAGGAATGGTATTTACACGAATAAAACAGTAATAAATCGACTCAGCGATACGCAAAGCTCCCGGAACGGTTCAGTGTCACTTACTTGTTTCATAGGACATTTTTATTCCCTTTATTTATTTAAATAATACTTGAAAAACTCAACAATGAGAATCAGTTCAATGCCTCCTTCGTATCTCACTCTGCCGCCCCCCCATACACTTTCCACCGAAATACTTGTTCCGCCCTTGCCTTATTTAGCTGAAGCATGAAAAACAGAGAACCAAGATCAGTAAACAACGGTTGGTCGATGACATTTAAGGTATAATTTTCAATCCGCTGGAGAATGTGCATATGCACTGTCGCAGAGTATAACACAGTTGAAACTCGTGTCGGAATTTTCGATTTTTACATCGTCAAGTTGAAAGACCTTGACGTACTACATGCAGACAGCGTTGCCGCTTCGACGCTGTGTTTCAAGTTGAAACCGTTGAAATTTGAAACATCGGAAAGTGCGGCAATATCTGAAACGTAGTATAGTAGAACTTTGATTATCCGTGCTAATTAGTGGAACACGATTGTTCGGATAATACAACAATTACATAGTACCAGTGCTGAACTGAATCCTTATTGAAGTGTGCAGTATGTCGTGTAGCCTATGGGTTGGTTTAACGCAAACTAATTCTTTCTATAAAGCAGTGTTCTGATCAGAACCATTTTTTCTCGCGCATGCGCAGCAGTGTTCCGATTGCGTGTGCAATTTTTTGCGCATGCGCGGAAAAAGATGGCTCAATCGGAACACTGCTCGCCCCGCAAACGCGCGAGAATTCTGACGTCAGACGGCCTCAGTCAAGTACGAAAATCGGGTACTTTGGTCGCCCCGCTAATTTTGCAAAATTTATTATTTGATTAAATATTAACAATAACTTATCTGAAATTCTCGCAGCCCAATAATAGTCTCCCACTATTTTCCCCCCAATAGTCCCCCACAAACTTCGGACGCAGATACGTTCCTGACGAAACTCGCGCATGCGCGAAAAAAGCGCCCCACGGCTCATCACTGCCCGCAAATATAACTGTCGCAGTTCTGATCGTGTGGTCGGATTTACTTCATAAAAATGGGAATAATCGAAATAAAGTATCACATTTTATTGTAAGTCATCTATACAAATTTATGAATATAATAATCGTTCAGATTTTGTTCGGTAATAGCAGTGTAATTATAGTTTTACATATATATGTATACGAGAATGAAACTTTTTTATATAAAATCTAGATTACTATGTGTACACATATACACGTACAAAAAACATTTCGGTAGATAGAAAACATGTAATGTGTTATTATAAAATATCACGTGCATCATGCGCATACAAATCTAACAGTTATTCGATAAATTCAACTATATATGGTAAATTTCTTAATTTCATGTAAAGAGTAATGTGTGGTGTGTATTTAATAACAATCGTTTTTTTTACCGTAGAAACTCAGTCGCATGATTTCTATATAAAGTACAATAATTATGTCGCGTACGCATAAAAATATTTTTGTTTAATATTATATGATACATATATTTCGCGCTAAAAATGAAACGAAAATTTTCAGCGAGGTAAGTTCCTTTCCGCCATTATGGCGAACATCTTAGAAAAGAAAACTGAACGGTGTTATTGATATAAAACAATCTCTCGCAGGATCAAATAACGAGTACATATTTAATTTATCAAATCATATAATATAGTTATAGATCAAATTCTACACGAATACAATGGAAAAAATAAATAACAATTACAGGGATGATGAAATAAATAGTAAATGAATGAGAAGATATACATACATGATCGAAAGTATTCATGGTCGGCGATTATTCGTGCGTGAAAGCGGGTGAATGTACACGTAAGCAAACTATATACAGGAAAGATTAAAATGTATGCAAAAAAAAAACAAAAATCAACAACGATGAAAGTATAGACCTTAATGGCCGACCAATCGTCATTCAACAGCTCATGCTTCGTTATATACGTTTAAATTATTTTCAATATCAAGAAGACGTGAAGAATATGTCGTTCGTAGGAGCAGTCTTTTTAAATTCGTCGTTAGCTAACTCTAGCAGATGTTCATAAATGTATTAATGGACGTTTAACGATGCAAGCTGTTTAAAAAATATCACCCATTCGCTCATTTATTATATTATCGTTTAAGTCAGCTATTAACTACCATAATACTAGTGATCTAAGTACAGGATCGATTAAAATCTTCGTTTCAAATACGAACCATAAAAATGGCAGCAGATGTTACTGTTAAACAAAAATCTCCTATACCATTGACCAGTAGCATACTATCGCTCTAAAGAATACACGAAATAACAAAATAAGGCTAAAATCTTATAACCTACTTTGAGAAGCGAATCTATCGGTAATTCATTCCGTCATCCTAGGGCTCAGAGTGCTAAACCGCGAATCTTTATGCAAAATAAAAATGTGCTGCATTGATTGTGGGAAGCAGGAATAACATAAAAATTCATTTCATCCCTTAACGACTTTGTTACATTAAAATCAATATTACAACATTCTCGAATCTTTTTAAATCCTTTACTGTTTCATATTCCAACCAATTTCTTCATAAATGCATAAAGATCCGTCTAGTAATGACGATCAAAGTAATCACCTACACATCTGTGCGACAAATCATTCCGTCATCAATGTGCACCATGAAAGACCACATTAGCTACAGTTCAGTCGAACGCGGTACATTCTGTGCGAGTACCGTCGATATTTAACGATTGTTAACTAAGCTCGACCCTCGTAATATTAGTAGGCCTGCATAAAAAAGGTACCGAGACTGTCTCGAACCTAGATTACCAATTATTTCATTTCCAATAAAATCTGCATCCATCTGGACCGAAAATCACCGATACCCAGTGACGTATTATCCTATGGGCAACTTGGGCAAAAGTCCGGGGCACCGGACACGAACCAAGATCCGAATTCTACGTTTTTCTCATAAAAAATTTCAAAGGGGCCCAGAAATTCTACTTTGCCCAGGGGCCCAACTAGTCGTAAGGTAACACTGCCGATACCGTAAGGGTTGAACAAGCGAGACCATAAAATTTTCGTACGGGATACACGTACTGCACGTTCGTGTCCGCCTGTTCTGGCGTTCGAAGATACATTCCTCAGCGATGAGTCGCGTTCCATCAGTAGTAATGAATCTTGCGTTTCGCGACGACCTCTTGAAGCAGCCGTCTATCAAACGGCGTGTGACGACGATGATTCTGATTTTTAGCCTCGGAAAACGAGTTCCCCTTGGATCGTTTTCCGTAGAACGAGTTCCTGTCCGCTTCGAGTTCCTCGATCGACGGTACACGAGAAGGCCTGTACTCTTCGACGTCTTCGTCGCGTGGCAATGGACGCGTCGAGTCCTCCGGAACCGGTCGACCATCCGGATAAACGCGAATTACCATTGGTCCGACAAGGTACGGGCCCGTGTGTTCTGCAGGTGGCCGAACATAATTGTGGGACGGCGCTGTCTCTTCGCTCAGGCCGTTCGTTTCACTGTCGCTGGTAGCTGAACAAAAATATTTAACGTTAGACGTCAGCGTTTGTAGAATCTTTCGATTAAGCAAATCCTTCGTCACTTCAATCAATCTCAGTTAATCCAATGTCGCTCAACATTTTTACGGGACAATTTGTATAGAGGGTTTAAAGAATTACATATGGTTGAAGTTGAAGAAAATACGAAGTCCCTGTCCTTCCGGAAAGGCAGCATAATTTTATTTTATATATAAAATATAATTTCAGAAACACCCTATGCGTGTAATATTGAAAGTATGAAGACTCGGCTCCTAGAAGTTAGCCGCGTACTTGTTGTATTAAATAATTTCAACAGTTGTGCTAAGTTTGAGCTACATTGTGCTCGAATATTATAACTATAATAGAACAAATAAGACTAAAAATTGAGAAAAACGATTTGTTGAGTAGCCCCCACTTCTCATTTTTTTCAATTTTCTTTAAACGTTAATTAGATGTCCAAAACGATTATTTACCATAACTTCTTTATTTATTATTTTTTTAAAGTAATACTTCAGCACAATCTTAGCAGAATTGAGAAAATTGAAAAGTAGGGGGCTACTCAAAAAGTCGTTTCTCAATTTTTAGTCTTATATTATAGTTATAATATTCTAGCACAATGTAGCACAACTGTTAAAATTATTAAATTCAACACGTGGGGGGCTAATTTATAGGAAGCTGAAGACTCGTTGTACAATTGTGATGGAGGTGCGGCATAGTAGGAAGAACGGGCATGATTCGATAAGTTAAACGCGTAATCCCACGATTAACGATAATTTGATATCGAAGACTCTCGATTGGCTGGCTAGTAAGGGGATACGTATTAGCGTCCTTACGAGGTACGAATTTAAAAGCGAGGAGGAACGGGTTCCGGCGGATCGTACGTCGTAAATATTTTCAGCACGATCGGCCACGTTTAAACGCATTCGCGTTGCGTGTACGGGTGCGATAGTCATTTTTTAACCTAGGCGTGACCTCCGCATTATGATAATTCAATGGGCAATATTTTCACACCGGGCCGCATCGGTAGTTCCTACTTCCGGCAGATCAATCGTCAGATCGTAACTATCCTCCGCAAGGACTATCCGAAGGGGCGTGCAGGAATCTCATTCATTCGGAATGCTCGACCGTTCAAACAGAAATTCTTTTGAATCGCGACCGAACAACTTGTTCCATGGAAATTTCTTCGCACACATTCCTTATAGCTGACGTTTTTGTTAAAACTTTTCAATATTTCATCAACCCTATCGTCCCGTAGCGCTAGATTTTAGTTTCGCGTAACCAGGCAATTTTTAATTTATATCTTTTATACGTATTTTTGTTACTGAACATATCAGTTAGTACCATCGCGAAAGGAAGCTCGCCGAAGTGAAATTTTATGGATCGCTGCCGAATATGTATGAAGATCCATATGTATACACGAGGATGTAATACGTTAAACTCACAGAAAATGTGAAATTTCTTCAATTTCGAGTCGCGGAAATGGATTCTTTTTTCAAAACAAGTTTCAACGCGTTCACCGTTCGTTTCGACAGGAGCCTTCGTAGCTGCAAAACTCTATCGATTTGATCTTTTTTACGTAAAATACAGAATCGTGTTTTTAGATTGTTTGGAAAGATTCTTTTCAAAGTTGATCCTTATAGGAAAGACTGCTCCGGTTTCGTTCGGAGAAAATGTGAAAGTGCTTTTGAAGAAATTGACCTCTTTTTCAACGTCTGCAGCATCTCCGTGTTTCGCTGTGCACCATCGATTTTTCTGCAACTAGATCGATCCTTATCCGAGAACGATCGAGGGAAGGCAACTCAAAATCGTCGATCGCCACCGTGGATCGGGTGAAAGTGCACCAAAGAAAAGCGGTCGATCCGAGAACGAGCGTCGCGCTATCAAAACGCGATCTCGTTCGAGGGAAAAGATGAAAAAAAAACTTTCTAGTGTAACGAAAGCGATTGAGACGATGGCTGGAACTTTCTCGCGGCGCCATTTGTTTTCGTTCGTGTCGGGTCACGGACATCGGACGGACTTCGATCTCATTAATAAATTATTATCCCGGCGACTGCTGAGCGATTACATTTTCACGGTTAATATAAAGGTTAATTAGCGCGTTTCGCCGGTGGTACAACTCCCGCCGTTCGTAACGCGATCCCGGCTGATCGCTAATCTCATTCTCGAACGGGTTTTGATTTTCTATCGATTAGAACTTTCACTCGCTAATTACTTTTCATACAGTCGAACGACTTATCTCTTACTCGAACTACGTTCTGCTGAGGAACATGCATGCGGTTTTACAAACATTTTAATTTCTTTGGTTTGGCGTTGGCATTTCCTTTCTTCCGATTTCCTAATTTATCTTTCGGAATCTACAGTCTTGCGAGGTAATCGAAAGACATTGTTCAAAATCAAACGAAATGTAATTCTTTGTACCCTGAATGTGTAATAATAGTCAAAACTATTTATAACGAGTATAATTAAGTGCAATATCTGAAATTTGAAATTACAAACGTACCTAATGGATCGGACCCAGTTGTGAAATAAGAATCGCCCGAATCGTGGCCTATCCTAGTTGAAAATCCATTCTTCGCCATAGCACGCCAGACTATAACGGAGAAAAACAGTGTCAGTGGATCAGAGATATTTAATCATGATGTTAAAAATAATATAAACCAATTCTCTTAAAATTTTGACTTGGATCATTTTTCTAATTATGGACACAAATGATTTGGGATTTTTTAACCACATTGAGACCACAGGGTGAGTAACACTTTATCTAATGTAATCGCTTACTCATTTCCTTTGCGCCATGCTGATACGGGTCCAGTTTATCAAGAACAGTGTCGTCCATGTTGGCCAAATTTTGTAGACACGTGACCAACAGATTTTTGTTGCAGTCCGGCATCGAGGATTCTGCACAGAACTTGGACACCTGCTGGCTGAACATCCGGAAAAGGTGGCTCATCTGGAACAAAATATTTTGGTTAGTATACTCGGTATACTGGACCACTGTTACGATTGTTGTCATACTACAGCTAAATAGGATACCAAAGGGTGCATAGAGTATTTAACATTTTGTTCTATTTCTATTTTGAAACTATAAATCCATAGTGATCCAAAGGATGAACGTGTCTAACGATTTTGTAATATTTTCAGAAGGAATATAAAGAACTGGTTCCACACGCAAGGGATGAACCGTTTCGAAGTTGCTCGATTAAAGAACAAACAAAAGCGATTAGCGAGACATAATTTCCAAGAAATCTTATATTTCGTACATAAAATTTGAATAAATGAATCTGCAACGCATAAGTGTCTCGGGATAAAAGAATTCGAAGAAAAAACATTGAACAACAGCTGCGCGTGCTCGAAACACGCAGTTGTTTTCGATAATGCTGCGGCAGTTGCAAAAGTCGGTAGAAATTGCCAGTGGCTCTTTTTGTTCTACACAAAGTACCGATCATCGCGAAAGCTGTTTTCCATTCCGTACGCCAATGCATTCCGCGCGCGTCCGGTGAAACTCGGCAATGTGTAACGCACGGGATATCGGTTACACGACAGTTATAACAAACAAATATATATGCGAGCCGTAGCCCGGCCGTCCGTCACGTATCGGACCCGATTGCGATACGCACCTTTTTCTTTTTTCGTTTTCGTCACGTTAAATTCTAACCGACGCCGCCGACGCCGCCGCGGAACATGCCCCCGTTCGCGTTCGTACGTAAAGCGCAATAATCGATGTCCACACACTTTTGGATCCATCTATGGACGAACGATTACGCGTACACGACCGACCTTAGAATTTCTAATGATATTTTTGTAATAGCTTTCGGCCCTCTCGAAAACCGTCCTAAGTAGGGACGTGTACCCGGTGATGACATACTGCTTGCATAATGGTGGAATCTTTTTGAAACGTTTCCCAATGGTACCATCTTCATCATACATCGATTTCGTTCATTAACATTTATTAACGTTATTTCTTATCTCAAACTCAAAGCTGAACCAGTGGTTCGACGTCTTCTGGTTCTCGTACACGTCTAACTAGTAGGGGTGGGTGAGTGCACGAAGTCGAAATCGGGTCGGAAACCCGTAAATTTATAAAGCTCGGATACCCGAACGTCATAGATCTTCCGGGTACCCGCCCACCTCTACTATTAGCTAGTAGATGTAGTATTTCCAAAAATATGTTTTCTAATATTCATCATTTCTCATGGTTTTGCAGAATGGAGTAGTATCCACTTAAAAACGATTACACGTTGTCATTCGAAATTGTGTTAATGGGGATCGTTTATTCGATGAAAGAAAGCATCGGTCAATTTTACGTAGACTGCGCTACGTAATACGTTTGAATCTCGACGGACTACATGGGCAAGGATGCACGGTTTCCGGTGCTGACCTAGATAGACCGGCGACGTGATCGATGGTGGATCATTGTGTTGTCTCCTGAAGGATTCCGGAAATAGGAGAAAGTCTCCAAGTATAAATAATTAGCACGAAACAAGAACGAGACTTCGCGAGGACTTGGTAAATGTTTCTTTCAACGTTTATGGAAATGTACGACGAAGGTGTAAGCATGTACAGTGAACGAATTGAATTTACGAAATGTACAATTTTTCAGTGCAGAAAGTCGGAGGTACATTGACCTATATGTCGATCAGCAGCTACGATACATAAGTTGAATCCAGGCGTGAATAATGAGAGCGTTCTTGAACTTCAACCGAACGTGCAAACGCTGTTACAGACAAACAAGTACGTCTCGCAATGAAACAGCGTCTTGCTCGCATAGCGCGCATTGCGAAGAAATCGATTTCACGTTTCTTTTCCTTGCCTAAGCGAAATACCTCCGGATGTAGACGCAGCGAAGAAATACAAGCCGGTACGCAAAACTTCGCGTAACTTATTCGAACGTTGTAACCATCTTCAGTACGTTCAATTCAAATGAATTTTCACGATACGCAACCTACATACCGCCGTTTGTTGTCGTGGGAAATCTGCGTGCATATCGTGGCATTATATCGATTTCTATAATTCCCCGCATAATCGTAATTACCGTAATTGCTCCGGCTCAAAAATCGTTTATCTTCGTAGCGTATGGCAAATAAATTATCACGGGATTTTTATAAATTGAGGAACATTTTATTGTTACTTATATACAGTGGATGTACAAAGTGTTCGTACATTATTTAAAATGGAATAACTTTTTTTATAATTTTACCGAACGACCTGATTTTTTATAATTAGAAGAAGGTTTATGAAACGATATGCAAACAGATTTTCCAAAAAATTACACCCACCGTAAAATTGTACACTGTACATCATAGACAGTCGATTGCTAATTCCCTGGGGTGTGTTTCAGCAAGAAAAGAAGAACGCGAGACGACCGGGGCGCAATGTCATGAGAAAAGTCAATGTCCGAGGCGCGCTCGCGCAATTGCACCCGACCGGACTGCACAATTGCACGGGGAAAGAATTTTTAGCGAGCGCAAGCCGATGGTGTTTGGTGAAAGTTTGATTTTGCCAATATCTCTTGGATGTCTACACGGCAAGCATACGTCATCGAAGCTTGGCATAATTATCGTTTCACTTTTCTTTCTTCGACATCGACAACAACCACATCAACCCCGTGGAAACACGCGTGATCAAAATCGTATGCGAATACGAACGTACGCTGAAGTGAAATTCGAATTAGTCATCGGACAAAAACTATTCAGATGAAAGTAACCGACTCGAGAGGAGTTTTGCGAATCGTTAACGTTGGAAACCTTGAGACAATACTTACTTTCTCATCTCGTGAGAGAAATTCCCACATGGGTATCGCGGAACCAGTGACGCACAGGACATGACATCCGAGTGTCAGGGCAGCGGCGAAAATCACAAATGTTCTGGACATAGTCGTCGGAAAAACGTTTCACTTTCGTTGCTGCTGGACCGTCTGGCGGAAACACACTTCTCTCGCACGGTTCCCGTTAATTTCGGCGTGTTTGATGTACCGCACAAGCGTGTGTATTACGTGCAGAGCGACGTCTCTGTTCAAACAACTCCAACGTTTCAAAGAGACACCGGCTTCGAGACCCGAAGTGTAACCGTGAGTTACGTAACGAGAGCCTACGTCGCGAAGAGTATTTGTTCTTCGACGAAATGTTAACGGCACTGTGCTGAAAGAAATTCACGTGGAGTCGATGGTACGGAGCGACGATGCAACGACGCATTCCACTTCAACGATCTGTGCAGACTGGCCTGCTCCCCTTCGATCGCTCGATTATATGTTCGCACACCGGTGACGTCTGCGCCGCTACCGCTATCCCTACTCCGCCGCTTTCAGGAGCAGAGTCCACGGATTCTTCCAGTGTTTACGTCTTCGCAGGACGTCACCGGGCCAACAGGAACTTTCGTGAGAACGAAAGAAAAAAAATGTTTTCCCCTGACACGGATTTACGCTCGATTCAAAACATCCGACCACGTGTTTGGAATCTGGCGGACCCCCGGCATCGAGAAGAAAACATTTACACCGAGGTAGTGCGAACGTGCCCCTAGTCGAGACTGGTCAACGTTTCTGAAAATAAATTGCGTAAAAATAAGAAGCATCTACCAGAGTTGAGCGCATTCTAGTTGAAACAAGGTAACAAATAAGAGATTTATTTTGTCAAATTAATTAGTTCCAAATAATATTTTATTTCAATAGCATCCCGGTTTTTTCGAGAACCAGGCGATTTGTAATTTTATCATTAATAAGGGTGTACGATCGAAAAGCAACCTGAGCATTAAGGTTCGTTAGAAAAATAGTTGTAAAGCTACAGAGTTCGAGCCAATTTCTGAAGTGTTTCAGAACACGTAATTTACAATGACATGCAGGAACGGCGAATTCGAAGGAGAAACATGGTGTATTAGGGGATTTTAATTAGACCCGAGTTCGGGGAACGGTATATGAGAGAAAATTGAGAGAACCCGCCGCGGTCTGGCTGAGAAACGGCTCGATCTTGTTCATCCGGTTCTTCCAGCTGGTTCGAGTTAGGTCCTTAAGATCACATTCTCCAGGGTTCCATGCCCTTCGAAGTGATTCGAGTTTAACGAACATTCCTCGGTACACGCACGGATAAGAATAATTACATGCGTTTCTGTACAAATAATCCACGTGATCCTAAAATCATAGTTTTCCGTGTCCGAATTGACGATATGCTCATAAATATGTTAACTAGATCCTGTTTCGCTGATGCTGCTATTATTTACAATTCCTCCGCGTCTAAACCCGCACGATCGTTCAAGGATTCCGGTGACGTGGGTCATTGGTCGGACTATAAATTAATAGCCGAGGTGAAATATCTGTTGCGAGGAAACGGCGTAGTTTGGCGACGCTTCAACGTCGAAGAAAGTGCAGTTTCGCGTGGAACGGTTTTCCCCTTTATTTACATCGCAAACGGGAGTACCACTGCGTTACAATTCAACCGGAGCTTCTGTTATATCGAGATCCAACCAATTTCCGTGTTTCCTTCTGGTCAATTTATTTTTACACGTCGAACCATCCGCGTGTTCTTCATTGCTGCGTATTACATTTTATTATTATTATCATTACTGCCATTAAAACCGAGGCATCTTCGTTGTCATCGTTCAATTATGACTTATCGAAGTTTTGCACGCACGTATCGACAACGGTGCTTGAACCTGTTATTACCAGCTACGGACAAAATTCTAAGACACCCTGAAAATGGTTGGTTTAGATACTTAATAATATAGTTCTATTTAAAATCCAACCGAAATTGTATTATTTTCGAATAAATTAGAAACGAGTTACTATTTTTCGCAAAATTTATGACGATCTTATTAAAAAATAATCTATTTTCTTTTGATGAAATGTATTTTAATGTAACTATATTATTAAGTACCTACACCAATAATTTTCGGGTTGTCTTCTAATTTTGTCCATAGCTGTAATTATCAGTCGTGTATCTCTAAGCCGTGATTTACAAAATCGGATGATCGCCTCTGCGTTGAAGTGATCATCGTTAAACACACAGGTACCGCACGTTCGCGACCGTACACGAACGGAATAATAATTAAAATCGTTGCCTATTATTTCCCGCCGGTGATGCTATCGACGAAGATGCGTATCTACTTCTCTGCTGTCCATTTATGGCGTTGAAATAATGGAATCGGATTTATACATTGTTCCCTAATTCCACTTTCACCGTTTTCATCGTTCCTTTTGCGTTACAAAGCCACATAATTATAACGCAACCATAAACGTCCCCATGTTGCGTATGCGAACGTTCACAACAGTTATTCACGGACGGAATTCAGTCCCCTGTTGGAAAAAATACATTCGAAACGTTTTCGAAGAAACCGTATAAACAAATGCGGATTCTAAATTGTTAGGACGACGAGATGGACGCGCACACGCGCTTTTGTCACGATGTAATTTGGCCCGTAATTAGAAAATGGTTAACCGAAAACCGCAGAAGAAACTTTGCGGTGATAACGCTTTTCCATGAGAATGACCAACGTGAGAACGAAGCGAACCCATGTGTTCACCGATAACGATCACCGGTAAAGCCATTTTTCTAAGTGATTAACAGACTGCGGATTTTATACATTTATAACGATAATCGGTACGTGTAATTTATGCAGTGAATACGTTTAAACAATTTTAGAACGTCTACCTATCAGATTCAGTTTGCTAAAATAATTAAACGAAGAAGACAATTTTTTTATTCAGCTTCTGCGTCTTAGAGAATTAGTTATTTTCCTCTGTCGATCTACAAAAAATATATTTTATGTTCATGAAGGGCCCTAATCGAGAAATAAAAAGAAATGCTTTTTTATTTTTGCGTGCAACCTTGTAAATTGTAATTTTTGGAAAATCTTTTTTGCAGATCATTTAGTAAACCAATGCTTCTAATTATGAAAAATCAGATCGTTTAAAAATCCCACTGTATCTATTTTTGTCATAAATGCATAAAATTCGCAGTCCATTAATCACCCCCTCATTAAGTTATTTGTAATAACACGTGTTTAGTAAATGAAAAAAAATTGAGAACGAATACTAAATGGTTCTCTCAAAAATCCGTCTTCCCGGAATGAGAACGCGCAGGTGCGCGCCACGAAATTACGATTTCCAGTATGCGTGCATCTAACAATAAGCGTCGACAATGACGAGTAACTTGGCTGTTACTGTAACCGGTGTCGCTCCAGGTAATCATTGCTATCTCGCAAGTTCGCTGCACATTTAACAGTCAGCGTGTAGCCATCCCACTATTATGTCACTCAAATCCTACGAGAATAGACCAACGAAGAGGTTCTCAAACTTTTTGCCCATGCCTTCGTTGTATAACAGAATTTGTTTTTAACTGACAAGGGAACCTATTCAGTTGATACAAGCCGATTTTGATGAAACTTATGTCAGATATAGTTCTTAAAAAAATATTTGACACATGTTTTTTTATCGGCAACCATCCACTCTCAAGGGGTGAAAGCAACCCTCAAAGTTGGGGGTCGAAACCATATTTTTTGAGATATCTTGGAAACCAACGGTCGAATTTTTCGAAGAAGTGTATCTGACGTAAGTTTTATCAAAATCGGTTTATATCAAATAGGTTCCCTTGTGAGTTAACGGATTTCAACCGATTTGTTTTTAACCGAATACTACGAAATGGATTCGGCTCATTATTGTTAAAAATATCCTTTCCTAATCGTAGATCTATGTTCGCAAATATAATTTTGCACATGTCTTCCAAAAGATATATTTTTTTTACGAAAATATATTTACATTGTCCACGACAGATGTTTAATTAATATTTTGCAGCCCCCGGTTAACGGTTGAGAATTACATAACCGCGTCGCGAAAGCAATTGTGATTTATCGATGGTCCGATCAGCAAATCAATGGAGGAATGATAAACACATTGGCATTACGTTGAATAATTTGCCCAAATCGAACGTCCTTAGAAATATCGTATATGGCGGCGTTCTACTTTCCAAATCGATCAATCGGACACGATCGAACGTGTCTCCGCGTATTCGCCGATTTACTGCGACTCTGATCCATGGAACGGTCTCGGGAATCTAAACGATTTCAACTGTTCGTTTTAAAGAGCAACTGTGCAGAAATTGCGTAAAGGGGTCAAGGTGCTCTCGATAAATCGTGATTGATTTTTAATCGATCAACTATGCTCCTCGGTCTTTTCCTAGTTACGCGAAGAACGCTTGACACGCGGATAAATGGTTTCAAATTAAACAACGATCCGTCGAGGATTATTAAATGTTTTACGCAACAAAGTTGCTGTGCTTCTTCAGCGTTATTCGAATTATTTTACTGTTTCTTTTTCCAAGGATACATGCGTTTCTACCTTGAGACCGTAAGTTGAAAAGCAGTTCTTGTCTCCTTGTAATTTGCCGATATAAATCGTCAAGACGATAGCTGAAAAATGAAAGTTGTTCATTCGTCGAATATTAGTGGCCGGTGAGCTGTTTGCACATTGTTAGCGGAGTTTCAAACGCGAGAGGAAAGCTCGTCGGGACAGCTTCCGTGTATGAACACTGGTTCAACATTAGTTTTGAGGGCGCAGGAATACTTTGCACACCCAGTGTTGATCTGCAAAACGTATTCTAAATTTTCATTAAATTTGCGTGTGACCTTGTAAATCGTAATTTTTGGAAAATCTTTGCATACCGATTCGTAAACCAATGCTTCTAATTGCTTGTAAAAAATGGTGTCGTGCGTTTGGTAGAATTACAAAACGGTAATTCTGTTTCAAAGGGCGTACGAATACTTATGGGAGTCACTGCAGGTGTGAAGCAGGCGCGGTTTCGGTATCGGTGCAACCGATCGCGAAAACATCCGTATATTTGCAACCGACAAAGATCATCGTAACTCTTTCAGGGAAGCGCTAAGCATCCGGCAACTATTACGTCAACCGGAACGAATTCCACACCTCTCGATCTCGGATGGCCGGCCGATCGTTACGACGACGAGGGGGAAACGATTTTTCCACTTCCTTTTTCGGTGCGCCGCGATCATCGCGTCCGGTTCGAACACGTACACCGAGTTCATACCGACACGATTTTCCGATACGCTTTGCATATGCGCAAGCTGCCTGAAATTTCCTCAACTGATGCTTCCACGAAATCGAACCTCGACGCCACGAAACATCTGGGTCTCTCTTCGCACGGTTCTCTTTACACGTTTCGTTGATTTCGCAGAGGTTTTAACAACATTTCCCACTGCGTAAAAACGTATCCAGGTTTATCGCATAAACCTTCAAAAGACTACAATTTTGTTTGCTCCTTTCCGCTTCGGCGATTAGGCTATTTGTATTGTTACGTGCCAGGGCCGTCTGCTGTCCGTCTGACTGTGTTCAGAAAGAAAAACGGTAGTCGATGTGTTAGTGGGTGTACAGATGATCCTGATTTTGCATCAGCCATTGAGAACGATTCAGGATTACGAAATCATGTAGATAATTTAGTAAACCGATGCTTCAAATTGATGATAACCAAATCAGGTCGTTTGGTACAATTATAAAAAAGTTACTCTACTTTGAAAGGTGTACGAACACTTTGTACACCCACTGTATACCGTTACGAATCTTTTTCGGACCGATTTCCTGCTACTCACATCCGAGACTAAGTAATCCTGAGAATCTCGATGTTTGTAAGTGATCGTAAGTAGCTAACATGCTTCTTCTCATTTCTCGATAGTGAAAATCCAACGATTGCCGAATACCCCGATGATCTGCTTATAAAGTTATTTCGAAATGACGGCTCTCTTTTACTATGTGATTACCGGATGAAACGTGTTTCAAGGAAACCGTGAAATCCTCGGCGAACGTCAACGGCGAAGTATTTCGATGATCTTCCGATTTCGTTGTTCTGTAACCGAATGCGTCACCACGATCGAGCCCCTCGAGAGATTAGGTTCTCGAAAGTAGGTTCAGACCGACCGTACAATGACCTCGAGCATCGTCGGAGATTCTCCAATTCTTTCACCGGTAGTCGAGATTTTTCGAGGTAACCGAGAAACCGTGATAGATAATGTCTGCGGTGTATAACCGTGCCTTTCCGCTCGCCGATGGTGAGGCAAATAAGTTTGATCGTCCAGTCCGGCGACGTTCGTGACAGCCAAGCAAAGTTCAAATCATTTGACTGCAAATAAGACTCGAGTTAACTCAAACACGAACTTGTTTGGAGTCTGACGCGTGAGATCATCGATTTACGTTGCACGCTAGTTATTCGATGATTACTCTTATCAAGAACTACGATTTAACCCTCGTACGATCTTCGAAAATAGCTGCATAAAAGAGACTAGGATAAGAATCCACCGATTTTTATTTTACACGTTAAATCAACACATTATACCGACACCAGATTTGACCGACAACAAATTTCGCTAACTGAGGTGGTCATCTCAAGTTGGTCTTCGTTGTCAGTCAAATCTGGTGTCGACCAAAGTCGTTATCGGTTAAAGGTGTCGTCGGGAAAAATTATTGTCGGTGAAATATTGTCGATGAAAACTGTATCGGGGAAATTCGTGTCGGTGATTTCCATGGAACCCTTCTCTCAGACAGAGTGAGTCCCACACTACCCCCTAGTAGTGGTAGTAGTAAATTTTAGCCGGGGGAGAGATGATCGGCATCCCTTCTTAATTAGGGGAGAGGGGAGGTGCCTAGCTTCCCCTCTCCCCAATCGCACACCAACAGCATAGTCGGTATCATATGGCGACCGGCTCTCGGCCCCGTAGGGTTGCAAACACTACCCCCTAACCGTCATTAGACCTGGAAGGGGGTGTGCGTGAAATGCATTTCCCCATCGCCCTTAAAAAAGGATGAAAATTCTCCTATTCACCTTCTTCACATATCGTAAAACGATTGATTTCTTTTTGTCCGTGTTCCAAAATGTATTTCTTTAAAATGTCACGTTGCAATTGAAGCACAATTCTTAGATTTGAAATGTGAAGTGACAAGGGGTGGAATAGTATTCTAGGATTTTTTATGAAACTATGTCCGAGGATCGTACGAGGGTTAACGTACTACGTAGAACAGAGTTAAAATTTTGTTGGGCCGATTGATTGATGATACGCGTTGTCGGTAACGGTGTCAGCTGGCGCCATCAACTATGTCAGAATATTTGGTGGGCTAGCCGTAAGAATGCGGCGCCTCTGTGGAACGCAAGGCTCTCCCGCCCACAGAACGACATTGTCGATTGATTAACGAATGTCAAAGTTGAAAATTCTCCAGGATCGTCGGCGGCGTCAGATCGCTATGGCGATTTGTTAAAGGTTGAGCTGAATTTATCAACTATTCGCCCACTCATTCCCCACCGACGGGATGCAATTATATCTTTTTTACTATTTCTCGTTTCTTTCTTTTTTTCCACCTCTCTTGTTTTTTTCTTTTTGGCGAGAATTCCTCGCGGTCGGCCTCTGAAGGTTGTCGGCGAATAACAGGCAATAAATTACCGTGAAACGAAACCACCGAGTGTCGCATAAACAATTTATTTATCCACGTCTTTGCGCACATGATAAAAGCGTGGTCTGTTGTCGATTCGAGTCATTAATATATTCTTCACCTACGAACTGCCTAACCTTTTCGACAACCCGTGGATTACGTGCCCGTATGTAAATGCTCAGACGCACAACCCATTAAATCAATTTAATTTAATGATTCTCAAATTGGCTGCAACCGTCGCTTCCTTCTGATACGGCGAACCGTAATTTATCGTCAACAGATTGTAACGTAATGTTCATCGAAACAGCTACGTCCGCGAGTTGTTATTCTATAAAGATCGGTATGTACAACGAATTTATTTAAGTGGATAGTCGAAGCTTCGTCATTTCAGACTCATGATAAATTCTGTTCGACGTTAGACACTAATTTATTCGCTCGTATTGTGCCTCTCGATACCTCGAACTTTATTTTTCGTCATTTTTTCCTTCTTGGAGCAACAATATACTTCATCGACGAATCAGCTATGCTGACACGCGGCTAACACGAGAGCCATCAGGCTCGTCAAAGCGACAGCTCTTGGATTTTGTATTCTACAATTATTGACATGGCAAAGGTTTCGTTTTCGACTAATACGAATTCAGTTTTTCTTTAAGCCTACAAATGCCGCGATTACGAAAGTGAAAACTTAAATAATAAAAAATTAACATACGGGCTAGAGTTGGGCATTAATCGATTAAAATTTGAATCGATTGATTAATGTGTACGATTAAAAAGTGTAATCATTGAAAAATCGACGATTGATTCAATTGATTGATGAAGTTAATCGTCAATCGTTGATTAAAAAAAGAATGCATCGCAATATTGAAGACTGATTTAATTAATCGTTGAAGTTAAACAAAAAACATTATAGAGAATCCGTATACAATTTGTGCGGCTACAAGGAAGTAGTAGTAGCCGTTCGACACGGACAACATGTAAAATGGCGGTCTACGTTATAAGCTGATCGCATTTGTCTTGCGTCAAGGTAAAACGGAAGGACGTTAGGGAATTTTGCCTTTTTTAGGAGATTCGAAACAGTAACACAGGATACCACTGGAAGAGTTTAGTTCAACCTCGAAGAAACGAATAAGAGTAATAATTCTGAACGCACGTACTTCTACGAGTAAATTATTTAACCCTTTGTACTCAGTCGTCCCGTTTGACCACTAAAAATTGCTATACCATGATTGTACTATACGATTTGATTTTTTGGGGAAGCTAGAGCAATTAGTTTGCCACAGGATGTGAAAAGAAATTTTGTCAAAAATTGCAATTGATCGAAATTGTAGAAAAAATACTAAAAGTTGCATTTTACAACTTTTTTATGCGGGCCTATATTGAAAATTTAAAAACTACGTTTTTAGACTACGTTGAAAGAAGCGGGTTCGAGAGAAGTCCCGAATCTCGTAGGTTGTACACATTGAAATGAAACATACGTAGCCTGTCGTTAAATATTCTAATCGTCGTGGAAGTTTCCGATTAAACAGGTATCCCTGTATTTCAAGTTTCATTTCCTTGGCGCCACGGTTTCCTCGTGTTCGTACGAGCACGTGTTAATCGTAGGGCCGAATTAAAAGCGACGCGGCGGATTCGAGCAGCGTTCAAACGGTCTCGTATTCAGGTGCAATAAATTGTTACGACCATATTTGGAATCCGAAAGTATGCGAGAGTACGTCTGGAACGTCGCGTATAAAAGCCTACGCGAATCTCAGTGTCGGTGCCATTCCGAATTCAGGAAATTCCTGAATTCTCCTCTGTCGTGGGACGCTCATAAAACTAACAATAAGTGTTGCTGGATCAATTTTAATCGAAGCTCAAATCTAATCATTATTTTTTCATTATTTCCAGTCTTAACCCGTTGCCCTACAATATATTGTACTATATCTACAATATAATGTCTCTACTAAATTTACACGTTCGCATAATATATGGTTAAATTTTAAACAATACAACTGAATTAATCGAATCTTTTCTCAAAAAACTCCCCACTGCTTCAAGTGTTTTATTTGAAATTTACTTAAAAAGTCAGTTTCTCGACTGCTACTTATTTGAAACAATTTGGTTCTATTCGTTCTATTTGGTCTTGATTAAAGAATAAGACAATTAAATAAATAAAGAAGTAGCAAATATATATAAAGAACCCGTTCGATGTATTTACATTTTTCTTTCTCTGTTATCGAGTCACACTCGACAAACGAGTGCAAAGGGTTAAGTGTCGCGATTAAGTCTGGAACATTTTGACGAATTTCAAATCGGATTCAAATAGGATTCGCACACTAATTTAAACACGAGTGAACCGACCGTCCTCGTTCTTTTTCTAAACCCGCTAGAACCGATTTGTAAATAATTACAGGTCGGTGAGTCATGCCAGAGAGAAACTGCATGCGACTGCAGGCACTTCTAATCCTGTTGTCTCTCGAGATTGCTGACACCATTAACGTAACCTTATTAATCCTGACCGTATACGCGTGCATGTGCACCGCAAGGCTGAGCACAAGGACGTTGTGTGACGTTTATCTCTAAATGCATCTGTGAATTTTTGAATAAATGATTTAAAGTCGATCATCGGCATCAGTCATGCTTCTGCAAAGTGTTCGTACACCTTTTAGAAACGCATAACTTCTTCAAAATTCGACCTGACAGCTCGTGTTTGTTTTTTAAACGTTGGGAAGATTAGTTTACTAGCTAATGCGTCAATAATTTTTTTCTAATTGGTCGCAATTCTGAAGGAGAAAGTGAAAGTCGAGATTTTTCAATTTTTTATCTGTGCCTGTAGATTCTCGAAATTCCCGGGCACCCGAAATTTTCACCCCTAATAATAGTATAGTATTATTATAGAATCTCCCCTAATAATGATATAGTATTTTATTATAGAATCCCCCCTAATGGTAATATAGTATTGCATTTATATAATATAGCATTATTATTATATAGTATCATCAATTAGTATTGCCGGAATTGAGTTACACAAATTCTGACGTCGTTATCATAATCGATAGAGCCTGTTACACAAGTCCGTATAAAGAAGAGCACACTTTTCGAATAGACGGCACGGGGGCGTGCGATCGGTTCCCGAATTCTTTTTGGTATTTTTTATTCGTTGAACCGGCGGGCGGATAAGTTGACGCAAACGATAAAGTATTTTCGCGCGAGAAATCATTTACATGCAATTTAAAACTAGTTTAATGGTGGCCCGCTTCAAGTATGCATCGATAATCGCCGGTATACCCGACGGTTGACGTCAATCTGACGAATATCGCGAAGACGTAAAATGTTAAGGCGGCGCCGTTTAGTCGGGCACACGAATCGGTTTTATGGATATAAGATTAGGGATTCAAATTTCCGCTTTCGAAAGCGCGTGGAGGAAGATCCTACGCGTTCATGATTTTCTTCTTCTTGAACGATAAAATATCGTAGAATACAGAAGGATCTTGCTTTGATAATAAGAGCAAGCGGAAATGTAATTATTTTTATTTCATTTTATCGTGGTGACTTGCAAAGTGGATTTCTTTAATTATTATTGATTTAAGTGTTAATAGTACGCGTGGGGCTCGTGTCCATTGATAATTTACTAGACTGAGGATTTTTATGCAAAATAAACAGTCTGCATTAATTGTAGGAAACAGAAGCCATATAGATTTTTTCTGGCTTGAATAATTTGAATAATTTGGGAATAGTATATTAAGATTTTTTAATTTCTTAAATCTTTCAACTATTTTAAATTGTACCCACTCTTTTTTATATAAATACGTATTGGCAATGATTACTGTTGCTTCGAATTCGTGCAGCCTTCGCAAGACTCGCTCAAAGGACTTGTCATTGGCACGCCTTTTCGAAGACGAATCGCATAAATCGTGAGCAATGTCTGGCGCCAGACGCCACCGATATATATCGTACATCTGTCGGAATTTCTTATGGTCCATAACGCGAAGCTACTTTGGAAGGCTGAGTATATTCCAGAAGGATGTCCAATAATTCATAGAATCGCCTCTGTTAAACTTTGTTCTATAATGAAACGCATTGAAATAGTTGTGTTCAACTGTTTAAAATATACGATAATATACGGTAATATACGATTTTGTCATAATTTTCATTGAAAACAATGAAAATTTTGTAGGTGAACGAAGTAGACATATGTTGTAAATATAAAAATATATTTGACAGTTTAAAATTGGTACAATATCAACGATCTTTAAGCTTTCACAGTAAACAATTTATTATCAACAAAGTAAAATCTTCCATAGTTCCATTCCATTTGGTATAACTTCATAGAGCCTTATGACACAATTTAAAGTCCTTGTAGAAATCTTCAAGCAATCTTTTGCTTGTCCCTTATTTGCTGACCAATAGTATAATAATAGTAACGTACTTTTAAGAACGACCATAAGCGTGATGTGACTGATGAGCTGTAAACACAATTTTGAAAGCTTTATAAATTCTTTTGAAAGTATGATTAGATTATAACAAAGTAGATCGGTACTCACGTTTATAAAAGTCCGATAGATGTACATTGGGTAATAGAGAACGAACTTTTTTTAACACAGTTGCTTTTGAAGCAGCAGCCGCATTGATATTCCATATCTAAACAAGGATATGAGACATTTCATAAGTATCGATATGTACACAATTAAATTGATTACAGTTATCTGATTGAATGCAGTAAGTCCTCGACTTGCGCGGTTAATTCCACTATAGTCGCAAAAAGGTTGTACTATAGAGGAATTACTTCGCTGTAGTAATCTAATCTCGGCTCGGGTACATAGGTGTGAGCCAATCTAATGCGCAGTGTCGGTTTAAGGGTCAATTATACTATACGGACAGACAGACGAGGCAGACAGGCTCGTGCAAAGGCCTAGGCCCAAAACCCCAGGAGGTGTAGGACAGATCGCTGACCGATAGTTCGCCTAAAAGGAGTTGCGAGGCCCAAACGTTCGCGGCTCGGAAGCCATCGAAATCTGTCCCTATCCCTTAAGCATTGTCTGTCTGTCCGTATAGTATAAATGGGCCCTAAACCAGCGCGGGGCCCATAGCAAATGTTACGTGGTTAGTGTTCAGGGCCCCAATTATTGGCCCGAGTTACCCATGGGGTAATAAGCTACTGCACGAATCCATGTAAGTCGGAGACTTACTGTACTTAAAAAATTACTTGAATTATATCTTCCTTGTCTCTAATCGATACAGTTATTCCACAGACTTCATCGTTTTCAGCCACGCATTCCGCAAATTGTTCTCCGATAGCTGCAAGCACCATTTCCTTCCAAACTTCTTCCTAAAAATTATTATTACTATAATATTCGTGATGACAATCAACGAAAGTTTCAATACCTACGGTATCAGACTTATGGCACTTCAGTCTCCACGTTCCACCATGTTGATTAATAGGTTCCTCCCATAGTGGATATCTCTCGTCTCTCATCAAATGATAACTATATCTAACCTGGAATTGAAAACGTATATAGATCATTATAAGGTATCATTCATTTCCTGTTTCTTTGACTTAACGTGTTCAAGAATAACAATGGATACCGATAGTAGTATAAAACGTAAATACTACTTCAAATAAAAAATAGTGAATCGATCGTAGACCAAGTACAGAATTTTCTTTATTAACTTTCGAGATCGATATGAAAGAAAATCTCTACTAACCTGCATGGAGCTGGCATTTGGTATATTATTGAAGACAGCCCAAAAGCTCTGCACTGTGTTCACAGTGTAAATCTTCGTTAAATTTTGTTTATATTCTTCGACAGTTATGCCAGACACAGCTCTGTTAATTTTACAAATTTTTTGATCTGTATATACACACTATGAACAAAGAACGAAGTGTATGTTTTATATAGCAATGTTTTTTCGTTGTTTACGATAGGGCGCGACGATATCTATAGACGAAAATGATTTGCGTGTACGTTTCTGTGACGTTTCGCGAAAGAATAAAACAAAGGCAAAAACCGATATGCAATGAACAGCGCTACGGATTCGAAATATTACGCAGCGAAATGTGGATAAACGTTCTTACTTATCCAGCCAGAAAGTCCACGAAGTTTGCAACGGTGTTCCCAACGATTCATGTTGCTCGATCGTTTTCACAGTTTCGTCGGAAAACACCGGCGTTTTCGACAAGTCCGCCGAGTTGTCGTCTTTTGATTCGCACTCCACCGCGGCCATGTTCGAAACGACAAAAACTCGTATACACAAGCGCCGCGCACTCTCAAGCACAGACGCACACGCTTATCGTCAAAATCATGTGATCTGCAGTAAGCGTAAGAGCGATCTAAACTTATTGATACTCTATAACGAGAACTGCAGAGATTGCTTGAAGACACATTTATCAATATTTACTCTGTAAAATTCGAAAATTAGCACATGAATCCATGGAACACTTATCTTTTTTACCGGTGGAGTGAATCGTGGACTACAATTTTTTACTTAGAGAGAATATTCTCTTGGTTCTCCACATTCAAATTAAAAACGAAAGTATTGGAAACACTGATTTTGAAATCGTATTATGAAAAAATAAAGGACGGACAATATAATTGTATCGTAATACACGGCGATCATTGTATTTTCCAAATACAATAAGTGAAGGAAAGAAACGTCAGAGCCCGATTGTTAGATTTATATTTTCCGTTCTTCCTAATATAGGTAAGAAAATATAATTTGTAATTTATTATTTCTTAAATGACTACAGTTCATTTAATAGTTTAAAATGAAACGAAGATTTGTGTTGAAATCTTTTTTTTAACGAATTATTTAACAATAATTATAAAGAAATTTCTCGTAAAGAATAGTTTAAAAGAATAGAATTCAAATGATAATGATAATAAATATAATTTAATTCAAAGTGTTGTAGTCAACATAATTTCAAGTACATATTTGTTCTTATATAATTAATTATTTTTGCGTGTTACAATTTCCATCTGAAGGTATTCGCAAAAGGGACCAAGATATAAGAGCTTCATTATAGGTATGCGTAAATATTCAAGTGATTAAATAAAACATTCTAATGAACAATGAGTATTTACAATGAATCGAAGCGTTTAAATATATCTAGAAGAGCGATGGACAAGTGTTCTAGCAGTTGGTGTAACAGCAGTTACAATAGATGTTATGATGAAATCGAACACTCGAGCAGAAAATAATTTATGGGTATGTATTCTGTAGGGATGGGTGGGTACCCGAGTCGCGAGTCGGGTTTTGACGACTCGGATCGGGTCGGGGCCCGCAAAATTAGCGATACTCGTGTGCAGGGCCAAACCAGGCACAAGCTGCCCTGGGCCCGTTGGTCCTGGTTTCTGCCATGGCATTTACCTTCAGTTTGTTCCGGGTTTGGGCCGAGGGAACGTTACGAGCCCACACAGTCATAAATGCCCTGGTCAGAATCGAGCATTTTGACTATCTGGGGCCTGTTCCGAGCGAGGACAGAGATAGTGTAGGGAAACTATTTTTTTTATGACTGTGTCTCCACCGCATCGAAAGTACAAAGAACGTAGAGAAGGATAGCATGTAAACACGGAACAGCTTGAGCTTCTCGACCCTTCGCGGGGATACCAGTGGAAGGGGTAGGCGAAGTGTCAGTGATCGTGGAGATCCTCAGAGATCTAGATAGCGACTTTACTGTACTCGGGTTGGGTCGGGAACCCCAAAATCTATAACGTTCGGGTCTTTGAACAACAAAAAATTTTGGGTTCTCAATCCGACCCCGAATTTCCGGGTGCTCATCAACCCCTACTATTCTGTAACATTCACACAAAATGAATAAACACTGACCACTTGATAATTGATTCTACACAATTCTACAGTTTTACTTACTATTTGCGCATACCTACTACTTCGCTTAATTAACGGGCACAATTCCGAAAATGATTCTGCTTGGTAATTATAAGAACAATCGTTAAAGAATACTTGAGGCCCAGCTCCAAACATTAGAAATAAAATTGGTTGCAAACAAAGAATAATAAAAACGAAGAAAAGCATATTAAATACTAAATCCTCGGTTTTTGAATTTACATTAACATTATTCATTATTATAATCGCAAGCAAACGGTTCAGATGTATACAATTACCACTGTGTTTTGTAATTTTCGTATAAAACGTCTACATAATATAGAAAGCACAGGAAAATATATAAACTTTCATCGATCATCAATTTGGTTTTGTAGTGTGCAATTAAATTGTTGATGGAGAAAAGTATTATCAATAGCTACGAGTGTAAAGAAATTGAATGAAACTCAATAAATTAATGTATATATCGATCGTAGCACGTTATAATAAAGTTATGATTCTTATGTTTCATTTTTTGTTTCGATATAGAACTTTCCTAGATTGTCGCGTCTTGAACAGATTGTTGATGGATCATGCACAATCCAAAGTAGGCATCCTTGTGACAAATATACAATATAAATTACAGCTATATTAAAAATTGAGGATTTCCGATTTACATTGTAAATCGCCGTACAACTGATATTATATCGCGAGCAGCAGACATCTCAATTTCTCTTTTGGTTCAATGAATTCTTGTATGTTCCTGTCCATTCATGTTTATTCGATAATCTCACTTCAAATGCGAATTAATTGCACAGAACTAATGGTCAACCAACTATGAATGACAAAGGATCAACAACACCATTCTACTGAAAACCTTTCTGCACCAAAGTTTCTAATGATGGAATTAGCAAAGAAATGAAAAATGCCAAAGCTAAACTGTTGATAAATGCGAAAGGATAGTGGTGCCCTACATGCATGCAGTGCATTGTCTCACAATAGAAGATCCTAGAACCTAGCATCGTACACAATGTTCACAATGTGTGGTGATCGTTGACACGAAGAAAGATATTGACTTTCGATTCACAAGTTTTATTATTTACAAGCAACTGATCTATTATACAAATGTAAATTTGGTGGACTTTCTTGAAGAATCGTTTTTTTTGTTTCATTGTACTGGAAAATTAGATTTGTAGGAAATAACAACAATGCCATGGCTAAACGTACTTTTTGGTTTTCCAAGTGGTACACAGGTTTCATTGTACCGATAACACGTAATGAATGAATAAACATACATAATTAAATAAATTACAACGTACTGCAGGACACATGCCTAGCCAGAATGGATTTTAAAAATCACATGGAAGAATTTCTATTTAATTCGGTAGTAGTAACGACAAGTTAATAACTTTAAACATTTTGGAGAATTCATTAAATATATTAGGTCGATTCAGAGTTAACTTTTTTTTACAAACAAAACAGCGCGTAACATATTGAACCCTAGATTAGTTTACGATCTATCTAACACCGCTACTACTACCAGATTAACACAGGGAGGGCGAAGGACTTATAACTGAGAATTATGTCGTATGAATGCTATTTAACCTACACTGGCATTAAAACGATTATGTATTGTTGTGTCAGAATAAATGTCTTTCAACAAATAGATATACTCTGTGCTGTATTCGGATGTTGAAAGTCTTCCAGCTTTTTAAGAATTCGTTCGACATGGATTGATGCACGTGTATGAAAGTTTTTAAGCTGTTTATGATAAAAAGGGAGGGGTATGTCAGGGATTTTATGAAAATGTTGATGCAGAAACTCCGAATGTACATCAGCTACGTACGCATATACAGTAATGGCTCCATAACTGTAATTAACTCAAGAGAAAAAGGATAGTAATATATGTATAGAGCTAAGAAAACCTTGCAATTGTTGAGCCACTACTGTAAATTGTAAGAAGTCCTTAATTTAAATTCGGATTATCACTAAACAGCAACTGTAGATAGTAAAATAACTTAATAAGCTGCAGGTCATCGACAGTTTAACGTTGTTCGTACGGTTGTAAAGAACTTCGAGACCAATCGCGACAATTGAGATTTAAAAATTCTGTTGGTGACGCATGGTGTTGTAACCAACCCGTGGAATTTCACAGGTTCGATAAATTCGAGGAACCAACCGGCCTTTAGGAGCGCGATATTGTTAAAGTGCCAAAGATTCACCGAAGCACAGAATATTTGGTGATTTTTGAATATTCGACTTTATGTTCCCACACGTGTCTATTTAACAGTCGTATATCAGAAAATGTATGTTCAATGGACGATCATTCTGTGCTGGTCAAATATATTCTAAGCGATCTCTCTTTCCGACGAGTACGCGAGTTCATATCGCGCATTTCTTGTATCTTTGCTATGCTGGACTCATCTTGACTCGAGTTTTTGGACAGATCTCTTTTGCTGCTATCCCTGATAAAACCAAAAACAAAGACATTATATTTATATTGTCAAATCTAATTATCTTCCAATATGTTGTACTTACCTATAAAAAAATAGAAAACCGTTATCAATATCGAACTCGACGTCGGAGTCCGGCCCGTGCCATGTTAACTCCGTTTCACCTTCTCTATTTGCTTTTGCTATTTCAATATGTTTTTCATGTATCATCGTCATCGCAGACAACTAAGTAGAAACATCAAATAATTATTATATAATTCTACGTATCTAAACGATCGTAAATACATGTACAAAACCACGATCTCAACTGAGACTACACCCTTAAGATCGTATTACGCAGTTTCACTCACCCGTTTCCTCAATTCTATTGTAGACTTCTCATTCAAAACAATTTCCTGATGCATTTCATATGCCTGCCTCATATTCGCAACTCGCACTATAATTTGACTGGTGTTGGTAACTGGGTCGTTATCAGATAACTTTTGTATGACCATTTCAGAATTTGGATGCAACTGCAACTCGTCAAGCTTCTGATGATCCAAATACACTCTAGTCGCTACCGACAGGTGTTTTTCTCTTAGCCGACATCTCTTCAACGGTATATCTAAATCCTGTGTATCCTTAATATTTTCTAAGATGTCTTTCTTTGCCTCGGCCACCGTTAGATCCCTGGATAATATCCACGCACCCAAATACTGGAACAGCTGCACATAATATAGAAAGCAAATACGTTAATGAATATATGGTACAAAATGTTCCATGAAGCAAATGCGTCAAGGAATATATTGTACAAAATGTTCGTACACCTTTTAAAATAAAATAACTTTTCTATAATTGTACCAAACGACTTGATCTACAAAACATAAATTTTTAATTTCCATTACCGACCCAAATAAAAAAGTTTTAACTTTTTTGCATATCGTTTCATAAACCAATGCTTCTAATTAATTATAAAAAATCAGGTCATTTGGTACAATTATAAAAATGTTATTCCATTTTAAAAAGTATACGAACACTTTGTACACACACTGTAGGTATATTAACATGAACGCACGTGACTTACGTTCTCCATCACGGTATACACTCGGAATATTTTTATTTTAAAGTCAAAGAAGCGTCCAACTTTCACTGTAAAGTACTCCTCGTCCTCTTTACTAAAAAGATTCTCTTGGAGTTTACAGTATGCAGAATCTTCAATATCTTGGGACTTGTAAAAAATTTTAAAATACTCTTTCGGTACACCGATATGTGGCTCTAGTTTAGTCTTAACCATACTGTACTTCATCTTTCTCGATACTTCTACTTTCAGAACTATAAAGAAGAAATAATGTACATTTAAAATTCTCATAGAACGCATCACTAAATTTCTGCGTTGTTTACAATTGAAGGAAATGCATGTTCGTACATTGATTATCATTATCCTCGTAGGGTGTAGCTGTAAAATAATAATCTTTATCATCAGTCTCGACATTCGTATTGAATGGACGGTACGGTTCATTAAAATCGTCAAATTCGAGAGGATCTCCGACTAATGTTTTATCACTGTCGCTAAGGCTGCTGTCCTCGCTGTTACTCTGTTCCGGTGTGTTCCACTTCTCGCTTTCTCCCAATTGTGGACTCGCATTCTTTGCCGATACATCCTCGTTACTAATTCCGATTTTTAAGACAGAATTGCTCTTAGGAGTATCGGCACGTTGCGGTTGCGTGTTGCTGTTATTTCCTTTGGATGGACTTTCGGCGGTAGGTTTCTCTGTATCTGTACATCTCTCTCCTAACGTTGAGTTAACCCATTCTATCATACAGCCTTCGATTAAAATTTGCGGTACAACACGTCGTAATGTTACAAACTAATAATAATGCATAACTTACTCTCAGTTATTTCGCTAACTTTACTCGGATCAGGCAGTTTCAAGTGGAAAGTGAGAATATTTTTGTGATTAGTATAATTCGATATAATGTCGCATAACGTTGTCGTCTCCACGAACGATTTCCATTCGTCGTTGTCCATAGACATCACGAAAACGTCGACGTTATTGGATAGATCTGTATTACTCAATAGAGTAGACTCGTCGTAATCGAACACTCTTAACTGGCTTCCCGGTTCACCGAGTATCACTGTCATACTACTAAGCTCGATATCGAATAAATCTGACAGCATTTTTTTATATTCGCTGACCGGTTGAGTACACAGGGCTCGCAATTTTAACGGACCTTCCAAGATCTCCTTTTCAGCGACATCGAAAACGCATACTTTCGTCGTGATCACTGTATATTTGTGGTAGAAGAAAACGCGTTTAATACATGACCAAGAATAGTGAAAATCGTTGAAATTTGTTGGACAGTGTAATTTACATACCGTTCTGTTCAGTCTCAGTGTCCACCTCATTTTCGTCTTGTACTTCTAACATCAACGTATACCCATCTCTTTTCCAAACATCTATGAAAGATTTTTCCTCCATTCCTTCGTAACGACACAAAACAAGATTGTTGATGGAATCGTAACGGACTAAACGACACTGTTTCAAATCTGTCGCCGGCAACTTCAACATCTTCCAAACCATCTTTGTAGCTTCCGACCAAGTTATGTCGGATTGAAACTTCATTTTGCACGAGTGCATTTTCGAAGCGTGCACATGACAAATTGGTGCTTCGATCGTAAAGTTCTGTTTCAATAGTGAATATGGTTTAACCTCGCAGTCTGCCAGTGTGAAGGATAGACCACCATCCGTGATAAATTTATAGTTCATCCTGCCCACTTTATATGATTTTTGATATGGCTCCCTTATTACTTTGTCAGTTCTATCGAGATTTCTTTGAAAAAACATATTATCCTTGTAATAATGCGCGTGTAGTACGCGCGAGGGCCTGTCCCTCCTGTTGTAATCCTCGTTCTCTTTCATTTTCTTCAACAATTTCTGAAACATTTAATCGTGTGATAAATGTAAGCGCAAGCAAGTTAAAACACGATCCGATTTTTATGATTTTACACGGTACCTGTATATGGCTTGGAAAATCCTGCACTTGCATAGGTAAAACGTTACGATCAGGATCAATTTGTCTGTACATAAGCATGTATGCGTTAGTACTGCTACATGGTCCACTGTAGTACGACCTGGTTGGGCCACCGCCATATGTTTTTTGAATATCGTCATCTGTTATCTAGAATTTGAACATTATACGATATAAATTTAAATCAATATTTCACTAGTCGATATCTGCAAGTTATTGTTATCAATGAGAACGTATGCTCATACCTGAGTCACTGTTTGATCATTGAAGCACAGCCATTCTTGCGTTCTGAAGTCTTTTATATAAGCATAATAGTGACCACCGCTGGCACTGCCGCTGTGTATCATAATTGAAAACAACTCATACTTATAAGGGCCCTCCATAGCGTTATTATCACGGTTTTTGTCGTTTTCGTAATTATGTTCGGTACAATTTGACGACGTTGGGCCATTACTTAGAACGTCTACTCCTGAAGGAAATACACTGCTTTCATTAATTTTCTTGAACCGCATTCGCCTTAATAAAATCAACCTACCTTCGTCGTCCTCATCTGGATCATTATTTTTTGTATGATTACTGTTAGAAAGATTATTTTCACATGGAGTGTAATCATCGTCTAAAGTTCCGAAATCTATTGTTGAGCTGTCATCGGATTTCGCTAAGTTCGTGTTCTTCTCACTAATCGTAGATTCTTCGTTCGTCGTAGGCAATATGAATTGATTTAAGTTTAATACATTTGGAAAAGTGACCCTGGGATTACAAAATGAAATATGAAAATATAAAGCTTACAGAAATCGTCTCGATATATTCGGTACATAATTTCGTATTACACTTACTTGTCGTTGAGCTTAACTCTGCGAAATGTGTTAAAGTCGAAGTCGAATCTCTTCAGATGCAACGTCAAAAGATATGGAAATTTCACGAATTTCAATCCTTTGTGGGCGTCACATTTTTTATTACATTTGTCACAATGATATTGATTGTTTCCTTCTAATGTTTCATACTGTACAAATGCTCTTAAGGCTTCTTCCTATGAAAAATTATATTTTTTTGTACATTTAATTACGTACATCGCCGTGTTTGTCGAAACATACGCTTAGAAACTCACCACGCTACTATATGCTACATTACTACCAAACGGTCTTACTGGCAACGGTATATCGAGGAACGTATCTTCCCTGGACTTTTCAGTTCCACATTCCAGGCATTTAACATAATCGATCATTGTTCCTATTAACACAAAGGTCGCAAATATTTTTTAATGGTTACAATTAGATTGCGGATGTTTATGGAAGTTTCAATTTTTCTAGACTAATTTTAAGTAAGCGGTGCCAAACGAAATCCTATTTTCGTTCTATATGAATCTTTATACAAAATCAAAACTGTCTGCTCTAATTGCAAGAAATAAAAACCAAATGGAATGTTATTCCTTCCCTTAATGATTCTAATAGAGGAGAAATCATATATTGACATCTTGAATTTTTTAAATATTTCAACAATTTTTAACTTCATCTATTCAATTTTATTATAAATGCATAAAGATCCGCAGTCTAGTTATAATATAATAGTCTATAACAAAATTCGGAGTTATACCTTCGTAAAACTTGTTGATTAAATCGGCTTGTTCGGTGTTTTTAAATTTTCGTTCTAACGCTTCAAACATTACCCTGCAAAGTTCTTGAATGTCGTGTTGCTGCCAGGCTTCCGTAGAATCCCAACCGAAGCTTTTTGTTAACGCCGTAGTTTCCACAGCCGATCTTGATGATGTCTATAAATAATGCCTTATTGTGGGTCTTGTTGAAATGGAATCGTGTCAGAAATACTGATAACCATGCGTAACATATTAATACCTGTAAGTTTAAGAATAATTTTTGCAATTGATATGGAATACTAATAGTTTCATCTTTCTCCGATTCGCCTGTGTATTCCCAATTGTACAGTGCATTTCGAAATTCAGGAGTCATGTACAATGCTTGGAGTAAACTATTTAAATAACATGTCATCGCTTGGTTTACTAAACCAACGTAACCTGAAACAATAACATATAAAAATTCTAACAATGCTAAATGCATTAATACGAAACATGTTTTAGAAAAGAAGAACAATGTTACAATGAGATTCGATCGTATACCTGTTTCAGGTCTAATAGAACTTTTAAAATCAACATTATTATCTTCTTCCAATACTAATGATTGATGAAGAGATTCCGGCTGAACACAGTGTTGACCAAAGATCTCTGGCAAAGTGTCTGTTGGCCTCACAACTAAGAGTGTATATTTATATTTTACTAAGTCTTCGGTATTAGAAAAACCTACATCAATTTCTGACATAACTTTATCTTTCACTTCAGATAAGTCAATCTGATGATAATAATAAGGTATCGTTAATTTAATCGAGAAGAGTATATGTAAATGGTATAAATGAAAAATAGTAGAAATATTAACCAGTTTCCCGGGTGATCCCAGGTACAACTTAAAGTTGTCCGCCTGTATTTGATAGTGCGTTTCGATGTATTCGTACAGATTTTGAACACTGGTTGTCGAAACAAGGGTGTACGAGGAATTAGTAACATTCTTATGCACTGTTCCATGAGGTAGACAAAACTCGATTGGACATGAATGAATTATAGGACCCATGATCTGTAAATAAAGTAAATCAATAAAATACAACAGAATTTAATACAATGTTAATTTATTTCAGATCTAGAAAGGCTACTACCACAGAAAATTTCTTAAAATTCGTCTACAGAAATTGCATAAACATCCGCAGTCTACTAATTACACGTTTAAATATTAGTATAAGAATTTTTCTCTCAATCGATAGATGTACAGTTTAAAATGAATACAAAGCAAAATGTCTCTTAAATTATATTCCCTCTACTATCTTTACGTTTACAGATAGAACTGGAAACTGATCGTTATATTCCTTTGCGATTTATAGTTTGCCATTAACAAAGACTCACAATTCGGTAACATGGATACTTTTTGATGGTTAGCAAATATGTAGGCGGTATGTACGAGCATTTTATCTGAAGCGTTAATATTAGTATTATATGTATAGAAAGATTTTATTGGATTATTATACCAATAAATATTACCCTATATATTATCAGAGAGTAAAGGTAAGGTTCACTTCGAAATATTGAATTTATTATTTAGAAATAAAGTAATGGATATTTATTAGTAATTTTCAGACAAATATAATTGGCGTCGTGCCATGCTAAAGGTGGAAAACGAGTGAAATCTATGCAACACAGTGAGATACTACTCTGCACAGTATGACACAGTAAGTAAAGCCTATAGAGCCTCCAGTTATATTTAGAATGTCTAAACGAAGACTTGGAAAATGGCTCTCTTCTCCGAGATCAGAATTCTCCCCTCCTTTCCTCCTTTTCTTTCTCACTCTCTGAGAAAGACATTGCCAAATAATTGAAAGTCTATAATCATCCCACAGAAATGTGACTTTATTTTTGTTTATTTATCGCCTAATAATAGACAAGCGATCCAATGAAAATTACATCAATCCAATGTTAGTAATAACATGCTTCTGATAATCGATTTAAAATACATATCTATTTCATTTAAATATAATTAGACTGCAGATTTTATGCATTTATGACAAAAATGGGCAGCTTAAAAACATTATTAAAGAATGCAAGAAATTATTACTCGGCCTTTGTTCGTTGCAGTCGATGCAAATAATTTTGATCTCGCACAATGTTCCGTAGTCTAAATATAATAAACGATAAAAACTTCTCAGCGAACAAGATTCCAGAGAATATCGACAATGTATACGGAAACATTTCACTGGGAAATAAATCTGTTTCTATTAAGGTCCATTTATACTCAAATATATCCAATGGAATATATTCGATCGGACAAATATTCTTCAATGCACTTTACTGGAAGTATGTAGAGCTACGGTATGTGTACGTACTTCCATTAAAATGCGTTGAAGAACATCTGTTTGATCGAATACATTCCGTCAGATATATTTGAGTATAAATGGACCTTTAAATTGTTACTAGAGTAATGATCGTGTTATACGTTCGAAACTTACCTAACAGTCCTGTTTTATAGAAAATATCGTTTCTGTTGGAATAAGTTATAGGATCCAGTCCGTGTATATCAACTGATTTGTTCAGTCTAAAAGATTGAAAGTAGCGCAATGTTATTAAGCCGGTCCCAGAAAATCGGAAGAGAGTCTTGAGTTACAAGACTAACATTTGTTTAACTATCGACGGTCTCGCATGGTACGCATAAGAATTACATTCCAGTAATTACGTCTTTAAGTTCAGATTAACGGACGGGTATGGTGTTTTCATTTTCTGTGCTCGTTGCGAACGAAAACGAACTGTTCATTTTCCGATTTCCCTCGTTCGAAAATAAAGAAAGGCGGAATTCGACGATTCAAGAAATACGCGAGACACTTATTTAGAACCGTTGCGTCGGTTGCCGGGTCTTTCTGACCCAGTCAGAACGTGTTATAGCGCGTACTAAACCGCCAAGCAGCTTCCGAAACTGACTCTACGATACTCTACATTATTGTATTTCCGCGTAAATCGTCTCCAGGCTTGAATCGCTCCGACGGCGGACGGTTAAAGAGCGAAACGCGGGTGCCACTTTCAAAATCGTGTCTCGGAGGTTCTAAAGATAAAAACAACATATACTACGATGCAAACAGAAGTCACAGAAACAACGAGTCCACAAACACGAGCACAGTTTTTAATTCTTCTCGCACAATTGCCGCTGGGTTGTTTGTAAAGTGGCAAAAAACGAAGACGAACGGGCGACTTTCGCGTTTCAAAATATTTATGCGATGAAAAAGCAACAGGACGTAGACGAACAAAAATTGCGGGTATAACATAGAGAAGATCGGAATGCACTCTCGTGCCAATGGAAGCGAGTTAGAGGAGGAACGTTCCTTTTTGTTTTCGTATTGATCAGGAAAACATCGTACGTAAACGAAGCACAGAGATTTCACGGTGATATTTAACGATCTAATGGAAACGGAAACATCGGATTGATACCGTACCAGTTTGTTATCCCGACACTAACGTGAACGAACGTATCCGAAGGTCTTATGAAATGGCTGGTCGTGTAGTACATGCTGCGTCACAGTTTATATGCCTCTGAATCATCTATATTTAAATAACTCGCTCGGAAACACGAGACCACCCGTATGTTTCTTTATTCTGTGAAACCTAACCAACGTTCGTTTACGTGCACCGTTGGAAACAAAGTCAACAGCAAGATCCGATTCCTTACCGAAATCACAAATGCGCAACATTCACTTTACGCCATATTTCCTAACTGTGAACACGTTTCGCGGGTTAGTCGCTAGGTGGCTACCGAATACCAGCTGTTTTCGCAGTTACTCTAATCAGAGAGTAACTGAGAGTTCTCACGCCCGGGATTTGCCCGTGCCACTTTTGGCTGCCAATCGAGTTTAGTCCGGATCAGCTCCTACATCGACTTTTCTAGCTCGGACAAGAACCTACATCGACTTTTTGTTTCTGGCAAGAGCCCACAGCGAGTCGCTGTCAGCTACTCTCACATTGTACAAGATCTTTGACCATCATCAGAACGTTTAGTTTATATTGTTTGCTTCGCAGCACCCGTATTATGTTCCCTTCCTATCATTTTAACCTAAATGTTTTTTTCCGATTTTCGTTTCTCTCTCTCTCTCTTTAATGAAATGAAGGAAATATTTTGTATTAAATTATTTATGCAGTTATCTGCAAAAAATAATTATTCAATTAAGGTCAAATAAAAGGAAAAATTACAGAAGTAGACAGGTTATACGGAATGAATAATTTTATTTAAACAAGAAAGATCAGACAACATTTTAGATCGACTTCCAACAAATTAGAAAATGTATAAGGTACTATTTAGTAATTATTGATAGGAATGCAATAACAATTAACTAGGCGAATGCCGATGAAGTATAAACCTTTTGGCAGGCAGCTATGACAGCGACGACTATGCAAATAGGAAAATGCATTTTATTATTCACTTCGAAGGTCTTTTTTACTTTATTTAAATATAATGTATTTAAATCTACTAAAAAACACGGATTATTTATGTTTGTTTAAACAATTTTATATGCCCAAAAAATTCGGTTTATAAATTGTTTATGGACATTTATACTTTGTTTCAAAAATTGTATTTGTTTAAATAATTTAATTTACAACCATTAGACGCAGCTCGAAAATCTATCGAGTTTGGTATCATTCTAATCAGAAGAACGCCGCGAAATCTGCTGACATGATTCCGTGAAATTATTATGTGAAATAACAAGTCCAGCAATTGCATTTTGGCCGTCTCATACTGATATACCTGGCTGGCTGTAGAGTTGCCCGGCCGTGTTTATTGCACCACTAGGCCGCGGCCACAAAGCCATTGTCGCCTAGGCACCTCGTCGCCCCAGTAGAAAATAAGGAAAAGGATCTTCTAGAAGTCTACGGATCCTTTCGCGAGTACATTCACGATTACAACAACCAAGCACAGCTCGAAAGTCTATCGAGTTTGGTCTCATTCTAATCAGAAGAACGCCGCGAAATCTGCTGACATGACTCCGTGAAATAATTATGTGAAATAACAAAGTCCAGCAATTGCATTTTTGCCAACTCGTACCGATATACCTGACTGACCGTCGGGTTGCCCGGTCGTGTTTATTGCACCACTTGGCCGCGGCCACGGAGCGGTCAGAGCCGAACTTGAGAGGTCTCGGTCGTCGAGAAATGTAAACATAGCTAATCCAAATTTCCAACTTCCTTATTTTTCATTATTTTTTTAGGAGACTGCGATTACCATATTTGTGGCATTTTTCTAATGCAAAATGATACCAAACATGGTATATTTCCGATGATATTTACTTGTGTAATAGACAGTTAAAGTTTCGGGCGCGAGCAAGGATAGCGTATGGGAAAGAAAGAAACGCAGAGAGTCCTAGTCGCCAGCACATTTCAATGGCTCGCCGGCAACTGTCCTTCCTTGCGCCCGAAACTTTGATTGTCTATTACACAACTAAATATCATCGGAATTATATCATGTTTGGTATCATTTTGCATTAGAAAAATGCCACAAATATGGTAATCGCAGTCTCCTAAAAAAATAATGAAAAATAAGGAAGTTGGAAATTTGGATTAGCTATGTTTACATTTCTCGACGACCGAGACCTCTCAAGTTCGGCTCTGACCGCTCCGTGGCCGCGGCCAAGTGGTGCAATAAACACGACCGGGCAACCCGACGGTCAGTCAGGTATATCGGTACGAGTTGGCAAAAATGCAATTGCTGGACTTTGTTATTTCACATAATTATTTCACGGAGTCATGTCAGCAGATTTCGCGGCGTTCTTCTGATTAGAATGAGACCAAACTCGATAGATTTTCGAGCTGCGTCTAATGGTTGTAAATTAAATTATTTAAACAAATACAATTTTTGAAACAAAGTATAAATGTCCATAAACAATTTATAAACCGAATTTTTTGGGCATATAAAATTGTTTAAACAAACATAAATAATCCGTGTTTTTTAGTAGATTTAAATACATTATATTTAAATAAAGTAAAAAAGACCTTCGAAGTGAATAATAAAATGCATTTTCCTATTTGCATAGTCGTCGCTGTCATAGCTGCCTGCCAAAAGGTTTATACTTCATCGGCATTCGCCTAGTTAATTGTTATTGCATTCCTATCAATAATTACTAAATAGTACCTTATACATTTTCTAATTTGTTGGAAGTCGATCTAAAATGTTGTCTGATCTTTCTTGTTTAAATAAAATTATTTATTCCGTATAACGTGTCTACTTCTGTAATTGTTCCTTTTATTTGACCCTAATTGAATAATTATTTTTTGCAGATAACTGCATAAATAATTTAATATAGAATATTTCCTTCATTTCATGAAAGAGAGAGAGAGAGAGAGAGAGAGACGAAAATTGGAAAAAAACATTTAGGTAAAAATTGTTTGATCGTAAGGGAACATAATACGGGTGCTTCGAAGCAAATGGAAGCAAACAATATACACTGAACGTTCTGATCATGGCCAAAGTTGATGTAGAATCTCGTCCGGTGTGAGAGTCGCTGACAGCGCCTCGCTGTAGGCTCTTGCCAGAAACAAAAAGTCGATGTAGGTTCTTGTCTGGGGTAGAAAAGTCGATGTAGGAGCTGATCCAGGCTAAGCACTAGACTAGGGGGCAGCACTATAATGGGCACGGGCAAATCCCGGGCGTGAGCACTCTCATGTACTCTCTGTCAGAGTGGTCCACTTGGGTCCACTGTCCGGTGGTTCGCCGGTGATCAAGTTTGAGCGCGCACGCCTAAGGAAGTTGACTCTGTGAATATAACCGCGGGAAAATTTACACGTTTCAGCTAATGTCGAAATGTATATTCAAGCTATGGAAATCTCGGAATTTCTTTACTACGGACCATGAAGTAAGAGTACGGTATTGCCTCGAATGCTGTCCAACAGGCGTACTCTAGGCAGACAACGTTTGCATACAAGAATTGTTTTGATAGATATAGTCTAGACACAATAAATTTCTACAATCTACAGAAATAATAAATTTCTCTGTGATTTGTATCGAATAAATTAACGCGCGCGAATGTTCTTGTTGTATAAGTTATTCTGTATCTGGAATTCTATTGCCTATTTTTACACAAAAATGAGATGGTCGGATAGTCAAGGGAGTGCTGGTTAACATCGTTAGCAAAAGGAATTGTTATAAACATTGAACAGCCAGAAATAATAATTTTATCTGTGAATTGTATCGAATAAATTAACGCGCGCGAATGTTTTTGTTTTATAAATTATTCTGTATCTGGAATTCTATTGCCTATTTTTACAAAAAAATGAGATGGTAGGATAGTCAAGGGAGTGTTGGTTAACATCGTTAGCAAAAGGAATTGTTATAAACATTGAACAGCCAGAAATAATAATTTTATTGAATTGTATCGAATAAATTAACGCGCGCGAATGTTCTTGTTTTATAAGTTATTCTGTATCTCGGAATCTATTGCCAATTTTTACAAAAAAATTAGACGGTAAGATGGTCAAGAGAGTGGTTGTGGACATCGTTGGCAAAAGGAATTGTTATAAACATTGAACAGCCAGAAATAATAATTTTATCTGTGAATTGTATCGAATAAATTAACGCGCGCGAATATTTTTGTTTTATAAGTTTTTCTATATCTCGGAATCTATTGCCAATTTTTACAAAAAAAATAGACGGTAAGATGGTCAAAAGAGTGGTTGTGGACATCGTTGGCAAAAGGAATTGTTATAAACATTGAACAACCAGAAATAACAAATTTATTGAATTGTATCGAATAAATTAACGCGCGCGAATATTTTTGTTTTATAAGTTTTTCTATATCTCGGAATCTATTGCCAATTTTTACAAAAAAATTAGACGGTAAGATGGTCAAGAGAGTGGTTGTGGACATCGTTAGCAAAAGGAATTGTTATAAACATTGAACAGCCAGAAATAATAATTTTATTGAATTGTATCGAATAAATTAACGCGCGCGAATATTTTTGTTTTATAAGTTTTTCTATATCTCGGAATCTATTGCCAATTTTTACAAAAAAAATAGACGGTAAGATGGTCAAAAGAGTGGTTGTGGACATCGCTGGCAAAAGGAATTGTTATAAACATTGAACAACCAGAAATAACAAATTTATCAATAATTATTAACTCGGCGATCGAAGTCGGCCGATAGCAGACGGAGCGGGGAGGGAGGACTCGCGGCCCGCGAGTCGCGGCCCGCGGGAGCGCGCAGTCAGTCTCAGTCAGTCGGACCGGCGGAGTCGACGGGAGCGGACGCGGACCGAGCGTGCTCCGGTAAGTTCAACTAAAATACTCTTCAATACTTATTTCGTTTATTCTTGGTCCACATTCAACTCTTCACGCAAGTATTATCAATTTTTATCTCTGCTATTCTAATTGGAATTTCCATCGACGAAGAAACATTCACTCTTCGCTGTTCCAACAATCTATATTTCTGATTTGGATTTGATTCTTTAAAATGCTTCAACTGATGAGAAAGACAGGGTTCTATTTATTTCAGTGTCGTGCAATTTTTATTGCGATACGTTCTTCGATGAAGAAATTTATCGGATCATTTTCCGTGCAAGCGAGATCATAATAATTGTAACTAATAATAATTCGACCGGTTTAGCGAGTAACGTCACTCGCGTATGGGACCGCGAGTGAGCAGAAGTGTCCACCTTCACTCAACTATCATCACCAATTATTATTTCGAATATTTTAATTGGAATTTTCGTCGAAAAAGGTTCCAGTTGCGTGCTCTTTCACCTGCTTCTGTTGGTAGAATTGACACTTGCGTGTCTAATTTCCCGATTTGATCTGAAATTGATGCTCTTCCGATCGGAGGTCCCTCAGGGGCTCGCTCGCGGATGGGGCCGCGGGCGAGTACGGGGACTCGCGTCCCCGGGGCTACCCGAATCGCCTATAGGTCGACTCGCACTCGTGTGTGAGGTTATTTGGGCTCTCGTGAGCTGGCCTCAGTATTTGTTGTGAAGGGCTCTAAGGTCTGCACTCGTGTTCTGCATTTTGTTTTGTTCTAGTCACTTCGTGGTATTCGCACTCGTTTGCGGAGTTGGTTTGGGCTCTCGTGAGCTGGTTTTACATTTGCTCTGTTCAGCGGATACCACGTTTGCACTCGTGTGCGGGATTATGTTCTGTGTCTAATTACTATTAGTCTGTTTCAGTTAGAACAGACCAAGAAGAGGACACACCACGAAGACTGAAGACCGGAAGACTGCGTCGTATAGTTAAGTTGCGTTAGTTACTAAGATGTTTAGATGTATCGTCGTTGTAAATACGTCGAGTAATTATCGCCTAAACTTTACTTTGCTCGTTTTTTTAGTGTTTTACTCCGACATAGTCTTCAACTATGTCGGACTCTTTGCTCGTAAGTAGTATGTGCCAGATTAATTGGTACGGGAGTTCGCGATAAATTGTTTTAATGGGGGGGTCGAGACGCGTTGATTCGCTCTTTAGCACGCTCCCGTAAAAATTTTCCATCCATGTCCGTCTCTGGCGGCAGGTGGTTGGAGTTGTTGGTATCGGTGTCGAACTCCTCTCGACCATCGCGTTAACGTAGTTTTTCTCTTTGAAAGAATCAGAGCCTTCTTCTCTGATTCACACCTTTAGCTCTGCGATAATTACTCGACGTATCTGCGTAAATTAGTACAAGTTTCGTCGTTGTTAGAAAGGGAGCCAGAAGGAATATTGCATTCGTTCTGACTCCCTTTCCGGGTCTCTTGTGCAGCAACCTCCTCGTGGTGAGACCTGGGCAATCGGCATTATCCTCTATTCGTAAGAACTTCTACTCTTACGAATAAAGGATAATGTCGAGCTAATAGCTGCACATTTGCAATTTTCGAATAATTTTTTGAATTTTACTTTACTTTCAGCTAGCTTGCATCCGGCCATCGGTACATCGCTGCTGGCTTCGTATACCCTTGGCCCATCTTCGGTTTGTTACTTCGAAGTACTTGGTGAGTCAGCGAACATGACAATTACTATTTCTAATTTTCCAAGTGTTCAAATAGATACTTTCACAAGGTTCTCTTTGAAAAATTTTCACACCTTGTTCGAAATTGGCATTCCTCCGATCGGAGGTCCCTCAGGGGCTCACTCACGGGTGGGGCCGTGAGTGAGTACGGGGACTGGCGTCCCCGGGGCTACCCGAATCGCCAATAGATTAGGTCGTATTCGTGTCCGGTTTTCGTTTGGTTCTCTTGAACTAACCTCAGGTTTGCTCCCGTGAGCGGGTGTTAGGTTTGGCTCTCGTGAGCTGGTTTCAGATTTGCTCTCTTGAGCGGGAATTTCGTTTGCACTCGTGTGCGGGATTATGTTTGCACTCGTGTGCGGGATTATGTTTTGTGTCTAATTACTATTAGTCTGTTTCAGTTAGAACAGACCAAGAAGAGGACACACCACGAAGACTGAAGACCGGAAGACTGCGTCGTATAGTTAAGTTGCGTTAGTTACTAAGATATTTAGATGTACCGTCGTTGTAAATACGTCGAGTAATTATCGCCTAAACTTTACTTTGCTCGTTTTTTTAGTGTCTTACTCCGACATAGTCTTCAACTATGTCGGACTCTTTGCTCGTAAGTAGTATGTGCCAGATTAATTGGTACGGGAGTTCGCGATAAATTGTTTTAATGGGGGGGTCGAGACGCGTTGATTCGCTCTTTAGCACGCTCCCGTAAAAATTTTCCATCCATGTCCGTCTCTGGCGGCAGGTGGTTGGAGTTGTTGGTATCGGTGTCGAACTCCTCTCGACCATCGCGTTAACGTAGTTTTTCTCTTTGCAAGAATCAGAGCCTTCTTCTCCGATTCACACCTTTTGCTCTGCGATAATTACTCGTCGTATCTGCGTAAATTAGTAAAAGTTTCGTCGTTGTTAGAAAGGGAGCCAGAAGGAATATTGCATTCGTTCTGACTCCCTTTCCGGGTCTCTTGTGCAGCAACCTCCTCGTGGTGAGACCTGGGCAATCGGCATTATCCTTTATTCGTAAGAACTTCTAGTTTCTTACGAATAAAGGATAATGTCGAGCTAATGGCTGCACATTTACAATTTGTGAATAATTGTTTGAATTTGACTTTATTTCCAGCTAGGTTGCATTCGGCCATCGGTACATCGATGCTTGCCTCGTTTACCCTCGGCCCATAATCAGTTTGTCACTTCGAAGTATGGACTCGTTCAATCAGCGAACATGACCATTACTAGTTCTGCATTTCCAAGTGTTCATATCGGAACTTTGACAAGTTTTTCTTTGAGAAGTGTTCACATCTTGTTCGAAATTGGTGTTCCTCCGATCGGAGGTCCCTCAGGGGCTCGCTCACGTGTGGGGCCGTGAGTGAGTACGGGGACTGGCGTCCCCGGGGCTACCCGAATCGCCTATAGATTAGGTCGTATTCTTGTTCGGGGTTAGTTTGGTTCTCTTGAAGTGATCTTAGATTTGCTCTCTTGAGCGGGTGTTAGATTTGCACTCGTGTGCGGGGTAAGTTTGGCTCTCGTCAGCTGGTTAGATTCGCACTCTCGTGTGGGTTTAGTTTGGCTGTCGTGAGCTGGTTTTAGGATTGCTCTATTGAACTGGTGTTAGGTTTGCACTCGTGTGCGGAATTATGTTTTGTGTCTAATTGTTTTTAGTCTGTTTCAGCTAGAATACACCAAGAAGAGGACACACCACGAAGACTGAAGACCGGAAGACTGCGTCGTATAGTTAAGTTGCGTTAGTCATTAAGTTATTAAGATGTTGTATCGTCGTTGTAAATACGTCGAGTAATTATCGCCTTAACTTCACTTTGCTCGTTTTCTTAGTGTTTTACTCCGACATAGTCTTCAACTATGTCGGACTCTTTGCTCGTAAGTAGTATGTGCCAGATTAATTGGTACGGGAGTTCGCGATAAATTGTTTTAATGGGGGGGTCGAGACGCGTTGATTCGCTCTTTACCACGCTCTCGTAAAAATTTTCCATCCATGTCCGTCTCTGGCGGCAGGTGGTTGGAGTTGTTGGTATCGGTGTCGAACTCCTCTCGACCATCGCGTTAACGTAGTTTTTCTCTTTGCAAGAATCAGAGCCTTCTTCTCCGATTCACACCTTTTGCTCTGCGATAATCACTCGTCGTATCTGCGAAAATTAGTACAAGTTTCGTCGTTGTAAGAAAGGGAGCCAGAAGGAATATTGCATTCGTTCTGACTCCCTTTCCGGGTCTCTTGTGCAGCAACCTCCTCGTGGTGAGACCTGGGCAATCGGCATTATCCTCTATTCGTAAGAACATCTAGTCTCTTACGAATAAAGGATAATGTCGAGCTAATAGCTGCACATTTGCAATTTTCGAATAATTTTTTGAATTTTACTTTACTTTCAGCTAGCTTGCATCCGGCCATCGGTACATCGATGCTTCGTTCCTTTACCCTGGCCTCATCTTCAGTTCGCTATTTCCAAGTATTTGTTCAGCCAGTGAACGTGATTATTTTGATTTCTGATTTTATAAGTGTTCACTTCGGAACTCTCACAAGTTCCACTTCGAAAAATTTTCACATCTTGTTCGAAATTGGTGTTCCTCCGATCGGAGGTCCCTCAGGGGCTCGCTCACGGATGGGGCCGTGAGTGAGTACGGGGACTGGCGTCCCCGGGGCTACCCGAATCGCCTATAGATTAGATCGTATTCTTGTTCGGAGTTAGTTTGGTTCTCTTGAAGTGATCTTAGATTTGCTCTCGTGAGCGGGTGTTAGATTTGCACTCGTGTGCGTTTGGCTCTCGTCAGCTGGTTAGATTCGCACTCTCGTGGGGGTTTAGTTTGGCTCTCATGAGCTGGTTTCAGGATTGCTCTATTGAACTGGTGTTAGGTTTGCACTCGTGTGCGGAATTATGTTTTGTGTCTAATTGTTTTTAGTCTTTTTCAGCTAGAATACACCACGAAGACTGCGTCGTAGAGTTAAGTTGCGTTAGTCATTAAGTTATTAAGATGTTGTATCGTCGTTGTAAATACGTCGAGTAATTATCGCCTTAACTTCACTTTGTTCGTTTTAGTTTTGACTACGACATAGTCTTCAACTATGTCGGACTCTTTGCTCGTAAGTAGTATGTGCCAGATTAATTGGTACGGGAGTTCGCGATAAATTGTTTTAAGGGGGGGTCGAGACGTGTTGTTTCGCTCTTTACCACGCTCTTGTAAAAATTTTCCATTCATGTCCGACTCTGGCGGCAGGTGGTTGGAGTCGTTGGTATTGTAGTCGAACTCCTCTCGACCATCGCGTTATCCCAGTTTTTCTCTTTGAAAGAATCAGAGCCTTCTGCCTGATTCGCCTTTGGTCCCCGTGGTTCGGAGACTTCTTCTCCGGTTCACACCTTTTGCTCCGCGATAATTACTCGACGTATCTGCGTAACTTAGTTTAAGTTTCGTCGTTGTAAGAAAGGGAGCCAGAAGGAATATTGCATTCGTTCTGACTCCCTTTCCGGGTCTCTTGTGCAGCAACCTCCTCGTGGTGAGACCTGGGCAATCGGTATTATCCTTTATTCGTAAGAACTTCGGATAGTATCTTTATTCGTAAGATACTAGAAGTTCTTACGAATAAAGGATAATATCGAGCTAATAGCTGCACACTTAGAATTTGCGTTAGTATAATAGTATAATGTAAATTAATATCCACGATTATTTCAAATCTATTCCCTTCCATAACATGTTGCAATGTCACGTTCCCTCAGAACAAAATACATCACCCAAGCTTGTTCATTTGATTTTTGTATCAACGCGATTGATATTGCTACGAGCCTCGAGCTACTTATTTTTCTGTCACTTTTCCCAATGTCTATGTAACCGTCGTGTGCTAATTCTGTCTGTTTCTGTTCTTAGCGCTTCAATATGCAGGAAGATACTCGTCTCTGATGCAAAATTTCATGAAGTTCACGTTGCTTCGAATAAAAATTTGCTGCCGTATCCTTGGAAGCAGCTATAGCTTTTCTGTTCTTTTTAAGGATGTGGGGGAAAAGTTAAAAAACCTGACCACACCCGGGACCATCAATGAATTTCCTCTCCTAATTGCCCGAGATTAGATGGCGGGGGGCCCTGCTGTTCGCATTTCTCCTCCCGCACTTCTCGAAGTCTCGCCACGAAGCCTGTTCTTTGCTTTTAATTGGCTATCTGGGTACCTACATTCGTATTCGCATGAACATTTGTACCTACGTCACCGCAATCCTGCCAGACATCTTCGTTTCATCTCGTCACGATACACATTGAATATAATGATAATAAAAATGATAATATTGATAATAATAATATTGTAATCTTTTAATGGAAAATAAAGGATATTATTTATAATAATTAATGTGTTCTTCTTTCTTCCCTACCCTGTACAAGAATATGCGATAGTAGAATTACATTAACATCTTCGGAAATTTTAAGTAAAGTAAGACTATTTAAATCCGACAAAACTTAAGATTTGTAATAAGAGAATATTAGTTAACAATTTTCGGCCGCCTGGCTCGATGTTGATTTGTTCTACTAAATTTTCAAAATTTTTCGAGCGTCTGGCTTGCCGTTGACTCGTACTACTGAATTTCGGATACCTCCTTCGATATCATGTTTTCCTAATACGAAGTACAATTTTCCAGGTTTTCGAAAATTTTCGATGATTTTCATCTGGCTGACTAGTCATTGAGTTGTACTACTGTTTCTCGAAAATTTTCGGGCGTCTGACTTGTCGTTGACTTCTACTACTGAAATATCGGATACCTCCTTGGATATCATGTTCTCCTAATACACAGTTCAATTAATGAGGTTTTCGAAAAATTTCCGAATAATTCAGTTTCAGTAGTACAAGTCAACGGCAAGCCAGACGTTCGAAAATTCAGTAGTACTAGTCAACGGCAAGTCAGACAGCCCAAAATCGGCGAAAATGTTCAGAAATCTCGAAAATTGAACTTTGTATTAGGAGAACATGATGTCGAAGGAGGTATCCGAAATTCAGTAGTACAAGTCAACGGCAAGGCAGACGCTCGAAAATTCAGTAGTACTAGTCAACGGCAAGTCAGACGGCCCAAAATCGGCGAAAATTTTCAAAAATCTCGAAAATTGAACTTAGTACTAGGAGAACATGATGTCCAAGGAGGTATCCGAAATTCAGTAGTACAAGTCAACGGCAAGCCAGACGCTCGGAAAATTTCGAAAATTCAGTAGTACAAGTCAACGACAAGTCAGACGGCCCAAAATTGGCGAAATTTTCAAAAATCTCGAAAATTGAACCATGTATTAGGAGAACATGATGTTGAAGGAGGTATCCGAAATTCAGTAGTACAAGTCAACGGCAAGGCAGAAGCTCGAAAATTCAGTAGTACAACTCAATGACTAGTCGGCCAGATGAAAATCGTGGAAAATTTTCAAAAACCTCGAAAATTGAACTTTGTACTAGGAGAACATGATATCTAAGGAGATATCCGAAATTCAGTAGTACAAGTCAATGACAAGTAAAACGACCGATAATATCCTCGATTTCGGTTCCCCTTCAGATGGTAACCCTCTTAACAATTTTCGGTTCCCCTTGAAAAGGCAACCCGCTCAACAATTTTCGGTTCCCCTTGAAAAGGCAACCCGCTTAACAATATCCGATTCCCCTTGAGAAGGCAACCCGCTTAACAATTGTCGGTTCCCCTTGAAAAGGCAACCCACTTAACAATTTTCGGTTCCCCTTGAAAAGGCAACCCGTTTAACAATTTCTGATTCTCCTTGAAAAGGCAACCCGCTTAACAATTTTCATTTCCCCTTGAGAAGGCAACCCGCTCAACAATTTTTGGTTCCCCTTGAAAAGGCAACCCGTTTAACAATTTCTGATTCCCCTTGAGAAGGCAACCCGTTTAACAATTTCTGATTCTCCTTGAAAAGGCAACCCGCTTAACAATTTTCATTTCCCCTTGAGAATGCAACCCGCTTAACAATTTTCATTTCCCCTTGAGAAGGCAACCCGCTCCTCATTTTTCAGTTCCCCTTGAGAAGGTAATCTGCTCAGCTTTTTAGGACGAGACAATCTACCAAACTATTCTATATAATAGGAAGATAATATATGTAATATATCCTATATAATATCGTATATAGTAAGTAGAATGTAATATATCCTATATCTCGTCTGTGATACTATTCTCGTAGGTGGTGGAACCGTTAGCGATGCGGTATTGCAGATCACTGTAAGTTCCACGTTATCCCCGCGTCCACTCGCGCCCACTTACTGGTACCGCTTCATACAGTGGTGCGTTATGGCTAGTTGGAGCCCTCTGACATTTTTTATGAGAAAAACGTAGAATTTGGAACTTGGATCTTGGTTTGTGTTCGGGGCTCCCTGTTGCTTCGGGCCCCGGGCATTTGCCCAAGTTGTCCATAGGGTAATGTGCCACCGGTTGCATAACAAAGGTGCTGACAGTTTTTAATAGTATCAAGTTGGTGCTTTAAGAGTCTCTCATCGGTGATACGGTAATTGCGTCAAATTCCACCGTATCGATCGGACCTAATATCATGAGAGTGCGATAATGCTTTAATTTTCTCACATTTGCTTCACGTAATATCCCACAGGTAGCTCTGGCATCGCCGATTACACGCTGTCGAATAAAAATCCACAGCATACACCTGGAAATTAGAATTCGGGCAGTAAGTAAACGTTTTAGCAACGACGAGTCGCCGAAATTTCGATTCACCGAGATTGTACGTAAAAATAAATTTTCACCATTGAAAACATTTAATGCTGTCGACAACGAAATTTATCGTGTAATTATTTCATCGAGACGCGCAATGTACTTCTATACTAAGATACATTATTTTCGAAAACAAGTGTAATAGTGGAAGAAGGATGGAACGATAGAAAGGAACTAAAAGGGTGATGGCGAGGTTGGCGATGACGAAGGTAGGGGCAGGGGGAGATGGAAGCTAGCGTGAATATTTTTACCCAAGCCTGTTAACTACACTCTGTTATTTTATCTCACGTACACAGTTTTTCCAGCACTACCACGCAGCAGCGCAGGAATATAAGTTTTAAGGCGTGTTTTGATAGCGTCAGGGTGTGTCAGCCGGGGCTTCCTACCTAATGGATCACTTCTTCGTTTATTCGTACATACTTCTTGAAGTGTGTGACCCCATGATACCTACAGATCCTTCGGCACCACAAATATCACCGATTAATTCTATCGTTTCGTTATCCCAGATTTCGCGAAATTATTCTATTAATTGTACTCAACCCCTTGTCGTATTTCGACGAGTCACACACGATGAAGTCTAACGAACGCGAACGTTATGCCTTTCTTCTTAGATTAAACGAAAGATTCATATCGTGATAAAATATAAGTTTTCTCTTCTACGGCTTGGGGATAAGTTTGAATCGTTGTGACGGCAAGGGGTTGAAACAGTGAAATAATTATACGTTTCAGCTGAATAAATAGGCATTTCCGTTTTCTTTCTTAAATTAGTTTCAAGTTTGTTCGTTAACGCGACGATAATGGTAATTGGATTTTTGCATTAATTTTTAGGAATCTTTTCCGAGAAACCACAGAGAAGTTTGCAAGAAGATCAATTTTATAAAATGGGAAACTGGAACACCCCTCAATCTGTTATCGAAAGAAGTTACACCGAACACAGCGGAAATGTCTTCGAAACAACAATGATCCAGGTGGGATCCTGGATCGTTCGGGAGGTTTATCGTAAACGGCAGGAATCAGTGACAATGGGAGTCGCGCCGTTAATCCATTCGGGACTTCGACCCGGGATAAACAAACGGGATCGAATAATTTGTTTTTGTACGCCACCTAAGTAGTCAACTATCTGGCACGCGAGTCTTGCACCGCGGCTCATAGTAGTCGAAAGACAGTGAGTGAAAGAGAACTAACGGGGGTAGACAGAGAAACGGAAAGGGAGGGAAGGGGTAGAGAGGCTGAGGCCGTGAAAGAGGATCGCAGCATAGTTCAAAGACTAGGCGACAAAATCAATTATTTTGTTAAACAACAAGCGATGTTGTGTTAGGTTTGCCAAAATAACCAAAACAATACCGTGGCTCATGGTGGGTCGCGCGTACGCCACTGCGCCGGTTCATTCAGCCCACCTCGTACAGTTTCCATTCATCGGTAAACGTGGGACTCATCGACGGTCATTAATTAGTACACAGCGGATTTTATGCGTTCACGAATAGGTGCGATTTAAGACGGTAAAAGTATTACAAGAATTTAAGCGTATTTACTTACCAGTATTGTGAATAATACGACATTTAATATTTTATTCTAATCAACTGTACTAACAGTTGGCGTGTATTCATAGAAATCGAAAGGAAATTATTTCATAGTTATCAGTGAATTTTTTTAGTGCGTTTTGAACTCGGTTTAATTTTTTAAATAAAGTTTTTGCATTTACGCATAGGTGAAAAGTATCGCTAAATTTTCAAATTTTGTGCTCATCGCGCAACCTGACGGCTTCGTGAGATTTTGATTCTGTCATTAGGGCGTCGACTTTTTCCGTATGGGGCGTTTTCGATTTCGAAAAAACTGTTCTTTTTCTCGATCCGGTCTATCATACGCGCGTCGAAAGAGACGGCAGGGACGAAGTCGACGAATGACAGTGTCCTCGCGTGTCTTCCTCGCGTAGTTGAGGTATTGTACACGAAGAGGAACAGAGAGGTTGGTCCTCTGTCGCCGCGTTTTTACAGCCAACAAAAATATTGTTTCACGTAAATACGCGACGAACCACTTTCATCTCTTCCTTTTCACACCTTTTAAGCGGTAAGCCTGCTATATGGTGGAGTAGCCTAATTTGGACCAACACCGTATATTTAGAGAAAGAAAAACATTCCAAGAGGTAATAATAGTTGGTTGGTTGATTATATGCATGGACATAATTATTAGTTGATCGTAGACATCGGATTTTATGCATTTATGACAAAAATCGGCAGCTCTAATTTAACCTACCGAAAAAGCTTATTAATAGGATTTTCAATAATTGTGCTGTTCAAAAAGAAAGCATAGAAATTTTCTTTTAATTTTTTTATTAGACAAACGTAATAAGAGTTAATAACAAAGTGTTCGTACACTTTTTCGAATGGAATAAACTTTTTACAATTGTACCAAACGGCCTGATTTTTTATAATCAATTAAAAAGAAACGCTTTTTTTATTCTTGCATGTAACCTTGTAAACAATAATTTTTTAGAAAATCTTTTCTGCATATCATTTCATAAACCAATGCTTCTAATTAATTTATAGAAAAGTTATTCCATTTGAAAAAGTGTACGAACACTTTGTACACCCACTGTACAGTCCTCGATAGATGTTCTCGCACGCTACCGATTACCAGCTGATCGGTCTCTGGGAAGCCCATCGCACGTAGCGTTCACGTAGCAGCGTGTACACGTAGAGGGAGAGCCGCAAGAGCGAACGTTGTTATTACAGATGCCACTCGTTCGGGATCCTGGCGTATATTTCAGGCACAAAGAAGCCTCCTTCCAATCCGGAAGAGTGACGCCTAATTTTCGGGATCGCGTGTTCGTGCTTTTCTGAAAAACGGCCGAGGGATCCGCGATACCGACGTTATCGGTAATAAAGATACACGAAGATACAATTCGAAAACAAGCGACAACAAGATCGGGAACAACTGTCGATGCAGTATTTGCAAGATATTTAAACAAAATTGAATCGAGAATATTTATATCATATTTTAGATACTACAAGCCATTTGTTTCGATGATATAATCGTAGAAAACGATAATGAACGATCAAAATTTGCGACGCAAAGAAGGAGAGCGTATAGGAAATACTATGTAATAATAATAATTTGCTTTATTTCAGCCTTACAGCTAAGAAATTTGACTTGGTTTACATAAACCTATCTGTACAAAGCTATCTTATTACAGTCATTCGGTCCATACATTCTCTCAATTCATTTCCATGTCTCACACATTTTTACCCTATCCTACTCTTTTAATATCCCAATTATCCCTAACCCCCTTAATTTTCTTAATTCCGTACTTATCGTTTCCCTCCCTAACTTCTGCGTTTTTGGTTTGGCCCTCTCTCTGGTTTATTTATGCTCTCTTTTCTCTCTTTTTCCTCAACTTCTCCAACCACTCTTCGGAAATGCTATGTACCGTGTCTCTTTCTTTCCTATACGAACACTTTCCGTTTCGACAAAGTTCTCGCCCGAAACTTGGGAAGAATGTATCGAGTGCCTGTTCCCGTAGGAGCGAAGCCGACGCGTTCGAGGCGACATCGAAGCCATTGGTCGAGGGATCGCGTAGGAGTCGCAGGATTGCCGTCGCATCTCGGCGTGTCGGTGAATGGTCCCTCGTTATTTATTCAACGCTCATTCCCGTAATTTTCGCCGGTCGGTGGACAATAAAAAGACAAACAGGCGGCCGGAGGTGGCGAACAGTTGTCACGGCTGTCGTGAATGGTCCGTGAGAGGTGGGGCCCCGAAGGGGAGGGATTTTTCACGAGCCTGCAGAAACGAGACAGCCACTGAATCGGCCAATTGTTCGATCGTTTCGCACTGTTATTTTTATAATTCACTGTATCCTCGATCTTTCTGCCGGCGCTCTCGTGGCGGCGGCGTGCCGTGTTGTTTTTATTGGCCGCGTTTAGGGAACGGATCGGGCGAGACTGTACTCTGCTGGCCTGTCGAAGAGAGAGAGACAGAGAGAGAGAGAGAGAGAGAGAGAGAGAGAGAGAGAAAGAGGGATGGAACGGTGGGAACGGGGTGTTGTTTCATCCCTCCTGGCAGCCCCGTCTGTTCTGTCCCGGAGAGAGCACCTACATTCTAGCGACCAAACTAAGCCAGAGCTAGGATAGGTCGGTCTAGGGGAAGAAAGATACGGTTTCGAGGGACGGAGAGGAAAAAGAGAACACGATGAAGAAACAGAGAAGACAGAGACGCGAAGAGGTGCGCGAGTTAGGGGGTTGACAATGCCACAGTCATCCAATGTTATTTCAGCACGAATTCCGTCCCTCCTCTTCTTCCCTCCTCCTTTATCTCGTTCCTTTTCTTAAGCCGTCTCATTCCCTCTTCCCATCTTCTCTGTCATTCTGCTTCCTTTCCTTCCCTCTCTCTCTCTCTCCCTCTCTCTGTCGCCCTTCTATCCACTTCGTCGTCTTCCTTTCTTTCCCCAACACGACGTCCCCGACACACGGTCTGCTTCGTCCAATGCGAAAGAAAACATCCCTAGCCCCGCAATTATTGCTTTCCCGGATTCTTCGCGAGCATTATCGTCGCATGACGGCGATGACAGTTATGGGCCATCCTCAACGACTTTCTGATAGACGCGTCTCAACGATGGCTGACAGCCCACGACTGTATTCGTAGCATTCCCCAATCAAACGCGGTGAAACGTGTCGATAGCCATGGTTCTCCTTTCGCGGATTGATCTTGAAACATTCTGGAAAGAAAATCGCATTTGTTAGAACCACTTGCAGAAAGTATACAAATATTCATGCGTCACTTTCAATCCTTTGCAATTACTACAATTTTCATTTCACAGAAAAATCCTCAGTCTACTTATCATTTTTGTGCAAATTACTAATCAAACACAGTCTACTAAATATGAATTCTAGGACAATCTCTTTTCTTCTGGGACAATTTTTTGCAACTAATACGGACAATTTTCACGTTACAGAAAAATTCTCAGTCTACTTCTCATTTTTGTGCAAATTACTAATCAAGCACAGTCTACTAAATATGAATTCTAGGACAATCTCTTTTCTTCTGGGACAATTTTTTGCAACTAATACGGACAATTTTCACGTTACAGAAAAATTCTCAGTCTACTTATCATTTTTGTGCAAATTACTAATCAAGCACAATCTATTAAATACGAATCCTACTCCTTTCCCCTAGGCGAAAATCAAGTTCCATAGCATCCACTGTAAAAACGATATTCAGTCGTTCGTTGATAAAGACATCGAAGTAATTTTTAGACCTCTAGACTCGTTTCATTCTGCCGTTTCGATGGTCTAATCCTTCGCTGTCGATCGGCGTTCTAGAATTTAACGAGATCCCTCTACCTTGGATGCCGACGTTTTCCTTCTTTCCAGCGGCATTCCTCAAATTTTCTCCCGCTTTTCGCGGCACCCTCCCCCCGAGCTTCCCTTCGCGTTGCACGCGAGTACACGAACGCCTACTCGCCTCGGCGAAGTCAAAGAGAGATAAAATCTATAAATATGTGGGAGGCGCACGCGACCCATTCCAGTGTTTGTTCAACCAGGAATAACCTCCGTTTCTTCATCGTGCGCCGAACCCCGAGAAGAGGCTGGTTTTGTGGCTTGACGCAAGCCTAATCCGGGGTGATGTTTCGTTAACCACCTCCGGCCGCGCGGCTGTCGAATCTTCTCGTTCTACTTATTGGTCGGATCTCGCGAAATTCATCCCGAACAGCCGGGAATCACAGAAAAATCATTCCTGTAACTCTGAGAGATAAATGGTTACGATATCTTCGAAACGCGAGACGATCCAGAGTCTCTTGTATACAAACAGTATGTTTAAATTCTTCGAATGTTAATACTGTCTTAAATTACACCTACTCATTTTTGTCATAAATCCATAAATATCCGCAGTCTACGCATTACCCGCCGGAAATGATGTCGTAATTTTTAAAAGTTTGCGATCCATTCCGCCGTCTATCGATTTCAAAGGGGTACGCCGTCGCCATTGCTATGACATCAAGAATCAAAATTCATTTGATTTTATACATTCGAATAAGAATCAATTTTTAGAATTTCCATTACAATGGACCATTTAATTTCTGTGCTTCGCACTTGTCTTAATATTTTTATGGTGTATTCACCGTCTGACGATTTCAAAGGGGTATCATATCGCCATTGTTACGATTATCGCTATGAATAAAAAATTATTTTGTACTTTCATATAATATATTAGAATTTCATACATTTGTACTAGAATTTACCATTTTATTTCTGCTCTTCGCACTAGTCTGAATATTTTTATGATCTATTCACCGGCTAACAATTTCGAAGGGGTACGATGTCGACATGACTACGGTTATCGCTATCAATAAAAATTCATTTTGTACTTTCATATAATACATTGGAGTTTTATAGATTTGTACTAGAATTGACCATTTTATTTCTGCTCTTCGCACTAGTCTTAATATTTTTATGATGTATCCACCGGCTAACAATTTCGAAGGGGTACGATGTCGACATGACCACGGTTATCACTATCAATAAAAAATTATTTTGTACTTTCATATAATACATTGGAGTTTCATACATTTGTACTAGAATTGACCATTTTATTTCTGCTCTTCGCACTAGTCTGAATATTTTTATGATGTATCCACCGGCTAACAATTTGGAAGGGGTACGATGTCGACATGACTACGGTTATCACTATCAATAAAAAATTATTTTGTACTTTCATATAATACATTGGAGTTTTATAGATTTGTACTAGAATTGACCGTTTTATTTGTGTTCTTCGCACTAGTCTTAATATTTTTATGATCTATTCACCGGCTAACAATTTCGAAGGGGTCGCGATCACTGTGGCTCTCGAGAAAGTAGAATCCGCCAGTCGAAGGCAGACGCGAGAGGCGAGTTCCTCGAAGAGGCGCGGAAATCCGGTCACAGGTCGCGCGTGTCTTTCCGAAAAAATATATTTTCAGCATGACGGCGATCAAGGTTCCCGGTATAAACGATGATTCGGTCCAGGGAATGACGTATACGCCCGGGCTTCGTAGCAAGCACCACTTTAATGGAGACACGTGTCCGCGGGTATTTTAGATCGTCGGTGGCACGATGATGAAGAGAACGACGACGTTCGAGGAAGATTGATGAGGTGTGTTTACCGCTAACTAATTCCCGTCTGCTCCCGACTCCCGTCTACCTAACTAACTTTTGACAACGGCGGAACGAGAACTCTCTCTCCGCTTCCATGGGGGAAAGAGGGAGAGAGAGAGAACTTCCCCTAAAGTTCTCGGGCCTCCGACAAATTGTTTGAATTTCACGTCGGCGAAACGCGTCTGAACCGACCACCGACGAACGCGAATCTAAATGAATGAATTTGAGCTGAAAACAATTATGCCAGTTCCGTCGAGAATGCTCGCCGGAAGCAAATCGAGTGCTAGAACTAATGACTCGAGTCTGGGTCTTTATGCAAAATACAAATTATTTAAACGTGAATGTATTAGAGGAATTTCAAGATGTTCTTATATAGTAATAAATTAGACAACGGATTTTATGCATTTATGACAAAAATGAGTAGATGCAATGAAAAACAGTAAAACGATTAAAAGAATGCAAGAATGTCTGTATTATTTTCTTCTCGAGTTTCTTCGAATTGACGATTATATAATAAGACAGTTCTTTATGTAAAATAAAAATTGTCTGCATCAAGTGCAAGTCACAGAAGCTACATGTACATTAATTTCTTTCCTTGATCCTATTAATAAGTATCAACATATATTTAATAATGTGAACAATATTGTGTATGTTGGTGCAGCAAAGGGTTAAATTCTGTAAGTGTCCCTTTCAGGTTGCACCAATTCGTTTCTGTGACGAACGCGTCAAATCCGTAGTCTCCTGGTGACGTTAACTACGCGAAAATCTGCAAGCTGGTTGCAAGAAGATTGTAAAGAGAACGTTGGAACTTTACTTCGGCCGCAGGACAAGCGAGGAAAATCGCGATAGCAGAATAAGCACGAGAATCGAGTGCAGTGGCGAATTATCCTTCGGAACGTACACGGGGACCCACTTTCGCCGGGTGTCGGTCGCGAAATCCGGAAGCGGCGGTTCGCCACTCCCTTTCGCGTCGCGGCGCAATTAAACAGAAAATCTTTCGCGCTCCCGTTGCTCCCAAGGAGTTGAAACGCTGTTAAAAGCATAGGAGGGCCGACGCCAGAAAGATCCGCCATTCCCCGACACCTGGCAACAGCCAATGGTAGGATAAAGCAGATAGGAGAGAGAGAGAGAGGCCGACAGAGAGCTTTTGGTCCTCGAATGCCACACCCTTCATTCTGACCACATATCGACCGAGTCTCTCGCAGCTTGGGGCTGCGTTCGCTGTACTAATTGTAAGTACTTGTCGTACTCGTGCGCCTGTCTGCGTGCCAATTCATGGTTCTCATCCTACACACACGCACACGCACTCTCAGCGTCTCTGTCTATCTCTCTTTCATTCTTCCCGGCACAGAATCGACTGTATTGTAGAACCGGTTGGATCTTATTTTAGTCCATTTTGAAACGGACAGAGGATCTCTCTCTGTCTCTCTCGACCACTGGAAACTTGTTCTTCCAGTACGGATTTTTCTCCGATCAATTCGGATTTTTATCGTTCCCCTCCTTTCTCTTCGGCAACACTTTTGTGTATTATTCAGTTTGCCCGAACGATATTTACGAGTCCAAGATGGGAGTTTTGTTACAATGATTGTAATACTGGATTTTAGAGGTTGTTTTTTGCTCCCGCGTAGAAGCACCATTACGTTTAAGATTATTTTCTCTTACCGTCTACACACATCAGGATAAGTCGAGTATATTAAAATGTGTTGAAATTAATTAATTAATTTCGTAACTAGTGTAATCAATTCGAATAAAAGAAACGTATGAAGAAAAATATGAAGATGAACGTGATATACTTCGATCACCTCTTTTTCGCCACAATTACTGTCTTCTTGTGTAAGATACTTCCTGTGTGGCCGAAATATTTTTGATTTTACTAAGCGATGTGCAATTAAAGTTTTATTTCATTTTACCGAATTAATGTAGCCAAGTTGGAACTTTACAAACCAATTATAAGTTAAGAGGCGAATTGAGTCAATATGTAATACAATAATGTGTTCATGTATATGCTATATGAACCATATTTGGTTTGAAGCATTAAATAAATAACGATAATAATAGACTTTAGGGTGCACCATGGTTCAGGGAATCCAGAAAGATTCTAACTAATTTCAGAGTGCAGCACCGCCACAGAAAATTGAAGATTCTGTTAGACCTCAGGGTGCACCATCGTATAGGGTATCCAGAAAGATTCTAACTAATTTCAGAGTATAGTCACGCAAGATCCAGAAAGGTTCCAATAAATTTCCGAGGCGGTCGTTCTAGGAATCCCTATTTACGCGGGGGTGGTGAGAGAGCAAGGTTTCTTCCCCTCCCTTCGAGAAGAACAACATTACAATTCCGAGGCGTGGGAGGCGAAGGATATGGGAGTGTGAAAAATAATTTCCTGCCGCTGATATGTGGCGGATCAGACGAGGAGAAAAGTCCTCCGCGCGGTAGAAGGGGAGGAGGGGATATCAAAATATTATTCGAGGGTTGCCTAGGGTAGCTCCGCATTTCTCGCGCCATATAGGAGCCATGTTGGAGCTAAAGTGAATGGTTATTGCCGTCAACCTGACCGCAGGAGGCTGGTACAGTCGCATACCTCATGGCGATACACGAATTTCGTATTTACCGGCGACTTAATCCGCCAAGTGGATTTCATTAATCGAAATCAAACAAATTTCGTCCGAACACGTTCGCGGAACCGTTCCCTGTGCGTTTGAAACATTTATTTACGTATTCAATAAATATTCAAAAAATTCAAATCTCACCCTCGAAGAGTGTTAAAATTCGTCGAATATCCTGTCTTGCAAATTTCGGAGAATTTTTTAGCGTCGTTGATGCATGGAGATTCGTTGTCTAACGTTAGCTATAGCATAATTTAAGAGACGTAATCGATGCTCAATTTAAGGCCGATTCTGCTTACTTGGTCACATCAACTTCTCGAATGGCTTTGTTCTTTTGATATTTTCGCTTCGTTCGGTCTTCAATAATTAGCGTTCGCACCCTGACGAGACAGGTTGCGGGTGTCGGAGCCAAATTGTTCGTCCTTAGCAAACGAAACAAAAAATTCCTTTCGTATCCCAAGCCGACAGGTGCGATCGCCTTCACCTGCGGATATTATTTCTGTCAACCGTCCCCGTGTTTATCCGCATACATATTTGACGAACTCCTCTCGCGCGCAGGTCCAACCTCTAGGTCGGCGGGAGCGTGTTACCTGAAGAAGCAATCTCTGTCGCATGGAATAACATTTAGGCCAGCCTGTTTGGTTCACCGTAACCCTGCTCCTACCTGGACACTGCGTTACGCAGTCGTACTGGCCTTGAATCCATCCTGGATCGAGTATTGCTGCGAAATCTGGATTCGAGGATGTTTCTATTCAAATGTAAGTAAGAGTAGCATCAAGTTTTGTCAAATCCATCTGCCTGAAGATCATTTGTTGGAGTATCTTGGTGTTTCACCAGGTTTTGCGAACTGCGATCGATCGAACAATCTCGAATTTAGATTGTTGTACTTTCTCGAACGACGAAGGATCAATTATGGTATTGCAGAATTAAGAATGGATCAAGATTTTCTAGAATGAAAGATCCAGGAATAGGATCGCGTGGGGACGGGGTACAAAGGTAGAAACTTTATTTTGACGGGATTGATCACAAAGAACGAATCAATTTCCCTTGACCTATAAAGGGAAGAAGCAATTTAAGCAACTCGCGCAGAAAAGTTCCCGCACGGTTACACGAATTATCCACACCGATTCATCGGCATCGAAATCCACTGACCTGTTTACACAATCACGTCACAGGTCTGCGTCCGATCACAAAGGGAATCGAGCTCGTGTCGCGTTCACCGCATCGAATCGAGCAAATCCGACAGTGGAATTTCTTTGGGGCACAGGTAGCCCTTAAGGTAGCCCTCGAGCTTGCCCTTAAGACGAGCAACTAATTTTTAGAACGCCGAGTGAACAACAATTTTGTCTCTTTCCAACGCAAATCAATCTGTGAGATGCGCACCTTGTCGGAAATAAAATTATATTAACTGTGACACGAAACAACAAGATAAAAACAATATAAGAGTATATGTTTTATTTTCTTCTTTAATTTAAGGAACTGACAGTAATCAAGTGCTGGGAGCTTGTATTGTATATCTGTATTTCAGGTATATAATTATAGTTTGGATAATTGTTACTTAAACGTTAATTCGATGTCCAAAACGATTATTGATTGTAAGTTCTTTATTTATTATTTTTTTAAAGTATTACTTTAGCACAATCTTGACATAACCTAGCACAACTTAGCACAATTGAGAAAATTGGAAAAATGAAGTGTGAAAACAAAAGATTGTTTTTCTCGAATTTTTTATGTTATAGTTACAATATTTGAGCACGATATAGCACAATTCAGTACAACTGTTGAAATTATTTAATTCAACAAGTGGGGGGCTAATAGGAGGCAGTTTTGTGGTTGTTCGATCGTTTTTTGTTGCCAACAAGCACGATTGAATCGACCCAAGGCTCTCGAAAGAATCGAACGGCAAGAAAGGCCATCGTCCGGTACAGGTGTCTCGATATTGGATCGAACCGAGATTTCCTTTCCCGTGAAAGAACGATGAAATGACCGAGAAATCGTGGTCTGACGTCTCCTCACGGAGTTCCGAGCATAATGCCAGGGATTTCGATCCTTTTCAATGAAATCGCGAAGATTTCGTGCGGACCACCGGAATGCTGGCCGATACCAGTCGATTCGAAACCGTCCAGCGTTTTCCACGCATTGTCGTGATCCTGAAAGGATATAGATCGTTCCGCTGAATCCACTACCAAGGTGGTCCCTTCATCTTTCGTTCACTCTGTTACAATTTTATAGCGATCTCGAGAAATTATACGGTGACAGTATTTTTATGGTTTGTATTTTTGACACACCACCAAGTATGAATTAGGAAAAAATATGGTCAAACAAATGTGTTGACATTGAATTGTTCCCAGACTCGTTTCAATAAAACTTTTGAAACAGAAATTAGGTACAACGACGCAAAAAATACAATATTCTATTTTGTGTTTCCAATTATTAAAATAAACAGAAATATTTTATTTTGTGGTTCCGATTGTTAAAATAGAAATATTTTATTTTCGAAATTGCGTATCTTATTTAAAATACTATTTTCTTTAAGCAAAATAAAGTTTAAAAAAATATTAAATAGTATTTGAAATATTTGTTTCGCCAAATGTTTACCTCTGGTTTTTTCGCAGGACATTTTTCGCCATTTCTCGTTGGACGCGCGTTTCGCCTCGTACATGGAGAGGTTATAGAAGACGAAATTTCTGACCGATCAGCGTTCCGATCGCATCAAGAATGCAGACGCGAGATGCGTTCGATGTGCCGCGTCGGTGCAGCCGCGTCGCGAGCGATTTTAATAAATTTGGCGCGGGCTAAGCTGCAACAACACCGCGTATGAATTAAGAGGGCCGAAACACCGCTTGGATAAACATCTCGAATTAGGCACCGAATTCTTTTCCGTCCGCGTGCACTGCTCTAGGCTTTACGACTTCGCTGTGTTTTTCGGGGCCGGCGCAGCGTGGCTCCCGTGATATGTATATGAGCGGTTAGCACCGCGCCGCAATGTTGCGGTAATGGACGGGATATTTTACAGCTGAGGGATTCCGGTTCGATGTTCCGGGGATTAGGCTCGTCCTTAACTGCGTCGTGTAATCCGTGAAACGTGTGAGCTGATTGATCGTGTCAATATAACGCCGCCGTTTTTCTCGGACCCGTAATTTCCTCGAAGCTCGTCCTGTCAAATCTTCAGCTATTCCCTGTCCACACAGAAAATTACAAAATGAGTTGAACGTTGCAGTAATTATTGTAAAAATTGAATTTTTTTACCACTCGCTTCGATGTTACACTCCCGGTTCAAGCATGAATAACTTTCTTCATTCGATGCAACATCTTCGTGAAACATAATATTCATCTTTTCTGGACTTTCATGGAGGGGGTAACGAATTCTCTTTCTTGTCTGCTTCTTGCATTCTACAATGTTTTATTGCCGTTCTTTCGTTAACGGTTGTTGCTTCCTTCAACTTCTCCCGATCCAACTTTCTTGATTCCTCGCAGCATACTTTTAGGCATACCTGTTATGTATTCATAGCAACATTGAGTAGATGAAGTTCAAAATTGTTGGAAAATTTGAAAAATTGAATGTGTCGATGTATGATTTCTCTTACATTAAAGTCAGTATAACGGAAGAAATAACATTCTGTTTAGTTACTGAAAGTGTGAATTTAATCGAATTCTTCATCTTGATTGAATTAGTATCTGTTTTAAATTCAAACAGAAAAAGATAACAGAAAGAGTGAGTTTACTCTAATTCTTCATGTCGATTGAATTAGTATTTCTTTTAAATCCAAACAGAATAAGATAAGCTCAAGAAATCTGTGTCGTTATGATAAATAAAGAATGATAAGACAGTGATCTCGATAAAAATTTGATCTACTCTTCCTGTACAAATTCATTGAACACAATGGTTGTCCAAGAAGCCACAGTTTCCTCGTTTCAATCGAAATGTCTAGAAGAATACTTTGGTGGACCACGATGTCCCTCGATGCAGGGACTACGCGAAGTCTCGCGCTGTCTAGCGACGAAGAAAACGATTTAATGGCCGACGACTGGTGTTCAGAGGGTGACGTGACGTCCGAATGCAAGCTGCATCGTGTCAGCGCGAAAGGGAAGCCACGGCGAGGCGTGCACTCAACTAGACGAGCAAATGAACCGCTCTGCTGCTTTCCCCGTCCGCGATAGAACGCACACGGGTCGCCTGAATTTCGACGTTTCGTGAATGAAATATGTTTCGTTATTTCAATGCAGCCTGATGGATCCCGCGACGAGAGCAACACTCCCAGGATTCTCTGCGACAACGCGCGAACAGGCTCCGCCAATGTCTCAGACTTCTCGGACTAAATGATTTTCATTCTTAATATGTTTAATAGAATTAAATAACATAAATTACACTTACTTTTTGTCACGAATGTGTAAAATCCTCTGTACAGCCATGAGTACCCGCATGAGCTCCTCCATTTAATTGTTTATTTAATCATTTAACTCCATTTAACTGGATCTACGGAGCACTAAAAGTGCGTGGATTTTTAGTACCTTGCAGTTTAAAATTATTATTTAATTAAAATTTTTAACGAAACAATTAAATTAGTAGTACTATGTACATTTTCAATCTTAAAGCGTCAGTACATTTATTGATGCGTTCGTCTTTAGAATAAAATAACGCAGCAGCACCATGGAGACTCGGATGCTATACACTAAGCGTTAAAGTTTGTTTACGGTAACGTAATTAGAAAATAGAAATTTTCCACCTGCATTGCAAGATAACGGAGCGACATGGAAAATTGTCTGTCTTAACGCGGTCAATAGGTTGAAAGTAATATGAAGGTGTTTGCAAATTAGTCTGATGCTTTCAACGCGTGAAATTACACCTACCGATTTTTCCCATAAATGCATAAAATCCGCTGTCCGGTAACTGCAAAGAAGTAGCAAATTTGTAGTATTTTCGAAATTTTTTAGTAAACGGCAGAAACTTGTACAACCACCAAATAAATTTCGGTCTATATTTTTTCGTGTAGAAAGGGGTGAAGGGGTTGGCCCAGCGGGAAGCAGATCAGGCCAATATATTTGCGGGAAAGAGGAAAATACGTAAACGAGTGGGGTAGGACGACAGCAGCGGCGGTGGCAGCGTAAATACAGCCCTGTGAAATTGTCCGCTGTTCGAGGAATCGAGAGTGCATCCGATGTGCAAATCGGTTTAACGAGAGATCCCCCTGCTAGCCCGGTATTCCGCCCCCGTAAAATAACAACAGGCATCGTTTCCATGCGTCGCGTTTTCACCGCGACGCCATTATCTCTGCCGGCTGTCGCTCCGCTACGGTGGCTTCTCTCGATCCCTGGAACTATTATTCAACCTTATCTCGCTGCGAACAATTAAAAAGAAAATTAACCGCTCGTTAATAATGCATTCATTTTACCGACGCCCTTAGGGGAGGAAACGTAACGTGCAAATTCACTCCCGAGCTACTTGCGACACTCGTGCCGCGTGGAAATACATCTGAGATGGTTGAACCGTCTACGTAGATGTTACATCAACACTCACACGCTGCACAGAAATTGTTGCACGGATAAAATGTTCTATGACAATGTCTCACGCAATTCTGCTTTATAACGACGTTCTTAAGAAATGCACGTATATGTTTTTCTGGGAAAACTATTGGACCTTCTGCATCGGGATTTTGCACCACAGCTTTTTTCGAAGTAAAAATAGTAAAAATCACTCGAGTTATTTACTTTTTCTTATTTACTTTATTATTTGTTATTTACCTTTTCCACATATTTTCTTCACACGCCCACGACAATTTTCGGTATTCGCAGAAATCAGAACTCGTTTCAGGACTTGTTTTTCAGGAAGTTTCTGGACTTTTGAAATTTGCTGATTTTCGAACCGCCGCCGGGGGTAAAAGAGCTATCCGTTTCCATCCGAGAGGAAAGCACGCGGTACCTGAGCGCTAAGTAGGCACATAGGTACTACTCGGACACATATGTAACCGCGTGTACACGAGACAACCGCAACCCTCCGCCGCCGTTCGCTGCACAAAAGATTTAGAGAAGTTGCGGCTGAACAAACACCGCCGGCATAAGCGCACGTTCCTCCCTTCGGCTTTTCCTGGGTTGGCGTACCAGACTATACTATAGCACCCGTAAATGCCTGCCGGTTCTGTACGCGCTCCGTTCCCTGATAACGCTTTTCTTAACAGCGAGGCACCGCAGCAGCCCCTCCGTATACATTAATTCATCCGTCGCGTCGCTGTTTCCGCTGTAATTCTTACGTGGATCATCTATCGCAATCGCCAAATAATTCCTGACTATTTCAGAAAAAGGTTCCATTCGCATTTTCTGCAACTCATTTGCTCGAATAAAGATCAGGTAGAGATTTATCCTCTCGTCCACAAAATTTCTTTCAGTAGAAGACACTTTAATCAACGTATTAATCGTTCAAGGATAAATGAAATATCAACCCTGGTGATGTTTCGTTGACAATAATATGTAAAAAATGTATCATCGTATAATCTTCTCTATATTCTTTTACTCTTTCTCCTTTCCCTATCTCAAATGCAGGAACGGTTCAAGGATTGCGCTGAGCACGGAAAGCGCGCTCGATTTAAATTAAAGAAAATATATTTCCTTTGCATAGTGTAAGAGATGGTCGGGATTAAAACAGCAAATGTGAATCAACTTTATTTAAACGTCTTTTTCCGGCGATAGACCCGACGAGATTGTTTCTTGTTCGTTTTCGACGTTCGCTTCGTTTTCGACGTTCGCTTGTCGTTGGCAACGAACCGCTTGTAAATAACATTTACAATATACTGGGTGGCGCGACACGAACAACAGCTTACAACAGATTTAACAAGTTATCAGATTTAACATCAACAATTTAAGATTTAATTTTTAAGATATGAGATACAATATCACAACGCGTCTTTACTTTTTCACACGTCAAACGAATCCGAATCAAACAACACAGATTATAAAACACGAAGAACGAAAATAAATCAATAAGTAACAAACATCGAACCGTCGTGTCGTTACAGTTACCATCGACGCGAGGTTCGATGGAACTCTCGCCGTTTATAGACGACTTCCCCTACAAAATAAAGGAACTTAGATCGGTCTGGTGGTGAACTGCCACAAGAAGATCGCCAGGAATTTACCGTAACAGAGAAAAGCAGGCTTCCCAGATCTCGAAGAACAGCGCCGACGGAAGCCCGACGGAGCTGGCGGACTCGATCGGGTTAATCAGACCCGTCCGCGGAAGGAGCAGAACGCCGGACGACGAAGTCGTCGGCTCGTCACCTCGTCAGGAGCGTTTAGCTTCCGTTTCGTTTGGTCGGAACACAGATCGGCTGTCTAAAAGACACGAAGCAACAGCCAAGACAAACCTTAAATGCTTGCTAACCAAACAGTCGGAATTAGCCGCGTTACCCGCCCACGAGGAGCAGCCCGGTGCTCTCGCCGTTTACTCCTCTCTATGGCTATTATCTTCTCCGTTGCCGCGGTCCCGTAGTTATTCGTGACCCCGACACCGTCTACTTTTCTAGAACGCCAGACACGAAAAGTAGCTGCCACCGTTTCCGGCCTGGCAGCCGAGAATTTTCGGTTGCTTCCGCGATTCCATCTCGGACCCTCGTTGATGGACTTCGAGACGAGGATGGACAGTTCCCTCGATCGTGCTGAAAACGTTCTTTGGAACGGGATGAGTAAGCTTAGCCGCAATACAGTGACACTTACCGATATTCGGACACTTCGGAAAACGATAATATTTTTGATATTGTACCGTACGATTTGAATTTTTTTGGGAAGCTAGAGCAGAAGAACACCGACAAAATTGCGGCACATCGAATGGCAGGATTTCACGGACTCACCCCTAACAGCTCCATCGAAGCATCTGATCGATAACCGCAATTCGGACGAACCGCGGCCCGCGGAATCGACGGTTTTCCTCGCTAAAACGAGAAACCTGTCTGGCGCCGATAGGATTGAATCTGTCCGGGACGAGGGTGAGAAGTTGAAAAGGGCCCAGCCGGAATTCAGCCGAACAATGCGTACCGGGTGGCAATTTCACGCGACACGTCTCACCATCAGCATATCAATAGGCCACCGGGATTATCTGGATGTGCAGTGATATTCTGCGGTTGGCTCCGGCAGATAGGGTTGCGCAGTTTCGCCTGCTCGTACACACAGAGTACATCCTCTTCGCCGTGTGTATGTATGTTATGTATTGCCATACCGGCACCGTTCTCCGCGTATTGCGTCCAGGATTTAGCCCCGCGCATTATGCGACCATTTATGCGGGACGAGGAGGACTACGGTTCATCATTTCCTCGTTTAACCGGCGCGCATAGTGTCCTCGCACCGCAACGCTGATCATTGCCAGTTTTATACGGACAAGCTTCTTCGGGAAAGTTTCCTCGAAAATTTGAGCTTCATGCGTCCCTATTCCGATAACACTGGCCAACACCAAAAATGAGTTTGCTCCATCTGCCTTCAATTTTTCTTCTTACATGCACAGATTTTGAGAAGCATGACTTTGAAAAAAAATGTATTTGAAAGTTTAAATAAATATTGTGACGTTATTGTAACAGATATTGAATTGTTCTTTACTGGAAAAGATTTTGTAGACTTACCCGAACCCAGATACAATTATAGAATGAGATTGTGAATGAAATAGTATCGACTGAAATTGGGTTTAAACAATCATTAAAGACGGAGAGACACCGCTTTTGCACACATTTTTGAGGATATTTTTCAGTTTAAATAAAAAAATAAGGATCCGGCGGATATTCGAATTGCACCATGTTGTAGACGTAAACAGAACGGCTACAGAACCTTTTGCTGTAAAGAACAATACTTTTTTTCTATTCGAAAAATTTGTTAGTTTTTGAGGCAATGAATTCGTTAGATGAAGTCAATTTTTATTTTACTCCTGCTTTACAGAATCGATGCAAAATATTTTAGTTTTGCATAAATATCAATAATTTCTATAATTATTTGTATCACAATAGAATCTTGATTGTCTGGACCAAACTGTGTTCGGGTAAAAAATAATGACTTCGAGATGAATGACGTTTAAGGCAATCTATTTGTCTTCGATGCTCGTGGAGATAACGGAGACAGTAAAACATCGAAGACAGTAGATTCGAGTTCGAAGAATGAGTTCCATGGAAAGGACTCGGATTTCGATTAGAGTTTAGCAACGCTATAACGCGACCAATAAGCCCGGGACGAAAACAAACGTGAAGTCCAACTCTGTCCCCTTCCCCTCGGGCAGAGACGACCGCGAGACGTTTATTTTTCTTGAAAACGTATCAGCCGCATTTCCTTCCTCATTGTCTGCCTTAAGGAAATAAATCTACTGCCAGACTGTCCCGGGACCAGGTCGTTTCCTCTTTGCTCCTGTCAGCCGCCGCCGACGAGCTTCTATCCTTCTACATTTGGACAAGAATTCTGTGTAAATAATTTACCGATATTTATCAAATGGGACCGAAGGACGGGCTGTGTTTAACCGAACGTAATCGCTTGTGTAAAGTAAGAGATATGGAAGGATTCCCGAGCGTTGCGTAAACCAGTCTATTCTTACAATGCGGGAAAACAAATAGTGGGAAGGAGAACGGCTGAAGTAGTTCAATTAGCTAAAACGTTAATGCGGTAGAGTGAGCGCAAGCGAAATGGCAGCGTCCTCTAAGGTGGTTATTGATTTCATGGCGGCCATGGCTAGATCCTGTCTGGTATAATTATTTTACAGATTCTTCCTTAATTGGGACAATTAAGGTCTGTTATCACGGATCGCTTCTAACCAAAGAGAACATGTATCTTTCTATACAGGTTGTCCCAAAATTCCTTCAACATCCGGAAATGGGAGGTTCCCAAGATCATTTGAAGTCAAATTTTCCTCTGCAAGAGACAAACGTTTACTCCCTGATAAATAGACAGCGGATCTTTATGAAAATAAATACCGTCTATCTGAATTTTCTTTCTTAAAATGTTTAATAGATTGAAAGCGATATAACAGTTCAAATTGCATCTACTCATTGTGCATCAATCGCATAAAATTGAAGAAACGTGCACAGTTACTTCTAATCCTTTTGGGTCCTGCGAACTCTAACGAAACTTGATTTGTGTAAACGGAAAAGTAAAAAGAGACAAACGTGTCGCGTTTTGCGTAAGGAATACTCTGCGAATAGTGGCGAGCGAGGTCCGCGTCGGCCATTTTGGTGATCGAGGAGCCTAGCGGAAGGTTCCCGCGGTTTCCGAGCGAGTCGGCGTTCGGCGACGGGTGTTCTGCCAAAAGTTCCCTCGCTGTTTGTCTTCACAGCAACCGGGCAATTCTGCATCGTATCTCCCGCGAGCCTGTAATTCGTCCGCGTTTACGTATGGCGCCGTTTCCACGCGTTTTCATGCAAGACTATGACGCGCTCGCCGCGGCCGATGCGATCCCGCATAAAGATAACAAACAGTACCGATGCAGCCCCGTCTGCTGTTTCTCAAATCCGCTAAGAGAAAAAGCTAATCTGGTTAGCATTACCACTTTCCCGCGGGGGCCGGACTTTTTTTGCACCGGGCCCGAAGTGACGCGGACGCGTCAACAATTCGCCAAGCACCGAAAACCACCGGGAACTGAAAATAAACTTTGTTACAGTGCGCGTAATCGAGATCACCTTCGATTGACTCGGTTCCCGGCCCTGTAAAGTCGGACGGTTAGTCATCTTTTTTATACCGGCCCGCCGAACACGGATACACCGCCATTTTCCTGGGCCAGGGCTGTAGATAAATGTTTTCGAGAATCGAACCTTCAGTTCTCTCCGATGTACTCAGTAGTTTAGAGTCGCAACTAGCGATTGTTTCAGGAGAAATTAATGGTCGCTTCGTTTCTTACGTTCGCTTGTAGCTGGCAACGAACCGCTTGTAAATAACACTAAGAATATACCGGGTGGCGCAACACGAACAACAGCTTACATATGTTATATTAGATCGAAGAACGATAAACCCTAGTCGAAACTTCCTCGATCGAGGAAAAACCGGATTCGCGTCCTCCATTTTGGTGAGCCAGAAGAGGCTGTGGATAAATACACGTTGATCTTAAGAGATACGAGAACTTCAGGGATGAAACTGATTTTTCTAGACTGTAGAACAAGTACGTTCATCAAGTTCAATTTAATCCTTACGACAATCCACTTTCAATTCCGAGAAAAAACAGTTAATTAAACCGTACGAGTTCGAAGATCCTCGTTGCGAAGCAAGGAGTTGTGTAAAGGGAAGCCATCAGTCGAGACTCTCATTAGGTTAATTAAGGTTCGATTAGTCGCCTTTCCGTTCCGTCAGTCAAGCTGTCAGGCGAATCGGACACGCGTCTCGCGAGCATTCGGATCTAACACGATGGAACCGTCGAATAATTTTCACTCGGTTTTTCTCCCGGAGTTTTTGCGGCGGAACCGTCATTCCGACTGGCGAGCTACTCGGCGGCCAGCGTATTGGTTTACACGAGTTCCTCAGTTCGGTGGTCCCGAGAATTAAATTTCATCGTTGTGTAAACACCGGGCCGGCGAGCAGACGAGAAGCATACGGAATCCGAAGAGACTTCCACGGGTTAATCCAATCGGGTGATACGGGTGCTCGACGTGGTCCCGTTTTCTTTCACGCCGAGCTTCTTCGCACGGTAAAAATATCCCCGCGTACTCGTCGATCCCCTGCTACGGTCCTGCTCAATCGGTTCGCGATTTCTGCGGAATTCGACCGCCATTTTCATTATCGGAGAACGGCGAACGTTCGCGGCTAAGCTTCCTCTTAATCGTACACTTCCATTTTCACGAATCTTCCTCAAACTTTGCGGAAACGAACGCCAATTTGTTACCGTTTAGAATAATTTTCTATTAGCAAGAAATTGAGTTTATATTTATATATTTTTTTATATTACACGGTAATTCGATGGTACAACAATTTTTTCTTACGCGCACTGAATTTTTTCTCTCAAGTAATGAAAAACAAAAGTTGATGGAACTGCATAATTCGATTTTGCATACTTGATGCGATGACTGAAGAAGTGCTCGAAAGGTTAGAAAGCACTACAATGTTATTTAAAGTAGTACAATTAAAAATTAAAAATAAGCGTTACAATTATAATTTGAAAATTGAATTTGATCTCGTCTTAAAAGATAGACTTAAGAGTCTGCCTCGTTACTATACTGCAAGGGGTTAATTGTACCCTCTGTTTTTAAAGTCTATCCGTTTAGGAGAAATATTTATTTATATATTTGTTTAGGGTTTGTTTTAATGTAGTCGTATCAACAGCTAGTTCATTAGCGTGGAATTTTGTTCAACGACTTGAAACAATGGCGGAGATAAAGTGCAGACAATTGCATTGGATTGGCCGACGCTATGCGAGCGCATTCGTTCGAGCGGGAGATTTCAATTCCCGGCCTTGGCGCAGTAGCCTTTGAACGGCACTTAACGCAACGATTGTTTGCAGAAGCCAAGCACCACGTAACGCTCGCTTTTTCTTGCGATTCGCGGACAGCATGCGTCAGAAAGAAAATCGACTTTCTTCTGTGCGTCGATTGACGCAACGCGTACCCCGCCGAGGCCTCGAAATTCCGCGTTTATTGTTTCTGTCCGGCATAAAAGAGCGGACGGCGTCCCATGGGATAGGTCAAGGCAGCCGTTTATTTGGAAACGGCTTCAAAATTTCTTGAGCGAGCCGCGAGGGAAGCTCGTCAGCCATTCGAAATGTCGCGGGCCGAACAATAATTAAAATCTTGCTCCACGGAACGAAGTTCGTTTTTCAGAAAGGAATGACAGAATAAAAGAAAACTCAATGTAACAATTCCATCGAAGTTGAAATTCTACGCAGTATACAGGGTGTCCCAAAACTACCCTAGGAGCCGAAAATGGGAGGTTCCTTGGGTCATTTGAAGCGACATTTTCCTTTGCAAAAATGGCGTCCGCGGCTTTGTTTAGGAGTTATTAACGAAAAACACGGACCAATCAGAGCGCAGCTATAGCGGACAGAGTCCGACTCTGCGACAGGTCCCGCGAGGCGTGGTGTCGCCATTGGTCGACTCAGAATCAATCCGCTGTAGCCACGCTCTGATTGATCCGTGTTTTTTGTTAATAACTCCTAAACAAAGCCACGGACACCATTTTTGTAAAGGAAAATGTCGCTTCAAATGACCCAAGGAACCTCCCATTTTCGGCTCCTAGGGTAGTTTTGGGACACCCTGTATATTCTCCTTTCCTTCCGAGGCTGTCCCTACAGATTGGCCGATGGTCTGTTCAATAAATATGTAAATTGCCTGTACGTATATAACATTAACACACGCTCCTGAATCGACTCTAATCCCGATTAAGAGCGAACTTCGCCTTGCCGCTCGATCTTATTAAATCGAACACGGCCTTCGTGCATCCGGTCTGTGTAAGTGTCGCAGGAACAAGCGACTTATCAGATTTTATTAAACAATGAGCTAGCGGTGGTGAGTCACTTCGGCTCCCATTTTGTCTCGCAAACTCGTTCGAGGAAAAACTATTCTGCATGAATTTATTAATTAATTTCAGCAAGCAAGTCTGTCGAGACTATTCCACTGGATTAATGAATATTCCACAAACCTTGTTTGAATGTTATATGAAATTGAATAGAAAGAGAGAGAGAGAGAGAGGTACCACAAAATGGAGGAACCTGTGCAAAGTGAATCGCGAAACACGGGACGCGGAGGATCGTGGAAAAAATCGCGGACACGAGACGGTCTTATCAAATGGATTAGCCGCTAGAGAAACGCTGCGCCGGTTCCAGCCAACGACGAATTTGGATAGAACGCGAGCAGAAGACAATTAAACTTTGGCCGGAAGTTCGAGAGCGTTTCGCGTAGCCCGCGGCGGCAGGTACGAAGCGACCGGAATAGAGAAACATCTACAGCGACGTCGTTTCATTTAAATGAAAATTAGACGTCGCGTAGTCGCGTCATCGGGTCTTCCTGTCTCTCCGGCCAACCGGAAAATGAGCGACGATCGCGGCCATTAACTTCGTCAGCCATCGGTAAATTGAAACTTTTACCGACTTATGTAAGGTATTAGAAGCTCCTCGGGTTTGCATCCGCAAAATATTCATTGAATTGGCTTTGGCCTAGCTTTCGAATGAGTGGCCATTAAAAATTGCTTTATCTTTGTTCAAAATAAGTTTACGCTACTAAATATGTCTGTATCTAATCGATTACTAAACATTTAAGTATTTCACGAGGTGTTAAAAGTTTCAATCAAACTCAGTTTCATTGAAAGTGTTAAATAAATTATATAAAGCCGAATTATACTTTAGGTTGGAAGAAACAATTAATTTTCGAGAAACTTTTATGATTGATCTGATTGAGTTTCGAGTTTCGACGAAGACTATATCTGATGGCTAATGGCGAACTTTTCGCGAGCAGCGCAGCGTGACGGAAGCGTCGCGGAATTGGAAACGGAAAAAAGTAGAACATGCCGTCGATCGAAGATATTTTGAGAACCTGGATAGAGGTTCGGATGATTCGTGAGGTGCCGAGAAACGGCAAGATGGGAGCCGAGGTGTCCTCTCGAGTGTTTTCGCAAGGCTGGAGTCGAACCCTTGGAAAAACAGACGCCAAATTGAATCCCTCGTCTATAAGAACGTGATGTCTCCCCCTTATCTATATAACTCTACCACTCGAGCCTTTTCCGTCGGGGTTTCTCGAGTTTCTTCGTCCACGGATTACACACCTATCCGTACTCCTTCGGCGAAAAGTATTGCCGGCGTTTTCTCAGCCTCGTCCCAGCGAATAATTTCCCTCCCTTAATTGGGTGCGCCATTGTCGGGACCATTACTGTTCCGGAACGACCGACGGTCGTCCATGACCGGTAAAATCGATTCCTTATCGAGTACAACGAAATTATCATAGAACGAATCATTATCATTTACCTGGTTCTCTTGCCCTTATTGGTTTCATTGATAACCCTATGTGTAAATGCAACTCTGAGAGTGAAACTCTCAATCCTGTTATTTGGCAGTGTGATTTACATAATACACAAAGATTATTACTTCTGAAAAAACTCTACAAATTAAGATTTCAGTTGCCTCTGGATGTTTCTACGTTCCTGGGTCGAATATCGGGGCTTGTCATCATATCATATCTTATTTAAAAAATTGTAATTTCTTGCTATGTATATGCTATTTTTGTTTGTACATTATTACCTAATGCTGTAATAAATCTTTCCTAAGATATTCTAAAAAAAAGATTACAATTTCAAACGAAGCGCTATAGCAAACTTGAAAAAAACGTTCGCGGGTGCGGAGAACTGCACCGAAACTGTCCCCTCTCGGAGACGCGAACAAGTGTCGAGACATCGGCGGCGATAAAGCGAGGATGAAACAATAATTTATCACAAGCTGGGCCCATCGAACAGTCCGAGGCACACCGTGAGAACGAGACCCGTCACTCGACCCCGGAAAGCGAGCACTGGACGAAGCACAGTGGACCAGAAACCTTTTTAAAATTTTTTGAATTGAACTTTTGAAGCGAAACTTCTTTGCAGAGGGTAACAATTTTCTGATAAATTTACTCCTTCACTTTTACGCTCTCTTTTGCATACATAGTTGCCGGTTAACAATAAACATTTGGCACTAAAAACTGTTCAACTTACCTCCACAAACAGCATTCATAATGCACAATTAAGGACATAACGATACAATACAATGTGTATACTATGCACTTAAAATTCGCACTGAGACTCATAAGCGTAAAAAACCTCGATCTTAAGAATCGGAAGTTCGGACTGCGACTGACGTTCGGGTATAAAAATGCGACTGTTTTCGGTTTAACTCCAATTGATAACACTATTAGGGTACCCAATCCAATAATCAAAACATACCTAGCTGAAAGTTGACTTTTCAAGTTTTGGCCACTTTTTCGGGCGTTGGGACCACTGTGGCGTCGGTGAGAATCGGCGGAACGCGGATCGATTCGGTGTAACGGAGCACCACGTGGTCAAGTCACTTCCGAGTATTGCGATTCTGGATGCCGAAGAATCCAATGGTCCGAGTTTTCCCGGGGAAAAATCTTCAGGCGTGGAAAATGTTCGGTAGAAAATTGTCCGACGGTAGCGTCGGGGTCGACACGCGGTTGTAAAAATTTCGCGAGCTCTCACACCACGCGGGGCGACGCTCGTTGTCTCGCTTTTGTTGCGTCGGCCCTGTGGTGGCTGGCGAGGGCGTGACTAGGTTAGGGTCGTCGCACGGTCGTTGGCAACGGGGGCCACAGAGGCGTCCACGCTCGTTAGGTCTAATCGGTTGTTCGGATTGGTTGGGGGCCGTAGGTGGAGTCACATGATCCCCGTATCCGTGCTGGGATTGGTTGCGGCGGCGGCGGTCGGCAGGTCCCGAGTCGCACTCGTGATTTTTCGACGAGAGGCGCCACGCCACGAGCCGCGCAGCCGTGCTCGGCCGACTCGGGACACTTCGGTCGCTCGCGAGGCCGAGGCCCCAGTGTGTTTTTACTCGGGGTTGAGTAAACTCCGGCCTGTTGTGTATCATAATACGCGTGCACGCGGGTTTACGGGTTAGCCTGGCATCGACCACCGGATCGCAGCCTCGACTCGCGCCACGCCGCCTTCTCCGCCGGGACTAACTTCCAACGGCTAGACACAGAGAGTCATCAACGAGCGTCAACAAAACACCGATCGAGCAAACGAACGACGACAGCCGTCTGGCCGACCCGCGACGGCTGATCGATCCTATCGCCGATCGTCGATCGATCGACAGGATATACCTTGCTAGTGAGTGACCGACGCGCGGGATTCCAACGGTGAAGTTCCTAGCTCCAGCCAAGTCCCCGTTCAACTGTGAAAAGTGCGAATCTGAACCCGGTACAGTGGAGTGAACATCTTCGATTCGATCGACAGATATGTCAGTTGTCGCGGGCTATTGAAGTTCCATAGCAGTGTCTCGGAGATCGGTAAAGATTCGCGGTCGGGCGCCGCTGGATCTTCCTCGCGAAAGAGGTCCTCGAGAAAGTTCGTTTGATTCGGTGTCTCCGAGTTACCAGCGAAGATGCACACGCTGTTCGGCGAGCAAAATGCGTATTATCGTCACGCGACGGCCGTTCCCGTGGGAATGGGTACCCCGTCGTATCCGGGGGTTGGTGCCACCCCTGGTTACTACGAGCAGTATCGATACGGCGGGTACGCGACAGCGGCTGGTTACCCGGTGTCTGGTATCACCCAACAGCACATCCACCATCCGGGCAAGGACATGGTGAAACCGCCGTATTCTTACATAGCTTTGATCGCGATGGCGATACAGAACGCCCCCGACAAGAAGATCACGCTGAACGGTATCTACCAGTTCATCATGGAGCGGTTCCCGTATTACCGCGAGAACAAACAGGGCTGGCAGAATTCCATCAGGCACAACCTCAGTTTGAACGAGTGTTTCGTCAAGGTGCCCAGGGACGACAAGAAACCAGGAAAAGGAAGCTACTGGTCGCTGGACCCGGACAGCTACAACATGTTCGATAACGGTTCTTATCTGCGGCGCCGTAGACGTTTCAAGAAGAAGGACGCCTTGAAGGAGAAAGAGGAGGCTCTGAAGAGGCAGGGACTGGTGCCGGAGAAACGAAGCCAGGAGGAGGGCAAGACTAACGGCATAGTGATCCCACCGCCGTCGGACTCCGCTGCTAAGAAACTCGGATCTCTGGAGACGACGCTGTGCAAGCCGAAGAGGGAGCCGGTGAACGAAACGGGAAGTCACTGCATGGCTGTGCAAGCGAAATACGGCCTGCACAGTCCGATTCAAGATGCGAAGACCACCGCTGCTACGACGACAGCGGGGGTTGCGATACCGGGCCAGAGCGTGATACAGAGTGCTCTCGGTCATCAGGTGCACCAGGTCCATCAGACTCATCAGGAAGCCATTCAGGATGTTTCGATGGGCTTGGATCCAACCAGCTTCAGCGTAGACGCTCTCATGACCACGCGAGAGAACAACGCCGGCCTGATGACCAGGGACAACCAGCACCACACGCACCATCCTCACGGATTACAACATCCGCACCCTCACTCACACTCGATCATGACGAGCAGAGAATCGATGGGTACCGGGGTCGTCTCCAGGGACCATTTAGCCACTGTATGCACCACCACGACCTCTACCACCGCTGCCGTCGCTGCAATGATGGCCACCACTGGCTACGGACACGCCAGCACCGTGTCCAGGAGCAACGGATCACCACCCGGAACCATGTACGCGCCTTACTGCACGCCCACGGCTGGTTACATCATGGATCACGCGGAATACAACTCCAGAAATCACAACAACACCGCCGCTCACTCGCAGTGGTACCAGGAGGCGGCCAGCCCCGACACCGCCGCCATTTACCAGGACACCCAATCGCCGAGCTGTCAGCTTTATAGGTTAGCAGAAAAATTCTCTTTAGTCCCATTGGTCCGCCTCGATCCACGTTACCTTCTCTCTTGCGTCACACGGCTTGCTCGTTTCGCACGTCGTCAAAGCCTCTGCAGATCTTTACATTCCTCGACGTGCTTCGACCCTGAACGCCGGCCGGTCCACTTTGTACTACGAGTTGATTGTTTGATTCAAGTCATCTTTGTAAAGTGTTTCACGGAAGGCCGCGGTTCACGACATCGTTATCGAAACGGTTGTCGTTCGAGACTGGAATTAAGGGATCGTGGGGGCACTTTTTGTTTCGGGGTAGTTTATTACTGGATTTTATGCATTTATCGTGGAACTGGGCTATTTTAAACAGTTCGAAGGTTCGAAGATTTTCTCGATCCAGTCGGTTGCGATTCGGATAGAAAATTCTTTGAGACTGGAATGCAGGGATAATTGTGGGTCAATTTTCGTTCAGGGTAGTTTGTTACTGGACAGTGAATTTTATGCGTTTATCGCGACGTGTAAAAGTACTCGGAGGATTTTGTTAATTTTCTGAGTCTGGTAAAAGTCACTTGTACCGTACTCTAAGTTCGGCGACTTTAAAGAGCGATTGTGTGTATTCGGGGTAAATAACGGTGCGATTACTATGATTTCCAGATCCAGCCCGCCCACTCCGCTTTCGTCGAGCGCAGCCCCGTCCCCGCCCCTGTACCACAGATACTACCAAGACTGCAACACCGTCAACACCAGTGGCAATTTACCGATCACGTTGCACAAATACTGAGAATACCGGAATTCAAGGCCTCACCATCGGGGCCTTGAAGAGCACCACGGCGAACACTACGACCCGAGCCTGGTCTACGTGAAACAGGAATGGATACCTTCCACGGACGAGCTCGCCAAAGAGTGGAACTAGATAAGTTCTAGAATCGCGAAAGTAGTCGGTGGTCGATCGAACGAGATGCGAGAAACAGTTCGAGCTACGTGTAGATAGTTCGTTCACGTAACGAGAGTCGTGAACGTGTATGTATTTAAAAACCGTTGTAGGCGCAGCAGTGGATGTTAAAAAATAGGAAAAATTTAATAGCGACTCGGAAGCAGGCCTGGGCGTGAATCGTTTTCGAAAAATTCACGTTGTCCATGGTAATCAAACAGGTCTATTTCAAAATCATTTTTCTTCGAAAGGGATGGTCAGTATTGGGGTAGTTTTCAATTCGACAATTTGTTATTTCCTCTAAGAATATTACAAAATTTCTCTGAACGTCCATTCGTTACTCGCAAATATATTAATTTATAGTCTTACAATGAGGATTTGTGCAGACATGTTAAATACAGAAAGGTTTTAAATAATTACTTAAGGGTTCATTTCTACGAAACGAAGGGACGCTTTTAGCGTTAGAACGATGCCCAGGGCTGCTCCGTCGAGGGAAATGTTTACCGTAAAGTATTCAAGTAACTCAACGTAACTATACTAGCTGATTTCTACTTTGATTACCGGTGGCTCGAACGAACGGGTCCGACGATTGCGAATAGGGGCCTCGGCAAAGAAGTAGCTCCCCTCGGTCCCTGGCACGAGCCCGTCGAAAGCTGCTGGTGCTTTGAAAATCGTTATCGCGACCAGCGAAACACGTGTTCCCTGTTCGGTTACAAAAAAAAGAACCCGGTACACGTGTATTTGTGCACGGCCGAGGGATCCGTGGATTGACAAATAACCCCGAATCGACGGTAGCCAACACGGAACAACAAATCTTCCTCCGGTTTCGAATCACGCGGCAAGAGCATAAGCGAACACGAAAATCGGGCGACGATTCTCTTTTTATTCGACGAGACTTTCTAATCCTTGCCTCGCGCTCGTTTAATTACATTCGAAATCCAATTTCTTAGATACGATTCTTCGGATACAAGTTTTTATCGTAATACTGTTCGAAAAGAGGAATCGCGTATGTTCCCAGATTTTTGTGAAACCTGAATTTCAAGTGTATTTAATACTCCCCAAAAGATTATGGAACAAAATGTTATAAAACTTATTTTAACCCTTTTCGCTCGGAGCTGCTTTAACTCGATAATTAAACGTTTCTTCCGAGCTAGAATAATTCCATTCTATCGAGTTGGCAAGAAAGTAATTTTGGTATTTTAAGACGAAGCAAAAGCATATAAATAAGGTGAAATAATTTTTCTATCGAGACAATGAATGTAAGTGAATATTTTCCATTTTGTTCGGTGATCTTTTGCCATCTTTTTGGTAGCTTCATGATTCTTCATAATACTTGAAAATTTGGTTTTATTTCACCTTAAAAAACCGAAATTACTTTCTTGCCAATCCAATACATCAATTATTATCTTTGTATCGATATAAAGTTGATGGAATACCGCGTACAATATAAAATTGGACGATACGACATACGATTGATAATTTTTTAAAAATCTTGCACGATCTAGATGATATTTCAGTTTTCTCGCAGCAAATTATAATTGTAAAGATTAGAGTAGCTGTCGCGGAGGGTTGCTTCGACGAGGCAAGGGGTTCGGTGATTTTCCACCGAATTTTATACGGGGAATTGATAGTTGCAAACTCGCCGACGGAGTTTAATCGCTGTGGTCACGGTTGTTCGCTAATGAATCGGAGCCAGATGAGGCAGGAAAAGAGCCGTGAATATCGATGACTATGTTCGTCACCTGAGTAAACAGTGGCAGCTCTTCCCTGACCTATCATCAATCGGAATTCAGTTTTCTGTAGACGACGTTCTCGCGGCGATCGACTGTATCGCGAATTACTCGTCGAATAGAAAAGTAACATTGTAAAATCGCATTTACCATCCTCCATCTATTCTCGCTGTTGTATATCGTTGAATGTTTCCACGAAAACACCCTTTACAATCGTGGCCAATCAACGACTTTATTTTCGTTTGATTTTTTACGCGATCGAAATTCACGCTTCCTCGATTTTTTAATAATAATTCTCAGCGGGGCGTCAAACGATATTCGACGTTCGCGACGCTTCAATTTGTTCGCTGAATTATGTTCGACGAACCACTTCAACTGGAATGCGTGTAAAGAGGATTAATTATTCCTCCGTGAACACGAGTGCTGTAATGACACAATTACCATAATAGAACGCAATGCAATATTTAGTTAAATAAATGACTAGAAGAATTGTGGAAAGTGTGGAGATAGAGCGAACTCGTAAATGTCTCAGATTCGCAGATTACGTCGATCGAAAGTGTTGTGATTAAACATTCAGAAAATTCATCGGAGAGGGAAATGGTGTTTCTGCGACGAGAATGACACAGTTTGGAACCATGAAAGTTTCTGTCTGGATGGTTTCACGAGGAGGAATGTGAATGTGGCGAAGCGTTCGGTGTAAAAAGATAATGGTGATCGTGTTCCCGAGGATCGCGAGTCTCGTTCTTGTGCATTTATTCGTGACGTCATTCCTCGCGACGTTCGACGAGAGCTGCGATAATATATATTTATTTGATATACGGATCATGTGAATAATAGGAACGATCGAAACGAAGTCGTATCGTAGATAGATCTCTGCGTGTATATTATAAAAGAAGAGTATAAATATATATATAAATATATACATAAATAGCTATAGATATTGTATAGATGAAGGTATATATGTATAAATAGACAGATATATATATGTATACAAGAAACGTATTGATATTACCGATTAATTAATGATATTACTTATTATCGTAGGATGAGTCGTGCGAAGGCGATAACTTACGGAATAAACGTAATGAACCAGACGAAACCTCTTTTCTCATTTCTAGCCCCAAAACTTAATCACACTCTGATCTGTAACGCAGAATACAATACACACAGTACAGAATATAAGAATTACAAAACAGAATAGGATACCAAAGATACATCGATATCACAATACCTTAGTATATATTATTAGCTCAAGGAAGGCACGTTTTTACTAAGAATTCGGAAGAATCGAAGTATTCGGGTGCAGAAGAAGGCGAGAAAGAAAAGATAATTTTTGTATAAGCAGAGCTTCATAAAATAAAAAAAAATCAACAGCAGAAACAAAATTGAAATTCGATCGTGAATATTTTTCACAAGCCAAACGAAAACTGGAAGTACGATTAAAAACCAGCGACGACAGATCGGAATGGCCGAATCGCAACAAGCTTGCAACCTTTTCGCGGCTTTCGAACGTTTCATCGTTACACTTGTAAAACTATTATCCGGCGTAAACGGTTCCAGCGTGTTTATTGGTCTTGCGTAGAGGAGTGCTTGGAAAAAAAATATTTCGTTCGGCTTCTCTCTCTCTCTCTCCCGTTTTCCCCGGTTTCATCGTCGCTCGCGGATACTTACAAAAATATATTGGTGCAGGCAGGAGCGCGATAGAAACGGCCCCGATGCGACTTTTTAATTAGCCGCGGCCAAATCGATCGCGCCGTTGAAAAATTGCACTCGTTCCGGTGGGATGGGCGACGCATACGGGGATCGGCTTAATAAACCGAACGAAATTTCCCGATGAAAAATTTCACCGTGCCGAGGGACACGAAAACCGTGGACCGGCTCGAAATCGCGATAACAATAATACGGGAAGAGGATGCGGAAACTTTATGTTTCCGGTGGCGCTTTAAAAAGCCGATCGTAAACCCGATTTCGCGATATTTAATTACTGGATGACGGAATAACTGTTCGACCCACAAGAAATACACTATTTCCTTTTTTTACGAAAGTCTGCAGTTTTTCGTAAAAATCTGCTTTTCACGAAATCGTTGAAAATCCCGGTTTCGCGAAACAATTTTTTTGACACATATTCCGTATAAAAATATATTATAGTTATTCGCATAAAGATAAATTTAATTTTTTCCGCAACTGTGAGACCGAATTTTTTTACTAGACTCGTACCTATATTCGACCAAAATTTTTCCAGTAGTCTCACATCTGCTAACAATTCTGTTCGCGTTGTTACAATACATTTATCAAACGAACGAATGTTTTGTGCACGATAAAAGATTGAATATACAGTCTGAAAACTAATAAGACTTTTGTGATTCATTTCTGCGTATACGGAATATTTATAGCTTTATACAGTAAGTTCGTAGCTTAACCCTTTGCACTCGAAGCTATTTTAACTGGAAAATTAAACATTTCTTCCGAGCTGGAATAATTCCATTCTATATTAATCGTTATCTTTGTACGAATATAAAATTGACATAATACCGCATGCGATACTTGAATATTTAAGTAATAGATACGATATCGACATATTTAATGGCGGCTCTGAGTCACCACTCGAGTCTTAAGGGTTAAACATCGCTTGCGAGGGGCGCGATCGGAAAAATTCAGGAATTCCAGGAACGTATGTAGAGAACGGGAAAGGGTGGGGTTAATTTTCAATGTATCCTTCGGTGTTACATATCGATTCTCAAGGGGCACCCTATAAAATCGCCCACACCGTTTCCAACGTGTTTAACGGTTCGCGAATCGTTCAAACAGACTCTTCGCGGCTACAGGAACCATCCGTGGGATTCCTATCGAGCCACTTCCTCGCGAACAGATCGATCCCGATTATTTCTAGTCGCAATCTGCGAAACATTATTCCACATTGGCGGCGGTCGCGTGGGCGGTAATGGAAAGGTAAGAATATCTCGTAAACGTCCGCTCGGTGGCCCGTTCATTGCGCGATGTTTGCGCGATCGACGACATCCGGATCGGTGCGTAACACCGGTGGAATCTCGTATGATAACAATAACGCCTGTGGAAACGGATTCACAGTAAATGTCATCTCCGAAACACATAAAAGCGTCGAGATTTACCGGTGCCGTCGGAACACTCGGGGAGATTACTTCGCCTCCTGTTCCACGTTACGACCCGAGAATTCGCGTTTTTAAACTGTCGGATTGCTTCTCGCCTCGTGTTTCGACCACGGATTGCTGAATTTAGTGGGTAACGTGTTGCCTCTGCCGATTCGAAGTCGATTTTCGCGATACGCGAGTTTACCTGCAACTTGACGCGCACGGATTCGCCGAATTTTCGCCACGAAGATAATTTACACCGATAGAGCTACAGTGGATGTACAAAGTGTCCGTACTCTTTTTAAAATCGAATAACTTTTTTATAATTGTACCGAACGAACTGATTTTTTTGAATTAATTAATTTTAATTTTTTTTATTAGGGCCCTTAAAAAGTTATTCTATTTCAAAAGGTGTACGAACACTTTATACACCTTATATTTTGATTATTTTGCATTTCTGCATGTATTCGATACCGACGTAGTCGATTAACATTTTAATTAATGTTGAAGGTTCTTGGCTGTCAGTGGACGTCGACGAACAATTGAACGAGTGTAGAATACACGGGCAGAAATTAGAGAGGTAGTGGTCATCAAGTATTCTAGAACAGGGCACACGTTTACCTTCCAGAGATCCTCGACCCCGGGTTTTCCATAAACTGGAGACCCTAAGGCGAGAGGAACGGAATAGACTGACGCGTGCTCGAAGGGATTCTGCTAACTGGTCGATAGGTATATACTCTATCTTTCGGCGAACTAACGGATTGGCGGCACGGAACGGTTCCAAAGCCGGGCTTTATCCGTAGCACGTGTTTCGGCAGATGCAGGCAAATCCCGCCTCGAGCGAAAACCACCGATGGCTCGGCCAGGAACTTCGTTCGTTCCCGAACCTCGGGTCCGGTGCTATTTTTTAAACAATTACTCCGATCCCCTCGAGGATCTAAACCGCTCCATTCAACATTGAAACTCTCGAAAGGCCATCGGAAATTCCTGTTCCCAAAAAACGATAAAATACAAATCTGATACAATAAACATAAAATTTCCTTTCCTTCGACAAAACAGTTCTAATTACAGCAACCGTAGAATAAACCGGGAAACCTCTGCTTATTTCTACCTCCCGAACTTAATCACACTCGGTGTTCGTTGTTTCCATAGGGTTTGGGATTATCTTAACGCGCTTAAAACAATTTGACAAGGTTTCGTTGAAAGTTCACAGAGTGATAACTACTGGAATTGCACGAAATCTGTAATGAATAACTGCGGGAATTCGAACCAGCGACGACAGATTCGAAGCGCAACAAACTTCGCAACCTTCGTGATATAAATCGTGGTGCAAGGGGTTGAATTCGCTCGTCCGATTTTTGTTAGAGTTCCGGGAGCTAACAATGGCGTCGGCAAAATGCGTTTTGAGATCCTCGACAACATAAGGAACAAAAGCACACCCGGCCAAGTGGATGGCGAATCCCGGGTGGAGGGTGGCGGGGAGTTTATTAATTGGTTGTGGCAGCCACTCTATCAAAAGCGGGATTAAATTAGCGATCGACGAGCGAAAGTGACGGGCGTCAGAAGTGGTATTTGCGCGGAATGTAAACTCCCGGAATGGCGGCTCGGCATTAGCCTCTAAACCGTGCAAACACACGCGGTTCCGCGGGCACCGCGCCGGCAATTTTAGAGCACCGAGGACGGAGCGAGGGTGGCAAAAGTCATCCTCTCTCTCCCCTTGTCCTTTATCTCGACGGCAAACACTTAAAAATTATCCGGCCTGCGGCGTGCAAATACGCCGATGCAGGATGCGGTGCCCCCATCGTTCTAAAACCGAGAAGTGACCGTAGCCCTGTCGTGAGCCCGGAACCTGTCCGGGAAAACCCATACGCACATCCCATGAAACTCGATCCCCTCTCAATCTTTCATTTAAGACGCTTTTCACCGCCGAACGGTCTACCGAACGACACCCCCGGCCCGGACCACTATGGTCTGGAAACTCGCTTTTTGTGGCCAAAAGTATTTTAGCGTTATCTTAAAGTTAAAGGTTATAGGTCGTTGAATTCGTTCCGGCACCAGGAATAATATTATGAAGTCAGAAACGTATAGTAACATTTTAAAAATTGACGCGATTCCCATTTTCATAACCAAAAAATTTTTTATAAATTTTTGTATATTGACATTTATTCACCGACAATAACTTTGGCAGACAACACCTTTAACCGATAACGACTTCGATCGACAACAAATTTCGCTAACCGAGGTGATCGTCTCAAGTCGTTGTCGGTCAAATTTGTTGTCGGTGAAAACCGTGTCAGTGATTTCCATGGGATCCGAAATTTATAGGTACGTAAGATCGTAGTGTGGCATTTGAGGTCCTATATCTCGGAACCTACTAATGTTGGCAGATTAATGTTTTGTAAATATTGAGACGTGATAGCATTTAACAAGTGTACGAAATTACATCTCTCCATCTGCCTCCAGTTCCGAGTTATAAGCTTCTAAAAAACGGCACCTAGATGATGTATGATTTTTGAATTGTTGGTTGTTCTTCAAGCTTGGCCCGATCTCGAAACTATAAACGCGTTCGCGCCGTTTCGTCGCGTTAGACGGACAGCTGGCTGCAAGCTTGAGGAGCCTTCCTCCCGAAAGAAGATTCTCCGTGGTAAAAAACTGTTGGAAAGTTTGATGACATCGTGGCGAAGTTCCCACGTGTGACGTAAACATCGTCGACGGAAAAACCACGTTCGAACCACGTTGCAACGCTGAACGTTGCTGGTAGTTGTTAAATGGAGGAAATATATGCGTAAAATAATGTTTATCTATCTTGAATCTTTGTTAATATTCAGATAGAACACGTAATTCGTGACACGTTAGCATGGTTACATCATATCCATGTGCTTTGATTTATTTAAACATTTTCTTCCGAGGAAAAATTAGCTCGGTTCCATTAACGTTTCGCAGAGCTCGATTCCCTTCGGAGCTCGTTCCATTTTCCTCGTTTCTTCCCGCGCAGCCATTGCGGCCGTATTAGCGGTTCGCGCAATCATCAATTTCAAACAGAAGAACGAACCGGCGAAAAAAGAGGAAAATATCTTGGCCGACGTCTTACTTAAACAAACATCCCGCTCCACGAAATGGACGGAGAGCGACGGAGAATCGAACGCGTAAACCTCCTTTCGTTTCCGTCTTACGTAGACACACCTCCATCCCCTGTTTCTCTCTCTTTTTTTTTCTTTTCTAAGCAATGAGACGCGATGTTGAAACTTTTGCCACCGAAAGCTTACAAAATCATGTCTCGATCGCGAAAGAAAAGAGCTGCGCTGTGGCTTGTATGTTTAAATACAAATACACGCCGCCTTTTTATCCTCCTTTTTGTGGCTGCTCTCTGTGTTGGTTAATTTTAAACCGTGCGAGTCTTCGGACGTTCTTTTTTAGCTGTTTAATAGCTGCTCCGATCCGGCCTTTAATGTATTGTGGATCGGAGTTCGGCCACTGATTTTGAAAAATAGTAGCACGTAGACAACAATCTTGATTGAAACGCGTATGAAATCGTTTCAGTTTTTAGTCTTTTCAAGTTTGATTTCTTCAAAACGATTTTATATGTTGTTTCTGTATTATCAAAGAGCGTGAAACAAACCCAGTGATGTATGTACGAGCATGTGTTGTTGAAGAAATGCTTAGCTGTGGACTTTTCGAAAATTATTAAATAGTTGCTGGTGGATGATGTGCTAAGATTTGAAAAATTGAGAGCTTTACACATAGTTTAAACTAATTGCAGAAGGAAAGATATTTCAACTTGAAAATTCTGTAGGTCCGTTAATCATCATAATCAACTATGAACCGCCCTGTAGAGAGCATTATTGATTCCCCCGTCTCTCGCGAAGAATCTCAGGGAGACGTCGAATCCGAGAAACAGACTCGCATCAGAGTAATTTCAAGTTGCCAACAGAGCTCATCATCGCGCAAGAAAGAAGTTTCAGAAAACTTTCTGATTCCTTATCCTCCCGGAGCGCCATTTTTCTTATTCAGGAATACTTTCTTAATGTAATATTGGATCGAAGAGAGCCGCTTCCGGTTGCTTCTTTCAGTAAAACCTATGCATTCGGTTTGGCGAGAAAGTAATTTCGGTATTTCAAGGTGATATCAACCTCGATATTTTTATTCAAGCAATGAACTTTAACGAATAAGGTACTTTCCCTTCTGTTCGATGCTGTTTTGTCAAACAGAATAAATAAGAAAATATTTGATCGTTGGAATAAAGAAATTCGGTTTTGTTTCATCTTGAAATACGTGTTACATCGGCACAACTCGTGTCCGATTTTAGTAGGAAATAATAATTCGTTCTTTACATCAATCGTCGCAAGTGTGTCGACTAAGTGATAAAATACAGTGAAGTAACAAGCGAATATGCATATGCAATTAAGATCCCCGTTCCGAGCGCGACGGGTTTCCGTCGTTTTTCGCGGGGAAAAATAGATTCTCAAAATGGGTGCGAGGAACGAGGTTAGAGGAGAGACCGAGGAAGTATAGAGGGACAAGTAACAACGGTAGAAGCTCGGCTACGTGTATCGAGGTTAGGTCACGGCACTCCGGCAGCGATTCCAGTTTCGCGTTTCGCCGCGGGTCTCTGGGAAACACGCACCTGTCGTCTTTCCCCTGGACGAGCAGACGATAGCGAACCACCCCCTTTCGCTCCCGCTGTTCCCTCTTCACGGTACGCTCGTTCTTCTGTTTTCACCCTCCTTCGCCGCCCCAGCGTGCCTTGCTTCCTCCCGTTTCGATTTTTACAGGTTGGAAAATGTTCGACGAAATTTGATAGAGAAACTACCGTCCCGTCGAACCTCTCTATTCGCCCACTCCGTTTTTCCTCGAGCAGTCGTCGACCAATCGCGAATCTCGAACCTTCTCTGCCCCGTCGCATTTTACAGACTCTTCAAGAATTCTGCTCTACCAAAATTCCACTAACCGGCCACTTTTGTCTCCCTGTTAGTTCGGATACGAGAGTCTCTATATCATTCGAGAATTATTCGAATTATTAAGAAAAGAAATGAACAATTGTGGAACACGAAACAGCGAAAGGTCAGAAAAATGGAAGAATATGCTGTTCTCTCTACGCGTGGAGCGTACTCGTATCTTGTGGCATCCGAATGATGATAGCGGGCAAGTATAACGACGCTGTTAATAAATAATTCAGCGAGGAGCTAGCCGCGGACAGTGCTCTTCTAAAACAAACTCGAACAGAAACGAACGGGATGGGATCGCACTCGACGAAAGGGTAGGAGTCTGCCGAAAAGAATACGTGGAAAGGTCGGTGAAAAAAACGGACAAACGAAGGTGCGCAGCCCGGTGGATAAATAGAATTTAATTTACATCCAACACACGGAGAGAAAAAGATCGAAAGGGAGAGAGAGAGAGAGGAGAGTCGGGGGCTCTTGGAGCGGGGAGAAACCGTAGGCAAAAGAACCGCAGATAACAGTGTAGGTAGGGAGAAGGAAAGCCCGTGGGGGTTGGAAAAAAGGGAAGAGAGTCGGGGTCCGAAGGGAGCCAATTAAAATTGGCAATTACCAAACCGGTCGCCGGAAGTTACAATATTCCGAATATTTTTATCTTTCTCTCTGCGTTCTCGGTTTTTCTTTTCGCTTCCGCGCCTTTCAGATGGACGCTCGGTGAAACAGGGGAGGCGAGGGCACGGAGGGGCGAGAGGGGGACAAAAGGAAAGCGGCGCGGCCGGCAAATAAAAAGAAGAAAGGAAAACAGAAAGAGGAGCGAGGTACGGGCATGGGCCAATGGAAATTGGCTCGCAGCTCGGTGTAGAACGATGGTCCGGCATCCAATAGTATCCGCGGGTACAGATCGATAGTCGGCTGGATGTGGAGCACAGGTCCTGGCCGACGCGACGCCGACGCCGACGACGCCACGGCCCGCCATCCTGCAAAAGCGCTCGAAAAGAGGTTTAGCGAGTCGCGCAAGCATCGCCTGGATTCTGTCTCTCTCCCTCTCTCTCTCTCTCTCTCTCTCTCTCTCTCGTTATGCGTATCTCCGATGGGAAAAATATTTATCGAACCTCGCGAGAGTCTCCTCCCGTCGAATCCACGATAGTTATGATTAGGTTGCCGCCGAATGCCCATCGCTGTACTCGAATTTCCGCAGTCGGAATTATCAACCCCCACCGGGAAACGATACTGACAAAATATACTGCGATTGGTTCTTATTTGCGCGAGCGACAATCTGTGTTGTCACGGAGAAGATGTGCTACTGTTCTGTCTTAACCCTCTGAGGACTGTCTGGATGGAGTGTCTAATTCCGGAAGGTGCGAACATTCAATTCAACCCTCCGCGGACGTACTTCGCCGCCGAGGGTGCAGAAAATTTTGGTCAAACACAGCTCTTCAGTTCGTGATCCTGTTTCAGAGTAGCTTCATTGAGACGTGCATTCGAAAATGATGTATACATAGATAGCAAACGATCAGTATACAGGGTGAGTCGCCAAACAATGTACCAACAGAATGTGCCCCTCTCAAAACCATTCAACTTCATCTGGAACGTTGTTTGCTATGCAAAATGTGGCGACCCACCCTGTATATTGTTCATTTCACTAATTATTTGACACTGTAACACATGATCTAGTTCCCAGAGGAAAATGATCCGAGCAAAGAATCCAAGTCTGTAAAGGGTTCACTCTTATACGGGCAATAGAAACGAGGAATTTTGAAGAATCAACGCTTACGTTGATACGAGGTCCAATACGCGTTAATTAACTAGCAAAAAATAAAACGAGCATTATTCTATTTGATGTGACCACAGAAAGAATCTCGGCTTCAGTCGAACGAATCCATCCTCTGAAAGGGTAGTTATCGTTCGATTTATCCCGATTGATTATTTTCGAACCGATCAGGAAACGAAACGATCATTATACGGATATCCGCGCAGATGGGGTCACGCCTAATCGCGCTTTAATTCGAAATAAAGTAAACAGCGGCGCAGTCGAAAATGCAAACGTCATTATGACGTTAAAGGCTAAATTGTTTGTCGGGTGCACGCGAACGCGGGTGCTCCACACGGTCCATCGCAACAATTTCCACGTTTTCCCCGGTAATTTCGCATTTAATTGGCCACGCCAGCAAACACATCGACACGCCGATGGTATGCCGATGTATGTCGTTGTGTCTCGCGCCACAGTTTCCTCGTGTATACCGGTGTCTCCTTGGGCATCGACGCTCGCCGCGTTCTCGCCCCCGGCGATCCTGACGCGTGACACATTATTATGACATGGTAATTCGAATTTAAAATGAGCAATTAATTAACCGATGCGACCACCGATCTTCCTACCTACGCGCGCCGCTTCGCTGTATTACCGTTCGTTCGTGAATACTTTATGCTTGTTTCATATGTTACACCGTCATGTAAACTAGAGTTATCACACTCTGCGGCTTGCCAGGCATTTTAACGTGTCGCTTAACCATGACTCGAAACATATTGCCGGTAAACAATGGCACATTAATAAATATTCTTTACTGTTACAGTTTTCATCTTTGAATCTCATAATTAATTCCTAATACCACTTCTAAGGAAAATCTTTTTCTCTTGTCAACATACTGGTGAACTCAGGATCCATTAATAGCAATAAAGATATTAATAAAAAAGGAAAAAAACGTGTACTTATATACTTTAGGGGCCTCTTCTCCGGTTTCGATGATCTTGAAATATAAAAACTTTCGTTCTGCACAAGAGATGAGTATACCGATAGATGCCCTAGATTTGGTGAGCCTACCCCCTTAAAACTGGAAACCTACCACTGCCGGACGAAGATCGAGGGTAACATCCCCAGCTCCACTTTCTCCCAAGGAAATTGATTCCGACTTGGTGGGCCGGGTTCGGGCCGAAAAACAGCCCGCAAACGTTTCCGCTGCGCCTTTCGTCGGCGTCTCTGTTCGTGGTCGTGTTACAGCGGTTCACGGGTGAGCACACCCGCCACGCGTGCATAATGGCGTGCAAACGGAGAGGCCGTGGGCTCCAAATAGCATTAAGTCATTGCCGGTGGCCAGTCGTGCGCGTGATATCCTCCTGTCGCCTACCGATTGTATTGTTGCACGTCGAGCAAGAACGATCGCACTCTCGCACTCGCGCTCGCATTGTGCCCGATGCACCTTCAGGGCCCCGCGGCTCTGCAACCTAGCCGGGGAGATCCTCCTCCTACCGGCCAGAAAGATACACAATGAGAAACGGACAATGAGCTCATTGTTTCGAATTCGTGGCCGCTAGTTACGCCGTATTTGCTACCGTGAGAAGCCGATGCTCGATCGACTTCTATTCTTCACGGCGGATTAAATTGTTCCCCATTGGGCCCGCTCTCGGACAGCTTTTGAACCCCGTCCACGCTGCCGCGCCCCATTGATACCGTCCACGCAACATGGAACCCGATTCTCTTTGTTTAACAGCTCATTCAGCGTCGATCTTCTCGATCCCATGAAAATTCAATCGTTCTCTTTTAACTCCCCTTCTTCAATCTTTTAAGATTTAATGGTGGAAGATTCGGATTCGATCCGGGCTTATAGAAGTTACTTCTCCCTAATTAACTTATGGTACTGTTTTTACTCAACCAGTGGACAATCTGTGAAACTGGCACAAGGGGTAGACGAGGGTGAAAATCAGTTTCGAGATTCAATACGAATGAACAGTAGACAATTGCTGATGCATTCGTCACGAAGATTACACGAATTTAAGATCGCCTGTGTTCCTGTGTCTTGCAATCGATGCACAAAAAGCAGAAGAGATTTTCGTAATAAAAAAAAGAAAGAATGGCGAGTACAGTGACCGTACGCGTATCGGCGGACGGAAGCTGAAAGAGATCGACGGCCCCGTCGATCTATCGTTTCGGTGGCAATATAACGGCTGCAATTCCGAGAAGAGTAGTCCATTCGACGGTTTAATGGCATTCGGTGTCAGAAATTTCGTGGGACGTACGCGCGTGTAAACAGGCACGGTGTCGGGCAACATACCGTACGGGGGTTGAACACCCTAAAATTAGCCCCGGAGCGAGACACGACGCGTACACGCGGCCGAGCATGATCGGACGCGGCCCCCGAGACCCACACGCGTTGGAGAGCGTGAAAAAATGCTTACATTATCATCCGTAATTTCGTAAACACACCGCGGGTAGTACAAGTCGGACTATGGGGACCCGCTGGTGCACTCGTTGCGGGTGGCCCAAAAAGGAACAGCATCGCGGCTTCCGCAGCGCCGAGGCTTTTCACGCTGAGAAGTGGGTCGCCCACGACACGAAAATCTACTCTCGCCTCACGTCTTCACGACTAGATCTTGTTTTCTACGCGTTCTCGCTCTGTCTGCTTGCCCGATCCAAATTATTCCTCTTTCTATAAGCGGGAAGGACATTTTCGGCCCATTTTATTCGCTAGATACACGACAAGAAAATTATTTTTACTAATTATCTCTCGGCATTGATATGTTCATAGCGGAACCTAATATTAAGGCTTGTATTTGTATACATAATGAATTTAGATTGAAAAAAATTGGATGTAATAATTTGCGAAATTGCTTAGTAATCACAAATGATCGAAATAAGAAGAACTGTTATCTCGTCCATTGTAGCGGAAGGGTTAATAATCCTGAGAAAAATTATTAAATGGCTGTACGTGAATTGTAAGTTCATGAACCCCAGCCGTGGATTTCCAAGAGTTAGTAATTGAAATGAGTTGCACATGAAAATAAATCGATGTTTCGGCAATTTCGAGGAGAGGGAAAAGGGTTTGTATGCTCATTTTGAAAGCGTGGCCACCGTAAGAAAGCCATCGTCCACGCGGTTGTCGGAGCGAAGAGGAGGAATCATCCACGCAACAATTAGTCCGGAAAGGATCGCTCCGATCAGCTGGGGATCCCCCTGGAAAAGATCATCGTGCTGACACAGCGGAGGCGAGTGTACACACGGTCTCATTCACCGATTTCACGGTAAATCGAGCGTCCCTGAACCGTTCTGGGTCTGGTGCGCCCTTACGCAAGCCCATTGTGTGCGAGTGCCTCCTGCGGTGTCACGGTAGAACGAGAACGGGCCGCGGATTGGTCCCGGCAGGTCGTCTCCTGTCTTCGAAATAGCATTACAGAACGACCATAATGGCTCAATCGGTGCGTCGTTGATATGGCTTAAGCCTACCGGCGAATCGGTGTACGAGGAATCTCTTCTCGGCACCAGAACCCCAGCCGAATAATAGGAAACGAATAAAACTGGCAAAACTCTATCCATTAAGGCGATACCATCACAAAGGAGATTATGTGTCTTTCGAACAGAAACGGAATATTGCGCAACCACCGTTATGTAGGAACGTTGCGTTTGATCGAAGAAATCGGTGACGTCGGTAATTATCAATTGTAACTAGACAGCGGATTTTATGCATATCCGGCAAAAATGAGTAGCTGTAAAAAACAGTAAAAAGATTCCAAGAATTTAAAAATACTGTTGTATTATATACAGGGTGTCCCAAAATTCCTCCGACACCCGAAAATGGGAGGTTCCTTAGGTCATTTAAAGCGACATTTTCCTTTACAAAAATGGCGTCCGCTGCTTTTTTTAGGAGTTGTTAACGAAAAACACGGACCAATCAGAGCGCGATCTAGACATGCGATGACACATTCGGCCAATTGACAGTTGGGCGCGACGGGCCGACTGTGCTAACTCGCGTCTATGTCGCGCTCTGATTTGTCCGTGTTTTTCGTTAATAATTCCTAAACAAAGCCGCGGACGCCATTTTTGTAAAGGAAAATGTCGCTTCAAATGACCCAAGGACCCTCCAATTTTCGGGTGTCGGAGGAATTTTGGGACACCCTGTATATTATACATACAGGGTGTCCCACCTAAAAGTTTTTCTATGAGAACGCGAAGAACATTAGCACGAAGAGTTTGTTAGTATATTTATTATTTTTGAGCTATCTATTCTGAGGAAGTCTGCAAGTTTCAGTCCATTAACGAGGCAATGTAGATCGTCGGAAGATTTATTTTGATCTGTCGCTGGAGCATCGAATAATCCGAACCGGTCGTCCCCCTTGTAAATTGTTACGTATTAACGTTTTAAGTGGAAATAAAAATAATCGGTAGCAGGCCAGCGCAAACACAAGCTGCCGGTCGCTGTTTCTCTCTCTCTCATTCTCACTCCTCGAGCCGTGCACGATTATTATCGGAAGCTGTACACAGATAAGGGCCGGCGATAGGGTGGGCACAGGGCGATGACGGTGATTTAATATTTTTCTTGTTATGAGTATAAGCTCGCCAGTTTATTCTGAAAACAGCAGGCCAAGCACCGCTCCGTGTCCTCGCGCAAAACCACCTGCGCGAACCGAATCACCATCGGCTCCCGGTATCAGCCGGGTCCGTTCTCGATCTTCACTTATTTACCCACCTATTTACCCGTTGACTTTTCCGGCTTTTCTGTTATTCCTAAATGTTTCCCCGCGCGATTGATACATTTTCCCCGGCCACGGATTACAGGCGCTGCACGCGTCCAAACTGACTCGGAAGCGAACCGGAAGCTCAAGCTCCGGATTTGTTTGCCGACGCTGAAGTTCGACGGTGAACGTTCATTAGTCAAAAACGGATTAGAGAACACTGTACGTCCCTCTAGATACCGTGCAACTTCTGTGTGAAACATTTTTTCGTGCAACGAATACCTTACGAGCTATTTCAGGTCGTCGTGTTAGGAGACTCACCCTGTATTGTCAAAAAGACCACTTTCATAATTATGGGCGCAATCGTGCTGCAGTTGTCTAGAAGAAACTGTGACGGCCATGTTGGAGATCGTAGATAACTATTTTCCCGTGCTCAATAATGATCGATTTTCCAAGAAATCATTTTTGGGTATATAAGAATTATTACGAACGCTGTTGTTCCAGGGCAGTATCACGAACGCGAAATTGCATGGCAGCGAAGCGAGCCGTGGTTACGTTCGGTCACGCACTGAGAATATTTTGTCAATCGTCGGCGGTGCTCGTTAGCAGCATCCGTCAGAGACGCGGACGCGTCTCGGCGCCTTGACTTCTCGAAATAATCGCGTAGACGCATAGAAACTGCTTTTTCTTGTTCTTCCTCCACGCTCTTGTTCCCGGGAACCTGCATGCGATTGCGTTTTCATCATTTTCCCGCTAAATGACCAACAAATTCTGCATCATCGTACACAGCCGGCACATTTGCACCTTTGCACCTTCGGGAGCTTTGTTTTACTTTGCGTTTCGAAATGGATATTCTTGGTTATTCAGTCTCAAATGCAAACTCTAAGGAATAAATTCTTAACTTTAAATTAAATAATAATAAAATGTTTTCAAATATTTGATTTATCTGTTGTTATTAACCGAAATTACATACTAATTAAAAATTATATATGTGATTAAACGAACATATTCAACTTTGTTGCATTAAAAGCAACATTGCAACCTTCTTGAATTTTGTAAATCTTTTACCGTTTTATATTTTGTCCAATCAATTTCTTCTTGAATGCACAAAGAGTACTGATTACGCTTCTACTACTTAATCGACCGTTATTGAACGAGACAAATGAAGAGTTTCGATTGGAAAAATTCGTGTTAATGAACATTGGTAATATTGCACTTTGAATATTTTTATGGTTACCAGTTTGATATTCGACGTTTCGTGCAAGATTAAAAATGATAGTAAACCTGTTGGTTAGTGGGTTATTTTCGTGCGGTAGTTGTATTGGGTACTATTAATAGGACCACCAGTTTTTCTCGTCGATTGTTCGAGGCTTGCGCACACGTTTTGTTTCGTTGCTTTCTAGTGAATGACTCTAAGAGCCGGACAATAGAAGATGGTAAAGAAGTCAGCGCCCCACGTGCGCAGAAGGTGTTGAAGTAGGTATGCCAAGTTAAATATACGCGTAGGACGCGGAGGCAGGACAAAAAGCACTTCCTCTTGTCCGACGAGTACACTTTGAGGAACGTGGAACGTACGAAGGAGCCGAAGCAAGAACCTTTGTTCCTTCAGGAACGCACACTACTTTTTCGGTAGACCTATTTCCTTTTATTGTTTCGAATGCAACATACTCTCCGGTATGCTAATTCGACGATACCTTTAACCGAGGAAACGGGACTGAATCTAATAAAATTCTTTCAGTAAGGAAGCACTTGATGCACCTAATCCAGAGGCTCTACTGTAATTTTACAGGTGCTTGAGACACACCACCTGTGGCCCTCGATTAATCAGCTACGAATTCAAATTAATCCAAACAATAGAAAGAAAGAAACTCTGTGGTTAGTGCTTCATCTTCTGCAGTAATAATTTCGTGGCCAACGTCTACTGTTTCTATTTTCCGATGATCCACCAGCTAACAATAGCACCGAATCTAACAATAGAACTTGTGTAGATCATAAATCTGTATTAATCCTTTTCGCGAATGCTCAATCCTCCGAGTGAGCGTCGGTACCAAGGCCAACACAACCGGTGCCGCTTCGCCATGGGGAATTTAGCAGCCGCCATATTAATACGAAATGAAAAGGTAACGTTGCGCATGATTTCCGCGGAAACGAATAGATCAAGGGGTCTCGGTGGAGAATCTGTCGTTTCAACAAAGGCTCTAGGTGTAACACGTCCCTGTTCGCCTTGGACGAGCACCTCGACTGTAACCGTTTCTTGTTGATCCTGGCAATGAGTTCTGTTAACACAACACAAGTTGTCGTGGACGCCGTTGAATATTAAGAACATATTATGACAGACACGCCAGACGGGGATCAGGGAAGCTAGATAGACAACGTCCCTCTCGGACGTCATAATTCCGTGACGGATCATGAACCGCGCGACAGCCAATTATAAAAAGATCAATTTTCCCCCGTGATCCAGACAGCTGAACGCGATTTACGATCGGGAGGGAAGTTTTCCCTCTCTATCTCTCTCGCGGTTGTTTGAATTTCATCGATTCACACGCGCGTTCGGCACACTTGCCGGTGCAAGGGGATCCACTAATAACACGGATCAACGGGAATCTCGGCGTCTATCAGAATCAAAGATCTCCCTTCGGAAAAGTCGATACGTCAACAAACACGGCGTCAATCGCCGTTCGCGGATCTTGTACGCGCCGGTGTTACATCGAGGAGGAATTTTTTGGCCCGAATCGGAAGTGGAAAATCAGAAATGCATAGACTCATATTGGAAAAGCGATTGTGCGTGATTTCGTCTTTGTAAAATCAATCAACAAAGATAATAAGTAATATAAGTAATATTTTTAAATTTCTGATGGTCTCACTGTTTTAAATTACACCTGTTTATTTTTACCATGAATGCATAAAATCAATGAACGATTGAAAAAAGACCTGGCTGGATTAGGCAACGTTCTTGCATGGAAAATGAATGGTTACGAGGTGGTGTGGGTTTGCTAGTGAAGATGTCGGAGGTTTACGAGGTCAGACCACGAACGAGGTGTCGAGACAGCTTTTTGCCGGGGCATTCGGCGATCTTTTGCGAGGCGTTCCCGGTCGCGGCCAATAATAGAGCAATAAAAAAGCCCATCGGGCCGCTGCACCGTGTTTCAAAGCGACGGTAATGGGGCTTGAAAGCCCCCGGCCCTAGGAAAAGGAAGTAAAGGGAGGAACGGGGTGAAGCGACGTGGTGTCGGCGAAGGGAAAAAAGCTGAGGGAAGAGACGAGAGACATTCGTCTTCGAAGGCGTTCAACCGTTTGATAGCGGAACCACCCAGCGTTTGCACTGCTTGCCTTCTCAAGAGGAAATCGGCTGCGACCACCGGAACTGTTTCCAAAGTGACAACCATAGCTGACGTGAATTTTCACGCGGTCGATCTACTTAAACAAGCATTAAGACAACTGTATCGAATCCTTTCTCGCATCCCGCATGATGAGTTATGTCCTTGCTTTGCAATGCGTAATTAGCTACGGACTAGATAGGCCAAGAGATTACAGAGATGTCGTTGCATATAATTTTTACAGTTACCTTCCTGAACAGTGCAACTACTTTCTACAAGATTATAGAAACTAGCGTGAAGAACTCCCCAAAAAATTGAATAAATCAAGTGTTTCCGGTTTGGCACCGAGCATTAAGCTGACCGACAAAGCTGTGGAAGTCTCGACGAGATAAATGAACATGTTTATACAAATGGAGCTTGGTTTCTCGATCATTTGCTTCCTGAACGAGGGTCGCCAACGGCACTTTCCTTTTCGGCTAAAATCGGTGGGCGGATCGTAAAGCAGGAATCGTTTCCGCTCCTCGTTAACACCTAGCAATTTGCCGCTGACGAGCGAACCAGACTAAAACTGAAATAATAAGATCGAGATCCACGATACCCTGAGCCAGTAAATCAAATAAAAATCGAATCCAATTGACAATTTATTTTTCCAAGGTTTAGCAAATGTGAAACCACGAAGAGGTGACATCAGCTCTCAATAATGAAATGTTAGGCTTAAAAATCAAAAGAGAAGAAATGCAATCGATGCAGACAATTTCTATTTTGTATAAAGATCCGTATAAAGATTCTCAGAAATAGTTGCATAAAAGATTCTATGATACTAAAAAAGATAGTAAAAACAGTGAATTTTCACCCTGAGAAACGAATGAGGGTTAAGTTAATCAGTGAACTCTTTGAATTTGAAACTGTTCGGGTGTAAAAATAAGCGAAATGGTACCGAAACTAAATTTTAAAAAATTAAGAAAAGCTCCCGTCACTTGGAATAGCAACAACGCGTAACGACCGAACCCATAAAGAAGTCCAAAATGGTGACTGCTAGCGATCCTCCGACTTAACTGCTGGTAACGTCTTTGGTGTTGAATTATTCAGATAGTTAGTGCCAGAGCGTTACAGTAAATTTCCGGAAATAGTGTCGGGGCACGTAGGAGACACACGATACCCCGTTCCTTCGATCACGGGCCTTCCCGATCGATCACGCGGCTCAATGCGAAGCCGTGATCCAGGCGGCGTTTGGGGAGTCCTTCGTCGATCCATCGGTCAAGTCGTTGACATGTTGACGAGGCGCAAGGAACGTCTGGCGTCACGTAAAAAAGCCGTTCGTCTTCGAGAACGCATCCACCCACCGTCGACAGGTCTGACGCCTTCCGAGGGCCTGATGTGGGGTCTCCCGTCACTATAACCACGCGCACAGACACGCACACCGAACCGAACGGCCGTCTCAAGGGTCTTCAACGACCAGGCTTCGGCTTTCGAAATTTAATAGACGTTAATTGCGAACGGCTGGGTTAATTTCTGTAATTGGACTCGCTCAGTGGCTCTGTGGTTCTACTCCAACCTCATTCCCGTTTGCTTTGATTGATCTTTGTCAATGTGTCTTTATATTGAACATTTTGTAGATGCCTTTTCTTGAACGTTTTCTTTCTTGTCTGAAAGAGATTCTATGAAATCGATGCTTGAAGATTTCCTTCCTTGTCCAAAGAACATTCCAACTAATTTATGTTCGATCTTACTTTCACACAAAGGGTAGAAAGCAACTACAAAAGTTATTTTCCCCAGAAACCTTCAAACGCCAGGAAGGTAGAAATATCCTAATGGCGACGTTCCACTGACATTCCAGCAGTCCCCAGAGGCTCGCCCCTCTCGTGGTATCAGGGAGGAAAGAATTCGAAGAGACCCCGCGGGAGATCCGATGCGAAGATACAACCAATCATCGCCGTTAATCGAATCAGTCGAGATTCTTCGCTCGTAAGACGGTATTGTTTACGGGACATGGCCGTGTCACCTCGTCTCGGAATGAGATCGCATAAATAGCTGCCCGGTGCGTGGCAGCATCCTCCACGTAGCAGCTAGTCATCCGTGAGACTCATTGTCAGCTTCGGGTTGAGCTTCTTTCTCTGTCTCTTGTGGTTCTCGTTCACCGAGGAATCCTGGAGCAGCGAGCGTGTGTCACTGTTCTGACGCAGCAACACGAGGCAACGTGTGATCCAGGATGAACCAGGGGGGTAACAAGGAACCAGTTGGAAAGTGAGAAGAATAAAGAGAGAGAGAGAAAGAGAGGAAGGGAGTAGTCAGTCTCATTGTCCGCTCGAAAAATGACCACACGGATTTTTCTCTCGGTTCCATTGAGCCTGGAGAGCCTCGAGAGACTCGAGTCACTCTCTCTCGCTTCTCTCTCTGCACCCGTTCTCCACCTCACGTCCGTTCATTCATAATACCATTCTCGAGTGGACGGCAGTCAGGCAGGCGGGCCTCGAAGTGGACCGGATGGTATTTCGTTTTTTGACAGGCAGCGTTGATCCTTCTTCGGTCGAGCCACGAGTGCCGCTGATTCTGCCGCGACCGAGTGCCCGGGAGCCCCGGGATTTTGCTTATTGTATAAATAATCGGTACCTGATAGTCCGTGGACCAATGAGTCGTCGAATCGACGGAGTTTATCGGTTAAATCGGTCTGCTACGCCCTGACACTGGTCTCGGTCAAGAAACCGCCATTCCTCGGACCTCGGTCGCAATTATTTAGTCTTCCCAATTCACTAAATCTTTAGGGAACTTTCCATGATCGTCCACTGAGGAATTGAAGAAAATTGAAGCTGAAGAACGATCACGGTGAAACATTGCCAACTAACTACCATTTAACCCTCATACGCTCCTCAAAAATAGCTGCATAAAAGAGACTAGGTTCACAATGCACTCATTTTTATTTTACACGTTAAATCAACACATTCTGTTTCATTTAGAGCGTCACATTTCAAAGAAATACATCTCACAACGTAGCCATGGATAAATGGATGAATAATTTTACAGTGTACGAAAACATCGAATGAGTGAATTTTCACCCTGAGGGACGTATGAAGGTTAAGAATTTTAACGAATAGGAATTTGTTGGTGCATTCTGGCTACGAACGGTAAGCATAGGTATACCCCATGTCTAATTCGAAAATGCCATAGGGCATTAAATATATCGCTTTCACGGTCAACATTAGGGGCCAACCAGGAGTCCGTGTATTCTTAACGCCGAATCGTGAGTCGCCTCGCAGCGGCTCAAAGTGATTCAAGTGGCTCCGCGAGAGAGCAAATATTTGAGGAGGAAAGATGAATTCCAATGGAATTCCACGGTCCCCTTGCAGACATCACGGCACCATGTTGCGGGGATCGTTGATGGCGTCGAGTCGTCGAAATCGCGAGGTGGGCCGCGCTCTTTGGTAAACAAACAACCGTGGCCTCTGCATCTAAATATAATAAAATATACACAGGCAACAAAGGTGGATGAAGATTTGTACCGAATCTTCCAGGTATTCTTCTCACCTGTTGCCAAAGACAGTCACGTGTTGTCTGATTAGTTGTGACCAATTAAAACAACCGATCACGACGTAGCGTAATGTTTCATTTAATGTTTGTTTTCAGATGCACTATACTATTCAAATCCTCGTGGCGCCAGAGGCGAGTCGAGTACCAGTCATCGGTGACCCGAACGGCAGCCGACGTGTTAAAAGATCTTATTAGAAGGACCTACCCGCAATTAAAACTATCTCTTTGTGAATATGGAACAAGTAAACTGCGGATCTTTATGCATTTATAGAACAATTGAGTAGATGAAATTGACAATTGCTGGAAAATTTTTAGAAGACGGAAACATACGACTTCTTTATTAAAATCATTGAGGGAAGACATAACGTCGAATTTGGATTCTATTTCTTGTAATAATAATGTTATTAATTTTTTAAATTATAAAATTAATTTTATAAAAAAATCGCCGGCGCATAAATCGTGAACAGCAAAATAAAAAGCAGGTGATTTTCGGATTCCGATGATTTCTAGCATCAGAATTTGGCACCGAGAGCAGCCAACAAAAATTCCTTACGGGGTCGGCCCGATAATTCCGTTTAGCAGGGATTGATCGTCGCGAATTCTTGGACGAGGTGGCGCAAGACTCGGCAAAACGCGATTCAAAGAGGGACAGAGGCCAGGCAGTGTTTCTCGTGCATCAGCGCCGTTAAACTTTCATTTTGTAGCGTACTCTGTTACTCATTTGCTCGGACACCGTGCATTCCGATTGAACCGGGCTCCATAAAACAGAGGGCTTTCATCGGATACAACAGCCAGACCGCCCGGCCGAAAATCACGGTGGACTATTTTCGAAAGACGGGGCCGGCGGTTTTAAAAAGCCCGCCAATCGGCGATACCGGGCCGCCGAGGCTGTCGTTTGGATCGCCGGTCTTTGTCGTCGAATTATTTTAGCGGCCGATATTTCCATCCGTACTGCCACCTAACCGGGGCAAGCAGCCAAAGTCAACAGCAGCCCGAGCAGCCCGAGCCTCCATCCGCCTCCGCAACCCTCGCTTTCTCCTGCGTACATACTTCCAGAACCATATCACAGAATTCGTGGATCGCGGGACGCTCGCGCACCGACCTATGAATATGTCGCCGATGGAATCGGATCACTCGATTCGACCGATCTCGATTAAGCGAAAACCTGAACAAGTTCCTTAACGAATCAGTTGATTTTTGAAAAATGGTTTCTTAGGCTGCATAACTTTGGGTCGGATTTCTAATTAATGATCAGATTTTTTTAGAAGTCGTCTCTTGATCTGTGCGTCCTTGAGCTTCACTGACTTAACGATTAAGGTCATGATTTTTTAGAAATTCTCTTGATGCTAACGGGTTAATTAAACTCCTTAAACGAATGTTTAATTTGTTCACAGTGTACATACATTATGTTTTAGATGCAAATATAATATTAATGTATTAGATACAAATTTTTGTCCATGATCTGGATGGTTAAAAAATAGGTTAAGATCCATCTGGCAAACAGGGATCGAACATTTCGGTGGCAGCTTGTGCATCGATCGACGACCGTCGAAAATAGCGTTGCATCTTGTCGCCGCTAGATCGGCGAGCATCTGAGAATAGAAGGACCCGTCGCCGTGGTCCGCGTGTCCTGCTTCTCCGTCGCTACGTCGACGACGACTCGGATCCGCTGGCCATCCATCGGCATCCATAAATCGGTCGTTCGCCGTGTTCCCGCGAGGGAACAGAGAAAGCAAACAAGTGATAAATCAACGATAAAACGTTCCGTCGATCGACGAATCGGCCGGAAGAATAATAGATTGCTCGATGATGGCACCGTACTAGGTGCCAAGCCGTCTAGTTAGAGAACGGTGGAAAGAAAAATAAAACTGGCCCCGCATTCAGCCATGAAACCGTTTTACAATCCCTCCATGCTTAATAAGATCTTCTCCCACGCGTTTCAATTTTTTTATATAGTCGGCTAGTTCTTTAATGTGTACGGGATATGTGAAAATAATTATGAAACCGGTCTAAGTCATATATCTCTAGTTTCGAGAATATTAAGACTGCATGAATTCCATATAATGTTGAAATAACAAGCACTATGTAACGATTCATTTTCGACGATATCATAAAAATTACATTGAATTGATTCAGCTTACAATAATGTGATGTAAAATAACTGATAAACTCATTTGTCAGTGACAAAGATTCTGAACAGAGCCTAATGTATAAATATCTGTAAAATTACAAGTGTACTAAAATTGTGTAATAATTTTTAGTATCTGACTTTTTCTGCCCCGACGATGATGAACGTCGGCCATACAATGCATTACGAATCATTTGATATTATACAATAAAGAGACACCTCGTACCAGATAATGCTCAACGATTTTGCGCAAAGTGTGGGAGATTAGGGGACGATGAAAAGCCGCAAGGAAAGGCAAACGAAAGGACACGGGATGGTAAGTAGCCCCGGGAACGTGGGAAAGCTCGTGGAGTACGGACCACGAAGACGACCGGTGACCATTCACCTGTCAACTAGCCATCTTCTTCGTCGTGTTCTTGTTGGTGTTGCCGATCGCGCCACGGTGGCACACCATCATCGACGCTGGCCATCGACGTTGCTCACGTAGTCGCGCCTACCAAAACATCCTCGACGATCCTCCATTTGACTCGCCATTCATCGCCGGTGAAACAGCTTAATATAATCCTATTTAAGGAGCTGGCATTGTGATCGCAGCCGCCACCGCAGACGCTACGTGACCGAAATTATTTACTCGTTTATTAGATGTCGCTGACTGGATCCGCCGGCCACCGAAACCGCCATTGTACGCGGCCACTGTTGCCTCGAGGACTCGCGTCCTTCGAGAAAGTTAATCTTCAAAATGTTTCACGTCGGAAAGTAATTTCGTTTCCTTTTTTTATTGTAGAAAATCTCACGTGAGATTTATTTTTACATAATTATAATGCAGAATACAATACATACAATACAGAATATAAAAATTACAAAATAGAATAGGATACTGAAGATACATAAATATTACAATAAAGACATAGGTATTCAACGTTTTTGATGCGGTGCAAATTTGATTTCGAATCAATTTTTTGCGAATAGAAGTCAGAAATTGTACCATCGCGGATCTTTAAGTTGTCTGAAAAATCGTGAAAGATTATAGAAAAAAATGTTATAAAACTTATTTTAAATTGTCGTTCATTTTCCGAACGGCCGAATAATTTCAAGAACGAAAAGTTTCACCTAGACAAATTTCAACAACGGAAAGTTGATACTGGTGAGAATATGGTTGGGAAATTCGTGACGATTGTTCGAAGAAGGGATTTGCAGCGGGGCAAAGTTTTTCGTAGCCATCCATCGAAGATTAAACCTGGAATTAATTTCACCCCCGACTTGTTTCAAGTATGTTCCCGGGGAACGTGCGGCGCTAGTAGAAAATTTATACGAGATTCGAGGAGTTTGCGCGAGGATGAACCCCGTTCGCTCTGCTGGCTCGGAAACCGCAGGATCACGAATCTCGAGGAAATCTTGTTTTCTGTGATGACATTTCGTATATACTCGCGTGTGCGTGCGTACGCGAGCGGCCATGTTCCCGAGCACGCAAATGTCTCCTGTATGATATTTATTTGTTGACATTGGGGTTTGTAAAGCTTGTAATGTAAATACGCTTAAGGGATGTGTACCTTTTGATACCGACTTAATATTCGGAGCGTAAGATGCGCGTCCTGGAGCCAAAACAAATAGAATTTTTCGATAAACGGATAAAATACACGACCTTGTTAACAATATTAACATGTACACTATTAAACTATTCATGCTGCTTGTATCACCGGTGGTGACATATTTATTTAATCCCCTAAAAACATGTATTTCATAACAAGTTCAACACTGTAGATTATATATCCACCAAAGAATAAGGCATTATAAAAAATGCAGTACAGTAAGACTCGCGCGGATTCGTTTTACGAATTTATTCACTTCCTCGAAGCGAGTCGGGAAACCAATTCGGAACCGTGAATTTAGTTTCTTGATTGCGAGAACGCGGAAAGCGCTGGTACGAATGAACCGCGCAAGTTCAGAACTTACTATTATAGCACGAAGTGCAAAAGTTTGTTTAATTGTCGAGCAAAAACGGCTCGGCACGGAGCGTGTTAAAGCGGGAATTTATTTGAATAAATTCCACGAGTCAAATTGTTTGCAAAATGGCTATCGGATAGATCTCGACTTATTTTTCTCGAACCGTGAATATCTTTGAATGCACGGCGTTTTCGTGAGAAGAGCGAGTAATGTCCCACGTTTACCGATTCTCTGGGAAAAGAGGTGATTTCTGGTTGGAGCCTGTCGAAGTTACTTAAATAGAGTCATATCATTGCCAGAGACCGATTAGGTGCAATCGAATTCCAGGATCGGTCTGTCGGCGAAGTTTACACTCGGCTCGGGGCATAGCTTTGCTATGTTAGGTGGGGCCAACGTAAGCAAACCTCTTGAGACGAGACACATGTGGCCAACAATGGACCGAATAGCGCGGAAGGTTACATGTGCAACGTAAGATAAGGACCGGAACCGGATGCCGGGAATTAAAGACAAAGGCTCCTGCGGCAGCGGCGCGAGCTTTCCAGGAGCCGAATCACCGATAAATGGCCTCTGATCCTGGCCCTCTTCGTCCGTCCACGCGTTCCCTTCAACGAACATTTCAATATTCCATAACTCGAAATTCCAAAAAACTTCATTTTTTAGTGTTATAAATTCTTTCAACCCTTGTGTAAATCACCGAAGTTTTTTACGATGCTCAATGACGTACTGCAAAGTCAAATTTCAATTTATAGCGAAAGTATTTTCCATAAAAATCTTCAATAATCTTGCCATTGGCCAAGAAAAAGATTGAAGAATTTTTAAAAAGTGATTGAAAGTGGGTGATTATAGGGGTTGAATGATGGATTTGTCCTTATTTTATTGGCAGACTAATTTGAGAATGGGGTAGCCAGAATTCATTTGACACCGAGGATTTCCCATGTTTCTACGTTTCCCAGCTTGACAGTTGGATCTCTGTTCGAATATCAGGTTTTATACAGAGCGCGTCGCCTCGGGACGCATAGGCGAGTCCTGTAACGGTATTCGTGTGTATTCTAGGACAGTGGTCGCTTTGTGTCTTCGAGGATAGAGAAATGGACATTGGGTACACGTGTCTACGGAGGTGCATCAAATTCTCGTCAACGATTTCTTTCGAGCGGTCTTTTTGTGAATATCTCTGAAGTTCTGAAGCGAATGCGACATGGAGACTGGACAGGATTCACCCCTTGCCGTAACATTTTCGTTGTCTTGATCCCCAAAAATTTCGTAGAAGAGAAAAGAACCTTTACGTCAATAACCAAAATTTTTTACGACATGCAACGATGTTCTACTTTAAACTTGCAATGCACATTTGTATTCCTAAAAAAATGTTGATATTTATCATAATTTTTATACAGAAGTTTCGAACGAGTCGAATCTTATATTATTTTACACTTGTTAGACTTTGGTAAAATCTTCATCACGAGTCCGACTCGTTGAAATACGGCAAGGGATTAACAATAACATGAAACTGAACAAAAGGCGTGCAAAAAAGGACAATAGTATGCCCGTATGCCGCATTCGAAGCTTTACGGTGACGGTAAGGGGTCTAAATACCGATGTACAAGCCGTATGCGAATTTCCCCATGCTAATCGATTTTCATGTTGCCGGACGGGGTAATTTTGCGAAGGTACAGAGAAGTTACGGTCAGCACGGGGTTCTCGAAGCACATCGGCGGATTAACCGTCAGAATTTCCTGGTCGCAGGAGTACGCCAGGAAGTGCTCGCGCGCCGGATTGCTCGACAGGATTAAAGTCAGAAGCGACGAGGCGAAGGCAGGTCCTGCGGGAGCAAGGTGACTCGCGGGGACCACCCGTCGTGGCCGTTTAAAGGATTATCCCCGAAGGTGCCATCGTGTCAAAACACCGGCCCTCCGAGAATGGTTTGACTTTGGCCACGCTCGTCACCGATGAATCGCCACGGTCGGACCGGAAGTGGCAATTCACTAGCGGAGGAAACCAACGGGAAGGGTTGCGAAGCGGTCCAAACGCTGTGGCGATGGCCGCTGACGATAACGAGGCTGTTAGGGTAAACAGAGAAACTTTGACCCAGTTGTTCTACCGCTGGGACTCGTTCAACAGCTCCTAGTTTTTTTTATTGTAGAAAATCTCAGAAGAGATTTATCACAACGTTAGGCTATTACATATGAACATAAACAAAATATAAAATGCAGTAATCTTAACCAAACATAACAGAAGGATATGTTGCTTTTTCCTTTTTTTGTTTCCCATTAAACACGCTGGTTACAGTTTTTTATTGATTAAAGTAATTGATTAGATACCAATTTACACTGTCTATTATATGTATAAATCAACGAAAGGATTGAACCATTGCGATCAATAGATTGCAGATTTTCTGAATTACCGATAAAAATGATTACAATACAGTATGGGAAAGTGATTAGAAAAGTTCATAAATTTTAGAAACACAGTTTCAATTCTTTATGAAACACGTAGTGGAAGAAACAACGGATTTAGTTGCACTATTATTCTACCCTTAATTTCACCCTCCCTGATACGTCGTGGAACAGGTATAATGACGACGATGACTCGTATGATACAGAAGGTGTGTAAACGCGTCCTGTCAAATGGCGACGGCAACATGGCTACCGAGCACGTATTGTCCGGCAGCAGACTGCTACCGAGACAAGGAGAAACTCTGGGCTGACAGTCAGCTCCATTAAGCCCCATTATGAGCGAAAGGTACACAATATTCGCCTTGCACCTCCACCGGACCGAACTTTCTGTCTTTCACGCTGGTAACTCGTTAATCAGAAAGACAGACTGACTTTCGAAGAATGGTAACGAGAGTTCTGTTTCGCAATGGCGACTGAACCTCCGAAAATATTCATAAACATCCATTCGACTTTTATCTTCTACTTCTAAATCGTTAACAATCTCCATGACATTGTTATATTGATTGTTAATTTACAGACGCAATTCTTCTAACTTTCTTGAGAATGATCTAAAGTAAGATCGAAACGTTGAAAAAAGATATTGTGATAATTTGCAAGTAGTGTTTAAATAACAATTCATCGAAACAGTGCGCTGAAATCATTAAAAGATTGTTAGCAACAGTCTACGATCGACGATAAGGAAACATTTTTCTCTATCGAGTGTCTTGAAAATTGTATACGAAAAAATATGAAATTAAAATTGTACAAGTATGAAGGGGTGGCCGAGTCATTCAGGGTTGCAGAATCATGTTGTTCAGCCGCGTGGATCAGTCAGCAATGGCCAGTTCGCAAGCTGACATTGTTTGTTTACACAATCACCGCATTGTTTTGTCGAACACGGCGGCAGCGGGATCAGGGAAAAGATCGCGTGACACCATTCGTAACGAATATCGTGTTCTGGCATTTCACACGTGCAAGCTGGACCGTCGGGGGCAAACCGAAGCCCAGAAGGAAACTGGTATCGTATTAATTGCCGCTGCCTTTCGTCAGGCCGTTAATTAAGCGGTCACCGCCCACTCTGGACGTCGGCACGGATTTTCTTGCCGCCGGTGCCACGCTGTCTGCCGAACACGCCGGAAAGACGATCGCCCCTTCCTTTTTCGGTCTGAAAGGACCCAAGTCTCTTCTGAGTCCATATTTTCTCGTATCCAACCCGAATATCCCCACATTAAGTCAACCGAACGTTTTACGGCTCTGGGGCTCCGATCCACTTCCGTTCAAACAATAAAATCAAGCAATATTATTCAATAAAGCCGTAAACTTGAAGAATTCTATAAAGAGTAACGAAATTTCTTTAGAAGAAAGAATATGGCTACCATGCCTATATCTGAAACTCTCACCTCAGGTGTTCGATTAAAGATCACAGTCTTAATTTACTGTTTTATTAAACAATTTCGTGCTGATCGAGTTCTATAACGTGGCAAGATCCTATAACGCCACTCACGAAATGAAGGAATGAACTCTCAAACGTATAATATTCGTCAACGCGGAGTTCTCTGTTACTCCATAACCTCAAAAGCGCAAAGATGTGCAGCATCGAGCCGCGTTTTCGCAAGGATCATTTGAATGTCCGAGTTTGCAAGGAAAAGAGAGACTATCGGGCAATGTTATTGAAAGATTCGGTTCCGAATGTGGTGGAGAAAGGTTACAGGACATCTACGTGGGACGAGTCGCGAGCAACCACGTTTCCATTCAGAACGGAAAGCTAAGTCCGTCTCGTATACTCGACAGGATTTCGAAAACGGTTCACTGTTTTCTCAGGCAGCCGGCAGGGCCTGCCCGATATTGGCGGCTCTCTGTTTTCTTAAGCAGCGGGCCCACTTCCTTATTGCCACGCCCGAGAGAAAAAAAAGACCACGAGGAAGAAGAGGATAGACAAGCTTCGGTGCCACGCTGTCTGCCAAAGACGGCATTCTCTGACCGCGGCGAAGAGTGTTCGTCTCCCTTCTAGACACGTCGGAAATACGTATTTTGGGGTGGTAGTGGTGACTCGATGAAAACCGACAGATATACGTTGCTGAAGGCTGGGGGGTTGTTCCAGAAAATTGGGACGCTTCTCTAACTTATCGTCTTCTAACCCACTCGTTTTCATTGTTATATTTTTATTACGTCAGCACGTTCGTGATGCTACAAAGCAAAACTTCCATTTACTAAAATTTGGTAAAAATTACTCTTAAATGTATTAATTGAATTATTACTTTTTCTAAGTAAATTTGGAACGAGAAAACACGATTAAAAAATTTTTCACCCTGGCAAAGGTGTGGGACATCGTGAAGATGATGGATTTAGCGTCAATCATTCGACAGAGCACCGCTAACAGGCTCGTTATCACCTGCAAATACTTGTTAGGAACACAATTACACTATCCGGGAATGTAAACACGATAATATGTAAATATTTCTCCAACGACCCTCCGTATTCAGTGCCGGTAATTTTTTCCAGTAAGTGGTTATTCGTTTCTTCGATCTCGAATGTAGTAAAATGGAAGGTTTCGTTTGATCACAAGAATATTGACAATTTTCTGTTAAGTACTATCAGACTACGGATTTTATACAAGCAAACATCCAAAAATAAGTACCGTAAGAACTTGCGACAATGTTCAACAAACGAGGTAGCACGAATTTCTAGATCATTCGAAGTTCCCTCAGGAGAATTGCTCGGTGCTTGAAGGGTTCTGTCACATCCCCGTCAGTATTCCCTACCCCTCGCGATAAGCAGCGACACTTTAGCTTCCATCGAACCAGGGAACACCACCATTCTCGTAATTGGATGGTTGCGGCGTTCGACCAATGGTGATGAAGCATTCGCCACCCCTAAAGTTCGCATCCGGCAGTCGCGAACTTTCGTGGCGGGTTCGCAATCGAAGAAAGGCGCAGGTCGACGAAGAAAAGGGTGGGTTTGGGGTGCCGCCCTTTGGTTAGCACGCCGGAGACAGGAACGAGGAAATATCGGCGTGGCCAGCGGTGAGGGGAGGTTTCTTTGTTTTGTGTGAAAACAGCCGCAGGGGTGACGGACTGTGGCATCAAACCAAACTGAATATTGCGTCCACACTTACGTCGGCTCCGTGGCCTGAATACATGGAAAGGTGAAATGGCCGGACAGAGAGGAACCTAGTTCCGACACGTAGCCGCCCCGGCTAGCCCGCGAAGGATCGATCGACGGGTCTGGGTTAAATACGCTGCCACTTTGCTGTTTTTCACGGAGCCGATTATCGACTCGGAATTCTTCTCTCGAATTATGTGTGATAACCACCCTTATCATCCTTAAGTTCAACGATCATTACCTCCACACTTCAAACGGAGCTGCTAGGAAACACTAAAAGACTGCGGATTTTTGTACATTTATGACAAAAACGAACTGACGCCATTTAAAGCAGTATTCAAAAATTTAGTTTCCCCTATCAACACGTGTTTCTTATCAACAAGCAAAATTATCTGCTCGTTTAAAATGGGTCCCATATTGCAAATATTGCGCGCGGTATCATATCCATAAAATGAAACGAATCGTATACAATGGAATTATTCTAGGTCGAAATGTTTAATTTGCGAGTTAGAATAGCTCCGACTGCAGAGGTTTAAGATTCTTAAAGAAGAAAAGACTGTACGACAATTTTTATTTTGCATGAAGAAGTTTTCGTATAAAAAATGCATGAAAAGTAGCCAGCAATGAAGTTGTGAGACAAATTGGCCGAGCGTTGACAGATCATGCGTAATCCATATGCGCTCTGTTCGTCGATTTATCATTTTCCGTAGGAGGGTACGAGTTCGCCCATGTGTGCGCCGAAAGCATGATGGAGGGGAGCGTTCGCGGTAGTAGGAAGGTTGAAGTCGAGAAAAAGATTCGAGAAAGAAATATAGAAAAGTGCGAGAGGGAGAGAGAGAGAGTGAACGTATCGAGACGTAAATCAGGCGGCAATTAAAATTAGCGAGAGGTTCACGCTAAACGGCCGGGTTACATTTATCCGTCCACGAGTCTTTGATGAGTTTTCCCGAGAACGGCTCGGTTACCTCGAACCTCTGTCGGTTTTTCGGCATTCGCAGCTCACGAGGTTTACGCGTATCCGTTGTCGCTTCCCTTTGATCTTGTTCGCCATCGAATCTCCTTCCACCAAAGCGTTCTCTTCCTCCCTCTCTCTACTTCCGTCTTCTACGTGCACCTTTCCTTCCTGTTCCTCCAAATTCGTCTCGAAGCTAGAAATTTCGCAACTCTTTTCATTGGGGTGATCGAGTTAACCTTTCGCGCTTCAAGCTCCCCTTCAAAAACTATTTTGTACGTGAAAAAAGGATAATATTCTTTTTATTGTAAAAAATCTCGTATGAGATTTATTTCAACATAATTATAATACAGAATACAATACATACGGTACAGAATATAAAAATTACCAAACAGAAGAAGATACTGAAGATAATATTACTTGAAGTATAATAATGATTTTCGACGATCGTCCATTTTCTTTCTAGTTCAAAACGTTTGGATATTAATCTTCTCCATCCTTCATATTTTATATGAGAATCAGTTGACAGTAAATTACGAATGTATCAAAACCAAGTGTCTCGGAGGATGCATCGCGGACGATAAATCAACGAAATGGCTAATTTTATTTGCCAGAACTTTTGAATGAAGCTGAACGGACACGTGCGCATTTGGAGCTCTTTGTCTTTGCCAGACTAGTAACAGTTGCTCGTAAGAACATCCTCGCACACAGATTACTTCCAACAATTCCCTCCGAAGAGTCTCTTGGCAGAATGTCCAATGACAAATCAACAACCGCGAGACTCGGACACCATTGTTTGACACTTGTGTCACTCGCGTGACCTTCCACGCGACGGGTGGTAGCATTTGGATACAATGTGAGCTTAGAACCCCAAAGTGGGTGCAAGAGTTCCACATTGTTAAATAACCGGAAAATTCCGTTCTAATCAACAGTCAACAATGGTCAAGTGGTATAAACGAGTGGTATTGCATTATTTACAATCTACTAAACACAAGGAGGAAAACAAATTCCTATTTCGTTCCAGGTTTTTGGCAGTCCAGGTAGAATCACGCTATGGTGGCAGTGACATATAATTTCGTAAAACCCTGTACATGGGATCGGCAATTTTGTGGTGATTCAAAGAGGCGAATCGGTTCGAGGAGTGTGCGGTGAGGTTTGTTTTCGTGGAGATTTCGCGAACGGGAATTCCGAGCGGTGGGTTCCGGTAAGCGAACCGTCGGAAGTCAAGAATCGGAGTTTCCAGATCAGATTGGGATTCCTCAATGAGGACGGTTATCCGTCGGGATCGACTGGTGGCGTTATTCGAGTTAATCCGGCATAATCCATGGATTGCCGGGTGGGCCTTGCTTAAACGGCAACTTTCTTCAATCACCGGGCTTTTTCCCCGCTGTGTGACTGGTGGCGTTGTTTCACGCGTATTCCATAATCCGCAGGTTAATCTAGACCGATTTACGAGTACATGTAGACGCGCCTCAAAGAGGTGACATATTGTCTTGACCGTATCCTCCCAGATCCGTCCCGTCCCTTGCCGTGCACGTATACCTCGAGGCTGGGGGGAAAAGGGCACGAGATCCGAGAGAAAAGGACCTAGGCTAGATCACCAACGCGTAGGACCCAAAGGTGTGTCCTTGTCTCGACCATTCTCTCGGTGTTTTAAGTCGTTCCAGATGGCCGATGCTAGCCTCTCTTACTTAAAGGTTCTCTCTCCCTCTCTCTCTTACTCTCCCGAGCAACCACCTACAGGATGGACCCCCTTCTAAGCCGAAACAAATGTTCCGTGCTTTACAGAAACCGAATTCCGACCGTCCAAATTGGTCCGTCCTCGATCACTATGTTATGCGGAGCGTGGAACGTCGCTGAACACCCACAATTTAACCCTGTGTCAGGCGCGTGGCTGGCATGTGTTTCTCAAGCAAGAGATTCCGCGTTTCGGCTGAAAATTTTCGATGCCGCGAAAACAGTACTTTATCTGACACGCTTCTATTCAAATGGACAACAAAATTTGTGTAACAAAGAGATCATATTTGTCACACTTTGCGGATCAGGATTTTTCAAACATGTAAGGACTTGTTTCTAAGGTTGGGAAAATTGAGTGATACGTACAGTTCTTTTGTTATGTACGTAATGAAATTATATGTAGAAGATCATAGAACGAAATGTGATAAAACTTGTCTAGACTGTCTAGAAAATAATCGTGAGTAAGAAGGGCGGATTCGCTTAACAACTGTCAAATTTCGGTAACAATCTTATCGTCGCGAGGTGATAGACAAATCTAATGCGTGAATTTCTAAAGGTTTTCTCATCCCGAATTTTCTGTGTAGTCTGTTGGGGATAGAGCAGAATGCGAACGCGTCTTTCAAGTGGCGATGTTTCGTCGACGTAAAGCGAAGCGGTTTCGAATCGAATCTTTACACTCGTCGTGACGTGTATACTCGTAAGTTTCCTATTTTATTGCTGTGTAGAATTGTGACAGAACTCGCAGATGGTGCGATTATTTTTTCACAACGACCTAACACGGAGCTTACGGGATCACCTTACACCTCTCTTCAGCCGAGAGACTCTTCAGAGAGTCCTGAAGAAATTGTCGCTAAAGTGCGAAGTGGAACACGCGACTGCAACGTGTTCCGTGATTTTACGATGTCGCCGAAACGTCGCCACGATATTGGAAATCGTGCTTCGCCAGAGAAAGGCACAATGGTTCTTTTCTTCCGAAGAAAGCAATTGGTCCATCAATTTTTATACATTCACAAACGATTTGTATTGTATTCGTGGGTGTGTAGTCTGTTAATTTAATCTCCTTGCTTTACGATTTAACACCTTGCCGTGGTTTTAACGAGCCACGCTCGTCATGAAGATTTTGAACAAAATCTAACAAATATGAAAGTTATACCTCTTTTTTAACTGAAATAAAATTTGATTGGTTTGCAATCAATATTTAAGCATTGAAATAAATGTAGCCGTATAAAAAATATAAAAGACGTTTCAATCACTGTAACAATGGCTTAGTTTCTCAAATTTAATATTCACTGTAAACGCAGAAGTGCAACAAATGCGAAGTTCCTTTTTCTTCTAACAAATTTAGTAAGAGAAACAACAAATAAGAGAGGAGAACGAATCGGACGAAGTGAAAGGCTGTTGCACCCAGCAAACTCGCGGGCAAATAACCGAAGAAATATCTTGGCTGACTCATTGTATTTTTATTGTAAATTGCATCCTACGTCGAAGTGTTTCGACTATTGAGAATCGATTCATCGATCAACCAGGCGAAAGTTTCGACGCCGAACACGTTCGACATCGAGCATAAATCAGTAGCAAGGAGAAAAATTACGAGCAAGATTTCCTCCGACCTAACTGACCTACCTGTTGTGCCAAGGTCACGCGGAAGATTCAATATTGATTCAGAAAATATACGAAATCAGTCGGTGAACAGGTTGGGACAGGGGTTCGGCCGGTGTTTTTATTTAGTCTGAGGTAAAGTATTTAAGAATTCAGCTCCGCGTGTTACGCAAAGCATCGCGTAATTCGTAAAACGTGTTCCATATTAATCTTTCAGCGTACAAACAAAATGGTGAATTTTTTAAAAAATTGTTGTTCACCTAAACGACTTTTTCCGTGATCGTATGTTTCGGTATGTATACACTTGTACTCTCGGAAATTGCTTCCGGTTCATAACTCTGGAACTTATGTTAACAGGTTTTATGTGAATGAAATTGACTCGGTAATTAAGTGATTATCGATTCAACCCCCAACCCTTCTTCTGACACGAGTAGCGACATCTACTAACCAGTATTCGAATCTCTATGATGCTGCTTTATCGGTAAAGCAATCACAAGTTGATACAAATGGAGTATAGGACACAGATTTTATAGGAATAGACCATTTGCCACAAACAAAACTTAAAAATATATTGTAAATTAATATCCATGATTATTTCAAGCCTTTTCGTTTTCAAAAATTTACAATTACTCGATAAAATGAAAAATTATATATATTTATAAAATAGAAATTCGCTTTAACGACATCTCGACAATATAGCAATCTACATAATCGACACCCGTTAGAATTCCCCGTCGGTAATACAATTGACTTCTTTGTCGGTGAAAATTCATAATTTTAGTGTAATTTAGTGTAATCATATACAAATCTAATCCACAACCAACCCAGAAACAACAACCCAGAATTAGCCAAGACCAAGGTAAAAAATGTTATATAGTTAAGGTAGAAAATGACACTAAAATGATAAGAGACTTTTTTCGAGTCTCCAAACTTCCCTCTGGGAAACATTTTTTTTAATGCAAAATGAACCTATGTGCAAACTTTTAGCTCAATCCGATTTGACCGACTTTTGGGAAGATTAGCCAAAAAATTCTGTAGACGTTCTCTAGATCAATTATCGGCGATGTAGAATTAAGTAAATACGAATTATTAATTAGCCATCATTTTTTCTAGAGAATCGCTGTTCCAAAAAACACTGATCGAAATTAAATCACGACAGAAAGGATTTTGAAATAAAAATTAGTTGAATCCGTGCCGGTGTTATTCTCTCCGAAATAAGAAGGGTAAGATTTGAATGATATAAAACGGATCTATATGAAAATTCGATTTGTGATTGGACATTTTCAAAAATTGCTTCAGGGGGTTGCCGAAGAGTGACGCAAGACGAGTCGCGAGGAAAAGAAAGATACTTTTTTGGTATCATCTTCCCGCTGGACGGTCCAAACAGATGGTTCACGTCCGAAAGCTCGTAACGATACTCCGTCTTGTAAACAGTGCCAGCCCGGGAAAAGTATTGTCGGCCCTGCTGTCACGCTTCAACCAGCCCCGAAGCCAGAAAATCGTCTTAAACATTCCCACCGCGAGGAAGGACGGGTGGTGGAAGAAAGAGTTGAGATTTATAACTTCCGGTTCGTCGAAGAAAATTCTTAGAAGATAGCGTTTCCTTCGCGGAGGATCACGTTCGCTAAAAATCATTGGCCCTTAATCGACGAAATCGAATCGATCCGGAAAAAATAATACATACATCCTCAGCCTTCCATATTTCAGATCGTAACGCGAAATCAGCGTAAACGCTGTCTATTTTAGTATCGTTCGTATCGTATCAATCACTCACAATTTACGTGCATTCACTAACTATCCGAAGAGTTATAGTACCGTGAAAACAATCTCATCATGTTGTTAGACGACCGCGTGTTTATTTTAAGTTAATTCATTTGCTCCGCTGTTTCCCCTAACATTAGTCTTATGGCGATGTGAATGGTCCTCTCTAAATATTTCCATATTCTTTCGGAAATGTGATTGAAACATTTTCTGTCTTCGGGGGGTGTTGAGTTGTGTAGTTTCGAACTCGTTTTTCGCATTGAAATATTATCGAGTTAAAGAAGTATTTTGAGGGATGTTTTTTGATATTCTCTGCTTCGTTCGTTGAAATAATAGAAATAAAAGGAGCCGGATAGGTGTTCACGGTTTCGAGATTCGAGAAATCGCGCGCGTTTACCATCGGCTCGTGAGTCGCAGGCCGCGGCATGTTCACGGTGCCAGGTTTCTATTCCGGTAGGGCGAATCTTTTAACAAACGGTCGTTAATGTTTAACGACGCCGTTAAATGCCGGCCGGCAAGATGGCTGCAGCTGTAATGCTCTTCGGTTCCAGTTCGAACGAGGCCGATCGACCAGATCGTATCAGCCCGGCGTAATTCTGTACACCGTTTTAATATTGCAAAAGGACTTTCATCCCCAAAATCCAATACCATCACTCTTCATCGCTCGGATCAACCCGATCACATAAAAAAGTAAACATTTCGCCGTGCTAGAGTATTCGTTAACATCTGATCCCATAAGTTAGCCCATGAATCCAATTTATGTGAATAATTATTTGACTATTAACAATTTAACTATTCGTGTGGATTTAGATGAAATTTGAATTTCAATTGAAATGCATTTTTAACCAAGTAATTTTGAATTTCTTTTTAAAATTATTGTAGATTTTACAAATTAGCTTACATTTGAGGCACAAAACTATGTACTGAAACTATAAAATGTAACATCGTTGAAAATCGTAGAAAATATTGATTATTGACATAGGAGTTAAAATGCACTGTGAAGATCCGCTTAAGGGTGTGAAATGGTTAAAAGGGCTAGAGCCATCTGAAACAGCTGTTAATGAATTCAATTAATCGATTAAAAGCCCTATTTGTGTGAACGTTCGCTATCTACTAGCCATCAATTATTCACCCGCAACTCTGTTCCTTCTTTTTGTAAATATTCCGGCGGTATGTTTGCCCTACTTGTTTGGCACACGCTCGAGGACCAGCCGCAAGCGGTTATGAGCGAATATTAATTCGCAAGCTTGCGAACGAAGTGAAATAAAGCTGGCGGCCACTAGCGCCGATTGTAATCGCCTAAACATTGCGGCGTGTCGAATAATAAATCTTTCTAATTCACGGCAAATGGATTGCGCTTCTGCGAGCATTACAGTTTCGGCTGAGAACGTTACGCCGCCATATTGTGTCGCTCGAATGGCACAATCAGGTTCGTATAAATAAATCGTTGCGCAATGTGGACAAATCGAGCGTTCCTTTCGTTATTTAAATAAGATTCGATGTTTATTCTTGCAGCACTTATAACACCTATGAAAACATTGGATTGCCACTAAAGTTTCTGCTGTTCAACAATGTGTTAATTTGGTCGTTAACATTCTATTACCTCCTCGGCTTCGTGTTATGTATTCGCCTAATTTGCTTACTTCAAGAAAACTACGTATAATATGTTAATTAAAACATTTTTGATGAATGTTTGTTGAATATTTAGTTTCATAAAACAGCCCGAGGAATAATCGGAATGGTAAAATCCGTTAGTAGAGTTAGAAATTATTGAAATTTGCAGGCTAGTTGCATTGTTTCTGTCGATGCACTTTACCGGTGGAAACGCATAAAATACGCGATTCATTCATTAATCAACAGCGTGATTAAAGATCGCCCCACGCCTAGTAATAGGCTTCCCGCTGGGTCGAAAATTTTTCAGTAGACCGTTCCGCACCCCCGTCGAGTCTAGTTGTTTACGCAACGTGTGTACCCCACTTAATCCAGTGTTTTAGTGTTTAGATCTCGACTACCGTAGGGGGTTGTTCTGACACGACCTCTCCAGCCTCCGTACCGGGTTCCCTTTTTTTACCCTCGTTTGTCTTTTCTTTCGTTAGACCTGGAAAAACGAGGAGAAAGCAACATGCTTCCGTATGTCCAACTTGAACCTCGTTCGACGTACTCGAAGATTATTTAAAGACGAGAAAAGTTGATGTTAAGAACGAGGGTTGGACACAAGATCTCTGACAAACGGAAAATTTGTCTATTTCACTTTTCCGATGCTAATTTCTAATTACTTGCATATATTATGTGCAATCTTGAAACTTTAAACGTGTTTTGAACATAAAGAAAGGTGTCGGCCACACTGGCAAATATTGATTTGGCATTAAAGTAGTTATTTAAAGGTTATTGAAAATGTAAATTCAGCGATCTTCTAGCCGGTAAAATTTGAAAATGGTGATTGGGAAGAGGAAAATCGGAAAAATCTGAGGATAATGGAGATGTTTCGCCGCGATCTCGTGAAATCCGAGCTTTCGCCGGGAGTATCGCAGGGAATCAAGGGTAGCTACCGGTAGAAACTTACGCGCAGGAGAGAGAGACTTGCGCTCTTTCCAAAATAGCAGCATCGGCGGGTAAACATGTCTTATTTTGAGAGCCAGTCTTCCATCTCCCTTGCTCTACGGTCTGCTCGACCGGCCGAGCCTGATCTTACGCAAAAGAAACACTATCCAGACACTGTACGCCAAGGATGGACTGCAGAAATCCGGGGGGAAGATCACGGTGCTCGAGGAAAGCAGGACGAGAACGTGTTCGCCAGGGATTTACGATCTTCTGGATGGATCGATCGAAGGGACGATGGCTTGTCTCGCGATCTCTGGATCGCAAGGAACATCCACGATCGCGGCCAGAATTGAAATTGCACATGGATCAGCGTTTTGCATGATAACGAAAAATCATCGAACGAAATGGAAAGTACTTCATTGATTAAAGTTCATGGCTTGAAAAAAAAGTTGGGTTTTATTTCACCTAAAAATACCGAAATTGTTTCGTGACGTTTAAACTCGTATCTGATTGCATACTGTGTCCCTCGGATTCGAACACTTTTCACGCTGTCCTTCTTCAGGGTGGTTCGACCCTCTGAAGTGGTGAAAACAGTCCGCCCACTGTTCTCGAGGATCCTCGTGAGAAAGGTTGTCGTCGCGAGGAAACAACATGGGTGGTGAGGCTTGTGTCCCTAATCCTTGTACTGGCCTATTTTTTATGCTCTTACATTATGTAATTAAAATACCAAAGTGAACCGTCTAGCACTGTTAACCCTCATACGCTCCTCAAAAATAGCTGCATACTTTTATGCAATCTTTTTCTCTTACGAATAATTTTACTTTCAAAATGTGGATTTAGAAAATCTCTCGTGTAGAATGTAAACTTTCGTTTAACGAGTCTGCTTCACTCTTAATCAAAGTTACATCTTAGAAGCAGAATTATAAAAATGTTTCTGGAAAACACAAGGCAGCCGGTCTGTTAACCACGTGCTGCTCCATTTTGCCCCTTCCATTGGCGTGGCCGTCGTGTTCTCGCGCGGGACGCCGGACAACAAAGGAAGGAAAAGAGAAAATTGTTTGGTTTGAATACAGTTTAGGGCCTAATCAAAACAGTGACCCGTTGCCAGAGAAAAGATATCCGTTTCCTTAAAGGATGCCGAAAAGGATGCCCCCTACGCGACACGCACGCCCGAAACGTGAAATTAGAGAGGAAGATCACAAAACTACCGATCCGAATAATTAACTTCCCGATTCATAGAGAAGTTACTGTAATGTTTTTATTTTGTAAAAGTTGAAAATGTTATGAAAGAATCGAAATAAATTAAAGACTGTCATTAATATAAAGTTCAATTTTTATAGTCACATTTAAGAGAAAGTGGAATCAAATAAAATCCTTTAGACCCGAAATAAAAATTGTACTAAATTCTATGGACTTTTATATTCTAACGTTTTCTTAAAATTTAACGTAAAAATCTATATGTAATGTACGTCCCTCGGATTTAGAGCTCGTTAGCTCTGATGTTAATTAGGACGATGCAGGAAAGCTTCAGCTATCCTACGGTCGCTGCGTATCGAACAGGTACGCAGGAAAAGGGACCCTTCCGAAAGGGAACATAGGGTGGAAGCCGCGACAGGAACGTAGGGCTCGTAACGTGCACCCACGGATCAGCGGTATAAAATTACGGTATCGTGTAAACAGAGAATATCGTCGGCGCGTCTGATGGCCGCTTGGGTGGCCGTCAGGGCCTCACGTGTTCTCCACAAGCAGCGAGACTCTAACTTCGGCAGCTCGTCGCTGCCGGATCCACCGAGATCCATGAAGAACGGAAATTCGCGTGCGGATTCACGAGCATCGCCAAACCGGAGATCATAAACACACTTCTCGATGATGTTTCTTCAGTTTCCACCCCGACGAATAAGGTAAGGACTCGGTATTTGGACATCGTTATTTACAAATCCTCCGAATCGAAGCGTTAACAGTGTTCTTGAGGGGTTTTTCGGGTTGTAAAATCTAATTCTGGTATTACTTCGACTTAATACATGAAATGTATATATGTATTTCATACAAGTATATTTTTCATTTAGTGTTCTCATTTCAGTTTAAAGCCGGACCAATAATTTCATAAACAGAAGAGACAGGTACCGAATATTTCGTGACATGAAAATTTCTGAATTCCACCGATTACACAGAAACGGCCCACTGCGGTGGAGAATTAAAATGGCCACCGCGCGGCGGATGTAAACACTGTCGGAGAGTTCGTAACGCGCACGTGAGGCCGCAATGTCTGGTTCCGGTCTGCGGTTTTCCGACGGGAACACGTGCGACTGAAACGGGTTTTCTTCGGGTGGTCTCCCGTTTTATCTGAAAAAAGCCATCGGGAACTGTCGCGATTCGGAGAGAGCTCCGTTGTTTACAGTCGAAACGGAACAAAGGCGGCGTCCACGCGCCGGAAGGCTTATTTTCTTTTCGAAGCAGATAATGATAATCTCCCCCACGCAAAAAATAAGGTTAGCCGATAAAACAGTTTCAAGGGCTCCGCGTTACTGGGAGGAGAGCTGGCGAACTATAGATCCTAGAATCGTAAGCATTTTGATTTGAAAAAATGATGAGCTACAGTCTAATCTGAATGATAAAAAATATGCCAAACCTCAACACAAAACTGTTGAACGATTTCTTATAAAACATTCGAGAAATGCGACGCATTTTCTGACTCAACCCTGCCCGGGGTCGATTAGTTCTTTTTCTCTTCAGGCTAGGACCACTCAAGGCTGTCGCGGAAGACGTCACGAGGGAAACTTGGAAGCAATAAAATAGTAAACACTGTCCTTAAGGCGCGGGGTTCGCTCGAGTGTCCTGGCAGACCGAACGAGGACCATCTCGACGTCTTGAAAGCCCTCAAGCCACCATTTCTATCTAATTTCCCCTGAAGTGGTCGATCGTAAAATTAAGAATTTATTAAGACACCAAGTGTCCAAGGAGACCCCACAAAATTAACCATACTTTTCATTTGTCTGCTCGTTTAGACATTCTAATGCTCGAGCTGAATAAGTAATGATTTTAATATCACTTTGATCGCCTTATTTGCTTCCGACTGGATTTAGATACTTTTATTTTAAACGTACAGTGGAGATACTAGTTTTATCAGTCTTGGAGCAGCTAACTTTTGTGAAGATGTCCTTCGAATATCATGGCAATAGAAGTTTAATATTTTCTTTTTAAGGGATGCATGTTTGTTGGATAATTTGTTTAATTTTTTCGATTCGAGTGGAAGAGCATGTGAGGAGAAAAAGTGAGATCCGGCCCGAAGGCAAGATGGCCGTGACGCTTCTCTTTCGTCGGATCGTTCCTCGTAACGCAAACAAACTCCTTGAGAATTCGAGGTCTAGAGGATACACGGGCAACGATATCGCTAGACGCACGTCGCATTAGGGTGACATTAAATGATTGCTATCTCGGTGCTCCGTTCCCAGATTTCCGTGTTTTTCACAAAACTTCGAAGGAACTCCATATAAATTTTCATGATATTATTAATTCATTATTTCATTATATAATACCACAATAAAACCTCCTCGAATGAAATCGAATAAAAACTCGTATTCGTTACTTTTGAAATGTAAATCTTGAAAGCAACATTATTACACGACATTATAATTGAAGCGACTCCGTACAAGGATTAATGTAGTACAAAATAAGTTCATCTTCTCGCAGCAAAAAAGAATTACGAAAAAATTATATTGGCAATGAGCGAAGGGTGATTATGGTTCGATCGCCTAGAAGGCTTATCAGAATTGATTCTGAGAAAGTCTGAAGAGTAGAAACGTCGGGGAGGGGGGGGGCATGGATCGGATCTTTCGGCGATCGTAATCCATACAGCCGGGCCTCCCGATAAGCTTTGGTCCCTATTCTTTCAGGCCTGGTAAATCGACACTCTGTCACGTGCTTAGACGTGTAAACATCGACTTGTGATCAACGAACCAATTGACGACAGATTGGGTACGAGCGAACCTTGATGACGGCCAGCACTGCGATAAGAGGACCGAGAAAATTCGTAGAACAAATAACGTCACCCTGTGGGAATTGTAGCTACGGATCTTTGTGCAAGGTAAACATTGTCGAATTTATTCGTATGGAACAGAAATCCATTTATTCAGTCGGTGACGCTGATAAGTAACGTAACAATACTTAACATTCCACTCGCGTCTTGATTATTGTAAGAGACTCGATTAGATTGAATTAATCCCCAACATTTAAAATTGAAGAAATAAAAGCCACACGAAGTTTCGGACAAATTTACCTACAAACAACAGAACGGTATAACTTTTAACCGTACACGTATTTGTACCCCAGCTAAGCGTTTGGTTAAATATAGTAAATCGCCGGCCGGAGTCTCCAAAAACAAATATTCAATGACGTAGCGCGATCGCATGACCGTAGGGGTTGAATTCAAAAAATACCTTTCCTTCGTAAAAATAAATGCGCGCGACGGCTTAAATATTCGAAGAATGCATGATTCATGGAAGTATACTCGGTGCGAGTGGTGCTCGGCAAGAAGCTGGTCAAAACTTCCCAATAATTGGAATTAATATCATGATAATCGATGATGCTGCAGAAATTCAGCGAAGAAGAACGGAAAGGAAGGCGGTTCTGTACTCGGGCGGAGCGTGAGTTCAGCATCTCGTTGGCCGACAGGTGGACCAATCGGTTGTGGGAACTTTTTCATAGTCGTCGAACTGGCAAGTATACCGAAATTGTAAAATTGATTAGCGTCTCTCGCGGGTAATCGGTTCCGAAGACTATAACAAAATGGAGTGGTCTGTGCAGACGATTTGTTTAAATTGCAACATAGAATGCAGTGTTCGAACCTGTAAATTTGATTGGCAAGGAACTACTATGTTCCGGATTAGCGTTGTGAGATACCGAAGAATTAAGTGATGAATTTAAAATGTCCGAATTAAATTATTCGTAAACACGTTTTCATGTAATCGAATAATATGTGCAATCAACTCCGTTTGAATAGAACGAATTCAGCAAGCGATCGTTTCTAACATTTTGTAGACGAAACAAAAAGAAAAATGAATGCACGAGTTGCGACACGAATGAAAAGAATTTAGATACAAAAGACGCGAACAATAAATTGAAAACGACGAGCGGATACAGTCGTTGAAATTCTTTCAACCCGCCTCAGAGTGGAATCGTCCTTCGGGATAAGAAAGCTGAAGAGCAATCGAACGCTAGTACGAATCAAGAAATAGAACGCGGTTGTGGTAAACCATCAAACGTCTCAATCAATTGTGCGAATTGAATGAGCGCGGCCCGAAAACCGATTCCGTAACAATGAGAACGAAGGAGTTATGCAATCTTTATCATCGTTCATCTCTTGTCCTCATTCTCGTCCTGGCAGTCCTTAGCCAGGCGTAACGACAGCGGAACATATGATTCCCATTGGCGGTGTCTGTGAATCGGAGTCTGGTTCACGAGACTCCGGCCAATGGGGAGTCGGTTACCGCCTATCGTTGGATCACGCCTACCATGGACGAGGCTGCGTGGTGACGATGAACGCGCGTCATCGCGACGCGCCAAGCTTCCACCGCGTTCAGAGCGGATCCGTGGGTCCAGTCATCCGAAAACACTTAGAGTCGCATCACAGCGCACGGTCCAGGGCCGAGTCTAAATAATTGACCCCACCGTGCGGCCCCGTGCAAACAATTTACATCGGGCACACGTAAATAACGAGCGCCACTTCCTCGTCATTGTGATCGCAGGGAAAACGCGTGGCCGCCACGCGAGTCCTCGATAAACACGCGCGAGTAGTTTACACAACCGTGAATATCCGCGTTTCTTAGTTTGGATATCAGTGACAAAATTCATTGACTGACCGGTGAGATTCAACGGAGAACATCGACGGGTCTCGTGGACGTTTCAGTTGGTTGAAAGATAATTGGTGAAGTGGATAAACAGCCGAGTTCGAAAGGATCCCAGAATGTCTATGGCAGCGTGACCAGGGGTAGACTCCATGGACCAGACAGTGATAGTCCCATCGACGACTCGCGCCGTTGATAACGCGAGGATTATCATGAAGAACGAGTCGGACGCAGCGTTGCACTTGCAGGACCAATCCCCGTTGACCCATCCGAATTCTTCTACGGTGCTACCGAGAACTGGTCTAGCGATCAGCAGTGGTTTGAGTCAGGACCAGAGCCTGGACTCGCTGATATGTAATCCTTCCAGCACGGAGTTGCCGAGGAAGCCTGGCGCGCGTCGCCAGGAGAAGCCGCCTTACTCCTACATCGCGCTGATCGTGATGGCGATCCAGTCGAGTCCTGGCAAGAGGCTGACCCTCTCGGAGATCTACTCCTTTCTTCAGCAACGGTTCCCGTTCTTCCGAGGCGCTTATCAAGGCTGGAAGAATTCGGTGCGCCACAACCTCAGCCTGAACGAGTGCTTCATCAAGCTGCCGAAGGGGCTGGGCAGACCAGGTAAAGGACATTATTGGACGATCGATCCGTCGACAGAGTACATGTTCGAGGAAGGAGGCTTCCGGCGGCGGCCGCGCGGTTTCCGTCGCAAGTGCCAGGCTCTGAAACCTCAATACCCTCAGTACTTCTCTGGAAGTGGACCGATGAGCGTCCAGGCACCTGGTTACGAGAACATGGCACCCACCAGCATGGATTACGCGAACGGTTACCAGAACCAGTATCAGAACTATCAGGAGTACGCGATGTACGCTCCTGGATCCGCGGTTTCCGCAGACTGGGCCTACCCTGAGGCCAGCTACAAGACACCACCCATTGCTGAAGTGACTTACAAGACGACGGAGGTCACCTACAAGACCGGCGAACCGTTGTATAGGAACGGGGAGATCGTCGCTTTTAAGAGCGAACCTGGTTACCCCAGAAGCCAGGACCAGCTGGCTTACAGGCCTACGGAAGGATTCTCCGCGAAGGATCACCAACAGTATCATTCGGACTCTGTTTACAAGGACAACGAGGCCATGATGGCCTACAAGTGCCAGTCTGTCGCAGCTTCTCAGACACCTGGACAGGACTATTACGTAGCTTACGGGCTCGGGGTCAACAATGTTGGCGGAAATGTCAATGCTGCCATTCAGGGGATCCCGGAAACAGGGAACAGTAGCCCCGCGGGGAATGTCAGCTCCTCGCATAGCGGTTGCCAGACACCTGTGACAGACAATGGTGAGTACCCTGTACCTACCTGTCTTTGAATTGTTCTCGCGGCGTCGTCAATGGTTTTATGTAGGCGACACTAGAGTTCAGCCCATGATCTATTATGTTGTAATAACGTAGGGATGCCATCGGTGCCGGAACTCGTTCTCCGTCTCGCTTCTTCGTGTGCTTTTAACGAGTCCGAATGTCGTTTCAGCCGTACGAGGAATTAAAGACAAGAATTAGTGTAAGGATTTGTCGCTGATGTGCGTGTGTTTGCCGATCAAAACACATTGCCGCTACGCTCTTTTCGGCGTGATTTCTTTTTAGGATCTCGATGAACACGGAAGTTGGTTGTTCCACGACTTCGAATAGACATTCTTCCGCGTAACTCCGCTTACGTTAGTTTGAATAGATTCTATTCTAAATTGCACGCGTAACGTAGGAGTGGAACAAGATCGAGTAAATTGAGAAATTAAGATTTCACACCGTTCCACGCGGAAATTAGGACGCAATTAAGCCGCAGCGATTCGGTGAATAATCGAAAAGGTCGAGTACAATTTTAGTACCGTAGATGCCGCTCCGGAAGTAATAAAATAGATCTAATCAATTTCTGATTTCTTTCGTGAATTCTTTGCTGGACTAAAATTTCGGATGATGTAAATGAAGATTATTTATATGTATCCTTCCATTTTGCTCCAATCATTTTTACCGATTTACGGAGCGATCGGTGTGAGAATTATTGGGAACATCGCTCGAGCAGCAGTCGGACGTCTCGTTAGCGAGAACAGACTTTCGCAGACTTTGTAAACTTCGCAGACGTCCGTCTGTCGCCGCGATTCACGAGTCCGCGTCGAGATGCCGAGGGCAACAATGACAATTCATGACGGTCGAGGGCCATCTGGAAAACCGGAGACGGTTTACGAGCGCCGGGGCGCCGGATACCGAAACTGTCGGCTATTCTTTCACAAAGTGTCCCGACACGCTTTACATTCACGCGATCCTGCCTCGTTCTGAAATTCTTTCAACTAGAATCTTTATTCTTCCTCCATTATCCTTTTATCAATTATTTGAATTTGCAAAATATTTCACTCCTTCCTCGAGTACGATAATATCTCTGGCGAGAGACCTTTTTTTAGAAAATTAAATTCCCAATGTTGTATGACATTTTTTTATCAGGTGTGCAGTTTCCGAGTATATTTATATTTCGGTGAAGTTGCAGAACAACTGCCTCCACCCCGAAATGATAGTCGGGGAACGTAAAGGCTCCGTTCACAACTGCATACACGAGACTCAAGAAATGTCTATGTGTTAAAACTCAATTAGCAGTGAATATTATTGACGTGTTGAAAATTGAACCTTCAAAGTAGGGGCCACGGAAATCGTAATCTCCCCTCGACTCTGATCAGTTTTGTTCGCCCAATTCGCCAAAACGAGGTATCGTCCAATTATGGTTCAACTATATTAAATTCTAGTATTTCTCTACTATTTTTCATTTAGATAAATACAGAACCCATCTGCATCGAGAAAGTACTCTTCGCGCAAGACGACAGACACGAAATCACTATGGTTGACAGAACCTATTAGTCGGAGTGACATTCCTGTCACACCCCATGCGAGAAGTCGTAATTCGTAACTAGTAACCGAACACGTGTAACACGGCGTGACACGAAACGCCAACGCGGTCCCCATCGGATTAATTTAGCGTGGCGACCCCCGTTTCCACGGGGTGGCAATTAAACGCTCGTTAAACGTCTTCTCAGCATTGTCTGACGACATCGTTTAGAATCCTTTTCACACTTCATGTATTAGATTGCGGATTCCTGTAATACGTAAATGGAATATAACTCAATGTATTATCTTGAAATTTTTGTTTAAATGCAATCATGATTAAACTGCAGATTTCATAAATACCTGAAATCCTCAGTTTAATCAAGATTGCATTCAGACAAAAATTTCAAGATAACACATCGAGTTATCTTAATCTTACATATCATAGAAATTCGCAGTCTAATAATCGAGACATCGCAAAGTCAGTTTTGAAAACATCAACCACAGATCATAACGCAGAGCCTCATTTATGAATGAACCGGATCCATGAATGCAATAACCTACTACGCTCGCCGTGGCGATAAACAAATGATCGAGAGGAACGAAAATACACGTTTTTTTTTGTATCGGTTACCGGTGGTCGCGTGCTAGTAAGTGAGGTCTCGAATCGCTTATCGCGTAAACATTTACAAGTGGCGTAAACAAGTTGGTTCTTTAATCTAAGTACATCGACCGTGCCATCTCAAACATTAGCCCGTTCGTTTATTAAACCTCTCCGTGGTACCAGCCTCGATCCGTTGATCCACGGATCCGGAGTAACTTCGCGGCAGCGGAGATCATACTCTGAATTATTTATCAACAAACTAGTAATTTGTAAAATTGAATAATTAGACGCTTTAGTATTTCTACTAGACATCTATTAAATTATTTAACGTCTTGAGATAATATAATTTGTGGATTTACTATCTCTAAATGTAATCATTGAATTAAATATGCGTGCATATGATCATTTACCAATCATCCCCCCTTCTTTCCACTTTCCCTATCGCCTAATTTCAGCCTAATTTTTCAGCGGGATCTACTGTTTGTCACGGTGGGTTCCGAACCACCTTCATTTAGTTAAACGATTGCTTTTCTAAAGTACATTTGAAGGTCCATTTAAGGGTTGAAAAACCCAGTTAGATTTCTTCTGGAAGAAGCTTGGGGACGGGACTGTCGTCGATCATAGATCGACGAGAATGATTTCGACTGGATCGAGGGGCAAGTGTGCAACGACTGTCTGAAAACGGCGTCGTGTGTGGTCTGAATGGCAGTGCCGTCAGTCAAAATCTCTCCGTGGCGTCTGCACACCCCTGCCAACCGATCCAGAAGTTTCTCGAGCGATGAGCTCGCGGAAATTTTTTTCTCTGTCCTCTCCTCCAGTTCGTCTCTGTTTCTTGTTCGAACGTTCGTCGGGCACCGGTCGAGAAACCGTCGACGGTGAAAGAACGGAGAAGAGCACGGTAAACCAGAACGAATATCGTACGCGCCAACAACGATGCCATAGTCACGAGTAGAACGATCGCTCCAGAAATACATCCCGGGACCTGTATAGAAAAAGAGAAAGAGGAAAATCCGGTGCCTACCGAGGAGGCGCCTGCAGATTGATCTCGTTTACACTTTGCTGACTGAAACCGGCGAAGAGAGCCGGAAAAGGAGTGTCAGAGGGAGAGAGAAGAGAGGGTGGATGGAAGGGTGCGTGGGTGTCAAAGTTTATTCCCATATCGAATGCATCGTGTATCGAGATGGAATTGCGAAAGATCGTACTTGCAATGAGAGCGACTCTCCTCCTATCCCGACGACGTACAGTAAAGAAATCGATTTTGTTGTACAGGGTGTAAAAAAATGTTTGGTCCTGGCTGCCAGAGGCGTATTTCACATCTTCGCATCGGTGAAGATCTGTGAAAAAAAGTTGACTCGAGCGCTTCACGACAACGTAGTACATCTGTTGGTGAAAGTTCCATAAAAATAATGAAAAATAAAGGAGTTTTGTCATTGGAGCTCTCCGCTGTCGTTTTCTACGTTCGGTAACAGTCAAAGAATAATATCCCCGCTGTATAAGTGTCCCTGGGCAGACCCGTGTCGGGGACTTATATCGATAAAATACTGTATTCGCAGAGAAAGAATTAGCGAGAAAGCGTATATTTTTACCAGAAGTCTTGCTAGTACACGGGGCGAGCCGCATTCTGTGCTCCATTTAATACCGGAACGTACAGTAGCTCTCTGTACCTCGAACCGTCGAGCTTCGACTTCTCGTTTCATTCACTCCGGTCCGGAATCGTTGAATCGACTCCTCGAACAAAGTGCCTATTTAGCTACGTTAGAAATATTTATATTATACGCGGGCCGAAATCGTTCTCCTCCGGTGCACATTTTTATCGAACAATGTTTGAACGTCGTTAGGAATCCGAGCGATCGGTCAACATGCTACGGAATAACGAATTGGAACGAGCAGAAGCAGACAGATAGAGAGTAAGAGAGTCGGACGGCGTCGAGACACGAGTGAAGTGGTCACTTGAGGAAGAAACTGCTCGAGAGAGCTCCCGCAGTTTCAGATTTATCGTACCTATACAAGGACCGATTTCGTATCGTGAGATACTCGTGCTTTTTCTTCTCGTTTCCCTCGGGTCGCGTCCGTGCGTGTGGTCCACGGTGAAATTACAGAAAAATTTACCAGTTCAAGGACGAGCTACTTGAAGCCGACTACTTCGCGTCAAGTAGAAGCTCCTCGGTACAGAGACGCACTCGCCAAGAGTGCAACTGTAGAAACGTTTGGCAAGAATTTGATTTCCCCATCCTGACGATTACATGTACATAATATCATTAAAGTAGGGTACTTGTTCCAGCAGTCAACATTCTTTAATCATTTTATGGAGTCGAAACTCTTGCTCGTTTCTCTCGCAAATGTATAGAATCTCTATAAATCAATCCTCCCCGATATACAATGGGTGTAAAAAATGTCCGTACACTTTTTAAAATGGATTGACTTTTTTATAATTGTACCAAACGACCTGATTTTTTATAATCAAATAGAAGCATTGATTTATGAAATTATATGCAGGAAAGATTTTCGAAAAAATTATTATTTATAAGGTTACATGCAAACATAAAGAGAGCATTGTTCCGTTTGTTAAAATAAAAATATTTAATTTTGCGATTCCGATTGTTAAAATAGAAATATTTTATATTCAAAATTTTATACCTTACACATTGCAATTTTTGCAAAATTTTTTTCGCATCCTGTGGCAAACTGATTGCTCTAGCTTCCCAAAAAAATTCAAATCGTATAGTACAATATTAAAAATATCGTCTTTTTAAGAGTTTTCGAATATTAATAAGAGTCACTGTATGTAAAAAAATATTCTATTTTAAAAGGTGTACGACCACTTTGTGTACCCACTGTAAGAAACTCTTCGAATTAATCCACACTGTGCAAAGCTAATCGTCTATTTCGTTCTGTTCCAGGGCTGAAAATGGAATGTGCAAATTCGAATTCCACCAGCTCCGGAGGCGGGCTGATCGACCGGAAGCCATCCTACTTCTGCCACCCTGCGGGATCGGTCACTCTGAGCTCGTTAGGCTCCCTAGGATCGCTGAACCTAAGCAACATCGGGGGTTTGAGCATATCGAACATACCCGGCTCGGTCACCTCGAACATTCATCACGGGACGACGACACCTTCGTCGGCGATGTACTACGATCCGATCAAACACTCTATGTGAATACGTGTGTCGGTGTGCGAAACCGGAAGGACCCAACGTTCTATGCTGAAAGCTAATATCGGACTTTCGGAGAAATTGTGCGACGAAAGCGGTCCAGCCTGATTCGTCAAATAGAAACTCAAACCGGCTAACCATACACCAGTGTTGTTTTCATCTCGCGAGAATTTCAGTGGAAGACCGCTGGGCAGTGCGAAAGGGTAGTTGTCGTTTTAGAACATATTCGGGTCGTTCCTGATAAAATCCCGTCCGCGAATTCGAGAACGGAGCAGAGAGAATAACGAACGAATTTCAAAATTTTGTAGTGTTAGAACTTGATCTTTGAAATGAATTAAATATCTCTGAAAACGAATTGTTTGTTATCCGATAAGCTGTGGAAGAGTTGCAGGGCTCTCGGAGGACGACGAGAATAGGAAGAGACGTTACTTAAAGAACAATTGTGAATGTTATCAAGAAATAACAACGATGAACAATGTGTTTCTCGCGGGAAAATGCTGTTGTATGATTAGCTAATCACGAACCGATCTCTGCTATATGAAAGAACGCGTGTATTATGTATAAGTTGTATAAAAGCGAACAGGAAAGAGACGACATCTTTTATTTATATTTATAGCGAATTATGAATGTTATTAATTTAAGTCGCCGCGAAGTAGATACTGTAGAATTAAAACGTTCTTTGCTAAAAAACTAAAGGACCCTTGTTGCTTTAATAGTGTTCACATTATCCAACCTTTATTCACTCTCATAAAATTTGAACTGAAAAACTCCAGTCTGAATTTTAACCGAAGCCTCGTCGAACATTTTTTTAACAAGTTCGTCCCTTTACGAGCCCGAAGACGGTACATGTACATTCTCGGTTCTTTCAGGTTTTTCCTCATGCGTTCGAAAAAAGGAAATAAAATAGAGGCTCCAGGACACCGGCAGCTCTAGATCCTCCGGCAGGAGGTTGTAAAGAAGATAATACGGTCGTCAACGATGGCTACCGGGTTAGTGTGCCACAGATTTTCTATTGGAACAGCTTGTTGCCGGGTCTCCGTCATAAAAATGTACACGGCGGTCGGGACACTCTTATTTGAGTAATATGGAGTTCCTTCGAGCGTTCTTCCCGATCACGTGTTCAAATAATGTCGGCTCCTTTTCCGAGGGACTACTATACTCACTATAAAACACGTGTCGCACCTTCTCGCGAAAACGCCGACCCAATAATTGGTTTCGTCACGTCTCGAAATAGCCGAAGACACTCGATCCAGATCGAAGTCTGTCCTCTGTGATGCTTATAAGCGGGAATATTCTTAATCCTCGGACAACGAACGATTTTTATAGCTATATAATTTGTAGCTCTAATTAATAATTTTTTAAAATTTACTTTTCATGATATCTCGTCGACACATTAGTCTTTCCGATATCCTCAATGAAACAGCTATTCAGTTCACCCCTTCAAAGTGGATGGTTGCCGATAAAAAAAACACGTGTCAAATATTTTTCGCAGAACTATATCTCACATAAGTTTCATCAAAATCGGTTTGTATCACCTGAATATTCCCTTATCAGGAAAAGACGTCGGAGGGTTAATGATAATAACTGGCATGCTGGATGGATATTGCGTCGATATTGTTGAACTTAATGTCAGTCGCAAATCGTTACCTCTCGAATAATCGAACCATTGTCCACTTCTCTCGGTGTCACGGTATCTACCGATAATGTCTTGAAATCGATTCACGGAATCAAAAGTGGCACGGTTGCTTATCTAATAAATTAGAGCACGGTACGCGAGGTGGCAGATCGCATGTGGTGTCGGCTTACACGAAGCAGATCTATCATCGACATTAATTTCACGTTCGGATTGAGCGTGCAACACACGCGACCGACGTGTTAGATCTTGCGAACGGGATCGAAAGACTTTCTTCATTCGACCCGTTGTTTAATTTTGAATTAATTTATGTTTATTGTATTTTTGTCGGGTCTGATCAAGACCACGTGATCCAGTTACTAAATTTGTACGAAAAGAGCCACTTCTGGCGCGAGTTGTCTGGAATGCACATAAACCAGACGACGAATATGCACGAGGTGCAAGAGGAGTCACTCAATGACGCCGTTGACAGGCTATCCGCTGTGCATCATGGAGCCTCTGTTTCTGCGATATTCTTTCGAGCTAGATCATCAGCTCCGCAGCTTGCTATCAGTCGAACATGCACCCTTATTTTATCATAATCGCAACAAAAGATTATCAGAATTGTGTTCAACAATATGCAGTGGGAGCACAGTGTTCGTACAGCTTTTAAAATAAAATAACTTTTTTATAATTTTACCAAACGGCCTGATTTTCTATCATCAATTAGAAGCATTGGTTTACCAAATGATCTGCAAAAAAATTTTACAAACATTACAATTTACAAGATTGTAAAAATAAAATAAACATTTCTTTTAATTTTTTATGTAGATCTATGTTTGTTACACACGTTGTTAAACGAGGAGTCTTATATTTCTGTTTTTTTCTTCTTTGTTATTGTAAACAGTTTTGTAAAAGGACGTCAGTCCGTTTATAATAAATAATAATAATATGTAAACAAAGAACTAGGGGGAAGGGGGTTTAGTTGAAATATTTACCAAATTGTTTGAAACATTAATTGAACGATAAATAAATAACGATGAATGCTTACCAAGAAGTTGTATTTTCAAAACAGGGTTCCATAGAATCTGGAAGACAGCAATATTTCAAGACGGCTTCGTACTGAAACGTTCACGAGAAAAGAGGAAAACCTGCAAGAAGGAAGAGAGAGCGTGATTCAAAAGAAGGGTGAACAGGATATGGGGAAAGAGAGATATGGGGGGAAGGGGTTTGCTCTAAAATAATAAACTGCTCGACGCGTTCCGGGACTAGACGAAATCGGAACAAACGGTTCGCGCGATTTACACTGCACAGACACGATGATAAAAAGCCTGGTCTTAAATTACCGTTGTTAAAAATGAAGCGATTATTGAGAATAAACGGCGTACAAACCCTCAGTATGCGTCCAACTCGTTAATCGACGTGTAGTAGTGATAAAACATTATCCTAACTGTTCGTTTTCAAATATAAAATCAATTAATAAGAGTCTCTTATCAATTTACTCCGATCGACCGGTTCCCTGGATCACACCTACACGCGACTTACATGTTGCGCAGGCGCAGTACTTATTCAAGAACTATTCGGCGCTCGATTTGAATTTGAATTATTTTAAAACTTCGGTTCAACCGAAGACAAGATTTGGTTGAACCTGCACCCCGATTTTGCAAAACACAGTTGATAAACTGTTGTTACGATAATTATAAAACGTTAGGTTAAAAGCGAACATGATTAAATAATTTGCGATTTGTGAAAATTAGAATTCTCTACTCTAATTTCCTACATCATACGTCATCGTACAGTCACTCGAAAAAATTTCTCTGTTTGAAATTAATGGCATGCGATGTATACATATCTTTTTAGAAGAAAAGAAGTTAGAAGCATTATGATACACTGCATCTTTTATATGTCATTGTTCTTTTATAACTGGTCGTTGCTATTTTGTAGAAGAGCTAATTTAGTATCTAAAGAAAGTTCACCCTCTGTTTATACGTTGTTTGGCACGCACGCGCAATCGCACATCGTACGTCCAACGAGTCTGATTGTCCGATCAGCGGTAGTGGAGGAGCGGCTACTTTGTGCAGAAATTCTTAACAAATACATATCGTATCGCTGATATTAAACCAATAATGGAGGAAATACTATCAAAGTTGCTTGTAGCCGATAACGCGACGATACAACAGGTATGTGCAGAGAAATGACAATTAGTAATAGAAACAAATTTCGCGATGTTCGAAACACGTGTTCAATCCAGTTGTTAACGATTTTCAATATTGTCGAGGTTATTTTATTTAATTTCTCTCGTAAATCATATCACGCAATGATGTGATCTTGTGTATCAAATTTATGCATTACATGAAATACTCTGTTTCTTTTTGCAAGTATAACCTCATTCTTTGTAGCATCTATTCATACATTAGTATGCGTAGCACGTTGTCACTTCATTTAATAAGGACAAGCATCCGTTCACTTATTTAGCATGTAGTTCTTCAAGGTTTTATATGTCACCCGAGACTTTCAGAATTTATGCAATAATATGTCAATATGATTCTCTCAAGGGAACCGCAGAACTTAAAGAAGCTTTTAAGAAACCAGAGAGCACAGCTGCATTGTGCCAGCTGATCGTATCGTCGCCCAGTGCTGAGGTACATATTTTTATTACATATTTTTCCGTCATGAACTGTTTATAATAAGACACTTCTACGTTTAGTTACGGCAATGTGCGGCTATATTGCTTCGGAAACGTTATGGCAAAGGAAAGAATTGGTTAAAATTACCGCAACATATACGTAGGGAGTTTAAATCAATAATTTTACAGGTAAGAAGATACTGGTTTAAAATGGATTTCGATTTGATCAGTATATTTTGTGTTTTATTATGTTCCAGGCATTAGTTAATGAACCAGAAAAATTTGTTAAGAATGCTATCGCACAGTTAATAGGTATAATTGTAAAACATGAATTGCCTAATAATGAGTGGCCAGAAGTTTTACAGTTCACTCAACAATTAATTACTAGTGAAAATTTAAATGAGAAAGAGGTATGAAATGAATGAGGTATACATAAAACTCGTAAAGTTTGTATTAGATTTTGTTTCTGCACTATACAAATTTGTTATAGTTGGGAACCTATACACTGTCAATTATGACAGAAGTTGCACCTGACGCGTATGAAACGCATGCTGGACCAATTATAGCTCTTCTGGGTCAAACATTGAATAGTTTACAAGATCTAGGACACCCTGTTGCACATTACATCCTACGAATAATGCAGAACCTTGTACCTTTAGTTCAAGATCCACGGATTGTGAGTCTTACGCAATTGAAAGTTTAATCGGAAAGAACATTTGGTTGCTTTATTTAATAAGAGATTATATTTAATAGGTAAATGCTTATCAGCAATTGATGCCCCAAATAATGGCCACAATTCAAGCTCTTACTTCTACAAATGAAGACAAAGCTATCGAATGTTTTGAGCTAATAGATGAATTATGTGAAAATGCAACTTCTGTGATAGCACCTCATGTGAAACTACTTGTTAGTATGTGCCTTGCTATTGCTGGTAACGAATTTTTAGATACTGTTCTCAGAGTTAAAGCAGTTGTGTCTCTTGGGTGGCTAGCAAAAACAAAGAAAAAAGCCATGATAAAACATCAACTAGTGGAGCCTATTATAGGTGAGTTACTTTAAGAAATTAAAGTCTTCTTTATTCTCGTATACAAGCTTACTTGCATCTCTTCAATTTTAGATATGTTGTTCAAGCTTATGTCGATACATACAGTCACAGACGAAGACGAAGATTATTTTACCGATAATGAAGACAATGAGCCTGTAACTTGTGCCGCTCAAGTATTAAATTTACTTGCGCTTCATTTACCACCGGAAAAATTAGTTCCTCAATTGGTACAGTTCGTAGCGTTTGTACTAAGTTTTCCATCGTGACGTTGCTCTATTAATTGATTCTTTATCTTTGTAGCTGCGATACATCGAACCCAGTCTACAGGGAACTGATATATACGCGAAGAAAGCATCGTATCTAGCAATGGCTGTATTAGCAGAGGGATGCTCGGTGTACATCTGCTCTAAATACCTTGAATTTTTCTTGCGTTGCACTTGTCAAGGAATTACCGATCCTGCTCCCGTTGTCCGAAATGCTGCTTTCTTTGCTCTCGGACAGTTTTCGGAATATTTGCAACCAGACATTTCGAAGTATTCCTCCGAATTATTACCTGTATTATTTGAATATCTTAGTCAAGTATGCGCTCATATCAAGAAAGAGAAAGATGCACCACCATCGATCGACCGCATGTTTTATGCGTTGGACATGTTCTGTGAAAATCTGAACGACAGCATTCTACCATATTTGTCAACGTTCATGGAAAGGCTTCTCGAAATTCTGAATGCTGACACTCCGATACACGTTAAAACCCTAGCACTGAGCACTGTCGCTTCAGTGGCCATAGCCAGTAAAGAGCACATGTTGCCATATTTCGAAAGGGTGATGTCGATTTTGAACAGTTACCTTTCGGAAAAAGAAACAGACGAAACCTTGTGTCTTCAAGTGCAAGCATTTGGTTCGTATGGTTAAAGGTACTCAGCTTGTACGCAGTGTGTAATACTGTTAAGACTCATTAACGACATTACAGCCACGCTCGCAGTGCTTGCGAATTCAATCGGCGAAAAAAATTTTGCACCTTTGGCTGGTAGATCTCTTAGTTTTGGAATCAGACATCTAAAGGAAACGCAAGATCCAGATCTAAGAAAATCCACTTACAGCTTATTCGGTGCAATTAGTGGTATAATGAAGAAAGAGATGGCCTCCGCTTTGCCAGAAATTATTGAGAAGATAATATTAAGTATGCAGAGTTCGGAAGGCATAGTGGTGCGTTCATTTTTCAAAAGAAGAAATTGCGAGAAATCAGTTTATAGAAATGTTATTCGATTTTCAGCCTCACTTTAAGGAAGAGGAGAGTTCTGCTTTTGCGGTTTACGAGGATTTCATTGAGAGCGAAAACGAAAGTGAGGAAGATATTGAAAATACCGATGACGAAGACGACGACGACGATGAAATTGCAGGTTATAATGTTGAGAATTCATACGTCGATGAGAAGGAGGAAGCGATTTTGGCTTTAAAAGACATTGCTGAACATACGGAGTAAAACATTTTACTATTCATTTGAATCGTTTGTCACGCGATTTTACATTTGTCATTATTTTAGAGAAGCATTCCTGCCATATCTTCAGACAGCTTTCGAGGAAACGTTCAAATTAATCAATTATCCTCAAGAAGATATTCGAAAAGCTGCCATTGACGGTCTCCTACAGTTCTGTATCAATTTCTCAAAAATTAACACAAACGAAGGAAAGGAAGCATTGTTGAAAGCTCTCTCTGTGTATATACCAAAATTGTCAGAATTAATACGGCTAGATGACGAGCGAAATGTAGCAATTCGTGGGTTGGAAACCTGCGCCGAATTACTAAAGGAAATAAAGACAGATGTTTTTGCCGGTGAAGGGCACAAGGAAGCTATAATAAATTGTATACTGGATGTTATGTTAGGTTGGTATTTAATTCAGATTGAAAAACTCAGTGATGTTTTACATGTCTGAAAGTTCGATTGTTACAGGTCACACTCAATGTCAGGATCAGGAGGATGTAGAAGACGACGAGACTGAAGCCGAGCAAGATAAATTATTATTTGAATGCGCGGGTGACGTGTTAGTCAATTTAGGAGAACTAGTCTCTCCAGAAGAGTTCTCGATTGTCTTCCAAAGGGTGCTTCCAAAACTTCTAGATAGATTGGTATGATTCTACCTTTGCCAAGTGTAAACATAATGTTATATCTTAATTAATTAATTGTTTCCAAAAAAGAACAAATCAGAAGCGGAGAAATCGTTCGTGGTGGGGACCATTGCACAGTGTTTCTCGAGACTAAAACACACTGCCTCTGTAAATCAATTCCTTCCTATATTGTTAAGACTCGCGGATGATCCCGGGGATGAGGTCCGGAATAATGCGATTTACGGAATCGGCGAACTCGTGTTGCACGCTAAAGAGGCTGTCTTCCCGTATCCTTTTATTGTACCGAAACAAAAAGTTCTTTCGACCACCAGTCTACCAAAAAAAATCGAGATATTGGAATATTTCTTAGCAATAGTCTCGTAGGCATTACACCGATATTCTGACAGTGCTCTCCAATGCGCTTGGGAAAGAAACTCATGTGGGGGCTCGCGACAATACAGTCGGCGCGATTGCGCGACTCATCATCACCAATTATTGGAGTCTACCTCTGGATCAGGTGTTTCCAGTCTTTGTTGAGCAGCTGCCGTTGAAGGAAGATTTCGAGGAGAATAAGGCAGTATTTGGGAGCATATTGACGTTGTATCAAGCTGGCCATTCCATTTTAAAACCGCACATGCAGACGTTGTTGAAGTTAGCGGTGAATGTTTTATACGAGGGAAGCGCCACCGATAACGGTACGTTTCGTTACCATGGACATAGAGAGATAGACTGAGCCTGAGGACGAAAAATGTTCCCGTGTAAATCCATGTTTTGGCCCAAAATCTAGTAATGTCACGGGGGTACCCTACCCCCCTACGGGCGAGTTGAAACACACAATGGCGGCGCGAGGTTGCAAAGAGTGAGAGAGAGAGAGAGTATTAGCCGGGGTGCATAGTCTCTCTCTCACTCTTCGTAACCCGCGCCGCCATTGTGGGCTTCAGCGTACCGTTCAGACCACGCAGTCTATCTCTGTATGCCTATGTTCGTCACATTTCCTATTGCATTATGAAATAATAATATGCACTCTTACGCCCTTACACTTTTCCTTGCAGAAGCGATGAATTTAGTCCTAGAATTCATCAAATCGGCACAGCGAGACTTTCCAAACGAATGGAGTGCCATGTACGCCGAGCTTCCGGCAGAGGTCACGACGAAAGTTCAACCGATGATATATTTCTAATAGGTACATTAAGTTATACGCAGAGTACTGGTGAGTACCTGCAGAGTACACCATTTTTTATAACGTATGTATACGTATATATATATTTATATTTTCTCTATTGAATATTGACCACAAAATCATGCAATCGAACCTTCAATAAGTGCAATTCAGTTAAATGAACAATGAAGTCGGACGTCACACTCTATTCGAATATTTTTAATCGTAACCACAGGTAATAAGTTTATACTTCTATAGAGATATATGTATGTATATATACGAATTGAACTGTTTATATTAAATTCTAGTCTGTTGATTGGTCTTCTTTTTCCTCGTTTTCGTTTTGGAAAAATTCTATGAAATACTCACTGTGTAATTAAATTGTTTCAACCAAGGACATTGGTTATATTAAGTTATTCCGGATGAATCACGTAGAACGATGATTATTCTATCCTAATGGTTATACACGCACCTTACAAAAGGGCGTTAGATGTATTGTTATTCAAGAGCAGACGTTTCAGTCGCCTGTCTCGCGGTTGTTTGTAATAGAAAATGCTCGGCGTATCATGGAGCTTTTTCATCTACACATTGAACATAAACCTGTACCATTTGAAGAAATAAAAGTGTTGCACTGTATCCCTTTTATAAAACTGCGCGTGTATATTTCTTATCTTCGAAATTGCATCGCTAAAAATACCCACGCAAACAAAGTTGCACACAAGTTTATCACGACAGAGGCGGGTTCGGGTATCATCAAACAACGGTATCGTTGTTCCGAATCATCAATGAAAAACACAAAAATGTTCCTGTTGTTACACTGATTTTTCCGTGAAATTATACAATCCGGAGAAACGATCACGTAAACAGATGATTTATAAATTTAAATATTAATTACATTAACTCCTCTGTAAGAACTTAGATAATGGAACCGCCCGTTGAAATAAATAACGAGCCTCCCGCGACGCTATCGATATATTATCTGGAAATACAAGATAACTCATCGATCCATCGTGTTTCTGCTGGCCTGTCGAAATACTCTTACCTAAACGTGTCCAATCTCGACAGTGACCATCGGGCACGTCGGTGTTCCACGTTCGTACAACCATTACAGAATCATTTCTGCATACAAGAATCTCTACCCGCGCGTTTTCGGGTTTCAAAAACACAAGTGTCCGACTATAATCAGTGTGATACGTTTGCCAGCAACAGGTACGAACGGAAAGCGTTGAAATGAGCTGCGACCGTAGGACAAAGTGGACGAGTTAGAAAATCGGGAAACGTTTTATTCTATCGCTTACGATACTGGATACGCGCATGAAAACGAAGACAGCGAAGCATGACATCATCGCGTTTGGAAACTGTCGTTCGGAGGAGAAGATCCAGCACGTGTCAGCGGTTACAAGTCGGAGGGACAAGGATCCGACTCTGACATTGATGTCCGGTAACATGAGTACGATCGCGTGGACAGATTTTACGGACGTCGCACGTTTACGTGGTCGTTACATTCGCAAAAAACACGGGAACATTGCGAAGCGTTAAGTTGAAAGCAGCGTGTACGCATCGACGCGAGGGAGAAGAGGTTCGTTGTGGGCAACCGTTGCGGCTTGACCGACATCAAAACGGTAAAACGAAAGGAAGGCTTTTCGGGGTCGAGCACGATGCTCGGTTCCTACGAAGCGTGCAACACGTTCGGAGAAAGTGTTCCGTCCTCGTACACCGTCGCGATGAGTTCTACGACCAGATGATCCCGGCCGTTTTCGTGAATCGACGACGGCTGATGCAAACCTGTCGATCGACGACCTTCCGATAGCGAGACGACGGAAGTCATAAAACGTCCCCGAGGTTCTTTTCGTGCCATTGAGCCGGGTGAGTTAGTCATCGGCGATCTGAGCGTGTGTGCACCCACAGCCACAACCATCCACATACACGGTGTATCGAAATTCCATTACGTTGCTTTTCCGACACCGCTATACCATTTAAGAGCAGCCGTTTCACAAGCGTTGCTTCTACTGATCGATCGGTCGGAATTTTCGCAGAGCACATCGGTTACACAGTCACGGGAATTATTATCGGAACTGGTAGATTCATCGATCGAGTACCCTTGGGAATTTTGAATCTGTCGGTTATTAGACTGCGGATCTTTATAAAAATGTTCTGCATTCGTTGAAGCAGACATCAAATATAAATTGATTTCGTCCTTAAAAACAACGTTACTGATACAGATCCGCAGTCCAGTGATTATAATGATGAAGATTTCGTAATCGTACGGTGTTTCGTAGGAGATCGATCAACGTTATCGCTGGACGAAGTGTACACACCATAGAGGCGGGGGAACGTGCTCAGACGATCAACAGGTCTCGCCCGGGAGCGCCCAAATTTTTGGACACCCTATACGTGCACGCATATCGCGTGCTTGATGCTGGCGCGCGTCCTTGGGATCTCCACCATGACTCGAATCGAAAAGGAGCCGTAGGTGTACGACCCATGTCCGTGGATCGGCTGTTACCTGTCGAGCTTACCATGCTTCATGGAGATATCGCTAGTGGAAAGTTTCGTCAGACGAAAGTGGTTTATTGCGCGCGACCATTCACTGCGGCTAAATCGTCCGACCCGCCGACCGATTGTCCGAGCAACGTGTCCGAATAGAGGAAATCGTGCGGACAGTTTTGGCGGAAAATACAAACCGGACGGTGGGTTTCTTCGTCTTCCCTCATTCCGGTGAGTGTTATCTATCATCGTTGAACAAACGTGTTTGCCAACCTAGCGACCACTATCGAAAGTTACGCCGGTATCCAAAGGACAGTTTAAAAATTACACTTTTCCGTGTACACGTCGAGTATCTTGTTCCAAGATAGTGATTACAATTGTCACATTCGATTAATCGATTTCTTTCAAGAATCTCTTCAGATGTCCCCCGATTCAGACGTTCGCTAATCGATTAAATTCCATGAAATGGTCGAACGAGTTAGCGGGAACGTGACTTTTCAATTTTTCTGTATCGTTTCGAACACGGCAGTAGAGTCGACATTCTCGCCGCTGTAATTGATTTTTTAACGCAGCGTTCGTGAGTCATTTTGTGAAATGAACCGTCGGGTTCCTTATTATTCCGACCACTTTCGGTGAACGATAATGCGAAATTAATGATACTTTCGCATGATTGGCTCAAGCTTTGCGTTACTATTGCACCGTTATTACACCGTCTTCGAATCAGTTTACAAATACAAGACTTCCTCCAGGTTTCCCCGTTTCGACATTAAATTAACGATCGGCTGTCGGCTGACCCAGTATCGTAACAGTTTTTTGTAACGTTATAAATGTACGCAGAGAGATACACTGGTGAGTTTTTTGCGCGTAAATTACCTAGGCTACACGACCGATTGCATGTTAGACCGGTTGCTCGATTATTTGGTCGTTAATCCAGCGACACGATTATCAGTTGGTCGTCGCGTCGGTGCTTTTGTCAAAATTTTGATCGAGGCGCACGGAGTTAGCGAATCGCGTTCCTGAATATATTTCGGTACACGTGATCCTATCGTAACGATCTGTCCGAGGAGAAACAATTTTATTTTATTTATCGGCTGACTAGTTTTGCGCGAGGTCGATTCAAAATCATGCCAGCGCCCCTATGCGAAATCATTATGTCAATGCGCAGGCGCAGTGCTTGAAGCAGTGGGGGTGACGCACCTTGAACTACCGATATCATTTCGTTTCGGGTACGCCTCGCGGATGTCGTTTAGTGTTAGAACAAATTTCCATAGTTTCTCTTTTTCCTTCCTTTGTTTAAAAAATCAGTAATCTATATAATAAAAATGAAATGCTATTCGTTGGTAAACGCATCACTTGAGAACGTCTAGATCGATTTGGCGAATTAAAAAAAAATGTTCGTAATAGTCCAAATAAGATTTTCAGGAAAAGAAAAATTGAAAAAGTTGCCCGGAAAATGGAAAATTCGTGGAAAAATGAAAGTGCTTTTTTCCAAGGGATTTTTATATGAACTCAAGACCATAACTGGAACAAATTTATTAAAATTGAACAGGGCAACGTCTATCGAGTCAGCTAGTACTCAATAAAATATGATGGAGTATAAAAGAGTGTCTTTCCTCTGTATACATATTTTAGATCGAATAAAAATAAATGGCCTCGCACCAATTCGGATTAAAATATCGTGTATAAATATTCGAAAGCTATAGATAAAGAGGGCGAAGATCGAATTTGTGATACCCAGTAAAATTTGATGGAGTATAAAAAAGGCATTGATCACTGTGGCGAACAGACTAATTGTGTCCTTCCTTTGTATAAAAATTTAGATCGGATAAAAATAAATGCCCACAGCAATTCACCAATAAAGATGCCGAAGATCGAATTTGTGATACACGATAAAATTTGATGGAGTATAAAAAAGGCATTGACCCTCGGTAATTTTCTTGGAATGTCGTCGATTTAGTTGTTAAAATGATCCGGAAGGATGGGCATTGTAAGTGTCCGCAACACAGCTTGCATACGAAGCTGCTAATGCAGGATGCGATTAAGATTCGATGATTAAAAGACTGGCAGCATAGTGGGAGGCCACTGCATTTTTAAGTCACGCGACGATCATTATTTCCGTCACGTCGATGGATAAATGGGCTATAACATCACGGTAGATTTTATGTAAATTGCTGTTTATTGGTATCTTGTTTTTGAGATGCGAATTTTCCGGGGGTTCTTGGAGTTAACGAACCTTGAAGACTAGCTCGCGTGACTTATATTTTTACTGAAATTTTGGAACTGCGGGAATTTTTGCGCGTGAAATGGTAACACGTGGAAACTAGCCGCATTTACTGAGCGATCTCGCTCCGATTGACAAGGGACAATTCATGGATGCACACATTACTTCCGGTTGCGCGGGGTATTCATCCGTGACACGTTCGCCACAATGATCAGCCGATTGCCCATAGAATGTCACTTTCACACTCGATGGCAATACCGGGTCACCTAGAGCGATACCTTTCCATTTTCCACCAAATATCACAAGTGAGAACAAACATCTTGTTTTTTTTAAGTCTGATTGTAAAATTTCATTGATAAAGAAATTATCGGCAGACTGAGGATTTCATGAATTTCTGATAAAAATGAGTGGGTGCGCTTTAAAGCAGAAGATAGATTAAAAGAATTAAGGGCCACAACGCATTAGTCGCAGCTTATCAAAGTTATCGAAGAAGGAAAGTTCCTGTTTGGCTCCTGTTGGGTGTAATCGGCGCGTTTCGCATAAAAGTACGCAGTCTAGTAATCAGTAACGTGAAAAAGAGTCGAAGCAACGCTATACGTTGAGATTAAAAAGTACCTCCTTTTAATCGAGACGAACATGGGGTCACTGACCAAGTAGCGGTCACGTGACCGTCCGCTGGACAATATGTCACGAAAAGTATCATGTCTCGCTCGGAGAAGTGTGTTGAGATTCCTATCAGTCGGTCGCCCCTTGTACAAAACTTGAGTCACGGTCAGGCGATCAAGATCTCAATGCCGCGAAACGAACAGCGAACGAGCCGTGGATCAAGATCGAGAATGAATCACAATTCGAAACGGGCATTTTCGATGGAGCTTAAACTCGCCCGACATGTTCAACGCAGAAAGAAATCATCGTCCGACACTGGGGAACAGGTTTTCGGCGGAGATGCGACGCGAATCCGACAGAGAAAGTCATCCGCCATAATAAGGGGTTCCGTTACACCAGCTGTCGCGTTTCTACGAACAATTTATCCTGCGCACCTCTTGCTCTATTAGTTGCGATAGCCTTCGAAAGCTTGTATGTAATCTGTAAAACTGATTTTTTCACTTTTATTCCAATTCTAGGTAATAATCGTCTCCTCGCCACAATCGTGAATTCTTAGGTACTCAACATAGTTGCAATTGTACTTTAACCCCGTGTCCAATATCATTGCACTCTTTCTTGATTCTCCTTATCTGCACTTTTTAGAATTATGCACTTCGAGTCACCTGATCTTATCATCTTCCGTTACATCAATGTAGTTATCTTTGAAACAAAATGGTTTACATTCAAAACAGGCTAAAATTGTTTCCTTAGGGCTGTATAGAGATCGACGAAATTTAGAAAAGAGCATCCTCAATTTGGACCAGGGTTTCTCTAGTTTTATTGATAATAATCATTATAATTATCTCCGAATTCATTTGCTCTAATGTGGGCAGCTCAAATTCGGCAACTCTCTGTTCATTCCCATCGGAGTTGCACTGAACAAATTAGTAATCAACAGAAACGAACCTCTCCAATTACAGTATCAGATCCCCGTACTAATTGTAATAACTAATCCTTATCTCTTTATCGCGCCACGTTTTCTGCAATCGCACCCACCCCGAGGCGTAGCGGAAAAGCTTAGAAACTCTTTTGCTTGCAGTAGTGACCGATCCAGGAGTTTCAGCAGGCCGACCGACACCGTCGTCGTTGGATCGAGAAGGATCCTGTTGAGTGAATGGATCCGAGGCCACCGTGGAGAAGCTGAAGCGCAACAGGCGGTGTGAGCCGACGAGGGAGTGGCGAAACCTTTTCTGGTCGGAAAAGCGCGCGATTTTCGCGGCTGGAGGGTTTCGAGTGCAGCGCGGACAGACGAAGGAAAGGGGGATAGCGTGATCTAGAGTGGCCCATTTCCCTTATCACGATAAAGCGGTGCTCTAACGGTAGTGCCGCTTCAGAGGCCGCAGTGACGGAGCACGAAGCGAACGCGGCCGGTCGCTTCAGGGTGGTGACTCATTTCCACGTACGATCAGTCTGCCCGTGGATCGTAGCCGCGATGTATCGAACGGCCGCGAGGCCAACGCCGTTTTCCTTCTCGTCCTTCTTCTCCTACTACCCGCTGGTCAAGTGAATCCAGCCGCCGCCGTTTCCGGAACCCCGTGCAGTCGATGCCTCGAGGAAACATGGACGTCGAACTGGTCACCCGAGCGTCCTTGAACTCCCTGCAGATCGTGGACGATGCACGGATCGTCTCGCCGAACAGTCTCGACGAGTGGACCTGGTCTAATTTAAGAGTGAGTCACTGTTTTTTCTTATTCCTCCTTTTGCCCGATTGTACAGGATTTGACCCAGTTGCTGGTTGGCTCCTGGCACCTCTTGTTCGTTAACAGAACTTTCATACAGTTTATTGTACCGGTACACTGCACCGACACAACCTAATCAAATAAACCAATAAACAAACACAGTACAGAAATATTAACGCAATATTGTAAACCAATTTCAGGCCTCTTGCACACTCCTAACCCTAAAAATGGCTCTAGCGCCTTCAGATCACCTCTGAGGGAAACTAAAACTACCCTGTCGTGCCTAATTCTCGACCACCTTTCGTTTGATTCCCCACTCGGGGGTACAAGCGCGGTCAAAAAATCTCCAAAAAAAGTGGAGGACTGAAGGCAAACCTAGAGCTAGAGGGCTGAATCTCTGTGACTAGGTAGACCTGGAAGAGGCCTACCGAATCAGTTAGTAACCCTTTCGAACGCACCATTACGTTACGGTTCCTTCTTTCGGGCGATTTTAGCTAATGCTAGCCTTTATGAGTAAACCTGGTTTATCTTGAGAGGGAATCCCTCAGTTTCCTTATCTTCTATTGTTTTTAAGAAGCTGTAGCGAGTTTTACCGTGTTGTTTCTTGATAGGGTATCAATCTTTTAAATACTTGATTAAATTAAAGCTAGATGCGAGGAATCCAAGGATTTCATCTAGCGTGAAAGTATCCATTTTCTTTATTTTCTGTTAGTTCTCCCCTTTGAGTGATTTCGCAGAATTGAATTGCAGAGTTGATTGAATATTTGAAATAGTCGATGGAGTTAGACAATATTGGAGAAGATGTTTGAAATTGGTCGTAGCTTCGAATCCCTTCCCTTCATCGACCGTCGGTTTTAGGTGGTTTTGAAAGGTCTGGATAGTTCGCTAATAGACTGAGTATCTATGAAAGTATCTATTTGTGTATGAAAGTGCAAACTTGCATGCATTTCCGCAGTCTGCTGATAATGTATCAGTACATAGACTGTTTGGTCTCCAAGTATGTAGTTTGTGGACAAGATATAATGGACTCGTCAACTTTTTGTCGGTAATTTCCAAACCCCTCTTTCACCCAGCTGCAGCTATTCAGTAGCCTGTAAAAATCCAGTTAAGAACCTTTTCATCAATTTTTCAGGGTAATTTAGTAATCTCTTTGAGAAATTTAAAAATGCCGTGTTACCTCATAAGATCTCCTCTCGTCAACCGGCACCGATCCTCAGGGCTCTAGCTACATAAGTTCGCTAAATCTTGATCAGGGATTAAAGTTGGAATCCCATAGCAAAACGAGATTAATCGCATGTTTGCGCGTTCGAGATACCGCTATTTAAAGCTCATCGTATTGATATCACTTTTTTACTATAACTCTATCATTTCGAATCATAACAAATCCCACTTTTCATTGGAAACTCAAATTCTGCAAAGATAATAGCAACGCCTTCTTTAAAACAATACAACAAAAACATGAGTACGCCCATCATCGTAAAGCTTTTTGGAAGACAGTATTTATTTCCATATTAAAAATTCAAATTCTTCCAATCAGAATTACAAAAATAATATTACTTGGCCCCATTTCGTTGATCATCCTGTACACGAGGTCGAAACCACCATTTTTCCACGTTTTATCTGCACAAATAATTGCTCACGAGATTTCAGAGTAGTTGGCATATTTCACGACGAACGATGCGTGCGACTTTATCGAAAGATCGAGCATCAAGCGGCTGAATTGTTGCACCGGTTCGGTAATTGATACCGCAATCGACTGTTACGTCACACGAGCATGATCTCGACGCTCGGAGGAACGTTCCGAGACTGCGATTTCCAGTTCTGGATCGGCGTTTTTATGCGAGCGGTATTTCTCAACGGATAGGCGAAATATTCTGTGACGGAAACATCGGTAGAGCCGAAAAAGGAGTTCGATCTCGAGCCAATTTCGTTTTAATCGCGACGATGATGATTAACGTCAGCTAAGTAGTTTATGGACCGACTTAAGACCGAGTCACTTGTTTGTGAACCGCAATGGAATTCACCTGCGGCTTAAATATTAACTGGTTGCGAGACCGTTTTGGTGGTCACCGATGAACGGCGTTAGCTGAATCAAATAATCATTCGATCCCTAAACGGCAATGTTTACGACCCGGCTAATATGATTATTCGACTGCGGATGTTTGCGTGCACTCGCGTTCTTACGTTCTCGGATATTAAATCGCTGTTTATCGGTTAGCTCTTGAAAGAACTGCACCCTTAATGCGCAATATTCAGGCTGCTGAAACGTTTACAACATTTCTATTGAAGGAAATAATTTTTTTCATCATTTTTCGTAATGAAATTGACAGAAAAAACATTTGCCATTCTTGTTTTCACGTGCATCAAAGACAATATTATTATTACTTGCAATTTCGAAATTGATGACTCCGCCATTTCGCAATTCACCGTCTCGCCTCGATATCATCCTTAATCGCTAGAAATGCGGATCTTTATGCGTTTAATTCTTCGTGAAATGCCAATAACATCTCGTTGGATATTGAACACGAAAGTATTTCGTGGAAATGTTGAATTTTATTTATAAAATTTCTTTGTTGCAATTTTCACGCGTCAATAGTCCATTCGAATTTTATTTCGCATTAACTTCTACAGTATACTAATCACGGACGAACTGCTTCCGTTTAGTGATGGTTCACACGGTCTGAGAAAACATTCTGGCCGGAATGATAATTTTCAATTGCAAGTCCGACATTAGCGAGGTTGGGTGAAACGCTATTTCAAATATTTAATAGCAAATAATCGATTTCATTTATACCGTGTGTACAACTTTTCACGTCGACGCATTCATTGTACACATTTGTGCATATCAACGCATTCAATTTAAGTGAATAATTCAAGCGATGAAAATGTTCCCTCCAAAATCCAAACACGTTTATTTTTATCACCATTTTCTTTGCGTACAACGAGCTTTATCATTGCTCTTGCCTTTATCGTCGTCGATAAAAATTTCCGTACGGAATATGCATGTTGTTCTAACGATAAACGTTCGATTTGTTCGATCGAATATTTGCAATCTGTTTTTCTAAATTTGATCCGCGAACGGTAGTCGCGAAGATGAGGAGGAACGTTCATCGATATCGCATCGCTCGGTGACCGTTTCCGTGGATCGCAGTATCTTCAGATTGTTGATTGTGCTTAGATGAGCTGTATCGGATTTTTCACGTCGGTTGGCTGGATTACAAGGAAAAATCGATGTTTTTCCGGTACACGAGCCTTAACAGCCTTTTTGTAGCATCGTTGGCTTGTATCAATAAAGTAACTCGATAACTGTAATACAACCGAAAAAATGCGTTGTCCAATCTCGATCGCTGTCCTTCGACGATATCCGTTCGGCTGAAAGCGCATTGATAGCGCCTCGTTCAAATCTCGTATCGTGCCGATTCTTCGGGACTGTTAATGAAAATGCGGTTGAAAAGCTGGTCCTTGGAGGCAAATATATAAAACTCGAAAAAGCATCAGGAGAAACAATAGAATATGAATGATGATGCTAAAATCAAATATAAATTAGTGGATAGATAAGACAAATGGTAAAAAATACAGAACTGTGAGTCAGGTCAGTTTTATTCGTGTAATCCGGAGAAAGGATAAAACATAAATTGTGATAGTAAAATAATATATAAATTGGTGGATAGGAAAGATTAATGTTACCCAGAGTCGTTTTTTATTCGTTTCCGTAAATTAATAGCCAGTCGAGCACTCGAAGCGGTGTATTAATTGTTTTGTAATTAATGATACACACTTACAGATATCTACAGAATTCCAATTTATTTCCAGCAGCGATAAATTATAAGTACAAGTGGGATCAACGTGACTTTGTTTTATTTAGCTCGAGTAATCCCGAGTAAATTAGCGATCGATCGTATAACTTTCTAAAGATAATTACGAGAACGATATTGACGTATCTGCTGTCGCTGTTTCACTCGGAACTAATAATAATTCAGAATAGAAGAAAGTACAACATTTCACTTTTAAAATGAATTTTCTCATCGCTGCTCGTCCTACGAGCAAGTTTAATCGTTCGCATTGCGTTCTATGCACTTGTAATAAGTAGAAGCGACGAGCAATGGTCAGACACAAGAAGAAAGTTTTCAACATTTTCCTCTGACTTTGTTTGAAACGATCTCCTCGTGTTAGAACTTTCAATATATCACGTACGATTTGATGAATTCGAGTAATTAATGAAATAGAGAGCCTATACATTTATCTTCGAGATCGGGTGAAATCAATTTGTTTCATCGTAGGAAATGAACGGTCACTGATTAATTATCGTCAAGCCGCGGATAAATGATTATTTTTCTAAGCGATATCGCCAGCGAGCTCGGTAACATTTTACAGCGGGTCGTTATCGGTGGAACGCGTTATCGATAGTTCTAATCGCACGGCGCGGGAATGCTAAATATTTTCAGATATCGACCTTCTAGGTTACACAATAATATTCTGGGAAAATTCGATATCCAATTAAATCCGCCGGGAGGAGATCTTTTTATAAATTCGTCTCCGAGAGCGGACGTCGCCATATTAGCATCCAATTTATTTATTCAACTCCTATAATTGCAACCAAATAGAGTAACTGCTCGAATAAAAAATGGCCGTCTAGTCAGCTCTAGTGTTCAAGACCTCGATGCTCGATAAAATCGGTTGTCTAATCATCGTATCTCCCCAGTGCGAAATAAATTGATATTTCGATTATTCAAACGAGTTTTCTACAATAAAAAAATCAGCTGAGTGGTTCGAACTTCGTTGAACGATTTCGTTAAATCGCGCGAGGTCGTGGTATCGCGGTTTTTTTTTTAATTTTTACTTGCTGGAAGGAAACGATATTTACATAAGGCACAAATAAAGATATTAAAAACTACCTTGGGATAACAACAAAAATAAAGTAAGAACATGCGTAATTCGTCGCTTCGTAACGGTATTGGTAGAGGAGTACAGTGTTGGGGTTTGTTGGACTTGTGCACTAATTTGAGTCGTGTCGCGCGGTATTAATATCGCAGATGAATTAAAAGTAAAAAAGGCCGAAATGTGGTACCGCGGTGTTATCACGCGCGCGTGACAGAGGCCGTCGAAGCATTATGATAATTGAGAGAACAGGTGGAACAGGGAAAGGTGGAGGGTGTGGGAAGAGGTCGAACCCGCGGGTTCGGGATTGAAGATCAATATTCGCCGGACCGAAAGGTTCACCGCGAGCTCTCCGGCGGATGCACGAAAACGCACGCGCGAGGAGAGGAGAGAAGAGGAAAGAAGGAGAGGGAAAGAGAAAGATGGTGTTCCCCGTTCCGACGAAACTTTCGACTCCGGGTGCTGGCACCGACCGCTTTTCTGCCGTGGAAAGGAGACGCGGGTGCCGTTGGAGGCGCCGCTCGCGCCCCGCGATACAAACGCACATAGTCGCTCGAAACACACACGTGTGCCCACACGCATAGTCCGCCGGTTTTTATCGTGCTTTACCAGCTGCATAATTCACGCAGCCCGCCGAGCATACACGCCGATTTTCCGTCAGACAGCCGGTGACCGCCGGGGATACGCACACGTCGGCCGCGCGCGGTTCCACACGCGATTTTTCGGTGTGCTGCTTGCGATTTTGTGAACCATGTGCCTGTGCTCGTTGTGACCACGGACTTCCTCAAGTTCGCACACCCCTGGGCGTGGATTCACTTCACGGATATCACGAATCTAAAAACTGAGAGGTACGCTCCAGGTTTCTCGCCCTTTCAGGGCCTACAGATGTAATCGTCGCCTTGTCGAGATGCGTACGTGATTTTTGAATGGCTCTTGGCCGTGGTATTGTTGACGCACCGCACCCCCGCATGAATAGTGACATAACTAGAAAATGTTTAGTATTCTCACAATAAATTTTAACCTTCCAGAAAAATATTTTTGGAAGGAAATCCGATTAAGCTCTGTAAAATGATGGTAGAGTTAACTCGAAAAAAATACAACGTTTTTCTAGCACGTTTTATCTTCAGAGTCGTGAATTTTTGGAGTTGTGTCATTGTTCATGCCGGGGTGTGATACGAGGTCTTCGGGGTTTTCCCCTTTGTGAGTTCATCTCTTTGCGAGAGACTTACGCCTTCCGGTCTTAAACCGTGGGCTGATTTTGCAATTTTGGAAATAACAGATAGGCTCCCAGGGGATTTTGCTATTACGATGATTGTTGTGACAGGCACATGGCTTTTAAACCATTCTCGAGTCTCCAAGTTTTTGCTTCAAATCTCATCTATTGTGATCTACGTTTTCTGTGAGAAGGAAGCAATAGTTCGATTGCACCGTATGATTCAATCAGTTGGAATTAGTCGTATGTTCTTAGTTTTCATCTTACAGTTCTGCGAGTCACAGCTGTTACGATCATGGACCTGTAATTTTTCTCTCTCGTTACTAAAGAAACGGTTTGAAGTGGTACTTCGGCTCGCAGAGTTGCGGAAATAGAAGGTGAGGTCTTTTGTCTGCTGCGTTTGCCCCTTTGTGAGTCACGAAACAGACTATTTTGTGATCTAGTTGGTACTCGGTGTACTGGATACACGGTAGTAGAACGACAATTTCGCTTTTGGAGTAATGCCCTTTTGCGCATCGGTAGAATAGTCCACACTCAAGAACAGTCTTCGTGTGAACGAAAGAGAGTCACCAGTGATTTACGAAATACGAGATGACTTTTATCGTGATCGTAAACCCACGTTGCTGGATCTGGAGTTATTTTTGCGTGGAGATGGATAGCGTAAAGCAAGAATAATTTTCGATGAAATTCGATCTCTTTTGGACAGCATTTCTGAAGACATCGAGGTTCGAAGTTCAAAAAATAGGAAATAGAGCAAGACGACAGACTTCTTCATTGCACACGATTATTTGTCTATCGAGTTTGTAAACACCGAAGAAGAAAACATGTTCGAAAAATAATGGTTTCCCTCGTTATCTTGTTTTTCGTGAACGCCTCGGCGAAAGTGACTCAGAATCGCAAACAAATCGAAGGGTCATTAGTTCCAACTGATCTGTTCGTTCCCTCGGGAAATGTGCGCGGCACGTGTCGCGTTCCTTTCCTGGTCTCCACGAATTCGGAGCGATTCGTATCAATTATTTCATCTTTCCCCCGCGTGACCATCGAGACAATGACTTCTGTTACCTAACTATAGTCCCGTTGTTCCGTTAATACTAGTTAATGCCGGCGATGTTCAATGGAACAGCAGACTTTCAGTGTCCAGTAGATGCAACCCGATATTTTTAGCACAAACTGTTTCCCAGAAGCCAGGAAACAGCGTGGACCAAAAACTCAAAGATCTCGCGCTAACATTGTTCTAATAGAAACACTGCCTCGTGGTAGTCGTTAGCGCATTCCCGATGAACCATCGCTTCAAACTTCTCTGTTGCACGCATTATTTTCGAAAGGAACTCTGCACGAGGCGTGAATCTGCAACGTTATTCAACAATCCGGAGCGTACTTCGTTCTTTAAACAAACAACGAACGTTGATTCGACGGAATTATTGCGCGGCTCGAAACAACCGACGAAATATCATTTTTATTCACTGCCGACAGTCGGCAAACTCATCAATGATATTTCAATTAAAAACTGACCGGAACTGCACGTGTGCTTGTATCGTACATCGCGTGGGAAACATCGAAGGTTTTTCTTTCAATTCGATCTCGGTAATTAACGCGAACAGATTTTCCTATCGCCTTGAAAATCAATTTTTACTCAATTCTGACAATTAACATAATTCGTAGTCAATGTACTGAACGTGGGAACGGAAGTAAAGCCTGTTAATATCAAACAGTGATACGATATCTGCGCGTTTCCTAGACCCGAGGAACTTCCAATGAAGATTTAGTGAACGCGATCAGCACGCAAGCTGTCTGCCAGATAAATCGTCTAATCAACCATTCCAGATTGATTAAATGTAGATCGTGATAAAGTAACTTAATAATAGAAAACAGGCCGCAGTTTCCTGCAAGTAGAAGTCGCCAACTTCTTCTCGGGGAAACACGCGTGTCTATAAACACGCTATCGGAACGGAAGACCGTGTTTATAGTGAAAGTATATTGAATCCCGAGATATAAGTTCGTGGATTAAGTGTTTTATAGGTACACGTGTTGCTCCGATCGAAATGATTCGTACAGGGCGATAAAAACGATGTTACGTGTTCTATTAAATTGTTCTCTATCGTCTAACGAATTGTAAAATCAGCAACGAATAACAATCCGAAAGATGTTCAAACGGAACAACTATTTCTGTGATCGGTAATAACTTGTCGGACAAATTGATGCTCGTCGTAAACCGTCATGGACCGGCATAAATGGAGCAGAAAACGGAAGTTAACTATGGCTCAACCTAACAATTTACGACTTACGTCTGCGTAATCACGTGTATTAGCTACAAATGTACGAGCCGCGGCCGTAATAATGGCGCATGCGGAAAGTACACGATTTGACGCGCAAAAATAAATCAAAACCGTGCGCACGAGGCTCGCTGTTCCAAGTGATCGTAATCGCGAGTGCATGCAGGCGCATTTTCAAAATCAATTTCCCCGCGGATTCACACTTAGAACATGAAAAGGAATAAAATTAGAGGGCGCCCTAGCATTTTATCGCTCCTTTTAGCCCGGGCATTTACCCAAGTTGCCCATAGGGTAATACGCCACTGTTCATACGAAAAAATCATGTTTCACGTATAACGTCGTACAAAATTTTAATTACACCGTATTTTGAAAAGCGGCTGAGCGTGGATCGTCGTGGGTGGAAAATGGAGGGGATTCGCGTGGAGTTTCATTCAGGATTCGGCCGACGTAAGAATCTCGTAAAATCAACAATTCGTGGAGTTTCGGATCGTGTATTGTTCTGTGTTTTTCGAATCGATGTGAGCACACGGGTGGCCCGCGAAGGTTTGTTTCAACCGGAACGATCGACGGTAATGGAGCACTCGCGCCCACTTGATGATTCAGTTTCCAAATAGAACGCTATTTCAGTTGCCACCGTGCTTAAAAGACCTTCTCATTCCGAATTCGATTCCCCGCGGAGAGCACCACGTTGTTGTCCGTTCTTCGCGGGCGTCGTTACGAACGCCTATTATTAGGCCACCTTTGACGAACTTTGATTCCGTTCGAAAGTCAACATGTGCCCAGCACACCTGGCCATGTCATGCGTTCAATTTGAACAATCCCTCCAGGTGAAAGTGGCCCGCCTGTATTGCTAAAAATTGATCACGTTATTTTCTTGCTAACGTATCGATCTTTGGGCCCGACTTGCTGACTGGAAAGGGCCTGAAATCATGATCCAGCCGATCCAGCGCAGAGTCGCCGGATTTAGACTTGTGTCCCCGCTCTACCTTCCCCTTCTACGACTCTAAAAATTGATTCATTTCTGCTCAGCATTTATTCGACATATTAGGAATATTCCATGACACGCAGAGGAATTCATAACCAAAGACTTCGGTGATTTAAATTATCTGACAACAAAATAAGTAACAAAGCAACAATTTTTTATTTTATTTTAAGACAAAAATTAAAGAATTTTGGACACTTGGGGGTATATCCCCAGTTTTTCAATTTTTTAAAAAATGGCCCACTATGAACACATGGCATTTGTTTAAAACAATTGCAAAATTAATGATACTCTTCAAGTCCCTAAAAACTGATTCCTACATTTTTGTCAGTTGCAGTCTTAAAATTTAATGGAAAAATGTTGACACGTTTTTTTACCTCTGTCAAATCAACAATTTTTATTGCACTTTCTTTATTTTGTCTGTATAGTAATTTTTTGGTTCTTGTTTATTAAATAAATTTATCGTGTCCTTGAACGAAGAATTTCTTTTCATTGCATATTTCATTCCTATTGCGAGTTCCACGTTTATGAATGCGGTGGTATCGATAGAAAATGATCGTATCGCTTTCCGAGTACCATATCGATCGCGAAACTCGAAATGGTAACAGAGCTGGACAGAATTTCATTCGAGTATCAGTAGATCATTGCACGTGCTACGTCTGCCAGTTTCACAGCGTTTCAAAGAGACGTTGGAGTCAAATCTTGAACGAAAACTGTATGAAATGTTTACAGTGTTCCTATTTTTACTTTGGTAAATCTTCTGTGAGTACAGATCGTTCATTTAGGTTTCCGATACTTTCTGCGTATCCTATCGAGCGCAAAATTTCGAATGATAGTTAAAATGGTGGTTCCCATGGAGGGAGTAAAATTGGTTGGTCCAGTAAATTATTTTCACTTCAATCGAATTTGAAAGTGTTGTAACCAAAAGATTGAAATTGGAAAGAAGGTGTATTTAGACATGATATAATCTAGTATGATAAAAGGAACGCTATGGTGGAACGAAAACTGATGAATGAAGTATATTGATCGATTCTACGTTGATCATTTTTATTAACATAGCGAGAAAGTTCAAACGGTGGTCACACCGCGAATATATAATCTCACGTAAGCTTTCACTTTCAGAAAGAGTTCAAAGTTAAGGACCTAGAGAAGCTGTTCACAGTATACCAGAGGAGGTTTCAGTATGGTTACCTGTCGCTGTTCGTTCTACTACAACTGGTCCTCGATACCACATATTGTCTGATCCTAATTACGATGGTGAGTGCAATCAAATTATAATTCATTACTGTTTTAATTAGAACTGGCATACATATTAAGTAGTTCAGGAACATTCTACTTTCCTTGTTCCGCTAACCAAATACATAAATCACACCGAGCATTTAAACATTTGAATAGCCTAGTGAAAAAATTGTCGAGTCGTTAAGGTTAACACAAATTAGTGTACATAAATTGAGCTATCGCGCGTGTTCGCATAAATTAAATTGGGTAATCCCGAATACAAATTTCCTTTCGAGTAATCTTATCGATTTGAAATTTAAATAGTCTTTGTGTTCACCTTACAGACTAATGAGGAAGGAAATAAATTTTCAGATCGTTAAAAGCGTTCGAAACATTGACACAGCTGAGATTACACCTGCCACTATGATCGAGCTTAAAGATCAATGAACATTCGGCGGTCTTTACGATTGATTGGCAACTAAAAAATTTATGAGGTCAACGAACGTCGAGAACACATCTGAATTGTATACTTATAAAATAGACTGAGAAACCGCAGTGAAACAGAGTTTCTTCCATCTTCGTGTTGAAATATCTTACAAGACTAGTCGATTAGTAAATTAAAATAGAATGAAAATCTACAGCGAACACGTTGAAACAAATTATCCTCCATCTTCGTATTTGACTGTCTTTCGACCAGTCGATTGAAACGTTTCTCCGCTCTATCCACCCCTCAAATCGATAATCTATTACGAAGGAGTGCCGCTAATTTCGCTGCCATCATCAGACCTTCACTGAACCAAAAATGACTGCCATTCCCGGTAATTTTATACTGGCAGAAAATAGATCGGGATCAGTCTGATCGTAATCGAGAGCTCGATTCAATGTTTTATTCGTCCCATACTTAAAACGCAAGTGCAGCAGTATAAAACAACGCCATACAGCCGGAGATAAAATTAGCTCTTTGAGGTCAAGTCATTTTAAAGTCAAATTTATAAATGTTCCGAATTCGCGCGTTCCATAAATAATATCGTTTTAATATAACAGTCGCGTGTTTATTTTTAATCGTTTCGTTTCTTTACGACCGGCTCGGGCACGTTGAATAATTTATGGACACTTTCTTCGTGGAAAGTACGGAATGACTGTTTCGGATATTTCTGATGCGAAATAATCAGGTGACCAAGGTAGTTCGTAATGTAGGTTGTCAGCGCATGGACCCGCCGTTAAGGTGTTAATTATGGACATGGCCGTACATATGCAACGTGCATGAACGCTCATGTGACACATCTCGGTCAAAATTCATTTTAAAAAGTTTTGCATGAAAAGGTCCGCAGTCCGATGACACGGTCCAACAGCCACAAAAAGTTTCACGCTTATTCCGAATCTGACCTTAATTTATCTCCTAGACGCACAGTTTTTGAGAAATTTGAGTTCGAATAATACATAATTATTTACGTTATTAAATTAAGGAATCACCGCGACAAACTCTACAGTGCGAGCACAAAGTGTTCGTCCAGCTGCTTCTAATTAATTATAAAAGAATCATTTCGTTTGGCACAAATATAAAAAAGTTATTTCATTTTAAAAAGCGTATGAACACTTTGTGCACCCAGTGTATAAGAACCGCATAGTGAAAATCGAATCGTTGGAGAAAAGTTTAAATTCGTTGGACCGTGTGATCGGCCAACGAACAGAATCGGTCAGTGAACAAATGATGTTTCCGCAGGTCAGCATCGAGAAGTGCGTGCCGGACGTTGTCGTCTGCATCGTTGGCAGCGCGTTGCTATGCCCAGTGATAGCCTTGTCCTTCCGGTCGAAGATCATCGCTAAGAACAGCTACTGGCCGGTGATGTTGTCCTGTTTGATCGTGGTGTTGCTGGTGGTCGGCGATCTAGCCGTGCCCATGTATTACACCCTCACCTGCACGGAGGACATACCGCCGATAAGGTATCACTCTGACTTCAACGACCACAGAGACGCGGATAACCCTGACTGCGACGGTTGCCCAAGGCCCTCATTTAATTAGCAGCCGCGGCCTTGCTCGGTCCACGCTACTTTTTCTCTATGTATTCTTTTTCCCCTCCCATTGACCAGGTTTTCGAGGAAGCGAGCGAAAACCCGGTTACGAAAGATCGGCAAACCACTTATCGATATTAATCTCCGCGTCGCCGGTTTTGCAACGCTGCTCCCGCGAACCGAACACTTCCTAGAACACGCATCTCGTTTCAATTAACTGCGGAGCCGGGTGCATGCCACGAACGCGATCGCCACGGTGATAAGAACACCGCGTACATGTACAGTTGTTATCTCCGCATCGTGCGCCGATGTTCGTTAATGTAAATGAAAGCTTGATCTTCACTAAAAATACCGAATCTTTACCGAACTAATCGCTACTATGTTTGAAATCGTTTGTCTGAAAATGTTATAATTAGACTGCGGACCCTTATGGAAAATCAAAATGTTTTCCACTGATTGTGGGAAGCAGGAATAACAGAAATTCATTTCATCCCTTAACGATTTTGTTACATTATAAGCAACATTACAATATTCTTGAATTTTTTCAATCATTTACTATTTTATATATTCCAAACAATCAAAATCTTCATAAATACACTGAGATCCGGAGTCTGGTTATAATTGCTCCGTCGTATTCCGAGCAAATCGTAAACTTTTAAGTTGAAACGCGGAGTGTCTCCATCGGATATGATCACCTTCATTTACGTCCTCATTATTATTCGCATCGAGAAATATTTTAAAGGAGATTAAATGGTTTCGAGAAATCCACGTATCGGTGTTATTAGGTTTTCTTTTTGTTGGTAGACTCGTCAAGGACTCGGGAAGGTCAGCTTTGATTTTTTCAAACGGAACCGTACAGGGTCGAAACATTTTCTCGCTGCGAATAATAATAATAAACGTGAACACCCTGTATATTTTGAACTCGTTTCGTGTTTCCATGCTGAAACATTGATGGAATCGTAAATCGTTTGTGAAAATTATGAAACAAGCAGCGGCGGATAGCGCGCGATTAAAATTCAGGATTTCCTATAAGGAATTCTTAGATGTGAATCATACACGTTCGTGAAAATTATGAAACAACCACCGCTCGGTAATGTGTTAATCTACGGTCCGTTGGAGAATTAGCCAGATCACGGGAGTTGCATAACTCGTGGTATCCGTCGGTCGGTCTGCGGATTTTTCTTCCGGGTTTTAGCCGTTATCCGTCGTCGCTGGATGTTCCGCTAACGAAACAGATAACCGTGAACTTCTAATTAAAGGGGTAGACTCGTTTCCAAGATTGTAAGGTGCGCGATTCGCCGTCTCATTTCGCGATAATGCATGCGATGGAGCTTTTCAGTAGTTAAAAGCGCTAGATAAGAGTTCAATTTAGGCCGCAATCGCCCTAAACAATCCCATTTTTACGTTTACGAGGCGTAATTTGCATTATTCTTCGCATGTTGTTATTTTCATAAAGTACGACTGTAAAAAAGGTATTCCATTTCAAAAAGTGTACGAACGCTAATAAAAAAATTATAAGAAATGCTTTTTTTAATTCGTATAATAGTGTATTGCGTTTCTATATATAATATATAATAGCGTATTGCTTTTCTTCAAATTGTGTTTCGTTTCTTTTTGCAGACCGGCGTACGCGACGCACGCTTTGCTGGCCTGTTACGTCTTCTTGCCACTGACAGAGAATCTGCACGCTTTCATACTCGGGATCACGGCCACCATATGCTACCTGGCCGCGCTCTCGTTAATCACTTACAGAAACACGTCCGATTACGTTACCAAGGTAAACACCGACGCCTTACGCATTTCCTTCACGTGAGCCGCTTGACCGCATAAATAAGGATAGCAGCGATAATGCGCCGTTTAAGATGATTAGAGGATCAGCCAGGTTTTATCGTCGTGTTAGGCGCTCACGTGGGTCGACGATTAACGTAGATGCTGTACAGGCTGTTGCAAACCCGCGAACACGCGATTAACGCTCTTCTAATTAGAAATCTGTTAGCGTATTCGTTGCTGGAACGATAAATAAATTGTGAAATGAGACGGGCGATATTATGTAGGAGTCTGTTTTAATTGTAGATGATTGAATATTTTGTAGATTTAAAGCGTACCCGATTTCTAAAGATTCCGTTCGCTTTCGAGTTTAATCAATTTTTATGAACTTTCTGTTTTATTTGTGGCCCAGTCTTTCCAAGTAGTTTCTCTTCGAATTCCTCAGATTTTCTAGACAGCAGTTTTTAATTGCAAATAGATTCTCAATCTGTTAACTAGTATTTATACAGCGAAAATTTCGTTTACTCTCGAGTATGTCGCGATTGAATTTTACAAAAATGTTAGAATACATTTGTGAAAGGGTTTAGCATGGAAGAGATAAGCTCGCAAATGTTTTGTCGCCGCGTGCAGGAAGTTTGCGTGTTGACACTTCATCGAATCACTTCCTGTAACGAGAAACCTTGAAAAGCTGTGCCTATTAATCGTGGGGCTAGTTGGAAAGAATTTGATCAGTTGCTAAGAAGCTTGATTTATAAGATTATGAAATACCTAGAACATTTTATTGATCGATGTTGTACTAATCGCAGCCCTCTTATTCACTCTAATTCACAATCGCAGTCTTTCGATCTCTGATGTTCCAGGTAATCACGGACACGATATATTTTATTTGCGTGAATGGCCTAGGATTATACTTCAGGTTCATGAACGAGGTCGTTATCAGACGGTCCTTTCTCGATCGCCGGAAGTGCGTTGAGTCGACGTTGAGATTGAACTATGAAAAAGATCAGGAAGTAAGCTTGTTCTTTAATGATTTATTACTTAGCGACAAAAAGATATCGAACGGTACTCTAAACCTTACGAATGTTTTCAGGAACAACTCACGCGAAGTATATTACCGCAACATATAGCCGCCAAAATTAAGAAAGATTTCAGGGACATATTCAAATTCATGGAGGAGCATAAGCAGCCTCCTGCCAAGGGACGACCTCACAGGTATACTCAATCAACGCACAACCATCAGTCACAATTGGAGTTTCACCTAAATGTAGCCACCTAAATATCTCCTTCATTTTTTGATGACACAGCAAATGTTTTTAGTGCAACGTAAATGGTATCGCAAAGTGAATTTTGCAAATGTAATTTTTCCAAGGTCTTTTTCCCGGAGTTTTAAAAGTCATCGATATTTTTTTCAAAAATTGCTAGAATATAAACTTCGACAGAGTTTAGTACGATTTTTATTTATTTCAGATCTACAAAGGCTACTACCACCGCAAACATGATTTCATTTGATTCCACTTTCATAAAATTCGTCTGCAAAAACATCCGCAGTCTAGTCGTCACAAATAAAAGGAGATATTTAGGTGGACTGTCTTTCTAACTCGGTAAAACTTTAAAAATCCACAAATTGGCAAATCCTCGTTTTGAACTCTCGTTAAAAATGACTTTCCCCAATTAAGAGATATCTCGTTTAAGAATCTTAATTTATTGTAGTGATCTGTGCGTCGAGACGCACAACAATGTGAGCATTCTGTACGCGGACGTGGTCAACTTTTCTGGACTGACCGTAACCCTGCCGGTTCGAAAACTAGTAGAAACGCTGAACGACCTGTTCGGCAGCTTCGACGAGGCTTCCGAGAGGCACAACGTTCTGCGAATCAAGTTTCTGGGTGACTGTTATTACTGCGTGAGTGGAGTGCCCACGCCTAACTCGCAGCATGCGAAAAGCTGCGTGGATCTGGGTAGGTTCGACGAACAAATTGTTGGTATAACAAAGAATTTACCAATTACACTGTCCAATACCAAAAATATTTCCATATAACTGTTGGGTGGATCATAATAAATATCTTCTATAATAACATCACGGTATTTGTTTAAAGCTGAAAAATACGTTTTTTCTTTTCTGCAAACCAGCGCAGAAAAACTATAAGATCCACCCTACAGTTAGATGGAAAAATTTTTGTTGTTGTACAGTGTTATTTCATGTCGTTACATTACTAGACTCAACCCGTGTAATCCGAATAATAAAATCAGTGTGTCGTGTTACAGGACTGGACATGATAAAGATCATAAGAGAGGTGAGAGCAAGGGTGCGTCGTGAAAGCGGCGTGGACGTGAACATGCGGATAGGTGTCCATTCTGGGAACATAATATCTGGTATACTGGGAGCCAACAAGTGGCAGTACGACGTTTGGTCACGCGATGTGGTTATAGCTAATAAAATGGAGCAAACCGGGAAGCCCGGAAAGGTTCACGTGACGCAACAAACGTTGGATCTAGTGGACGCGACCGAGTACGATTGCGTACCGGTCGAGTCCTTAAACGATGAGATTTTGAAGAAATACGAAATCCGCAGCTATTTGATCACGCCCTCGCTTCCAGACGAGCCGTTGCCTAAGCAGGTGCGTATTTCCCAGTGGCGTAGGAAGCCCGCATCAATTCATTAATCGAAGGAGACCGTCTCGTGTTCCCGTTGAACGAAGTTCGAGCAATTCCTACGCCACTGATCAACGTCCATCGACCGTTCGAACGAACTTCCGTTGAGCGTTTCGCATCGTTGACAGGCGAACCTTGTTGCAGAACAGAGAGAACACCTTGACAGTCATCACTCCGGACTCCCCTCCGCCGGTTAACAAACAATACGTGCGATTCTACAACGTTCGACCGGCGAGCGTCAATATGGGAGCCAAGAACAGCAGACGGCTGACAGCGAATATGAACAATCATGTCGACGTACTGGCTTACAGACGGCGCACCCACTTCATGGACTCTTGCCTGAAGGATTACCACCTGATGCTGAAAGCCGCGGACGCCGAGATGGAGACCGCAATTAAGCAAATGCCTCTCACCAAGTGGGAGTGAGTAATTAATTGGCTCGACTGTCGACTGGCCAGAATCGTCCTATCCTTAACTGAAGTTATCGTTTTGCTTATTCAATATTTCCTCTGTAATATCACCAGTCTGTTCAAGGAATTACTAATTTTATCGATGCTCCTTTCAGACAATGGTGCAAATGGGAGAGCATAAACCCGTTACTGCTAACGTTCCGTCAGTGGAGCTGGGAGATACCGTTCTTAAAGGAGCCAGATCCCCTTTTCAAGTTCTACGTCAGCTGCGCCACGTTCGTGCTAATTTTTATGGGACTCATTTACTTGGTACCTACGCTTTCTTTCTCCGAGTATGTTCCCTTCGTAAGACCATCTGGTCAGTAACCTACTTCGGAGCACGAACAGCACAGAGTCCTAGCAATGATCGATTTACTTTTAGGTGGCACGTGAGCACAGCGATCAGCTATTCGGTAGCGATGCTATTCTTGATCGTTCTGATGCCAATCGCCTGGATGCATTTCGCGTGGAACCGGTACAAGGACCCGCACGACGAGTGCGAAGGCAACATTCCTCATCCACGTAATAAAATCTTGTGCTTCCTGTATCAGAGCAGCGTGAAAGTGAATATCCTTCTACCTTGTACTCGATTTATTTTTCTATTCTATATATTCATCTCTGTACTATGGGTTTTAGGTTGTCTGGAGCGCGTATCTCAGGACGATACTCTACTTGGTCATAACGATCATGTTAGCTGCGTGTGCCATGTTTGATATGATTGTTAGTAAACTAAAAGTTTCTTCAGCCGAATAGAATAATGTTAAATAAAATCAAGTAATTAATCGAACGCGTAATTTCAGTTTGAATGTAAGAACGTGGACGATCTGGCAAGTAATAACATCACGTCGAGCATATCGCAGCCGGGTGCTGCTGAACTCAAGTGCACAGCTGCACCCTGGGTAAGATTATTTAGTAGGTACTTACTAAACGCTGTAAAACTTGTCTCTAGTTTAACGTTCGACACGCAGCAGAGCAATCTTCTTTGCGTCATTGAACGATTGTTATTTTTCCTTTTTAGCAAATGACGCAAACCTGCTCCCTAGCAATCCTAACGAGCTTTTTATTTCTGAGAGTCCATTATCTCTTAAAGCTAGTGATAGGTGTCGCTGTAGTGGGATTTTACTCGGGGAACGTTTGGATACATCGTGCCAATTTGTTTAAGGTAATTATTCGACGCTGTATGCGTTTACTTTCCAATCGGAACTGTTAATCCCAATAAGCAAAATGCTCCGAGACTGCTTTGAATTGGGCAGCACACCTTTCTTGCAGAATACAATACATCTATTTGCAAATAAGGCTGGCACAATGTGCGGTCCAATTCAAAGTAGATGAAAAGCTTCGAGTGTCGTTCTGACACCATAATATTGCCTCGAAGCAGATCTGACTGACTCGGAATGTTAATAATAACGATCGTTCATGCTTTATTTCCCTTCCTCTCCACAGTCGGGCGAAACATTGAATCCGCACTTGGAACCAAAACTGGCACATATTTTAAGTGTAGTTTTCCTCACATTTTCCTTGCACCTCATTGATCGTCAGGTGAGCTATTCTGAACCAAAGACCAACTCTTTTCAGTCAGTATTGAACACTCACTAATCTCGATGGCTTCTCTATTCAGGCAGAGTACTTGAGCAGGCTGGATTACATTTGGAAACGACAGCTAACGAAAGAACAGGACGAGGCGTTTCACACGAGAAACGCTAACAAACTGTTACTTCGTAATATCTTGCCAGAACACGTTGGTATGTTACGTTTCTAACAGATATTAATTCGTAGTAATAATCATTATCATCTATCTCATTCGAGTACCTTCTTCTCAGCGGAATTCTACTTGAACATGAACAGATCCGAAGAGAACGAACCGTACCATGAAGCTCATAATAACGTAGCGGTGATGTTCGCTTCGCTAACGGACGTGAGCATCGACGAAAGTAACATTCTCGAGGCCCTGAACGCAATCATTTGCGAATTTGATAAATTGTTGTTCCAATCTCCATTCGCTTGCCAAATTGAAAAGATCAAGATTGCTGGTAAGAAATAATACGAACGTTCTCACACAGTGGCGCACCCAGGATTTAATCTTGAGGGGGAGGACGAGTTGAACAAAATTACCTTTTTTTAGCAAAAATATGTATAGGGAAAAGTTGTTGAAAACGTTAAGTTTTACATATAACATATCCAAAAATCATCGAAATCGGAGAGGAAGCAGCTATTCAACGGTTTAGCTAATTTTCCAGTGCGCCACTGTTCTCACAGTTAAATATAGCGATAATACACACGATGATGGGTGTTACATTGTAATCCGTTAGGTACTACGTACATGGCAGCGTGCGGATTAGAAGCCTGTCGACGCGATTCGATGCATAGTACAGAAAGCGAAGAGGTGTGTAGTGACAATGTAGTGAAAGTTATGGCTGAATTTGCAGCTGAGATGATAGCAGTCCTCGACAAGCTGAACGCTAAGCTGTTTTATACGAAGCCTTACAGGTACCGCTCTACATTTATACATAACTCAATTCTGAAAACAAAGAGAACCTACAGTGATCGTGTTTCTTTAGATTGAGAATTGGTATATCTCACGGAGAAGTTACCGCAGGCGTGGTGGGTGCTCAAAAACCGTTATACGACATTTGGGGAGACGCTGTAAACATGGCATCGAGAATGGACACGACAGGCCTCCCGGGCAAAATACAAGTCCGTTCGATTCAGAACTAGTTGTTACAAGAGTAGAATAGAATTTTCTTTATTTCAGTCTTACAGCTAAGAAATGTAAAACAAAAGTGTCCACGTTAAAAAAAACATGGTTTTTGTACAGGTGACAGCGGACACCGCTGCGGTCCTCGAGCAACAGGGCGTCAAGTGTCATCTTCGAGGAGAGACATATGTAAAACCAAAAGGCTTCGTAACGACGTATTTCATTGGCCTCGACGAGAAATGTAAGCTTCTGCGGACTGACTCTATTGAGGAGACCAGCCTATGATTCGATCACTGAACAGGACATTGAACAGGTTCATTTGTCTCAGTCGTGGTAACTACAATGGCCTGACGAATCATGTGAAAAGTGAGATATTAAGTGTTTAAATGAACACGGAAGGACGGTAGATAAACCAAAGAAAATCTGAGAGACCAAAGAACGTGGCGAGAAATACAGTTGACAGCTGTAATTCTATGTGGAATATACCTCAAAGCTTACTCAAGTGGTTGTCGAGTTTTCAATTGATGCGCACATCCGAACTCGATCACCCAACAAAATTTTAATAGCGTCTTTTTACATGGAAACTGAAAATGATTTTATACAGTGCTGTGATTTTTGGGGCGCGTCAAAGGGATCCTTTGACAATGTTTACGAATGCGTACAAGATACCATTCTTCATGGAATTGTCCTCCTTAGTAAAAAGCCGATATTATAATTACTGGATATCACATTAGTTAATTGATTAGAACGGTTGTAATGTACATAAAGCAAGCGAGCGTTTGTAAACGATGACACTTGGAAAGACGCTACTCTGAATGATGCACAATCCAGTTGAAAGTATGATGTAACAATCAGTGATAAAGACATCTGCGACAGTGATTTTTGATGTGAAGATAGGAGAAAAAAATTAGTCGATGTCTAGACATCAAAACTGCGCAAGTACTCGGAAAATTATGCGATCCGGTATATGGAACTGAATTTCAACTGTTTCAGTATTTTTTTGAAAATATGGTCAGTATATGGAGTATTCGAATGTTTCGAGTGAAACATTCCGATTGTGTGTACTTACATCTTTTTTTACTATTTATATATTGTTGAAAATATTGCTCCAATTTAAAGAAACTATATTTTCGAGCATTCCTTGACAATTTTGGAGTATAATTTCGAGCATACAGTTCCGATAGAAAGTACTTAATTCGAATTTGAATACTCGAATATACGAGTTGAAATTTATACACTCGAATTCAATGAATTGATAAACGTTAAACTGGAAATTCAGTCGGCTAATAACTTTTCTCCCTCCCTCTTTCTTTCTTTCGCTATTTCTCTTTTTCTCTCTCCTCTATCTGTCGCTTTCTCTCCTTTTCGCTCGCGTGTGTAATTTTCTGTAGACCAGAATTCGATGCATATTGATTCGAGAGATAATCAAAACGAATACGATACTTTATTTATATCGGTGCATGCGAATGATAATGATGTTTTTCAACTGTATGTTAAATGTATGTATGTACAATGTACCATATTCAGTAAGGAAATGGTAGCTAGTTCAAAATATTTATTAATGTAAAAACTACCGCGGGATCATGACAGTAGGCGATCGTTTTGAAAATACAATACACTCTCGTCCATAAATCATCAGACACTTATCTTCAACAAAATGGTCAAATTCCAGCTTGATTTGATGTAGCTACGAGATTAGAATGATAAGATACGATAATATTTTAATGCGAAATTAAATATTATACATATACTGGAAATTATTATGGACAGTTGTAGATGGCAAATTGGAAAACAATTGCCCGAATTAAATTTGAAAAATTAGAATGTTCTCTACATTCGAAAAAATGAGTAAGTCTGCATTCAAATTTGAATAATTGTTCAGTGACTTATGGACGGGAGTGTGTGGTTGCGAAATCTTTATTATAATACAGGTGCTGATAGACTTCAAGTATAGTCTTGAGAAACCCGGATTACTTTAAGCATTTTTTCATTAATTTGAATCCAATTTCTTCCGATACGGGAAAACATTCTATTTTTCAAATTGAAACGTTCAACACGATCATAACCCGCGAAATTCAAACTGTTCAAATCACTCTTTCCGTAATCAGCGCATTTTGAAATACAATATACACAGTCGACATTATTAAATATTTTCACTGTTCAATTTTCAAGAATAACAATTCAATTTTTTATAAAATAATCAATAGTTTCTTTAAACGATTAACTTTCTTCGTATATATAGTGTAATTTTTAAATATCATGCGTTTCGTAAGCAAAGTTCCCTCCCCGCTGGTCAATAAAATATTTCTTTATTATTTTTCTATCATTATCAGCGGGTGGAGCGTTCATTTTTCCGTGTAAATACTTTTTGTACATATATTTTTTAACTATTAGCCGTAAATGACCAATGTGATTTCTCCGACGATTTGAATAAAGTATTTATTACTACATGCATAGGACACAATTGTAATTTCTAAACAAACCTGGAAGAGCCTTGTAAAACAGTTTCCGATGAAACACGTATATCTTCGGTCGAATAAAACAACCTTGCGACACCGAATTTTAATGTTTCTCTCAATTCGCTCCCGTTCGAACGAGAAAAATCAATTTATTTCGTTCAACTTTTATCCAATAAAAGAGCTATTTAAATGCAAAGAATAAATATTCGCTAGTGTGAACGGTACCTTATTTGTTTACGCTTGAAATACTAAATTGAATGTTTCGCATACGAGTATAAGCATATAAGTATCGCATACGAGCAATTAAAAGTTAAACGATAACATCGACGAATACGTTTGGAAACATATATTATACTTTCAACTTAGTGTGCAATTTAACAGGACGGAGATTTTATTATGCAGAATGCCGCGACGCAGCAACATGAGTAATTAGAGGTATTTTTAGCGGAACAGTAAAGAATTAAAGAACAATTTCCCAGCACTGGGCGATATTCAATAATCGCGTGCATGCGTGCAGTATACAAGTTCACAGTTCTCTCGTATGATATCAAGCACTTCAAATTTTGTTTTCGAATTCTTGTGCGAATGGCAGCGCAGACAGTTTCACATGCGTAGTGGCCCCATTTTTTTCCACAGTGAAACAGTTTGTCTATCCCGATGTCACCGTTTGCGTTCGCGTAGAATTACGTGCAGGCTGTGACGAACTGTGACGGCTATATTCATTCAAGACCTATCTAACGCGTTATCGATTTACGCGAAGTTTTAGTGCTTCGCATAGTGAACTTGGTACATTTTTAGGCGTAACATCGAGGTCGATGTGTAATCATCTTTTACAAGAAAAATTGATATTCATCAACGATAACCGCATGAGTCATCGCGTAAAACAATCGTCCCACTGCTCGTTCCATTGACAGGAGCGTGACAACAAGGTATATACACACAGATATCAATTCTTTAGTGTATCACTTATCATCGTGTTACTTGCTGTGGATCTTTCGGCGTGCTGATAAGAATTCCTCGTGTCGATACGATCAAACAGATACGTTTCGTTCCAGTTCTACCTGTCAAACGTTCTACGAGGTTTGGAATCCGTGAAAGTGACTTCTATCGAAGCTGATCTTACCAATGTGTTAACCAGCGATAAAATAACCTCTAATAAAGAGATCTGTTTCATACAGTGAAGATTAATCGAACAGTTACGATCCAGCTTCAGTAAACAATCAGTCAATATGGATATAGGCTTCTCATCGTACCACAATGGTGGTCCTACCAGGGAACAAGACTTCGGCAGGTTGTCTCAAACAATTAGCACGTCGATCTTGAAGATATCGCAAAATGGTACGTACCTAATTCCATTCTTCTTTTCATTGATTTATGTACGCAATGTTTATCTGGGTTACGTTTCGACAGTGTCTTCGATGCAGAAGATGGTCATTCAACTGGGAGGTTCGACGGACTCCCAGGAACTTCGAAATCAGCTGTAAGTACTCGGATATGTACTCCAAGTATCATCTTATAGGTTTAGAACGCTGTTAGAAAGACATAGGGTTCCGATTAAAACCTTAGAACAATGTACTTCTAAGTAAGCGTATTTCAGAATTTGCGTAACAAGGTTTGTACATGAAAATATCTTTCCAGGCATCAAATACAACATTATACGCAGCAGCTGGCAAAAGATACCAGCGTGCACCTTCGAGATTTGGCTATGTTAGCTAACAATTCAGGATCAACTAGTCCTGGAGAACAGAGACAGCGCAAAATGCAAAGAGAGCGACTCCAAGAGGAATTTACAAGTGCATTAAATTCTTTCCAAGTAAGCATATGTTTCTTTCAAATCAGGACAACGAGTAATTTAAAATAGTATACATGATAGAAGAATTTAAGAATACAGCTAAACATATTAAGAAAGCAAATGAAGTTCTATTTCACTCCAGCTTATTGTAATTCAAGGAGAAAATTTAATTATACTATTCAGAGACAATTATTAAAGTTATTTTAAAAAGTGTACAAACACTTTGTACACTTACTGTATATGCTCGGTGAAAACAATTTAACTGTGTATCACATTTTAGGCAGTACAAAAGCTTGCAGCTTCTAAGGAGAAGGAAATGGTTAGAAGAGCCAAAGCGAGTGCTGGTCTCCCGCCATACGGAGAGAAGAAACAGGAAACATTGATAGAATTACAGGACAGTAGAACCCAAAAACAAATGCAACAGCAGCAGATGAAAGAGGAACAGAATCTGCGAATGTTAGAGGAACAAGAAGCAAGCATACGACAGTTGGAGGTAAGTTCTAGTAATATATTGTATACAATAATAATCTTATAATATATGTTATTTTCACAGAATAATATCAGCGATATTAATAAAATCTTCAAAGATCTCGGGACTATAGTCTACGATCAAGGAGAAGCAATCGATTCCATAGAAGCTTCGGTTGAAAGGACGGTAGTATCTGTCAACGAAGCTACGTCGCATGTAAGGCAAGCAAGCATTTATCAGAATAAACTGCGCAAGAAAAAATGTATACTCGTTGTTGTTGGAGTAGTTGTACTCTCTATATTAATCGGAATCATAGTTTGGCAGAGTTCTTAAATTTGTTCGAATTACGAATGATAAACTCGTGGCGGTAGTTGATGTTACTCTGGCGTAGCTGCATCATAACTGCAAAGTACCATGCATTCGTGTACTTTGAAAAACAAGGCCCCTGATTTACTTTGAATTGCTTTAAAACTGTCCTGGACAAAGCATAGTACTATCAAGGAGAATGAACGCAAAGAACCTTGCATCGTTCTGTATCTTACTGATAACATTCTTGTAATTGTGATAATAAATGGTGCAAGATCTATTTTGCAAGTGACGTGTACAATGGCAAGTCTGAGAGTGACTGCCCTGTCCATTTGTACGTTTCATTACTCATTGCATAATACTAGCTAATAAATATACGTATAAAAATATATGCATACACACACATAGATCTATCGATGGTATATAGCTGTAATTGATATTCCATATTATTTTAAGGGTTTACTCAGAAAGTAAGGAGATTTATTTGAAATATTGCCTGTGTACACTTCGAAATGAGAGTTTTACGTGATATGTATGAATCTGTATGATGTGAGTGTGTTGGTATAATCATTATATAGTATGTAAGCGCGTTCCGAACGTCCTAAAGTGTTACTAATTCTATTGAGATGAACAATTAATAAGCGTATATCGTACAGCAGAGAATATGAATGAAGTAAATTTATTTATTATAACTAAGAATGTTGATTTATTTTAATCAAAATGTAATAAACTATATAATACAAAGTTCATTATTCGAAATTTCGAAAGGAAATGACTATTGTATGATTTATATTCAATATCTCAACATTTATTAAACTGTCTAAACAAACGTTTGCTTTTAGTGTTTACTTTACAACAACGTATATTATAAATCCAGATATTCCTTGACTGAGCCATATACTTCAGAATAATGCAAATTACGCTTCATAAACGTAAAAATAGGAAATTTGAGAGCGACTGCATACTAGATTGATCTTTTATCTAGCGCTTTTATATAACTACTGAAAACCTCCATTTTTGCATTGTCAATCCTAAAAACTACTTTTTGGCAAACAGCTCCAATTACAAATTTATATATTTTCTATCGACATTTCATTTTTCTCGAAGTAACATATTTGATTTCTTGTAAATAATATCTAATAAAATAGATAAATGATGATAAAATATAATAAATAATAATATTATATAATATAATATTGATAATAAATAATAAAAAGACAAATGAAATGACAGATTTGTCGAAGCAAAAATAAAATGATTATATTCGAGAAAGAAGTTCAAAAATTCAAACAGATACGCGCGTTGTCTCGTATCGAGATACTGCGACTTATCGATCGTACAAATTTATCGCGGGACGGTGCCACCTATGAGAAATACCTGCAGTTATCATTCTATTCGTTTGTATCGTTTGACAGCTCTTAGAAAAAGTGCTAGATAAAAATGCTGTTGGAGTAACTTTTTTTTCTTTGCAAATAGGTGCTGGGCAATCGCGAAGATCTGAATAAAAGAAAGAAGACACGTGTTAGATGTGACGCCTAACGACATAATGTTGAAACACATATTTCTCGTAACAGTAATCATACTGACATGTTTATCACAGTCTGAGGTTAGAATGTGATTTTACGAGTTGAACGAAATTTAATTATAACAGCGTGTAATAATACGTGAACCATTTCAGGCACAATACGACGATAAACGATGTAAATGCATTTGTCCTAGCCTAGCCTCTATGGTGAATGCAACGCAATTATCATTAGAACGACAAACCTACATTATAAACGTTCCACCTTCTCAATGGTAATTAAAATTCCACTTGCTTCATTATAGAACCTAATGACACATCTGTTACACGCATAGAATAAAAATATACATTTTAATCCACAGTAACTGCGAAGGTGTTGTATTAGCGAAAGCTGGAGATCAATTAAAAGGCAAAGAGGAAATATATTGTTCACGATGCGACTGCAAATATGAGAATAGAAATACCACCATCATCAAAGTATGTTTTTTATTCTTTTTAATAAACGAATTTGTATAACGTACTAATTTCTGTTTGCAGATAGTAGTAATACTCGTTATTTGGGTCATATCTCTTCTAGTCATCTATATGTTGTTCTTAATTTGTTTGGACCCATTACTGAACAAACGAATCCATAAAACATCCGCGAATATCGGCTACCATGAGCACAACAATGAAGAAGTAAGTTATGACTTTTTACATATTAAATACAACAAAACTTCGTTTTTAAAAGAGAAGCAGTTTTCATTTTTTTAATATATAAATTATTTCAATCTTAAACAGGATGACACGTCGATAACTCCCGGAACGTCTCACCCTATGGGTGAAAGAGGTAACGTTTTAAATCGTGTCGGGCATCAACAAGATAAATGGAAACGCCAAGTACGTGAACAAAGGCGTAACATTTACGATCGACATACTATGCTTAACTAAGCTGTACAGTTCTAATTCCAGAAAGAATTAGATACGATACCTAAGAATATAAAAGTTGTGACATTTACTTGAAGGCATTTGTAATTCTGTATAGAATCATTTCTTTCTTTTTCGCTTCAATTTCTTATGCCCTTGATTGAAAATTTAATAACACCGGATGCAAATCAACTTATTGGTAAACGCGATCAAATCAGTATATAGAGATATTTAGTACTTTTAAGATTCATTTTATCTAGTGCACGAAAGAATGAAATATTAAAAATGTATTATTTTTATTAGTAAGTGTATATACATCTCTAATGAAATATCTGCTTAAAAATAAATTGGAATATTTTATGGAATATTTTATTTCACACAGTGACAGGAGAAACGCGTATTTTAACTTTATATATCAATACTAATCTAGATTTTATTTATGTGAAAGTTAATATTTATTTAAATTTCGTACGTCTATAAACCATTTCAATGTTGAAGTGAACAATGCGAAGGATCATTTAGGAGCAGAACTTTTTTCAGTTTTAGTAGTGTCGCTTCCTTTCAATGCTTCCTCAAATACATGTTGAAGCGAATCATATAGCGTTAAAACTATTGCTCCACCTGTACCCCGAAGTATATTCGAAACCGAGCCTTTGAAAAAAGCTCCAACACCTTCAGTCTTAGATGTTTTTACCCAACAATCCAATGTATTCTTGTACATCATCTTTGATTTACTAAGACCTGATTGCATCATCATACGTCTTCTAACTGTATCAAAAGGATATGACATAATTCCAGCCACTGTTGTTACTACCTAAAAAAATTCCGTACGCATGAATCCAATCGATTATACAGTGTTCACGAGTACAATTTACCTGTGCAATTAAAAAGGTAATATACAAAGGAGTATTCTTTGGATCAGGCAGCATACTTTTAAAGGTGTCATAGAAACCAAAGTATGCTGCTCTATAAATAATAATTCCTTGCACGCTAACGTTGAAGCCACGATATAAACCTATAAAACCGTCCGACTTGAAAACCTTTACCAAACAATCGCCCAAACCTTTGAATTCTCTTTTATCCGCTTTTCCAATATCCGCAGCTAATCTGTTACAAATAAATTTATGATTGCATTGTCTGAAATGAGAAACTTGGATTAAGAACTACCTTGTACGAGCGAAGTCAAGTGGATAAACGAACAACAGGGATGTGGCTCCAGCAGCTCCGCCAGATGCTAAATTTCCAGCGAACTGCTTCCAAAACGCGTCTTTCGGTACACCTCCCAAAAATAAAGTTTTAAATTTGTCTTTAAATGCGAAATTCAATGCTTGAGTTGGAAAATATCTTATTACATTAGCTAAATTGCCTCTCCAGAAGCTGAGGACACCGGTTTCTTTGGGTATGCGAACGAATGCATCCATCATACCTAATAGAAAATATATAGTATTTGAATAAATCAATTTCTCTTAATCATTTCTTTTCTTAAAGTATAATACACCGATTGTAATCAGTGATATTTAATAATTGGAGACATACCTTTGTACCTGTCTTCAGGACGTATTTGTTTCGAAGTAGATTGTACTTGAAGCAATAATTTTACCCTTTCTAGGGGGGCGACTACAGTTTTTGAAACGGTTGCAGACACACCGCCAGCTAAAAAATCTATTAAAAAACCCTTGTACGCATCCATAGTATGTGCTATATTATAAATTTTTAGATAACGTTGTCCTTGGGAACACTTTGCAGCATACAGACACGAAATCGTTTCGATTGAAAAATCATGATGTCTTTTTAAAAACAAATTATTATTTATTTTCCCGTGTAAGGAGAGTTCGCACACGTTGAATCAAATTTTAATGAATCGCGAATAGATCAAGGTTGACACGTGTAGATTACTTCAATTGTTTTCCGTTTTTGTCGTATACAACATAACGATAGGATGGGCGAATTAGTACACAACGAACATATTGATTTTAACATTTAATCGCTTTACATAAAATCGAATTTTTTTTTATTCATCAAAGCTCTCAAACACAATTCAAGAACCTATGGCTATATCATTGTTGTTTTCGTATAAAGAGTTAGATCACAGTAAATTCTAGCTAAAATCGACGCAAAATATATTAGTGCATCTTTGAGTGTTGGAAGTATGTATAACTAAAGATTTACGTAAAGATATTGAAATTCCAGGGACTAGACATAGTTACTTAAACATCAAACCACATTCAATAATCGAGTGTCGGATTTTCACTTTCATTTCTAAAGCGGACATACCCATTAATTATATCAATATAATCGGAAGGTACGCATAGTATAGTTGGAGGAATGTTTCTGCTCTCGGTGGCACAGTTTCTATTACGTATGGACAAAACTGGACCATTGTTTGGTCAATAAGATATTCAAAAAGATATATTTTTCATACTTTTTTCCCCTATTCTCTCTTTCTAAGTGTATAAAATACTGATTTAAAAAAATCTATTAATTAAAAATAAAATATCTTTATACGAACGTAACATATATCGAGACACAAAAGCAATACATAATTTTTGATTAAAACAATTATACATTCACTGCCTCTGCAACTCAGATATGTACAGCCATCTATTGCGTTTTATAATACGAATCTTGTGCGAATGTACACGGAATCTGTAATCTATTTTCGAGACTGTATACCAATTCGAATTTACTCACAGAGTTACAATACAATTCATTCAAAATTGGCACAAATCGAAATCGATAGAAATACGTTCAAGTAAATGGCAGTGAAAGTACCGAATTCGTTATGCAACGAAACGACATTAAGTTGAAACTAACAAAGCTAATATGCAACAGCATATTTAAAATAAATGTATGTATCAAAGATTCATGAAATATTTCGTACAAGTACGAATGTGGTCAGGAAGTATTTAAAAGTTTTTTTTATAGACCGTGCTTACGCAGCATGGATAGACTGAAATTGAAATAAATAGTTATAAGTACATTTGTTTTCTGTCAATACAATGCATGCAGTGGGTGTACAAAGTGTTCGTACACTTTTAAAAATTCCATTTAAAAAAGTGTACGAACAATTTATACATTCACTGTAGGTGTCTAGTGAAATCATACCTTTGCAATATCCACGCCTGTTAAGTTTTTAACTATATCTGGTACACGCGTTACAATGTTAAAGACTTCTTCCGTCAGTTTCTCTGCTCCAACAGTTCCATTGCCACTAGAAACCATCGTTATTTTCTTTGCTTGTGACAAAGGTGCTGCGACTTCAGCAGCAACCTGCACAATGAATCGTGTAATGTATATTTCTAAGTTTATATTTTTATATGTACTTAAAGTTGAACATTATAATTGCCTTTGGAAGAGTGTCGAGCATCATATCTATCATAGCAGCACTCTTGTATTCGTTCCAAGCTGCAGCCTTCATCTTCATTTGTTCCGCTTCAGCCTTAGCCTTTGCATCGATGGCAAAAGCTTCTGCATCGCCCCGAATTCGTATGGCTTCAGCTTCTGCCTCAGCTTCCATGATCAAACGTAGTTTATTAGCTTCTGCCAGTTTTTCCAATCTGTAAACGTATGCTCGTTAATAGTTACCTTTGTACACCCATTATATCATATTTGGTATAATTTTCATTAGAAAAATGCCACGAATATGTTGTTCGAAGTCTCGCTTAATGTTTTATTAATAAAACACTGTATGAAAAACTAGGAACATAAAACACCTGTATTTTTCTGCGTCAGCTGGACGTTTCACGGTAGCATCCAATTCTCTTTCGCGTCTCAACATTTCTTGCTCTTGTACAGCAATTTCCTGTGCACGTTCTACCACCTGCACTTGCATCTGCTCTTCCATGATTCTTTGTTTCGTTTTCGCAGCTTGCAACTCGAACGCCATTTCTGCTTCTGCTTTCTAAAGGTGGTTACATCATATTTTAGTAGACAAAATTGAACGGATCCGTTAACTAAAGACAGACATTTATGTAAAACACACTTTCGTTTGGACTTCGACATCGTAAGCGGCTTTTTTCAATTCAAAATCTCGTTGCGCTTTCGCAATATCGGTGTCGTTAAGGAAACGCGCGGCCATCCGCTGCTCTTCAGCAATGGCCTCGCGAATTTGAGCGTCCCTGCGAGCTTCCGCTTCTCCGATTCTCGCGTCACGTTTCACCTCGGCTGTTCGCGCCATTCCAAGGGCTTTTAGATAACCCTATAAACAATTGAGAAATATTAAATGCAAAACGACAAATATCATTTATGCTATTTTACCATTAAGAATTTTTGAACGACAACACTGATGTCAGCATATAATTTGAATACAGCCCGAATTAAACACAAAGGCCGCATACAGCGAAAGATGCCACATATACGTAAACGACACACATTTGCAAATGTGTATACAGTAAATTTGTGCTACCGTTTAAAGCAAGCACTTGAAATATCATCCTCTAAGTCCCTTATCATTTTAAGTATTAACAATATTCGCTAACATTGTCCAAACAGCAGTGCATTGGCATTACATGTAGTGATAAAACATAATTTGAACGCACCTTTGCCCCCTGCAAGTAGCAAAACAAAAATGTATTCAATATTTACTACATATAAAATTAAACTACATTAACTGATATTAATTAAAGGTCTCTTATATTTTTTTTTACGACCAGTTAAAGGGGGACTTTCAGTATAATATGTAAACCATTTGATATTGGACACAGTTTAGAAAAATATAAATATATATATATTCTAGGATTTGAATCTTATATTGTTTTCGTACAAAATTCTTGTTTCATTTGTTCCGCATGATATATTAATAGTTTCGAGGGGAATAGGTGTACTTACTTCTTCGTCTCGAATATCTTTTAGTGTGTAGGACACAACAGTAATTCCCATATTGACTAAATCGCTGCTGGCTACTTCAAACACTTCTTTGCTGAATTTTTTACGGTCTTTGTATATTTCCTAAGATAGGATTGCAAGTAGATGGAACCAGATCAGTATATACTCTCTTGTAAACAAGACGAATCAAAATATTGCAATGTTATAATCACTATACCTCTACAGTCATGCTTCCCATAATTGCTCGTTGATGTCCTTCTAATGTAACAAGCGCAATATTGTGAATTTCTTCTTCGGATTTTCCTAAAAATTGTTCGCACGCAGTGGAAAGCATTTCTTCATTTTGTCCTTGTATCTTGACCTTCCGACAGATTTATAAATATTATTGTTACATTTCGAGATTTTCAGAATCTAACCAGATTATTCTTTCAGAAGTTGATTTCATTCATTACCTGCGCTATTCCTGTCACAGATATCGGTACACCTTGACACGTATATACCGTTGGACTTTCGACTTGTAATGTCATGGTATTCAATGAAATTCTACAAGAAAAATATGATAGATTAAATTATTTTCTAACAATCGTTACATATAGACTGTGGATCTTTATGCAAAATAAATATATAAAAAAATAAAATAAATAAAATAATTATGCATTGTATTGGACTGAAACTTCGTAGTGTTTGTAAATTAAAATTGAAAGCTAAAATTCAGATATTTATTCATAAATTTATTCGATAACATATTTCTTACTCTGTTCTATTACTCTTTTGCCATTTTCAAGGTAACTTCTCGTATTATTGAATAAATACCTTCATTTTATCTTGCTACGAACTTTCTTTCCAACCAAATATCTTTGTAAAGAAAAAAAGAAATAGTTCAGTGATAAATTTATGTTACACTAACTTTTGCACTTGTTGAACGATAGGCCAGACAAACACCCGGCCACCAGGTACCAAAAGTGGTTTGCTGTAGCAGCATCCTTAAATAGACGAGTCGGATATAAGTTGGAAATGATTGGAGAAAAACTGAACATAATAGTGTCATAAATTATATCATGCATTTTTGCGTCGGCATTTCGTGCTTACATTTAACAAATAATAGTTTAATAATGGAAACAAATAAACAATAGTGTAAAAGAATATAATTCGTCGATAATAATGCGAAACCGATCGAACGTAACCGATGATATAACATGGAATTAACTTGTCCTCGTTATTTCTGGTCTAAATAGTACAAATCAATTAATTGATACGGCACTCCTCTCATGTCGCCTCATTCAAAGCGTGTGCAAAGCGAAATAGTTCATTAGGTGAATCATGTGTATGCATAATTACCTGAGACTACGAGGGCCTCGTTCGGGCCGCAAGTAACAAATCCACAACTCATTATCGCAGGTGTAAAGGAAAACAAACGTTACAGTATATTTAAAGGGATCAAATTCTATCGTAATTCCCCGACACTCAATTGACGTCGCTGTGTCGCTACGATGTCGTCATTCTACGCGCTAGTATTCAAGCTTATGCCGAGTTTACAACGTCCTGCGATGAATCGTGTTACCGCAAAATCGCCCCCACCCTCCCAACAATTTTGATCGCACAGCGCCGCGCTAAGTAAATTGAGAATTCCCTCTTACATCATCACATTCTGACCCATAAAAGTACAGAACATCTTGTCGATGATAAAAATAATATGTATTTCAAGAATTTGAAACGAGATGGAGTTCATGGAATTTCACCCAGTTGCTGCAGTAGAGAATTTTAGAATATATTTACACATGTAATATTATTATTAGATTTATAATATAAGACTTATTTCTTAGATGTATATAATACATTGTTTTATTGTACAAATCACTTTAGAATCTTCGAAATTGTTTCTTAAACCTTTCGTAGTGATAGTCATCAGTTGCTTTCTCTCCGTTATCCTTTCGTTTTCCTTTGGTGTCGTCTCTGGGTGCAGCCACTTTCTTTTTATCGTCGGGATCTTGCTTTGATTTTTGGAAATCTGGATCTTCTATATTAACTAAAAAAATAGAAAGTGTATTGTGAGTTTGTCATGTTTTCATTGATCTGTGAAATAAAGGTAAATAGCATACATCTATTGTGTTGTACAAAGTTCACAGCCATATTCGTTGGTACAAATTGAGAAGGACCATCCTTCTTTCTGTGCCTGTCCCAAAGTAACTTCAATTTAGCTTCTTCCGTTGCTTCAATATTGCGTATTTTTGCTCTAAAAAATGTAAATAATAAGTAAGAGGATACATAAGTTCTTTCGTAAGAGAATATATAAAAATAAAAGTCATACTCTATTCCAAGATCTACTTCTGGAATTCCAGACAACATTTGATTCGAAAGCATCTCTTCGCTCCGATGCGCCGAACTTTGCCTCAAATGTTCAGGTACAGCTTGCAGTGCTGCTTCCTCTGGAGAACAATAAGATCCTTTCTCATTGTTATGTCCATTCTCTGTTGTTCCTTCGTTTTTACTTTTTCTCTTTGTCAATTCTTCTTCTATATATTTTACCCTGTGAATATACAAAAATATATAAGTATGTTCAAAACCATTTGGGAATAGATATAAAATAATATTTCTTTACACACATTTCTTCGTCTTCGTCTCGCTTATTGGTTTCTGCATTAAACTGTGTGCCAATTCCTGTTTCGTACGCATCATTCTGCTTTAATTTTGTATTCTTCAATGCAGTCATGTTAACCATTCCTCCAGATTTTACGTTAAAGGGATCCGACTGAAATTCTTCTTATTAGTACATAATTTTAAATATTGTTGAAACTGTATATTTATTAACTTAGCCACAAAACTTACGGTAATTACGTCGGGTGTTACATTTTCTCCAAGAGCTAGACCTACAACATTTACACCTTTCGGACGTTCCCGTAGCTTCTGTATAATTTTCAAGTCTTCTACTTTTTCTCTAAATCAATATCATACTCAGTGGTTAGCATATCTTTCATATATTATCTTACACATATTCAACAGTTTTCCACATACCTGACAGAAATTTCGTCATTTTCATTGTCATCTTCATCCGACGAGACTCGCCTTTTTCTTAACGCTTTCCTCGATTTCTTTTTAAATTCAATTTTAGTTGTACTTTCTTCTGCACTGCTCATCTAAACCAGAACAAATAATTTATTAAATATAATTTTGTATATACGTTTTCGTGGAATGCATTTATTGTACATATATAAAGTATATTAAATACCTTTTACTGTAAAGATTTGAGACTTGTTTTCTTACAATAATACCAATAATATTAACGTCAATGATTTGTATATAAACAAAATTGTAGGTTAAGTTTACTTGTGAGAATGACCGTAGACCATATATACTTGTAGATCCGACTTCTGTTAAACGTGGATCTAGTTCCAACATTTATCGTTCGCCAGCGTAGAGGGCGTAAGCAATCGAATGTCGGTATTTCAGATCGCAAGACACGAAACCCAATATAGTGATTGGTCTACTTCAATACCTCGTCCGTGCTCTGATGACAGAATTGAAAAGCTTCATAGAAGAAGATAGTTGTTCCATCTATTGTTTTTAGGTCGCTATGATGAACATGGATCATGATCATGAGTCAATGAGTAAAAACAGCGAAAAGGTAATGGCGGCTATTCTTTAGACGATCACCGAAATTATTATGAAAAATTTCGGAAAAATGTAATCAAAGCTTCGTGTTCAACGAGAAGATATTCGAGGTACGTGCTGGCCGATTTCTCGTTAAAATCCACGACGACAATGTTTTCGCTCGGCTTGGTACATCCTGAGGGATGCCACATGCAACCACATGTGGATTTAGAATTAACGAATGGTTTATTAGAAAAATATAACTAATCGTGGAATATAGTTTTATTTACATCTACATGTTTTCGATATAACCGATATTGAACGACGATCAAGCAGCACTTAGCATCTATTATAAAATTGATGTACTGTCATTCGATTTGTGCTGAATTTTTGTAGAATCCACACTATATAATACATCACGCAAGAAACATACGTATATAAATATTCAATTTGATTTGCTATTTGTATTTGCGATGATTTTATGCTAGTTTCTAGTTTTTCTTTAATTATGAGCTTCGAAACTCGAATTGTTCGTGTGTTTATAAAGTGAGTGTCGATTTATACATTTCACATTTCGTAGTACAAAAAATTAATTGTTGTCCGAGCATTGTTAATATATTTATGATTAATTTTAAGTGATCATATTATTTTTTGATTTTCTCATCCGATTTTGTTCGTTGTTTTAATTATTGTTATATTATGATTTTAAATAAATTATTTTCATTTGAAACTGCATTTGTTCGTTTTAATTTACGCATTCCCTTAATAAATAATAATTTACATATTCCCTTTTGTTACGTGTTCGCACTGTTACGCTGCGTCTGTTTATAATGAGCTTTCTGCGTCTTCTTGGACAATGTCGAATGGGATCTCTCTAGGTGCGGTGTAAAAGGAGAGGGGTGGTATTGCCTGCAAGAACAGAGATGGCACACAGCATGTGCACACAATGGCAAATAAACAAATGGAGCAATTTTTAGACTCAATGTGTAACGAATGGTGGTTAATAGTGGAGCAATTAGAGAAGATCGTCGGCAGGCAGGAAGGAGTAAGCAATCGAGTGTACTTGAGTAATGAGCGAGACTCGGCATCATCTTCACTCGGTCTCGGACTTATATGCAGCCGACGAGATAGAAGTTCTTCTCTTAGAAGAGATTCGTGACCTGGAACTACCAGCTTCTGCATACTCTAGACCTGAAGATATTCAGGACTTCGAAATTGGTATGATGACGATACATTCTTTGGAACACTTAATGCAAATTTAAAAGGGTAGACTCGTTTCCAGGATGAAGGTGTGGGATACACCTTCTCATTTTTCGATAAAGGAAAAATTGGGGTTTTTGGTATTCAAAAGCACTACATAAAAGATTAATCTAGGCCACAGTTGCCCTCGAAAGTCCTATTTTTACATTTACACAGCTGAATAATGCAAATTATGCCTCATAAACGTAAAAATAGAACTTTATGGGCGATTGTGGCCTAGATTGATCTTTTATCTAGCGCTTTTGACTACTGAAAAACCCCATCTTTGCATTATCAAGAAATGAGAAGACATACCACACCCTTGCCATCCTGGAAACGAGAGTCTATCCCGTTAACCCTTTGCACTCTGAATTATTTTTCAATTTTATTGCCAACAACTCCCTACTATTTTAAGTGTTTTACTTGAAATTTATTTCAAAGCATAGTTCCTTGACTGCTACTTATTTAAACAATTTTGTTTATGAATTATATTAAATATAGCTCTCAAGATGTGTTCTAATGTATATTTGTGCAACTTATATTAGTTTTTAACTAAAAAATAAGAAATGAAATAAATAAAGGAAGAACCAAATGCATATAGAATTCTCTGATATTGATTCACACTCGACAAAGGAGTGCAAAGGGTTAATACAAAATCAAGTTCTGCTTTCAATTCGAATGACTAGGACACATTTAAGAAGAGTATGAATATGTACATTTTTCGATATTGTATCAATAGCAGGCAGTCGGTCAGGGGGGCAAATTAGCTCCCAACCTTTGGAACTGGATTCACCAGGGGTTCATTCATGGGATTCACACGCTAATTATCATGGTTACGGTTACGGTGATTACCATGGCTCTTCCTCGAACGCTTTGGCTTGGCCGAGAGCGAGTCACTTGGTTCTTTATTGTGACATACAGGGACATCTTAAAACAGCTATCGGCGTTGTTAGACTCTTACTGCTTGTATGTAGTAACTTTATTATTATTTTCCTGTTTTATCGATCTTTAATACGTCTATTAATTTTCTAACATTCGAACAGATATCATCCGCAGCATGTCTGGCGACACTGTGCAGTTCTGGCACTGCCAAGGTCAGTTTGTTTATGCTGCCTTTAGTTGGACGGCTGCGTTTCATGATCTTTGTAGCTGTTTTCTGTTTTCTCGTCACTGCATTGCTCCTCTTCCTTGATATTTCACACGTTATCTATGTTTTTCCTCTCAACTGGGCTAAGTTGGTAAGTAGGCAATACTTTATTCTCTGCCTTCTTTTTCTTATGTTGATACTAACGTTATATTAATCGAATTTGTCATTCTTTAATATGTATTACCTAGTACCTTTCAATCTTGATTGATATATCTGATAGAATCCACCTCTTATAGAATGCTTGGATATTCACTGGTATAGGCTTATCTTATGCCTCGAGTAGCGCATTACTAGCATGCTCTATATGGGAATATCATAGCGGAGGCTGGGTACCACGACGCACCCGTTCTCAGTTATCGGCTGCAGCAGCACTCGGATTGTCTTGCGCAATCTTAGCATTCTTACTTTCGTGGATACACGGTCGCAGCGAATCTAGCTGTAGGGGTCCAGATAGCCGTAATCATACCCCGACACAACTTTATAAACCTGTTGATAACTCTTCTTCTTCTGGAGTAAGTGGTTTCTACTTTTTTTCTATTATTTTGTACAGCACAGTTGCAAATAAATCATAATCTGCATAGGTTACTCTTAAAGAACGTAGTCCTAGGAGACCCGATTCATGGAAAACTCAACAATCGAGGAAACAGACTGCAGACAGTGACACGAATATAAATAACGGTCACCACAGTAACGATAATCATTCAAAGTACAAGCAAGCTGCTAGTAGGAAAGATCATTGGGCTTCTGCAAGGCAACATTTCCTACCTTCCGAAGATAATACTGAAGAGATTCAAAGAGACGACGTTGACACAGAAAGGAGAAGAAGGAGGCGAAAAAAAGACGGTGATGCTGGCTCAGCGGCCGATGGAAATTTAATAAATACAAAAACTGATAGTGGTCATGTTGTAGAGGAAAATAAAACTAGACGGGTGCCGCGACAGTTAGCTTTACAATCGGTAGAACAATCTCGGCCTTGGCCTAGCGCTGAGCACAGAGGCAGTGGTTCTATGCAAGTTAGAAACAAAAGTTCGCAAGTACCAGTGAACAGTATAAATGAATTTAGTTCAATGCAAGTGACTCAAAATTTTCACTGGGAGATGGAATGTATGTCCAGTACCAGCATTGAGAAAGTGGAAATGGCTATGGCTCGCACAGCCATGTGGTCAGAACAATGGCAACCACCACCTGATGACGTTCAACCTTGCTCTAGCAAAACTATCGATCCTTATGGCTTTGCCTAATCGAATTTGGCAATGTATAAATGTACCTTCAAAAATATAGGACTCATTGCGGATGACTTTTGGGAACAGTTATATACGACATTTTATTTATTTTATACAATATTTTCGTTTTATCTTTGGATTAAAGCTGCAGAGAAAATACATTATTATTTCACGAAGAGAACGAAACGAATTCTGCTAAATTTAATATGTTAACAATTTTCTATATAAAATCGCACCGATGTTAACAGTAATGCACAGTGACCGGGGAAAAAAATGTGTCCCTGTTTTTTCATCTTGTCCATAAAAAACTGTAATTTGGAATTAAGTCATCGATTTAGTTACTCCATTGTGCTCGACGAAAATGCAAAACGGTCACATCGAAGTTGTTGCTGCCATGAATAATATGCTGCCAAGATGATTCTTTGTCTTTAATTGTTTAGATGTTGACGTTTTGCATTATAAAATGAAAAGAAACTTCTGAATGTTCACATAACAAACGATGTTGTTTCATTCCATTTATATATAAAATGATATATCTATATAAGTTTTAAGACCACTACCATGTATACATTGATACGTTCGTTTACTAATTACATTTACTGCCAACGTATTTTGGTATCGTTAATTAGTAAGCATCAATTATGTTATTCCGATTAATCTCTTCTAACAAAGAATTATATGATCATTAAGATGCTACTATTATCGCATAAAGGTGGGCCTGATACGATCACATGTATTCATTCGTTATAATTTGAATTACAGTATAAACGCATTTATGAAAGTATTAATAATTGAGTTTTAGGCGAATATCAAATTAGATAATTTAAAAGGAAAGATCCGCCTTTATGTTTATAAAATGTACATATATTATTTTAAACTATTGTATATAACTTAAAAATGATTTGATAGGGAATATAAATAAGCAGCAATGGCATTACATTACATTTTTCAATTCAGATCTTCGATCATTTCTAATCTAATAACTCTTATAAAACTGGGTCTCCTTACTGATTCACCAAATTGACAAACAAAGTAATTTTTAGTACATACATATCGTGTTAGAGGTACAATTCATCGTGAAAACTATTGGAACATTAAGTTTTTTGACCGACCGGTCCATAAAATCCTTTTTAACGTACATTATATAATATAAAGAGTCAAAGTGAAATACATCGAGACTTCTATTATTTTTAGTTTATTGTATCGCGACCATTTATATCATTACAACATAAAGAAGTTAACTATTCTTGATTAGGATCATAACGAATTACTTTTCTCTCTTTTGATACGATAATAGAGTGTGTACACACATCAGTCATCTATGTCAATGTTTGGCGTGTGTAACGCATTAGTTCTCTAATTAATGAATTAATTAGTATAAGGGAAAAGTGCGTGTTCATATAGAATCATATAAAAAGATGAATAATAATATATTATAGTAGCTTCGTTGTGCCTAACATTGACAATGTTGTACTTTGGTTCATACATGGACACAACGAAGAAGTATAATTGTAATTTTTCTTGTACATTGTATATGCTAGTATTCTGGCAAAAATGTTTGAAAGTGCGAATAGATTTCGTAAAAAAATGTCAAACGGAGAAGTTATACGGTATAAGATATTTAGTTTCGAAATTTAACCAAAATGATGAGAAAAAGAAAGAGAAAAGAATATGTACGGCACTGCCAGAAGAAATATTATATAACGCTCCTTGAGTGTCCTGTATATTAAATGACTTTATTACTTCTCAATGACTTAGTATTTGAGGATTTACCTCGCTACAATTTGCAATACCTCATGATAAATTAATTGTTAATATTATATTTCGTACATATAAATTTGCAACACTCGTTAAACGTGTTTCTAATATGAGTTTCAACCAAGAACGCTTTAAATTATAGCACAAATATTAAAGAATGTCGAAATTATATTTGATCATCATAAAATGTAGACAATTATTTAAGTATATTACGTTTCACCTTTGTAACAAGATTGTTCATTTACTTACAGACGTATTTTTCTTTTACTTTTGATAAACACTGTTGATTGGAAAAATGTTAATCAAAGGACAAATGATTAAAATTCTTACAAATTATCTAAAATCTTCTCCTACCGTTTATTATTCTTCCATCTATATTAATTTAATTAAGACAACAAATAATTTCCACTTTTAATTTAGAATTTATTTATTGCATACTGTTCTTTTTTTAATCCTTTTAAACGATATAAGAGGTGTTTGCACTACAACGTAAGTTTGATAATAATTTAATGTTGATTCCAGTTATCATAGAACTTTAATTGTTCCATACAGAATTCTTCATATCAATAAAGCTAGTAAATAATGGAGTAAACTCTCATTTAACGCACAAAATAGTAATTATTATTATTTCTTTAATAACACACTGACTCACTAATATTTGTTATCACTTCAAGTAACACTATGTTGTAGTTTATAGACATAAAATACCATAAACCTTTTATTTCAGAACTACAAATTTTCGAAGAAAACTAAAATACAACGTGTATGGTTTTACGCGTTTTGTAAGATTCAAAATACGATCAATCAAGCAAGTTCTACTTGTATCCAAACAGAAAAACTGATTCTTAAAAGCAGTACATACCAGTAAACTAAATAAGCTTTGCTTATGCACGTCTGTCTTGTTCATTAGTCACTATAACACTGAATAATGACAATCTAAACAAGAAATATGAGCTATGCACTGCGAGGAATTATTGGCCTAACATTTTTATTTCATTGATATCAAGTATTGAGAGCAACATCCGTACATAAATTTATTTTTATGTTTTTAGATGATGCTGCCAATACTGATAACAAATAATAAATATTAAATATAACGATGTCTTTATCTTAGGCCCATTACAGGTATGACAGATTAAATGTTCTTTGAGACGAGGAAGATTGCAAGTTAATGAATGTGGTTCGATAAATTACCAAAGATTGCGTAGGCTGTAACTCTTTGGTATACATTGGTAATTTGTCGTGCTTTAGAGCGATTGTTCTGGACAATAACGGTTAATGATCCATATAACATCTAAGTTGACAACTATGTCTTTATTCTTTTAAAAGTCATTTTATACACCTACGAATAAATGATGAATGGCTTCTGTATCCGATAAAATCTATGCAAAAGCCACGAATGTGTACGATGTTATATGTTATAACTAATGAATATACCAAAAAACTGTTAGTTATTAGAAGCAACTTTGTTTCATGTTAACCAGTGAATACGTATACATTTGTTAGTTAGTATATTATAAGTATTAAGGTTTAATTGGCGTCATCGAGGATGTCCTGCGTATATACAATTAGCAAAGAAAAATTGTCACGCAATCGTCCGAAATACAAACGAAATTATTAAAAATATTAGCGATTAAACTAGCACTTATAATTGTTATCTTTTACCAGTGCCAAAGATATAATACAAGAAATTATATGTATATATACGTGTGAACGTATCAATATTTCCATTAACTGTTGAGACTGGTGCAAGATAAATAGGGAAATGAAAACTTTTACCAGATACGTACTCTTCTAATTTAAAAGTCTTCACATATATTTTAGGCAAATGTACTTTCACGAGTACTCTTTGTAAATAATGTTTTTAGAGTACCAATTTGCCTATATCAGTATCTGAACCAGTACTATGCAATTAGTATTTTTGTTTAGAGATCAGTTTAACGAATTTGAACATCTCTACAGTTTTACAAAGGCTAGTAAAAATCTCTTCATTATTTACATTTCTAATTTTGATCTTCAAAATATGCCTACTAATTAGGTTTTCTTACTGTTTCCTTGGATAAAACACTGAACACTCATTCTTTATACGTAATGCAGTATAGAACTCCTTTTCAATGAAAGGATGAAAAGATACCAAAATACTTATAACATCTATATAGTATTATATATAAAAGATATACAAAAGAGGAATAATGGATTACGAACGATACGATCGAAGAACTTACTCCTTATTCTTTGAATGTTGAAACGGGGACTAAAAAAAAGATAAACTGATTAAAATAAAGAAATTTACTCGAGCATATTTATATATTTAAATAATATTCAATGTCTCACCTGTTGAGGAAATCTTAATTGTTTCATTGTTGGATGTCTCCAATCGTTATATCTCACCCAAGTGTATGGAGTGCTATGTATGTTTGATAATCCCGACTGTGCAACAGTATGCACTGCAAATTGTGGATTCACAGTTAATTGACCATGTTGTTGCAACAATTGCTGCTGTTGATATGAACAACTCGAATAATATGGTTCGTATTTGGTGGAACTTTCCACAGATGATATTGCCAAGGAATTTGCCACTGCCACTATAAAACAATATACACATATATATAATATGAGATTCTTACACGAAATGTAAAGAAACAAATAAAAATCCAAATAAACCTTTAGCCTTCTGAATGTTCAGCAATGTATCGTAGTAATGTTTTTTAAATGTAGCGAATTCTGTAATAGGTGTAGGTTTTTGTAAAATATTCATATTGTTTTGTTCTGTTTTGTTTACTGCAGATCTGAACACAAATAATTTTGTTACGTACATTTGTTAATAACTGATTAGATTAAATCTGTACGAATAATTTCAATAGTACTTGTATGGTAAATTTTCTATGTTATTGTCCTTTTTATCATATTCCATTGATTGCGAATCATTGAAAGATATATTTACAGTTTTCTGTGGCACTTGCAACTGAATTGATTTTGGATAAGTATTTGACAATCTTGAGTATTTCTTGTCAATCAATTTTTTTATGCTTTCTGACGAATTTATATTTCTAGAGTTATTGGCATTGCTCACTGGTGAATTGAACTGATTTTTGTTTTCTGGATTCTTCTGAGTTACAAGTTTCCAACATTTGGCTGTAAAAGAAATTGTACACAAAAGCTCTATTTAAGGCGATATTTAAATTAATTTGGTTTTTGTAACTAATCAAACCTTCGTGTTCTGCGCGTTTTAAAAAACTATCTAAGCTCGTTCCAAGCTTCCTATTAATAATGAAATCATCCAAAATAAAACTGTTCTCCGTTGATACCTACAATGTATTCATAATTACATAAAAATCATTATAAGTTATGAAATGATATCATAAATGTATTGTTTCATTTTATTTACTGTTGTGTCTACTTCTTCATTCCAACATACAACATCCATTTTGTATATATCATCCAGAATTGCTTGTTGATTAGTTTTAAACTTTGGTCCAAAGGATTTGCATGTGTTCGTATTCAAAATTCTGTTTTCATTTATACAGTTACTGTGGATTTTAAAATCTTGCTCGTCGTTATGTAAAAGTTCGCAACAATTAATTCCTGAGTTTAAAAACGATGAACTACTATTCGGTACTTCTAAGTTTAAAATGTCTGTTTTATTTTGTGTATTTGAAATTAGTTTAGCGTTACATTTCTTTCTTAAATCATTTTGTGTCTATAACGTAATGTTTAACATATGACTGATTATCAATGGTACTAAAAATTTGACTAGATTTATTTCTGAAAATGCAAGTAGGTTTACAGACCTGATGTAGTGTATGCGACACTTTGGCTACGTTCCATTTATTATGACCATTGGTTTTATCAACAGGTAACTGAAAACATTTATCGCTCATCGAACTGTAATAATCTTCTTGGTAACTGGTTGTAGTAATTTGGTAAGCATCTTTCTTATACAATAGTTGCGGTGTATGGATCCATTTAAGTTCTAAATTTGCCTGACGCTTCATCAGATCTTCTTGTTGATTGGTGTGCGATAGAAAATTTTGTCTTATGTCAACATAAGGCTCTGCGCAAGGAATATTATAATCTAATGCGTCGTACACATAATTCACATTCCTTACATGACTGTGGATCATAGAGATTTCGTTAGGAGGGAAACCTCGAAATACTTCAGGTACTGAAGGTACGATCTAGACAAATAAAAAGAATCAATAAATACATTAAAATTTAACTGAGGAATGAGCGAAGCTATCAGTTTTTACATTTTCATCCAATTCAATACTCTGAGACGTTGGGCTCATTAAAATGTTCTGATTTAAATGGACTCTTGACTTATCGGTGGCATCTTCTATGTTAAGCGTGTTTTTAGAAACAGTATTGCTTCTTTAAAAAGAAAAGTATTGTTACATATTACTAATCCGTAAGGGAGTATTCGAGAATAAAAATCTTACTTTTGAAACATTCTGACGTCATTAGCTATCTCAATAAATCCTGTCGTTTTATATATCACATCCTTGATTAATTCATTCGATGCACCTTTTGGCAATGGAACTGTAGAAATGATCTGTTGCCGTGTCTTACTATCAAAACTTTCAGACAGGAACAGAAGGGTTCTTAATATTTGTTCATATGCAGCTATACCATCCTCAGGATGGTACATATTTAGCAACTGATTAATAGGATTAATAACATTTGCATTCGTTAAATTGTGTTGTTGAGTGGTCTTTGATAATGACAAGTTTTCATATATAGAAACGTTTGTCATAGTATCCTTATTTTCCATAGCAACTGAAATAAAAAATCACCTCAAATTAATATTCGTTTGAGTACCTATTTTTTTGAAGCTTTATTAAATATTGTTTTTCAATGTATTAAAACAACTCCGGAAAGAATAAATAATCAACAAAGCTAATGTTAAAAATTATTTATGCAGGTAGGTAATAAAATAGTAAAATAATATGAAGAATTAATATATATAAATAATATATGACAGCATATTTAAAATTCAATACTACTCACTATCAACAGCCTTCTTTATTTTCATTTTCACATATATAGATCCTCTTTTTAAGATATGACAGCTTCGTCTACAAATGCCGATGTAGATTCGTCAATACAATTAATTGGTAATTGCTAAATAATAAAAACAGCTGCTATAATGTATTATTGTCAATAAGCGAATAACGCATTTCTCGCAAGTTAGTTTAAAAGTCGATTAAAATCGGATTACAAATTGGATTACGAAATTATCCTGTTTTCATGATGAATAGATGCGAAATAATAATGAAATTAATTAATAATAAAACAATACCGACATTAACATTTCCCGAATCGAAATATAAGCTATGGATATAAGAAGATCGGATTATAATGATAAAACAATTAAAAATGTGTTAATAAAACAGATTAAAACTTTTATAACGATAAAAAACAACTTATATGAAAGGAACTCATTATATCTTTCTATTATTAGAATGTTCTTTGACAATGAAGAACTAAATTTAAATACTTTAATTAGGAATTTGTAATATCGTTATTAACATGCGGCAGTATGAATAAGAAGGAAATTGCTTTTCTAAGCAGTACAGAGAAAGCATACTGTCTAATTATTAAAACATAAATGCACCTTCTGTATATGATGGATTATTTAAATGAGAGTATTAGTCGCATGCCAATAATCCTAGAAGCTTTGCAAGTATTACTGTCTGGTCACTGCTATAAAAGCAGAAGCAGAACAGAGTCCAGCAATTGGTGCACAATGTTTCTACTGAAAAGTATCCCGTTATTTTCTTGTTTACTAGTTTTAACAGCTGCTGCAGCTGTTAAAACTCCTGCTGGAGCACCATGGGCGAGCTATGCTTCAAAACCTGGTAATATAAAACACCATAACTCTTCAAACATTTCTCATTGTTTAATGTTTTGTACAGATGCACAAGTAGATCAATGTATGTATTATATATATATATTTTCAGTTTACTCGAGAGCTCTTGGACCACCACCATCGACACTGGACACCATAACAGTGCCATACATGCCGAAATCGCCGCTTTTCCCAAAATTCGTTGATCCTAAAATGATGATTTCTAAAAAGACTGACATGCTGAGCAATTTGTTTGGAGGTATGGGACCGGCTTACCCTATGGGACCTGCTTATCCTGCAGGACCTGCCTATCCTATGGCACCTTTCAAGCCCTTTATGCCGTATGGAGATAGTGCACCAACGTTGTACAGTGCCGGTAACGAAGCATCATTGGACACATTGGATAAAAGCAAAATGGAAGCTAATGTTCCATATAAACGTGGAATTTTCGGACCGTTCATGCCTCCTAAATCGTTCGGGCTAATGGGCCCTAAGTTCGGGCCAATGGGCCCTAAGTTCGGCCCAATGAGTCCTATGGCCCAGTACTCTGAATTGAATACTATACCTGATTATAACATGAAAGACTTCTCCCGCAAAAGAAGAAGCATCGATGAGTCTCCTTTAAGTAAACTTCGGTCGATTATGGATGCAGGAAAACCAAGCACAAAAGACTTAGGACCTCCGCCTCCATATCCTACTCTTACTCCGATTTCTGAAGAATCAGAAGACGACATCAATTTGTTGCTTCAGAAAGCAGCAGCAAGCGGAGCGGCACCAACAGAATATTTGCCTGGGATGTTTGGACCTTTCAGTCCGTTCGCACCGATGATGGATCCGTCTATGTTCATGGCAAAGAAATCAACTTTCCTAGACACTTTGTTTAAGAATCTTGCTACCAGTACTCCGGCACCAGCCTTTGCCACAGAAGCAACCACAGCGAAAAGTACCATTGTACCGCCTTCTTTCTGGTATCCATCATCCATAGTGCCTAGTCCAACCGAATACAGTAGCAAGGTACAAGATTTCTTGAGCAAGTTATTTGACAGCTTGAAACTTAACAAGACCGCAGCGGCCAGCGACAGTGACAGTGCAAGTATGAAAAGTGAATTTATGAGATCCGTCAAACTCGATGAAGAAAACGTACAAGCGAAAGTTGCGAGATCTATCGATGATTTATCATCCATTAACGCAGCAAAAGACTCTATTGTAGATAGCATAGTCTCCGAGCTAGGTGATTTGAAGACTAACATGGTATCGACGATGAACGATCTAGTTGCATATGAAAAATCCACGTCAACGACCGCAGCAAAGAAACCTTTCAAACCATTTGCACCAGGTGCGTGGCCAGGAATGAAGCTGCCTGTTGATGGAACACTTCCTTTTCAACAAAAAATGGCAATGCTGAGTCAAGTTTTTGACATGTTATCGGAATTACAAAAGAATATTACTTTATCCGTTCAAAATGCGATGAACGCAAAAATGGCTTCTAGCGGTGCCTCCAACCCAGCGTTAGTTAACAATGCTATGCCTGGTATGCCTATGAATTTCGGTCTTCTAGACGCTCTTAAAAGTAAATTGAGCCCACTTGACTATGATATGGCCAACGCTTATGCGGTACCATCTGATAAATTCGGCGCAAACATGGCTCGATCATTTCAAACGACTCCAGGATCATTTTGGGTGACTTATCCTGAAGAGAAAAGAGAAATTAGCAGTGATGTGAAGTCTGCGGTTAATGAAGATAGTAGTACCGTCCATAAAGAAACCCGTGGAGTTAAAATGCAAATGCACCAAGGATATCAGAGTATGCCAGCAGGTTCTGTAGAGTCTGTACAGGCCGGAGGAGGATCTGTGCCTGGTCACCAAGGCGGAGGAATTAAACTTTTTGTAAGTTTTGAAATGCAAGTTATAATAGTTAATTCAACCACTAGATTTAGAGGAACATATTTTATGTAGATACATTCACGAGGAGTTACTCACTGAATTTATTTCTTTGGGTATAGATTATTAGAAAAATTACTAAAAATTTGGATAGATATATTCTTGTTATTTGTAAATTTGTAACGCAAGATAGCTAGTTTTAGTGATCAATATAAGGTTTAGAATTTGATATAGGTTGTAATACATTGTACTATGGGTATAGAAGAATCAAAGGGCATCATTTGTTTCCAGATACAAATGCCTGTATTGCCTAATACCCAAGTGCCAGACTATCAAAATAATAATTACGAAAACTAGGTACGTGTAATTTACGAAATTTGAATACCATGAACATGTTCATTTGACGCAGGACACCAGCGATTACGAGGACCTCAACAATTGGAGCAGCTGGATGGAATATTTGAAGAACAACTATCAAGGACGCAAGCATCATAATCACCACTAGACGCTATCGTTCCAGCAGGAATGCATCTGTTACTTGTAATTACCAACTTTTATCTTTAAATTGGCGACATTCATATACAATACATAACGTGTACGCTTGATAATTTCGTTCAATAAAGTATGATTTGCAAAATATATGAAATACACAAGCACGTCTTGGCGAGAAGCAGTACTTGCTTGCAAATCTTCCTAATTTACAATGCACAAAAAGAGACAGACCTGGAAGATATAGAATGTCTTTTTATTCAATTGTCTATTAGACTTATAATACATACTATATACAGTGTCGTGTGTAAACCAATGAAAAAGAAATGTATAAAATTATTTATGAACTGAAAATGGTGAAATAATACGTACATCAGACAAGCAGATATCAGCGCACATGGACGCAATCCTGCATCAAGTGCGTTGCTTTGTTTCTCTGCAATTAGCAATGCATTGCACGCAGGGTAGCGTTAGTGTGTTAGGAAGCACCAGACTTAATTACACGATTTGGTCTTTGAAGAAACAAAGGGAGAATTGTTTCGTTCTTCTGTGCTGCAAATCTCAGCTTAATCGTTAGCACTGTATACGCTAAATTATCTCTTATGTAAAGTCATATCAAATTTTGGAAAGTTTGGCAGTGTCGGTAAGTGTTGACATTCGACGTCTAATGTGTTTCTATGAAATAAAAACACCTGTTTCTAAAGTTAAGTGTAAAGAGCCACTGCACGTGTTTCTAACATTAAAGTTACTTTTTTCTCTTTCGAAACGTGATACTTTACTAGCGATTGTATTGTACACATTCAAAACTGGATCACACTATCATCTGTCTTTTATCACTCTGGATATAAACGGTACCATTTGTTGATCGATTCTGAACACCATATAAAAGGACGCTAGTACACTGCTTAACGTCACTAACAGTCCCAATCCCTCGAATATTAACTTTGGTGCGAAGATCTTCCAAACCATTAAATGGCGACAATGAATCGTTGCGGCAAGCATGCTGCCAAACGTCTAGAATGTATAGTTATATCAAGTTATGTATCAAAAACTTATCTTTCTATTAATTATTTTGTAATTCTCTTACTCGGATTCCGTGAAGCAATGCATATTTTCCTGCGACCGAAAAAATCGCCGTATGGAATACTGAGTGTTGCTCGAAAAGAAGCAGTTCTCCTCTTTTTAAATCATCCTCTGAAAATTTCGCTTTTACCAATTTCGGAAATACAAAATATAATGTGAACGGTACAATCACCAATAATGGTAACGTTGCACCTAATATAATATGTGATCCGAATGTATTTATTCCTGTAATGTTTAACATCGCTTATTGATCTTGAAGTCATTCTAGTGGTAACACGAATGTTTACAGAACTCTACTACATACCTATTAAGATTGCTGATAATAAACTACTGTAGAAATGTCCACCCATTCCTACAAAAGCAGCGTTCCAATGAATAGTAGGGAAGGTTGACTGATGCCCAGTTCCGTAAAAGAAGTAGTCGGCTATCAAGAACCAACATACTAGAGCAGAAGTGGATACTTCAACAAGTTCAGCTGTAATTGAAGCAATAATGTTAAATAAGTAACAATGTTAATCACGTTTGAAACTGTTTATACAACTGTGGTACTTACATATACTATTTGCATTTTGATGCCTTTCTATCGCAGACAAGCCCAAAACAGAGGCACAGGATACGAACATCAAAAATGTACTAGGCGATAGTATATCTCCTAACAATAAAGAATATAATAGCATAAGAAATACGCTCAGTGAAACAAATGCGGCACTGTAGACAGTGCCTAAGCCATAAACAATTGGCGTTTCATCCGCATCTATCCTCTTACGGTATATTGACTCCTTTATCTTCTCGAACAATCGAGGTACTATATTCTCGTCATTGTATACATTGATCGATTCTTTCTTCTTTGGTGATAAAAATATACTGAGAGGACGATAATAAAGAACAGAGATCGCAGCTAAACTCAACGCATACACTATGTTAGGTAATGTACTGACTTGCCAAGATAGTACAAATTTTACTTTGACAAATTTCGATAATCGTTGAAGAACCCAATAACAACCCATGCAAACACCGATTACAACAGGACAATATTGGCTTACTAAAACACTAGGAGAGAAACCAGTGAGATTGCCACAATTCTGTAACCACAGTCTTACTATTGTCACGTATAATGCAAGTGCAAGCAAAGTAACAGCAAGTAACACACGTTCTAAACTGTTGGACATTATGGAGTCTGATTTATCAGCTATAAAAAGTGAACACATGCGTTGTTGATGCTCCTCCCGACAACGCCAGAAATAATGGGATAGTCTTATAGAAATGCATGCTATTAAACCAACGACTATTATTACTAACTTTAAATTTGACTTTGTTTGTGTCTTTACAAATGGCTTTGGTTTCCTTTCGGGACATTCATTGGAAGTTTCTTTCTTTAAATTAAATGTAAGTAGACAGAGAAGCGTAATAAGTAAAAAGGACAGTACATTATCTTCTTCTATGATAAAACTGTTAGAGAAAAGACAGCACACTGTTAAGACAAGGATCACTCTAGTAATATAAATAAACTTTTTAATTTTGTAATAATCGTACCAACTCATTGCAATCACATCCCAATTTTTGGCAATTAATACGACTAACAGTGCTATAGATGCTAAACCAGTAGCACAAAATGTAGTGTTTTTAAATTCGCTTAGAATGTTGAAGAAATACAAGAAGAAGATTACCAGTGCTGTAATTAAATTGACTAGGATAGAATATTGTAAATACGACGACTCAAATATCTCAGACATTCGACTTTCTGGAATACCTGTGATAAACAGGTAAAAGAAGAACAGGGTACAAAACATTAGAAGTAGGCCTTTTGACATTAGACCAGAATCAAATTGAACCCAAACTTCGGTACAAGTGTCTTTCAGCAGCTTCAAGTAACTTTTGCTATTCTGAATAAATAATTCAAATTCCTCCATGGTAGTTACATGTTTCACCTGTTCCGACAGATGATTATACATGGTCTCTAAACTTTGAAATTGTTCTATAGAAAACAGATAACTGTCCACAGAATAAACGTCTATGTACTTTTTGGTTTGTGCAATATTTCTCCACATCGAATGCAACGAATACCACATATCGTCTTGTTCTTTTCTTGTCGAACTTGGTAAGGAATCAAGTATCGTGGCACCCATGTTAGAAAAAGGTATAGGTGTCCCAAGAATCGATGCCAATGTAGGGACAAGATCAATTTGATTCACAGTACTGTGAACTGAATTATAATCTTGTAGAGGGATCAATGAATAAACAAACATGGCAGCTTCAACTTCGTTCAAACTCTCGCCGCCGTGGTCCCCAGTCTCTGTCATTCCATGATCACCAATAACAAAAAGTATTGTATCTTCGTCCAAAGATTCAACAATTTCTTTAATTAGAGTATTAGTATCATTCAACTTTCTGGCCATCTCAGGATGATTAGCGCCATGCTTATGTCCACAATGATCGATACCGAGAACATGTGCTATAAGTAGGGACCAATCTTTCTTCTTTAGTTCAAAGAATATACGGTACCTAACATCTTTATCCACGCTGTCCAGGTCCCAGACATTAAAAGACGGCGATGGAAATTGACGTTTGAATTTTCCAGGATATAAATTAGTCCATGTATCGTCTCCCATAAATATAATACCTCTTTCTACATTCTGATCGACGATGTTATCTTCGTCGATGCTTTCGGAAGCAAAATTTGATCCGATATCGATGAACGTAGGCAAAGATCCAGTAGTGAAACCTTTTAATCGTTGCATGGTTGTCGTCGGTGGATCTGCCATGAATTTATATAAACGAGATTTTGTGGGTTCGGATTCTAACAATTTCTGTATTATCGGCAGCTTGTTACGATAGTATGTTGGAGAAGAGCTATTGTCATCGTACCAATGTACAAAATCATATTTTAACGCGTCAACGACTAGCAGCACAACACGCGCTTTTCTTTCCAGGCAGTAAGCTGCTGCATCTTCTGGAGTTTGAAGGAGGCTCTCGATGTGACAGCCGCCAGGATCCGTACAATATTTACATTCAGCGCGTTCCGGTCTGGTAACACGATTAAGTAGGAAGCCGCTTGTGAAAACGAGCAAGCCAGCTGCCATTAAATACGATATCCATCCTTGAAATATTAGATAATTCCATAGTTTGCTCATTTTTCTCGATGGCCCGTTCTATTTCCACGTAATTCAAAAAGAATGTAACATTAAAGGAAAATATCTTAACCTATCCTTTAATAGAAGTTTGTTCTTCACCATTGTCACATGTTTATAGGAACGATCCAATCAATTTCATTTGAAAATAGTTTGCACAGTATAGTTACGAATACGAAACAATCGCGGCCAAGTATTCTTGTTTTCACGAAATTGTGAAAAATATAACCTTAAATTCTTTGCAGTAATGCGAGAACGTAATTTTGTCACACAAATGGCGCTAAATTTGAAGCAGACCGGTGTCGCCAGTTAGGTGAATTATGTACCTCGTTAGTCATGTGTCAATATCGATTTACCATCATTCCGTAACGTCGTGTAAAGCAGTGTCGCATGTTTACAATTACAAAATAATAAATTAATATTTAATATCCTGAACGTACGCACATATTATATCCGAATGACTTCTGACGTTTGATGGTTAAATCATTGGAACACGAAATTGTTTACAAAATTTCACGCGATGGAAAATTCAAAATGAATACCGCAAGTACAATATTTGTGAGAAGGAAATTATTCTGACAAAGAGCAGTGAATGAAAACGATTGTAGCTGATTCGATTGCTAAAATTGTATAATTTTCAATAATCGGAGAAATGATAAAATTGATTCAATGCTTCAATATCGTGAAATTAGCAACTCAAGTAATAGAGAATGCAAACTCGAACTGTATCCTGGAGCATCTGTTTAAATGGAAATCTTTTGACGATGGTTTCGCGGAGGCTAAGCAGATCGAGAAACCAATATTTTTATTCGTTTACAAAATCGGATGTCCGGCGTGTGAAACATTGAAAGAGAAAGTTTCTAAATCTGTACGCCTGATGGACCTCAGCGAGCGGTACGTTTGATCGGTAATAAAGTACTGTACGGATATTACAATTTTTGTTGGTAGATGTCACTATAGTGTCTTTTGGCGTTCATTGTATTTATTTACATACGTGTAGGTGCCATATATTTCAAATTTCAATATACTTTCTATTCTGATAAACGTAGTAAAATGTTTAGAAACAAACACAGTAAAAAAGAAATGGGTTTATAAATATACTTATAGCAATTCAAATGAAAAGTCTTATCTCATTTTTACAGATTTGTAATGATAAAAATGGATGCGAGAAAATACGAGTTTATAAATAAGGGAAGATATCAGCCTGATGGAAAATACGTTCCTAGAATTTTATTCTTTACCGCGGATGGCAGATTGATCAAGGAAGCGTACAATAAAAAGAAAGACGATAAGAATAATGAGAATAAATATTTTTACAGCAATCCCTCGGAAGTTATAGAAACTATGTTGTTCGTTTTGAAGGAATATAGCACACAATCCATGCCAGTAAATTTCAAATGGACAGAAACGAACTTGGAGTATTGATTGCGAGAAAAATGTACCCTAATTTTAGCAGATTTCTTTCTAACATAAATTTACACTGGTTTATAGAAATAATTTATTTACGCCGCAGCAATTGTTTTTACATTTTCTCCACTTCTTTCCGATATTTGCAAATCAATTGTTGGCGCGTTATTGAAATTGGAACTAATTAGAATAAAATAAAGAATTTTCAATACCTGATATGTTAATAATTACCATTAATTTTCCTATAAATAATTTTTTCATGTGCATATGTATACGACTCCACCTCGAATGTATCTGAGTCGCATTTGTTGATAGATCCGTGTAAACGCTTGCACGCATTTTTGGCAATGTGAAAGGCGTGCAGTTTAAACGACGAAACGATTGGACAGACTGTAGCAAGAAGGTCTGTCAGTGAATGGGTTAATTTGGTAACCAATCTGAACGCGAGCTCGGGGCAGGCGTTACCGTTTGAACATTGTACCCAGTGTTCGAGTCTGCGCCCATATATTAAATACCCGTGCACATCAACCTATCCGCAACTCGCACAGGCAACCCTGACGGCGCTTGCGTTTGCAACTGTTGCCACATCGGAGAATGCCTTCTCATTGGTCGATACTGTCTCACCTAGGGTTGCTAACCACGCCTATTTCACCCTCTTCAAATATAACTGTTCATACACGGCGGCGTACAGAGCGGGGAACCTCCATTCCTTTCCCTTCCAGATGGAATTTTCCCGATTGCGACCAAGTTGCGCCAACTACAAATATTCAGAAAAATAAAAATATTGACATGTTTGAATGTACAGTGCGGAGCACGAAAGAATACAAAGATTTTAGTCAAGTTCGGTTTCGTCGGTCAGTAGTGACCACCGACCGCGACAGTCAATGTGTTAAAACAGCATGGGATTTAATTCGATGGAAAGGGTTGAATAGCCGAAGTTGCCAACACCGCGAAGGTTTAACCGTCAGTCGTTTCCGACGTGAATCGACTCGGTGCAGGGGCGCATATTTCGTTGGCTGCATAGCCGAGGATGCCATTCACCGCGGCACCGTCATCGCCGCATGAAGGCTGCGGCCTCGCCGCGATCTACCGCGCCGGTGAAATACCGTATGACTTTTTGACGTGCTTTTAACAGATTGAATTGAAAATGGCTTCCCAGGCTTCCGATATATCCACGGGGCCACATCCACACCACCGGGAACGACCGTGCTACGAACGAACGGACGTGGGAGACGAGATATATAATCTTTTTCCTCCGTCCCCGTTCCGCTTTCGTCGTTCCAGGGAGGGAGGGAGGGGTGGGCTTTCTCTCACGTTCACACCTCGCCGCAACTTTTTCTCTCTTCCTTTCCTGGTTCCCTTTCCTCGTCTTCCGTCTCGCCCACCTTGTCTGTCCCCATTCCGCGAAACGGTCGCCGATTTTCCTCCGTGCCGCAAACCCCCGTTTTCTCTCCCTCGGATTTTTGCACATTCGCTGATGCGGCACATTGCAAGCTGCGCCGGCGGAAACGACCACCAGCTGAACTGGACCTGGTCACTCGAGGCCACGGCTCGCCGACAGTGGACGGAAGGGCAGAGGGCGAAGGGCTGGTTCGAGGGTGGAGAGGACCCCGTAAAAATAATGTCCCGGCTCATTTTTTAAAGCCTCCAAACCGCAGAGGGCAGATCGGGAGCTGCAGGGCTGCGAATGGGGAGCGAAAAAAAACGTGACGGACGTAGAGATATATGTAGGTGCGCCGATATTACGGGGGCGAAATAGCACAGGCTGGACTCGACCGACGCCAGATGAAACGGTCAAAGCTAAAAAGCTCTCTCATTCGCCCTCTCGCTCCCTCTCGCCGCGGCGAAACGGGTTATATATTATCTGCAACCCTTCAAACACAGAACACCCCGAGATCCATACATAACCCATATGCGTACACTTCTCTTCGTGCCGTTTCCCTGGCCGGGGAGACCTCGGTGCGTGCATTCGGGGTCCGAGCATTTTTGTACGGTGGTCATCGCTTGGACGCGAGAACTGATCGGTACGCGTGGATGATGACACGTGCCTTTCATGAGCTACTATCTTTTCAGATTTGTCCGGACTAATGTATCCGGTTAGTGTCGTTTTAAAAAATTTAAAAACATACCTTTTTTAGTTTTGCATGTAACCTTGTAAATACTAATTTTTATTCTATTTTAAAAGGTGTACGAACACTTTGTACATCTACTGTACTTCTCCATTTCTGAAATAATTTTTTAATTTCCTTTGGAGCAAATTGTTGCCTCGGCTTATTTAAAGTAGAGGAAATATCAAATATCAGAATTAGGCAACACTGTTTTCATATGCGAGTGAGTCGCGTGCGTGACGAAGGGTGTGACCAACATCCCGACCAATAAGACCCTCGTGTGTTCCAGATCCTGCCGTGTCGACCCCATGTACCGAATGCTTTGTCATTTAAATGGCCGAGATAATGTGGCAAGTCTGAAATAACTTTGATGAAGGGATTAAGAGGAATATTTAGCAGGGATTATAGCAGTAACTCTTTGTATACCCCTCAATTTAAAGTACCGGTCCGATTACTTTGATCACCCGGTCCTCACGGTTACTTGTCCCCTGCTACAGCTTCCAACTGGTTACCAATTCGCAGTAACACCCCGGTGTATACATACAAATTTGCTACCATTCTTCCTAATATTAGACCCGCCCTGTGACCAATTGTACACCAGACACGTTTTAAATAAAAATAGTGAAACCTACAAATTAAGGTTTTTTTCCAGATTGGAAACCGCTGTTCTAATTAGAATTGATATCAACATTTCTCTCACCAGTGCCTCTTACGTTCAGTTTAGAACTAACGTAAGATCGACAGATTCGAAAACAAAATGGAACAGCGTGTCAAGTAAAAGTTGGTTTGCAGCACTCTTCTAGCAAATGTGAAAACTGAACTATGGCGTCACAAATAAAAGCGAAAACAGTGATGTAACCGAAGAGACCTTGCGCAATTCGAACAACGGAATTCCCGGTGGCAGCTCTCTTGTCCCCGTGCTTGCCAGTTGACCGACAAAGAGGTCACATAGTGTTCACCCACGCAGATATCGCGGACGATCGTGCAGCCGTTTTGTACCTGCGCTCTCTCGTCGCTCTTTGACGTGTTGCGTTCTACGGGCCCTAATCTCCCTTATCCGATCAGCGCTGATTTGATCAGCTGTTTCCGTGGTGTTGCCGATCCCGCGTCATGTTGGCAAACATTGTAATTCGATATAGACGCGATCTTGATCTCGATCTCTGCTACCCCAATGCAAACAGCCGGAGGGAAGGTTCTGTGTATACACGATTGTTACACATTGTACCTGCTACTTTCAACGATAGATCGGATACTTCTGGAAACGCGGGGATCAGGTGGTAAGAAGCGTGGGAGAGACTTCTTAAGGAATTGCTTCCTTCGATCTTGATCTTGGGAACGGATATATTGTATCTTCTTGTTGCGTGTACAAACATTTGAGAAGCGCGTCTTGTTGGATTTTGGTCAGATCACCTGAGAAATTGTTGCAAAGTTTGACTAGAAAATTCATCTTTACAGTTCGCAATTTCCTGAAAAAGAATTTCGGTATATTAAATCGTTTTGATAATTTAAATAGAGGAAGGCAGACGCGAAATTTTGCTCGTATTGTAATTCCAGCAACTGCGTAAATAAGGCTGTGGTGGTGTCGCCTGATACTTTGAAAGCAGGCGTGTATTGCCATAGCTATTGGTTTATTGATTTATCCATCGGCGCGCACGTTCGCTTTTGAGTGGCCGATATGCCAGAGTAAAAAATGGTCCGTGTCGATGTACACCGGTATCGATGAATACCCGTTTCCACGCATATTTTCGATGTTGCTTGAATCGTCATTGCGTTTTATAAATAATGGACGAACGAGTCGAAACATGCGATTCAGTGAAAACCGTAGCTGAAAGTTTTCGTTCTACAATGGCCGAGCTGTTTTGAATTAGAAGAATATGGGAATTAAACGTGCCATATGTAATGGTTTTTTTGCTCAACATTAATCGTATCGCGTGATATAATTTTAAGAAAGTATTGACTTTGATTTTTCACGGACGTCGCGATATTATTTTAATTTCGCTTTGTCATTATCAAATCGCTCAGAAATGCGTAACGAGATCACCAGCTCCGCTTGACCTCCTTTCATATTATATTTATTTTGTTTGTGTTCAGTCTGATTCCACGGTTATTTAATTCTTGTTTTACTACCGTTTTTAGCAACCTACTTTGACAAGATAATATCATTGTTATTACACGTTTACTAACAGTTGTTTCAATGTAAAATGACTACATTCGAGTTGAGCACCCAGTGCCCATTACATTGGTAAAAAATGTCACAGGAAACGAAAGTCCGACAGACGGGGCTTATTTAACCGTGAGCAATATCTAATGGCAACGTGTCCGGTATCAGGTAATATCGAAACCAAGTGATATTTAAATGCAAATGTCGTGGCCACGTCTCGATATAGTTACTTTCGTCCGCATGGTTAAATCAAAGGTAATAGCCATTGTACGTGGGTAGGGTAGAGTACTATGGGGTCCGTGTACACAGGCAGTGGTAGGTAAGCAATCGTAGAGAGAGAGAGAGGGAGAGGGTGGGGAGGGGGAGGGAGAGATATACAAGGATCGAGATCGCAGAACGCTTACTACATGGAACGCTTTTATTCCGTTCTCATTGCCGGGTAAATAACATCTGTACATTAGATCACTATAAAATCGGTCGCCATTGGTGAACGACAATAGGGCTTCCCCCTATTGAAACCTCATTGTAGAATATGATTCAAGAAAGGCTCGTCCGCTATAATATGACGTGCGCTCGTGTGGTTTACGGGGCACCGAGAGGTAGAAACCCTGGATGGATGGACGTGAAAAAAAAGAAACGAAAAAAAGAAAAACAGAAGCGAGACGGAGGAGATCGCGAGAGCAACCGCGACGGAGCGCAGAAGCGAGAGATGCTGAAAGGAAAAAATAAAAACGAGAAGGAAAGAAAGAACGAACGAAATAAAGAAGGAAGGGACATGTTCTTCACCGAGGGGGACGAGGAAGGCGTGTATGGTTAAAAACAGTCCCGACGCGAAACAAAAGGCGGAGCGTAAAGAGAAACGACTGAGCATCGCTACGCATTGTTGGCCGCGGGTTCGGAACGGGTTTTGAAATAAAAGAGTAATGTGTTCGTCCGTTTTGCCTCTACCGCCAGGCACGGATATACAAAATACACACGGTCTGATACGCGCGCGACCCTCTTCTCTCCCCCCTCTCTCTTTCTCGCCCGTATATACGCACAGTTTATCGAGGGTGAGTTGGTAGGTGGGTACGCGGTCGGGTATGTCCCCCTTTCACCCCCGGTCAGATATAAACTCTTAACATCTTGGCGGAACAGCGGGCTCGGCCAATCGGACGGGCGCGCGGGCGTGGCCGCGCCTAAGCGCAGCGTCGCGTATGGCCGAAGCTCCGGGGAGGTACAGTGTGGCACAGTGTTTTATTTCGCGCAACTGTGGAGGGGTCGTTAGTTTCTGCCCTATCCCTCCCCGCTGCATACCTTCCCTCCCTTTCCCTGCTTCTACTCGATCCTTTTCATCCTTCCGTCCCGCTCCCGCTTCACACTTTCCCATCTACCCATCTCTCGTTTCTTTTCTCATTCTTTCCCTCCCTTACCACTTTTCCGCCTTCTTTCACGTTTTTCCTCCACACTTTCCTCTTCGTTCTCTATCTCACTCCCAGTCTCCTACATCCTTTCCGCGACATTCCGATTCCCCCTCTCCCCCGCCCCTCTCGGCGGTTTTAACCGTCCCACCTCCTTTCACCATTCCGTCCCTCTCGTACCGCATACTCGTCCTTCCTCTCCCGTCCCCTTCATCCTCTCTCTCTCTCTCTCCATCTTTCCCGCAACTCCACTCGTTTCTTTTCCCATTCTTTTTCTCTCTCTCCTCTCGCTTTTCCACCTTCTTTCACGATTTTCCTGCACACCTTCCTGCCTCCGTTCCGTCTCTTTCTCTCTCCTAGTTTCCAGGATCCTCCGTGACATTCCGCCCCCTCCCCGTTCCGGCGGTTACGATCGTCCCCCACCATACCGACTCCCTCCACCTCCTCCTCCTCCTCCATCGTCCGCCTTCGGGCTCCCTCTTCGCTGCCGCGATACCACCACACCGCTTCTCTGTCTCTCCGCGCTACCTGAATCGACTCACCCCGGGATGCTGCAATTGTTGACAATGCCGGAGAGCGAGAGAGAGTGCCGCGCGACAGGAGTCAGCCAGATCCCGCATTTCGTACCCCGACACCCGTACGAACGGTGGTGCCGCCGCCGTCGCTCTTCCTCGTCGGCGTAGATTCGGACGTGTGGGCGCGTGCGCGTTTCCCGCTGCTAGTCCGTCGAGCCTCCGCCCCCTCCCCTCGCCGCGTGCTCGTCACCACCTACCGACAGTGTCTCGCTCGCTCCACGGCGCCGGTTCGAGAGAGTTTCCAGCGAACGGGCGTTAAATGTGATTTCTTCGGTTGAAGTAAGAAGAGCCGGGTGTGGTGTGGACACAAGCTCTCTGTCGCTATACTCAAGCATCGTGTGCACCCCCCTCCCCTCTGCGAGTCGCCGTCGAGTAACGATCGCGTGTGTGGATCCGCTGGTCGCCCACAGATTATCCTAGACACAGTATTACAGTCTGCGACCCCTCTGTGGAACACAGGAAGACAATCTGAGAAATCGTGGACAACCGAGTTATCTTGGGGGATGTTTTAACGGTGACAAGAGGGAGAGAAAAAACACTTTACCGGCAGTGATCGGTTTCGTTTTAAGATGAGCGCAGCGACGTGTGTCAGTGTGCACCGGGCTTCATGCTCCGCCGAAAGAGACTGTTCTCCGTGATACTCACGATATTCAACGTTTGTCGTGCCCGACCAGGAACACGATGTCGTCTATTCGTGATCGTTGTTGACCGTTTGTCTTGTTCAGTGATTTTTGTTCGTCGTTCTCGTTCCGCTGGTTTCCATTCTTGTAAATAATAAACTACCTGTCGGGGCCGGCTCGATTCCGCGACACGATGTCGTTACCGCGGGGTGTCGGGCTTGGTGTTGACGTCGGCCAACTGATGCAGCACCAGCAGCAACAGCAGCAACATCACGTGCTACCGGCCGCGTTCTTCCTGCGTGCTAGTGCCGAGAGATACCAAAGGACACCGAAGTGCGCGAGATGCCGCAACCACGGTGTCGTGTCCGCGTTGAAGGGCCACAAACGGTACTGCCGTTGGCGGGACTGCGTGTGTGCGAAATGTACCCTGATCGCCGAACGGCAACGTGTCATGGCTGCACAGGTAAAGTAATATTACATTGTTGGATAATACTACGTTCGATCACATGTGCAGTACTGGCAGTGGCGCGTTATGACTAGTTGGGGCACCTGGGCAAAGTAGATTTTGGGAGCCCTTTGAAATTTTTTATGAGAAAAACGTAGAATTTGGATCTTGGTTTGTGTTCGAGTCCTGTTTTGCTTGGGGCCCCGGGCATTTTCCCAAGTTGCCCATAACGTGATACGCCACTGACTACTGGCTAAAAAATTAGGGCTACTCACAATTCTTGACGTCTTTCTTGTTTTTAGTAGACTTGACAGGCCTAAACAGAATGTAATTGTTTATCATTTCGTAAACCAATGCTTCAAATTAATTATAAAAAAATCAGTTCGTTTGGACAATTGTAAAAAAGTTATTCTGAAAAGTGTACGAACACTTTGTACAACCACTGTATAACGAATATGCATAATTTCGAAGATTGTACCTGATCTTTCGGTCACGGACTGTAAATGATTTGGAAAGTAATTCTACGTGTCGGAATAAAACGAGGCCCGACTGTGACAAAGTTACAGTAAGGCAACTTGGGTTTTCAAATTGTTAACGATTCGCGTTTATCTTGATCCTATTATGTTCTTTTAATAGTTGCATACGTACCGCATGACAGGAAAAGTGTGTACAATGTATTGGCGGATTTTGTTGGTTAGTTTGACAGGGGAACCGAAACCGTCACTTCGTTCTCTTGTTTTTCATCTTCTCTTGATTTGAACAGTTGTTTGCTGCAATGTCTAATGTATGTTAGAAATGTATAAATTGTATAAACAAAATATGTCGAGAGTGCGGAAAGCAGATTATACTCATTAACTAGTATTAACTAACGTGAACTAGCGTCACTCGAGTTGTTACGAAGAATTTTTGAAACAAGGTTATGTATCGATTTGTAGAAGTGATCGATATACATACGCGATGCACTTCTAGAACGAACGAGTTCGAGTTGAATCGAAAGTAGTTCTGTGCGGACTGTTCAACGTTTTGGTCATTGTTGCCACTGTGAATATTGAAAAGGTATACTAAATAGAAATTTAAAGTAATTGCATATAGTCTAAGTCGTATGGACCTAGCATGAACAACATAACCTGGTTATTAAATAGTAGTGATTAATTATGAAGTGGCAACAGTCATTCAATTCATATACATTATAACAAAATGGTGCGCAAAACCAATACCGTTCGTACTCGAGTCTATCAAACACGGAAAATATGTATACAATTGTTGCTGACAAGCAATTTGCACTCTGTAACGTTTCACTTTTATAGTATACCTTAAATTGGGCCTTCCTGTGAATAATTACTACTTAGACTAGGTCATTTATGAGCGTAATTATTAATATTACGATTTTAATTTTCGAAGACTTCGTGAAATACAAAAATTGTGCAATTCATGCAATTTTCGTTGAAAAATTTTGCAGAAGTATTCGTCAAGGGCGTGAGTCATGGGTGTTGTTTCCTCTACCATGGGTTCGTGAAATGGTTCAAGGAAGTGTGAACTGATCCAATTAGAATCAGCGAAAGGGTCTCTTGTAATGTGCGACTTTCTTTTTCTCGATTGTTCTTACGTTTTTTAATTTCACGAGGGAATAAGCCGTGTTTATACACAGTAATCTACAGCAAAGAAATTCTTCGTCGTCGCTAGCTTCGCCGTTACCATTTTTCTACCAGCTTAAACATAATTAACGTATTATATAAATGTAGCACTTCGATCAGTGAATATCTGTTAAAATATTGTGTATTTATGATCTCGTGAACAAATTAATTACTGACAGTTTAGTAATTCTCGGTTCCAATTCATTTTTTATGGAAACGTTGATTAATTAAATAAAGATCCATCGTTATAGCTGAAAATTTGTAACAAACGTTTGGAAAATAATTTTTCCATTTGGGATTATGAAATAAACAGTAATATTGAACATTCATTTGCTGCTGGCGTTTTCGCCTAACCGCGGATGAGATTTCGAGCCCCGTGCTTCGGTTCCGCCGGATCGTAACACTATACCCACTCGAGTTCTTGATTTGTTGGCCCTTGTGCCCTCTTATTGCATCATTTTCATATCATTGCACCTGCTCCCTATCCGTCAAGGAATTTTATTCGCGGCAAACGCTCTTTTTATGTGTGTGGAGTTCGCGGAGCTAAAAGCTTAATCATTCTCTCGTTTGCTATTGAAAATAAATATGACCGTCCGCGGTGAAACGATTTTAGAGCGCCACAGACGGCTATAACCGTGAAACCGTAAATGTTTATGCAAATTTGAATTCGAATTATTGTCCCGTGAAAAAGGGGAATGAATTGATCTCTGTAATTGTACGGGTCTTTTTAATCTGCTGTAAAATGAGTGTGCGCTCAGTAATACGGCGGTGTGACTCGAGCGCTTTGCTTTTTTGGTCAATAATAATGGGATCATTTATTCCAGGAAAATTGAAGAATTTTTCCGTGTATGTAATTATCTATTTTCTGTCCTTTGGAAATAACATCTTCCATGTATGAAAATCGAATTTTCAAAATCGATGTAATGTAGTATTACCAATGTTATAATGAAACATAAGTATAATGCATCTTATTGCGTAACTATAATGACTAATAACTATAATAATTACAATGAAATTTATTATTAAAAAAAAATAAGTTTGTCGGGTACCAGTATGGTGGCGACGGCCGTCGGCTCTCTAATAGTCTACCATTTTTGAAGTTTAACATTTCACCAATGGAGACACTATAGTAATTACTACTTTGTTGCATTTCACACAATTACAGAGCGTTTCCACACATCATTGACCTATTTTTTAAATTTAAGTATTCGAATACATCGATGATCTGACGGAAGCCTGAGACTGGGTCAGCACAGATCCACTCGAATGACCTTTTTTCAATTTGCGCACGAATACAAATTTTTTGCACACGCGTTTTCAATTATAATTTTAAGAATAATAGTATGAATAAGCCACAAACACTTGTTGCTTTTTAACGGTATGAATTCATCGCGCGATACGAAACATCAAATAAAATGGTACTTTGAGTGGTAGTAGTCCTTGCAGGTCTGAAACAAATAAAAATCGTATTAAATTCCATCAAGTTTTACACTCTAGCACTTTTTGAAAATTTCTAGAAACCATAAACGCATAAAGATCCGCAGTCCAGTGATTGTAATCCAAATAATTACCAATCCTTCAGAGACTAACGAACAGAGTTGAAATTGAAAGAAGAAACGCTTGTGATCCGACTGCATAAACAGTGGCGATATTTGCTCGAAGATAACTGATTAAAGTTTGTCGTAGTTATTGCGTACCTACATCGTTTTAAAGACAATGTTCCGGGAAAAAATCATTTGCAGTTGCAGCCACGTTTGTTTGCGTTAATTCCATGTAACGTAACATAGTACCAGGAATTTTATCGTTGCTATAGCTGATTAAGAAGCCATGTTGGGCTTGTTGTTACACGTTGTTCTTACAAATGAATCTTCGACTCCGAAAAATTCCGAAGGTTTCAGTTGACTAACGAAAGGAACTATTCGCAGGTCGCGTTACGGAGGCAGCAGGCCCAGGAGGAAAGTGAAGCGCGCGAGTTGGGCCTGCAATTGCAGTACAATACAGGCAGCTGCACCACCGCCCCTGTTCTCCCTGGTGCGGCAACCGCAACCACGCCAGCTGGCAGTCCACCCCCGCACCCAGGCCACGTTGGTAGTCCAGCAGGATTGGCAATTCCGGCGGCAGCGGCAGCCGCAGCCGCGGCAGCCGCCGCACACATTCAAACGCAACTCCATCAGCAGCCTGACTGCGGCCTCATGCAACGGAAAAGGCTGCCGCAGGACGAATACCGGCAGCCCAAGATCGAAAAGCAGGAATCCATCGGTGGAATTACCGGTGAGTCGATCAACTCTTAATTGGATTAACAGATATACTGTAAGACGTACTATGGAAGAATCACTAAAAGATGTTGCCTAGCAGATTGATCTTGTAGGTCTTCTTATTTCGTCCTCTTCAACTCTAGTAGAGTAGAGAATCTAATAGTACGAAATTGATGGAAACTTTCAACCATTCGTAGGAATACTTTGGGTGGTCTTTTTCCGAACGAGTGATCCAATTTACCGTTCCGTACAAACGAAAATATTGATGTAGATCAAGACGGTAATATCAGGTGACACACCTCGGCTTTTATCACTGCATCGAGTGGCACTTGTCCAGCGATCCCTGCTCTCTAGAGCCCCTTATCCAACAGGCGAACGCTATAAGTAGCTGATTCTGATCTCGCCTAAAGCATCGGGACCCCCCTGCACACGATCGGTATCGAACGAGAATACAGTTCGGGGGATAAGAATGGGCCTCGATATTTCTTACCGGCGAAAGTACCATCGTGACGGTCTTGACCGAACAGGTGGGTCCAACGGGGCCGCTTTGGTACCATAAGAAGTACAAGTCCACTCTTCACGGTAGAGAACGGCACGCGCGTGCACTTCACGGGAGGGTGAGAATGAGCCAGGAAGGAGAAGAAGCCCGGAAAGGAGCGAAGGGTTGAACCACGGAGAGAATTAAAAGCCGCCACTAACGAGTGCACGACTTCTGGTTCGAGTGGTATAATAAGGGGCCACGAGTTTGGCCATTATTTACTTAACATTATGGTCTCTGGCCACTTGCCCTATTTAGCCGTGTATGTTCACGCACGCTCCTAATGGCCACTCATACGCAGCTCATGCGTGCTAAACGCATGCGCTCGTTCTCTCTCTCGTGTTCTGTGTCTCTTCTCTGTTGGTCGCGTGCCATATTTTCATTGCTCGTTTTGCAGTTCCGCGGAATATTGGAAAAATGATGGTTCGCCGCGATACTGGACAAAATGAATACATGCGAGCAACACATATTCAGCGTCATCAGTGGCTAGAATAGTGTCTATTCAATTTTGACTTCGTATAGTCGAAGCAGCAAGGGTTCACGTTAAACGGAAACTCCGGGAGATTTAATTCCGTAGCTTTCGAGTCGAATACGCTGCTGATATCTACGTTGGGTATAGCACACGGAAAGTTTTAAAATGCGCAATACTTCCTAACATTTAACGGCATCCCGAGCTTTGCATCCGACAGAAATTCTTTTCACCGTTTTTTCCCCTTGGCTCGATCTCGAGGCGAGGTAGAAGGAGGGAGAGAGAGAGACAGAGAGACGAAGAGATAGAGAGGTAGAATCTTCTGCCAGGGGGATGGAAACTTCGATTTCACTCGGTTTCAATTACACCTAGGTTCCTCTTGTTCCCGGTTGCCCGGTGTCTCTCCGCCTTCGCCGCCGTCCGTTCCCCCCTTGTGTTTCGAGACCCCCCGGAGCCCACCCCATCTGAAAAGTCGAGGGTCGCAAGTGCACAAGATGTCTCTCCGTTCGATCTTCGAAACAGAGTGCTTACAGTAGTGTACAGAGGCGGGCGCGTCTTCAGTCGAGAAGTTTAGCCGTAATTGAATTTCTCGGGCCAGTGCCTACCACCGCGGGGGATTCACGACCAGTTTGTTGGTTGCTCGGTCTCTGTATTCTTGCTGGCTCCGGAGGAGATATCCGCCAGGAGAGGGTTGATGCACTCTCGCTCTCTTCCTCGCGGTCCTGGATATACAGAGATCCCGATGATACCGTGTATTGTGCCTCTCCTGGATGTGATCCTGTTGTATTCCGCACTCCACCCTTTCTGAACTCGCTGCCCTCTCTCAGATTGGCCAAGTTTCCTACCGACTTAAAAAGGATTAACCCGCGTTCTGCCCTTGTTGAGGGGCGGATTTGCTAAAATAGTAACCGTTTTTAGTAACTCGTGTTCCTCATCAACTGATAACTTCTACGTCCGAAACCGTAGGGACCATGGCATCGGATTGTCAGAAAATAACATCTTCAAACCTTTTCAATTCAGATTAAAACAAGAGTGCGAAGCTAGCCCTAAAGTGAACATGAATGTTGCGATGACTAGGTATATAAACATGCCTAAATAATGGACCATAAGTTACCGAGTATCGTTTAGCCGAGGGTGAACGCGCGTTTGGGTAAATTCGGCGGATGGAGGAGCACAGGTAGGAAAAGTTAAGCGAGGGTATCAAACTGAAGACGTTAGTTTAACGTGTTCAGTGAACGGGGAGAAGTCCATGGGTCCACGGGGGTGGATCCGGGGCCAATTTGGATGGCACGCATGTCAGTCTCGCGTATCAAAGGGGCAGAAACGTGCACCGCAGTCATTACGTCGAAAAGGAGGACGCGGAGATTTGGTCTTTCCAGCGGATTCCTCCGTGAAGTAGGCAGGATACGCTTTGTAGAGCAGCCCCCCTGGTGCACACGCGAGCGGAAGAACGTCCCTTTGTGTGTACGTGTGCGGTACACCCTTTATCCTGAAGGATCGCTCGGTCTCCTTCGTCTACGGGGACCATTATCCGGCAGTTTCTCACAGTAGAAGCTTCTTCGAGTGTCCAAGAAACTTTGTGAAAGACCAGTTCGCTTCCGTTCTTCCTCTTTCGTGGCTGCGGAGGACACCAGGAAATTATTTCACTCGACTGTGTACGCTCGCCCTCGTGCTATGCGCAGCTCTCCTTGCCCTCTTGCCGTCTTGAAACGGGCTGATGGTATCGTAGCGTTTATAAGCATGATATACGATCCATTGGATCATTCGATGAGACGTTCTTAAAAATCTCTTGAACCGGATAGTCGACGAATTACTTGCGGGATCCAATTGCGCTGCAACTTTGATTGCAAACAACTCTGAACCCAGATACTCGAAGCAAGGAAGTATCGAGATCCAATGATTCAAAATAGAAAGTTAAAGTTAAAAGATTCTGAAATCCGAGGGATCAATTCTACGTTGCTGTGTCTGATCCACACGATTAGGAATCTCCAATAGGTCTTCGGGCTTTTAAAGTTAAAGAGATCCTTCATTGGTCTTTGACTATTTCAAAAGTTGAAAGTGTGTAGAGTACCTATTTGCAGGCGATTATTCGTGAATATTAAAGACAGCTTTGATAACGCCGAGCAAATACGCTTAGGTCAATGTGTCAGGACGGAGATAAACTCTGGCCATTTCAGCGCTAATACACCCGAGGGGATCATCGTAGTCAAGGCTTCGCTGTTTCGTGACTCGAAGTAACTTCGGGCTCGGTGTTTGGCCTACCATTTTGCCGTTGCCGTAGAAGGATTCGCGAACGCGCTTCGAATATATTTAAAGTCCGCTCTTCGGGGCCAGATGGGAATCCATCCTCACCGGCGGCGGCTACTTATGTTTTCGCGACGTGCCTGGCTACATTGTTTGCAAAGAGTCAGGCACCGGTACGCGGAACACGGCACGGCTACGAACAGCACCGCTTAGACCGGCTCTCTGTCTATTTGCATAGGTGTAGCCTCTCCTTCGAATGCACGTACACGTGCAACGCCGCCGTTGGAAGCACGTTTCGAAGTGTGTTTGAACAAAACTCCTGGCCAGCGTCCCCTTTCTATCCTGCGCGAACGTTTGCTCGGCCGTGATCCGTGAAGGATCTATGCTCTCGATCGAACTTCCATGGAAATCCTTGGAATCGCACGGTTCTTAACACTTTCCGCTATGCTGCCAGCGTTTCAACACTCGATGCAACCTGACCGAGGGTTGTAATATCGGTTCCAGGTCTGAAAATAATTCTCAAGGACCATTGTACCCACATATTACTGTTCTCACTGTTGAGGCTTTCGAGAAATTATCTCTCCTTTCTACAGGAATTACCTCCCCGACGTTTCGCCAACACTGAGTCTTCTAAATAATTACCGACCCAGCGCTAGATAATTCCGATGGAAATGTAGCCGGCAGATCGGCGGGTAAAACGATCGTTTAATGGAGATCTCTGGGTAATCGTGTCTTTGCATCACAGGTTCGAGCGGATCCGTGCGAGCCGTCGGGTTCTCGATGAGCGATCATTCATACGAAAGAAAAGGGGTGAGAGCGTAGGAAAAGAAACGAATTGAAAAAGAAGAAAGCTCCCGGAAGGAAAAACGAAATCTCCGGTAATCGCGAAGTGTTTTATATTCATCCTCGATGGTTTTCTTTTCGGGCAATTGTGCCGGGCCGGATCGGTTTTCGCTCTCAATCGAAAAAATATGTTCGAAAGCTGATGGGGGAGCAACCCCTCTCTTCCATGACGGAGAAAAGAAGCGGCGGTTAATCAAATATGTACTTGAACCGCGGCTGGGGCTTCTTTCTTCTGTTACATCCCTTAGATGAACAGTTGCGCGACCGGTACTCTTTAATTAAGCCGAAAGGTATCGTTTATCGCAGTCTCATCCGTGTTCTTCCGCGATGATGAATCTTAGGTTTAGATTGTTGATCGCGAGGTACTTTTCGGATGATTGTGTCTGTGTATCAATAATTGCTCGCAATTGTTTTCGTTTTATCGCGAGGATTATAAGAGCCTTTCTAAATCCTCGATAAAGCCAATTATTCTGCGTTCAATGGTGAGAAAAATGGTGTGGAAAATCGAGTCACGTTCACGCCAGCGACGGCGTAGACGGACAATAATTTTGCTGAACGCACGCACTTATTGACTCGCACGCATTGTCAACAATGTGTAACGATAGGAAGTATACACGGTGACTTGTTCAATGGCAAAAGTACATACAGCGAGGGTAGGTCCGTGTCAATTGATGCTGTTGACGGTCGACACTGGCGTCGATCAAACGTGTAATTCCTGTGAATACACCACGGCCGAAACAACATCGATGAAGCACTATAGTACTCCAATTAGGTCTGATACGACTCCTCTCATATTCGGAAATTTCGTATTTTTCCACATCGGAATAGAAACCTTAAAAAATATTGGAACATTTACGATAACCTGTGTTTAAATTGGGCCCATTGCCAAATTGCAGTATTTTACTAAACAATAGGGAACACGTGTTCCGCAGCTGTGTGGTCCTTTTTCGGATTTGCCTGTCGCTCTGGTCCCTTTTTTATAACTATAATTACTGCGACGGCACTAGAATGGTCAGGTATACGGAACTGTGAAGTTATCCTTAAAACGATGGTAATAAAGTAATAACACTGAACATATACAGTCAGGTATGCGGATACTTAAGCTACCTCTTAGGCGACGGCAATTAAGTTCAAGACGGAACAATCGGCAAGACTTTCAAAAGATATTGACAAATTTAGCCTAAAAAGCAGAGGTACACCGAAACAAAAATTTGTTGGACAGGCAAGCAGTTGAAGGGGGTGAAATTGGGGGGTGCGCCGAGGCGTAAGAAATGAGCGTCGTCTCGGTTTTCCACGAGTATCGTGGCGCGGAAAGGAGTGTGACAAGGCTCCCAAGAGGGTTTGCGGGGCGGGAGGTCGGCGAAGAGTAGGAAGGTGAAAAGAAGAGAGGGTTAGAGGTGGAACCGGTGCCCTCCCCGTTGGCCCCTGTTGGCGTTCAGCAACCGTTTACGAGGCATAAACGCCGAAACAAAAGGCGGCTGGGCGCGAAACAATTAAAAACGTTACGCCCGATCGCTCTCCACCGTTCTCCCTTTCCCCTCTTCCCTCTTTTTTTGTCCTTCCACCCCCCGGCAACCCCTTTTCCGCCCCCGTCCGCTAGCTTCGACGATCTCGCGACCTCTCTGTCCCTCGGCCCCCGTCTCACTCGCTCTCCTTTTCGCGCTCTTTAGCACACCCTATGCCCATCGAATCCATCCGGGGAGTATATACATCCCCCGCCGGTCGTTTTGCACCCCTTTCGACCCGGCGCAACACGAAAACACACGGACGGATAAACCAGCGCCCACACATTCCAAACCCTCCCCCCGGAAACAAAAGGGAATCGCGACGATTTAATGACTGATCGGGCTGTTGCTCGCTGTTGCTGTCGCCGCCGCACCCTCGAGGACCTATGCCACCTCTCTCGCGACCACCGTCTCCTTCCTTCGGTCTTTCTTCTCCTCTTCGTCCCCCTTTTATCGTCTTCGCTCCGCCTCTCTCTCTCCTTCTTTCTCGCTCCATTGTTCGATTCTTTGTCATTTTTGGTCTTCCCCGACCTCCCTTGGCGTTTCGTCAACCCCTTAGTGATCACGGTGATCATCATCCCTATACCTCTGTTGTTAAGAATGCGGCTTGTTCCATCCGGTAAGAGTTCCATTCGGACTTTAACGTTAAGCAACTAGAAAATAATTATATTAATGGACGATGATCAATAGAAAGATAGATATACATATATATTTCAATCGTGTAAATGGATACTCCGTAAATCGAGATTCGGACTGTGCATTCTCTTCGTGTTTCGACAAACGTTTTCGATTCAGGAAGGTTGGATTTCATCGAGGATCTTCCCTTCAGGGATAGAGTTTCAACTTTGTCTTTCTCCTCCATTCCTAGTGATTTTATGCTTTAAGTTTTTTTTGTTCGCAATCCGAACTCTCCTCGCTTCATCGAGTCTAGCGGTTTTCCAGCTGTTCTTTATGTTCCGACCAGTTCTGTCTCCATTTTTTCCGTATTACTTCTCAGTGTCTTCCTCCTGTTTCGTAGTTGTTTCAGGCTTCCTTCCCTCGAGATTCGAGTTCCTTTTCCCCCCGACCACAACAAATTCCTGCCTAACTGTACCACGCGTTTTCACTCTTCTCTTTTTCTCGAGATTTTCGACCTCCCAACAATTTCTAGCAAATCGCCCGTTCGCTTCACCCTTTCCAGCACATCGACCCTTATTTCCCTCCGCCATTTTCCAGCCCTCCGGGCCCCGTTGTTCCCTCGGTCTCCTTTCGGTTTTGTCTTCGGTCGCTTTCCTCACGCTCTCAATACTTGCTTTTCTTCGTCCCTTATCGCCGTCGATTCCCTGCGTTATTTTCCTCCCTTCTCTCCTCTCTTTTTTATCGCGGCTGATCCGGCGGCCGCTGCTATTTTCCGGGTGTATCGATACGTAATAATGAGAGTCCTTTTTTTCTCTCACTCTCTCCTCTCTCTCTCTCTCTTTGCCTCTCCTCCTCTTGGAACGGCTGGCGCGTTCCTCTCGGCACCCGCGTGCACATCGGAGCGCACCGATTGCGGAAAGCATTGCCGGTAACTGCGAATATTTCGCTGAGCTACGTCTCTCTCTTTTTCTCACTCTTTCGTTCTCTCGAGGTGGCGCGCTTTTTCACGGCGTCGTCGTCGTCGCATCAGATTAATTAATCTCACGGCGATCGGGCCTGGAATGTTTTTCGCGAGGCCGACCGATCGAGGGCGAGAAAGAAAATGAGAGAAAGGGCGCACGGCGTTGCGAGGGGCTTGTATTTTACTGTGAGCCCGAGGCCCGGTGTAATGCCAGCCCGCTTCTGCAAACGGAGAACAAGCCGAGAATTAAACGGGACCAGATGGCGGTGAGACCATCATGCTTCTGTTAGTTTTTGCCGAATCCTCCATTGTGGCTGTTGGAGCTATACGCGACTAGAACTTGCGAATGCGCTGCCAGCTCCGCGCGTTCACAGCACGCGCAATTGTCTGAAACTCTTTACATGCAATCCTTAAACGCATACATTTTTTAACACTCTGAAATATTTAAATCTAGAAAAATTATCCAACCCTTAATCCCCGTCGTAAACAGTTTGAACATGACACAAAAGATACAATTCAACGCGAAGGCAACAAATTAATTTGTACACCTAATATAAAATCTTCTTTGACTCTACTCCTTAAAATTTGCTATTCAGTAATTGACCGGGAACGCTTTCCGTACTGCCTCTTTAAAAGGAACATTGATCGCGAAGAAAACAGTCTTTCCCAGCGTACTTGATCGTGGTATTCAATTGTGGAAGAGTTAAAGTCCGTTCTCTATTTAGTCGACCATCCCATGGATTAAGTGTCTTCCGAGGATGAATGGCGATCTACAACGATTTCGCTATTATTTCGCGGCGCGAGTTGCCGTGGCGAGAGGAGAGAAAGGAAATCCCTCTCTCTCTCTCTAATCTCCTCCCTTTCCCTCTATCTCCGCCAGTTTGCTCGAAGTCGCAAACAGCCGGTTATTTTACGATCTTCCGAACAATAGGAAATGATAATTCATAGTGGGTGCTTTCTACGACCCTTGCGTTAGCCTGGGGTCGAAAACCAACGAGAACCAGCGGCGGGGTTGCGTCGGGCAAACTCGACGCTGCTGGTGAGAACTGTAACGCCTCGAACGGTTATTTATTGCGAGATTTTCGCTGTCCGACTCGTGCAACCCCTTTCAGTTTTTTTCACGCAACGGAATAGACAATAACGCTGTGTCATCCGCCTTCTTTTTCCAGCCCGGTTTTTCACGGTGTCGCTCCGAGAGATTGTGGGGAAAATCGCAACCCCATTCGATGAATTATTTAACGAAGGAAAAAGATTGTTGCGTTATATTGTAAAATCAAACAATCTCAGCTCTCTGAATGTTTTATAAGTAGCATTTTATGAATTTATGAGAGTGGTCAGCGAACACGTTAAAATCCTACGATTTTAGGAGGATCTAGGGAATAAAGGAATTGGTAAGAAAGATGTTGTATCGAGGTTGGAAGAGAGGAGGGGCGTCGGCGGAGCCTAAGCCTAATTTATAGGGATGTTTCGTGTCCTCCACAGTTGCCCTGCAGCCTGTGTCCTATTACTCCTATTCTCTATTATGCAGCGCCGCCGTAGGCCGGAAGCTCCCGATATCTATATGCCATTCTAAATTATTCGGCATTGTCCTCGCATGATTCCATTGTCCGCGTCTGTCTCCACCGTACGGTGATACGCGGCGCGGCGGCGGGTTAGGGCGTAGACCTACAACAACACGGCCGTGTGCACACGCTCCAGCCCCGTGTGTATCTGCTTCGAGTGCGTCTTGTCATCGGTCAAGAGTGGCTGCGGACTTGTACAGCCACCGACGTCTAATTAATCCCCTGTCCTTATCCTTAAAATAACGCGTGCACAAGCTGCACACGCAGATATCTACATACTCGCCGCTGGAGGTTTCCCTGTCGCGACGGATCAACGTGTTTCTGCCAGTTAAATCTACCCTTAAACCTTTCGTTACCACGGACCACTCGTTACCACTATTTCGTGCTGCTATGAGCGAGATAAACGACCACTGTATTTATTATTATTATTATCCATCCATATCCAAAACCGAGGTAACGACAGACACAGACTGTATTGTATAATCACAGTCTTTCCAAGCAATTTTTCCACCAGGCTCCTGCACCGCACAATGTTAGACGTATTTAAATTACAAACAGTTATTTCGTCGAAGGGTTAATCCCTTACAGTTACATCCGCCATTGCCACTGCAACCCCTTTCACTCGGCGAGGATTGTTGTCCGCCATTTTAGTATACTTTTTACATACACAATATCTAGTAAGGTATTCCCATTCACGTCGGAAACTTTTAATAAATCCTCTAACGTTACGGAGAGAGAGGGGTTTGGCGCCTGGTTCTCCGACGTCGAAACGTGTTTTATTAACTCATCTTTCTGTTCCTCTATCTCTCTCCCTCTGTCATGTCAAAGTACACACCGGGACACGTTACACCGTAGAGAAGTTAGATCTCGTTTGGGCCGTGCGTGCCAGAGGAAACGGAGAAGGGAGAGATTACAATAAATCGCACGCACCCTTCTCGAAATACAAGATCCAGTTCCAATATGGGACACAAGCGAAAAAAAGGAACACGTATACAGCACTCGATCGCGATACTGTGTCCCCTTTTCTCGTTTTTCTTTCTTTCCGTGTATCGTCGTTTCTGGGCGTAGCCTATCACCGATGGTCTCCGTTTTCACACCTTTCCCCCACCCCATTGATTAGCTAACTCCGATCCCTCGGACACAAAAACCGACCCGGATTATCCGTTCCGGTTGGCGCGCCGTTCGCGAAATAAAATCGAGGCGAAAGCGACCCTTGTGAAATCTTCTCTACGAGAGCAGTTTGTTCATCGCCCTTCGAATCGCTTCGAGTCATTTCATGTTTGCACTGGCGTTAATTCCGCTTGTAAAATATTATAAATTATTGAATTATAAATTACATCCAACCTGAGTGCTGGTCCAAAACACCTGCCCCTTATAGCACACGATATAAAAATGGATTGGCAGTTGAAATAGCCGGAGGAAGTGTTCCGCAGAAATGCTCGCCACTCGATTTCCACCGAACGAGAAGAAACCAGGCCACGGCATCCGTCTTACCGTTTAAGGGTTGAGTCGCTGCAGACGAAAAAAGGAGCAGCACGGCAATTAACCCAAACACCCCGAGACACTTGTTATAGTTGCTCAGGGATGAACGAGCCCCCGCTTAGAGTGGGTGCTCGAAGCAACCTTGTTATCGGAAGCGTGCGCGTCAAGACTGAACCTACGAGCAGCGGGGGGATGAAGAAAGACTGGAAGCCAGACTGGAAGCTACATTTTCTCGAACTCTCTCATTCTTTCTCTCTCCCCTTCTTCCTCGCTTTTTCTCTACCGCTAATAAACGGCCGGTTAAACTTTTTAACGAGCGGTCAGCCGGAGCAGAGTTTCTTGAGCGGCCGTCCCCTCCCCGAACGCACCCCCGCGAGGGATTCTTTCACGCAATGGCCGACGGCTGAATGACCCCGCCACGTGCATACGCCTCCGCACGTTATAACGGCACTCTCGAAATCCTGGTATTACTTTCAAGAGAGAAAGACCGTGGCTGTGTGTAGGTACGTGTGGCCTCTCTCGCAATTATTTCTAACAACCTCGAGAGAACCACCGAGGTACACTGGCGTTTTGCCTCTTCTCCAGCCGATCGAGTCGGTCGAACTCGACCCTCTTCAATTCTTGGGGGTGAAAACGACTCTGACCGATTCGCAGATCTTTCGACGGAAGTTACTGTGCAATTCGGGGTGATTCCGGACCTACGAAGGGCTGGAAATGTAGAATCAACGTTGCAATGGTTCGTCCGTGTTCTTGGTTTTTGATTTGTTCGTGAACCGGGGATTTTTATGCGATATTGAAAGTCCTCGGAATTATAATATTTTCGGAAAGACGCCGGAGAGTCGAATGCGGTCAGACGACGGAGCTCTTGAAGTTTCTTCGGTCGTCGTTACCAGGCCGCTCGAAACTTGTATTTCTGCGGGGACGATTGGGTTCAAGCGAAACGGAAAACCGAGAGCCGACTCGTTTATTTCTTGCGCGGCACTCGTTATGGGCCTCGTTACCGGGGATATTCGAGAAATATTGGAACTCGGAAACTATTATTGGTCGCGTTTCTTACGAGTTCTCGCTCGATCCTTTCTCTATCCCTTGACCGGGCCAAATTTGCTAGAAGGAAGAAGAAAATAAATGTTCAAGGAGGACCGCGCTATGATATAAATTCCCTGAAAATTGCAGACGACGAAACCGTTCTCCGATGTTGGCTTTGTGAAATGTAAACGGTCCATGATTGCGCAATCGTCCCGGTGTGGACATTCAGTTTATGTTGAACATCCATTTCTGCCATATGGTTAGTCCGGTGTTGCCGGCCAGAAATTACACTGCCATAATCAGTTTCAGGAATATCGCAATGCAAACACATTAAATACACGAAGCTGTATAACGTTAATAAGACGACGAGGTTTGTTTCATCTCGGCATTTTATCCATTCTGCAAACTATCGGAGCTCGACCATTACCTCCTTGTCGTATCACTTTCTTCACAGTCACAGTAATTAAAACGTCTTTATCACCACACATGCCGTAGAAGAGAAAAGAAAATTTGTATTTTTTCTACGACTACGTTTGTTTTAATGCTTAAATATTGATTACAAACGAATCAAATTTTATTTCAATTGTCAGACTTTCTTTAAAATCTTCATCAGGAGTGTTACTCGTCGAAATACGGCGAGGGGTAAAGACTAGAACGTGATCTATGAAAATATTTTAAAAACCCTGACGGCTTGTACTTCTCAATCGGATCGAGGAGAAGACGAAATTATCGAAACCACCCGTCCGCGAACGGGCTCTCGTATCGTTCGGGAGACCTCACCCTCTTCAAGGACGCCGTAAACACGCACTTCGTTATACCAAGATCTTGCCGGAGGGTGTACACACTGGGAGAATCAGCCACGTCGCTGTTTGCACGCAGCTCACCCCTATTTGCGGATGCGCGTCGAGCTCGAGGGTGGTTTCGGGGTGAGTCCGGGGGTGAGGGTCACCCGGGAACAATGATATTTTAATAACTGTCTCATAATCCGTCCAGCTGCGGACAGCAGAGGCTAGGCATAGCTCGCCGTAGTCCCCTTCTCGCCTCGTTGGAAGGCGCGACTGGAATTTTCTGCGCGTTACATTAACATCGCCGGCCGATATTGCATTCCACGGGCTCCCTCCACCCCCGGAAGTCCCTGCCGATTCTCGTTAATATTGTTGCCGCGTAAATTAAGCATGAGAGGATCACGGAAGCGAACGGGGAACATCGGGTGATGAGGGATTTGCCGTAGCTTGGGGTCGAGGGCTCCTTAATCTCTTAATAGCGGCCGGATAATTGACGCATTTGCAACAGAGGTTTAACGGTTCGTTAACTGCAGGTATACTTGTCTAGAAAGTGGTCTAAGTCATGTTCCTTTTTTTGTAATGTAATATGAGATTTATTTCAACATAATTATAATACAGAATACAACACATACAGTACAGAATATAAAAATTACAAAACGGAATAGGATACTGAAGATACATAAATATTAAAGTCGTGTACTTCTTGTTTCGAGATATTCAAAAGAAGAGGATGTCAGTACTAAATGAATGACAATATCGTAAAGATTACATTGAATTAATTTGGTTTAAGTTAACGTGATGTGAAATAACTGATAAATTCGATTTTTTTAAATTTTCACTTAGACCACTTTCACGATTACGGGCACACTTGTTAACCATTTCGCAGACAGAGGATTAATAATTAATTTAGTATTACGATGAACTCTGAAAGTGTCCGCCATTATTTGTAAAATTCATTTGCCGCGTTCCGTATTTGTTTGACGCGGTAGGAGGACGGGGTTGACGCGGTCAGCTGGAAATGCCGTAGAGAATTCGCAGCCGAATAATTGCGGTGTTCGCGACGAAATCGAACGAAAAAGAGAGAGAGAGTATAAAGTAATACTCTACCCCGGGGGCCCGTGGCCGACCGGTAAACACCGCGGGGAGCCCCCGGCAATAAAAGATGCACAACGTTTTTTCAAGGGTGTCAAGGATCCGTAAGAGTCAATTCGGCGTGCGTCGTAGAACAATACAAAGTGTTTGCTCGCCGGAGAATTTCATCGGTATTGTGCGTGTATTAATGCGTGCTTTTTCGTTTTTCTTTTCGTTCTTTCTCGTCCATTCGCAAGCGAACGATACGCCCCCTGTTTTTGTTCCAGGCACAAAGAGGTCGAGAATCTCTGAGAGCACTACGGGAACAATGCTCTCCACGAGCGACACCGGTAACGAAGACGACCGTGACTCCGACTCCGGCGGGGAACTTCTTGCTGACCGTCCATTGGGTGAGGCTTCGTCTTCGTTCAAGTCGAGTTTCACTTCTCGCCTTGTCAGGCCGAGTTCGAATCGTCGTGGAGAGTTTAACCCTTTAGACGCGATTCCTAAAGAACGTATCATAAGAACGCAACATGAAGAAGTCTATCCTTATCTGTCTTCTCTATCAAATGTTGTCGAATTGATCCTCGCAAGGCAAATTATTTCAACGATTTCGTGCAAGCCACGATCGAATTTCCACTCACCAAATTTCATTTACATATTTTCGTACCTACTTCTTCTTATTGGATACGAAAAGCTAATCGTACGAATTGGTTGCTAGAAAGTTGGAATTTTGGATGGAACGTTTGTAGTTCTGGGTTGGACTCTATCTTTGACAAATCTGTAACTGGATGGTTAGTTACTGAAACTAGTGTATTTGTAAGCCTCTATACGAGCTCTACTTTCCTCAGTGGGTTTACAATCGAACTTGTAACACAGAGGAACGCAGGACAACGAATTTTAAACGAATTAAGAAATGATAATTCGGAACAAAAATTCTGTACGTTAATGATGTTTACGATGATGTACACGATGTTGTAATGATGTATGCGCATGAACCGCCTCTGTTGCAACTTTTGTCCAGCTGCTTTGTGCTACTGTGTCAGTAACAGTTTTTGTTTGCCTAACAGGAGTACCAACGTCGATGGGGATGTCGGAGAACGAGACGGTAATGAAGCGGTCTAGTAGTCTGAACGATTCCGAGGAAGGAAGTCCGGAACCAGGTTCGCAGAGCCCCACACACACACCGCCATTAACGCCAGCCCTGACGCCACAGAGGGAGGACACGCCGGCGCCTGAGAATCTCAGCCTCCGTAAAACCGGAAGTCCTCAGCAAACGCAGCAGACCCTCCAACCGGTGGATCTGGTGCAACCTAGACCCAGCCCACCGTTACCTTCGTTGGCGGTGAGTTCTCACTCCATTTCCCCATTGGGTCTTCTTCAATTCTTGGGCCCTAGGCAACCTTATAACTAGACTGCAGATTTTTATGGAATTTTCAATTTTTGTAGGCAAATTATAAGAAAGAAAAAAAATCATGTCGTTTGGTACAATTATAGAAAAGTTATTCCGTTTTAAAAAGTGTACGAACACTTTGTACACCCACTGTAAATAGTAGTCCCTTAAAGGGATAGGTAGGTGACTACAATGATGTGTCATAGTGCTGATTTCTGTGTGACTGAGGGTAGTGGCCGGTCGAGGTTCACTGTCGAGAACTATTTATTAGAGTAAATAGTCGTTCATCCAACAATTTTAATGAGCTTGCGAACAGTCAGTTTAAGGTGAAAGGTTGGGAACAAAAGAAGATACGAGTAGTTGCTCCTGTTTCAGGCTGCAGCGACAGCGGTGCATTTCCCCCCGTACGCACCTCTGTACGGTCCAGCGGCCAGTTCGTTATACTGTTCCCCAGCCCTGTACCAGCATCAGCACCACCATCACATGCCAGAACCGCGGGAGATCCAAATGCAAATGCAGATGCAGAATATTCAGCAGACCTGTGGGCTGCAGCTGCAACAGCAGCAGCAACAACAACAGCAACAGCAACAACGGTCCCCGGTGGACGTTCTCCTGCGAGTCTTTCCGGGAAGACGGCGCGCGGACGTCGAGGCTCTGCTGCACCGGTGCAAAGGTAGGACCTGCAATCCGATCCACGCTTTCATTCGCGGGCCAGAATTTGATCTACATCGTTGGCCAGTTCCCTTTCGAAGTCTCGCGGCTTATTCGGCTACCGATTCGTTCTCGGATTTCGGCTTTGACCCATGTGCTCCTAGCTTCGAACCCTTTCGGGGATGAGGATCGTATTCGGTTAGAAACAAAACAATTACAGGAACCCTAAATTCGATCCTATTTAGAATAGAACGGTAGAGTTTAGTAGTTTGAAGGACTGAATGAAATTGAATTGGAGCACCACCGTTGTTTATGAGTTGCTTGGTGGTTTCAATCCCCAATAGAAGGAAGATCGAGGAAGTGTAGATTCTCTAAACTTGATCGTGTTCGGATAGATGTTTTTGGTGATTTGGTTGTAGAGTTTATTGATACAAAATCGCAGGATCAATCTGATACAATTAAAGGCTGTCACGCATAGTGTTCCTGATTTCTCAACATTTTTCATTTCTCGAGAATTCTCTAGAATTTTGAATAAAATAAAAAAATATTGGAAAACTATGATATTTGGATCGAACGTGGACTGAAAAATCTGAAATTCCTTTGTTAGAGTCCGGAATTAATTTTCTTTTTGATGGAATTGTAATGTGCAATTTGAGTTCACTGTAATTTCTCAAGAAATGAGAAATAACCAATTCTAAAGTTTTTCGACAAATTCTCGCGAAGGAGCACTAGTCGCACACAATTGAAGATTGAGCTTGTGTGATGGTCTTCAGACGATTTTATTTGACGATAAGTATGCAATCAGAGGTGTAGAAGTATCGATAGTCGTTTTACCTTACAACCACCCCGTACCCAACATTCAAGTAGTATACATGGGGCAATTCTCGACACAAGTTCTTCACACAAGAACCTCGCTGGCATCGGAAAGAAAGCAAAAGCTGTCTCTGTCGCAGGGGACGTAGTCTCCGCCATGGAGGTGCTGGTCTGCGAGGACAGTCTGCAGCCGAAATCTGCGTTCTCGCCTTTGGCAGGGGCGCTTGCATCAGCCGCGGCTGCATCGGCGTCGGTGTCGGCCGCTTATGCGACTCGAGCAGCGTACTGCACCACACCGATCCCCTCGACCAGACACAGGTTCCTCGCGGCGCCGTACGCCGGCACCGGTTACCTGCCCACGGTGATCAAGCCGCCCAATCAGAGTCTGCACGCGAACGGGACCGGCGACGCCTATCGGGAGACCAGTCCCGACGACGCCAGCGACAAGACCAGCTACTCCGAGTGACCTGACGACGCGCAGCCCGTCACCTGGTCATACCTACAATAGCCCTGGCACGACCGGAGGAGGGACTTCGCTAGGCGAAATGGCGTTGCCGAGGGACCCGCACCCTTCTACTGACCTGACCCGACTTCACGGTCAGCAGGAGGCTCCTTGAGGTCCTTGGGACCTCTGGGTAGGGTACGTACGGGACACTGGATGTGAACTTTTCAGAGTCGTTCTCGCAAGATGATGTGCACCGTGCATCTGGAGGTTTGTTTCGGGTTCGATTGCGAGGATTGTGAGTGTGCTGGATGAGTAATTGGAATTAGTTTGACCACTCCGTGGACAGTGCTTCTGACAAAGTAGTTCCGATGAATGTGGATTCGTTCCTTTGGCTGTTGTTTCACTTTTACGTCCTTCACAATTATGTTGTACAGTCCAAATGCTGTCTTACAGGCGTATTCTCGGCGGACAACGTTTGAACCCTAGACTTGTTTTTCTGATTTATGGCTGCGAGACTTCAATAGAGAGTCGAACATAGAGAAGGACAGAATGAAACACGGATCGGGTGGCCGAAGCGTTTCTTTCTGTCCGCGTCTCTTTTCCATACGCTGTCCTTTTTTGCGACCGAAACTTCCTTCGTCGATTACACCAGTAAATTACGATTGAAAGTATATCGTGTTTGGTCTTGTTTTACTCGGAAAAATGGCAGAAATACGCTTCGAAAAGTCCCATAGATCCTGAACAGTATTTGGATCTTTACTCTATTCCTAGTCTCATATTCATCCGAATTACCTATTGTAATTGCTACCTACGCGGTTGGGCGAAGTGGTTCCATTTACGCGAATCGGTCGATACGAAGAATAGCTGCGAACGATTTCCATGGACTCGTTTACAGAAAGTGTGATCAAAGTCTCTTCGCTGTGTTGGGAAACGGAAACCTCATTAGATTTTATGAAATCTTTAACTGTAAACGCTTCGAATCCGTAGTCCAGTGCTGGGCGTACGACGTCTCGAACAATTCCGATTGGAAGTTGAACTCTAACGAGTGTACCAAGTGGATGCTGAGGATTGATGATGGAGAGTTGAGTGTATACGTGATTATATAACGGGATACTTGGAGGTAACGAAATAGCGAGACGGTGAAGTCAACGAAGGACGTGTTAAAATAGAAAGAAGATCCTTTTACGAACTGAATCACTGCGTCATCGTATCGTTGCCTCTAAGTATACCCAGTCTGCTTACAATGGTCGTTTAGTTCAGCAAACGGTTGAGAAAGTGGAACGGTGCCAAGACTTGGAGAAGTTTTCGAGTAATTCCTACTCTGTAACTCGTGTATATGAATTTAATCCTTCAGAGAGTAGGACGCCGAAGGGAGATTAGAGTAATAAAGCGATTGGATCTCACGATGCCGTGACGTCGGTGACCGAATTCGCGGAGGTAAACGCTGATCTTTCTCTGAGAGAAGAACGTACTATAAGACTAAAGGAATTCTCCTCGAGTTATTAACGATCGGTTGGTAATCGGTAATCGGTCGGAAATCGTCGGCGAGACTCACGAATCGTGGCCAGTAACGTACTTGCAAGTACACTTCGTACTAACTCGATCTTCCGAATGAAACCGCCGAGACGCGTGTGTACAGGACGTTGCCGGAAGTGGCGCCATCTTGGAGTCCGATAGAGGATACAGTAAAATTAGTAGACTGCGGGTTTTATGGATTTATGATAAAAACGAAAACGTTATTGTCCTATAACATTTTTTTCTATTACTAAAACTAAGCGAGATCTTCAAGGTAGTCAAGTTAGCTGGGACACCGTGTATATGTTGTTTCATAAATATTTAGAAACGAATCTTTCGTTGAGATCTTCTACCGGATTGCAAACGAAGGTTTCAATTTTTGGAGACGTTCTGTACAGACGTGGAGCAGCGTCGTTTCGGAAGGGCAAAGATGGCGGCCTCGTTGTAACGATATACCTTTATACATGTGTAGATAAACCGAGCGGTAATTAAGAAGTATGTGTGTAGGTACCAGAACGCAGGGTGTGGCAAAATGCATGGCGCCTCCTGCGAGGACGCTTTCCTCGATTATTCGATTGCGTTTAAATAATTATCTGCCATATTTGCTAGAGAAAAAATGAATTAATAAACACGCTCTGTGTTCAGAAAACTTCGACATTCTTATTTAATCGTCGAATCCGTCCTCGAAGCGTGCTCCACTAATTACGGCGCACCCTGCACATCAGAATAAAACGGATAAAACGTGCGGATCTGTAAATACGCGTGAATCGCTTTAACTAATCTAACACCATTGTATTAATCGAGAACGCTGTTGCGGAGGATCACGCGGCTTCCGATTGGAGCGAGGCTTTGTAACGCGGGATCGTTGACAGCAGCGTGTGCGCATTACGATGATTACACATAAGTGTTTGCCTGTAAGTATAACGGCACCGAGATGTTTTAGGACGCGTCGTTCTTTGTAGTTACCATATGTTATCCGAAGGAATGTATAGACGGAATATAAGAACAATAAATAAGCTATTGATACTCCACCTTTCGGCGAGTCACTGGCACACTCTGATGGGCCTCCGCCTCCGCAGATCCAAATAGTGTACGATCATCCACTTTCCCATGTCACTTGGCATCGGTGACCGATTTCAAGTCACATTTTCCCATGGATACTCCTGCGAGCCTAACTATCGAGAAGAGACACTTGTCCGACCCTTTCTCCCATTCGTCGTAGTCATCCTAGTCAACAGATGCAACGAGGGATGCGTACTCGTTGAAATCGGCGGACGAAAATGATCGAGGAGAATATTCTCGTACAATGTCCGAGCTCCGAGGATAATTCATGGTGACAGGCAAGGGAGAAGAACACCATGATGGACAAGGACATCTTCCAGCTGAACGAGAATCTCGGGACAGGAGGAGAAAAAGGTATCGGATGTCGGATACTGTTCGCAGGTGCAGAAAACTGCAGGGGTACGGGATCAAGCTCCCAGAAAATCTTTGAAATCGGATCGGTTTCGTGCTCGATCTAGCCCACCGGGGATCCCCAAGCGGTCGATTTCCCGCGAATGGATTCCCGGCGACGCGGCTAATCGATTCTGCCACTCGATTACCGATCCGAACTTGAATTATCGGGAAATCGTCGGTCGTTGCAAACCCGTCTTTTTCTCTCCCGCTCGAAACCCAACTGTTCGATTCGATCCGAAGTCGATATGTAATCCGTGTTTAATTGCGCATTTTATTGTAAACGATCTAGATTGATTCATGTCCTATAAATCTAACGTGAACCACTTGACAGATCAATCGAACTAAATTTTTAATGCCAGAATTATCAAGGTTTAATATCGTTCGTACTACATTTTCTTATACGTGCATTCCCGATCGATAGAGAATTTCTAGAGAAAAATCGCTAGTTTCGCGATACTTCTAGAATCGAACAATAACGTGGAAAGTGGAGCTCGAGGAGACTCGGAATTCACTTTCCCCGATCCGATATTCCCAATAATTTTTTCTAGTTATTTCTCCTACCGTCTGAAAACGTTTTCAACAGCAGAACGCGATATCACGTTTTTCTCCGGTCGACCTAACAGAAAAATTGCACACGGCTGGAAATTAATCGTACCTCGTGGCCTAGTGTTCGACAACGAAAACTATATCAAACGTCTATCTGAAATAGTTTCGACATAATTAAATTGCGAATGAACATCTGATCATGAAATTCAAGTACTAAATAATAAAATCTTGTATCGATCGATTGGACTAACAGGCACGGAGAGAAAACAATCGATTTTCCACGGAGGTGAGTTTATCGAGAGGTTCAATTTTCATCTCACCGTGCTATTGATCTCACTTATGATTTCGATTGATTTAACTTCTTATAAATCAACTACAGAATTAGAAACCGAGGAAATCCCTTAAAAATGAAAAAAAACTGCAAGAATGATTTTTGAAAGGGGTGGGTCAATCCAACTGGTGCGTTGGAAATAACAAATAAATAAACCGATATCTTAAAACATTAAGATATCAATTAGGGGGTGCGGAACTGAAAATGAACAGAACCCCTTGATTATCGAATCAGCCGGCTCCTTTTTCGCGAGCAGCCGAAAACGAAATAAAAAAGGAAGAGAAAAAGTACAGAAATGATTTTCCAAAGGGGTGGGTACGACGAGGGGTTCGACTTGGCCAAATGAAATCACTTTTCCCGGCACACACGATACTCGAATAATTACGGGCGCGGCGTGCACCGGCAGGCTGCCTGTGGTACACGTATCGATGAAATACCGATAATCGATTGGCCTCTACAAGGCGTATATCCGATAGGTCGATGCCTGAACACGCGCCCGGCGTTATATACCCCGGCAATTTGTACCCCCGCCGATGGTGCACGCCGGTGCATTATAATGCCACGGCCCGTTTATTATTTACGAGCGGTGGCTGGCTGGCTCCAGGGGTGGCAATATATCGACACCCCGCGGAGTTTCCTCCTTTGGCTACTGGTTACCATTCATAATGGAGCATAATAGCTCCCCTCCGTTCTTCATCGCCCCGATCAGGCTACCGGGGGTTAGGGGGGCGAGGTTTAATCCGCAGTCAGAGTGCAACAACCCCCCTGTTATACCAAACCAGGCTCGATCTATCCTGTTTCCACCCTCCCTCCTTCTCTGTCTTTCTTGCTCGCTTTCTCTCTCTTTACTCTTTCTCTTTGGATCTCCTCGACGAAATGGAATTTTAAGCCTCGTCATCGGGTCTCGTGGAAAGGGCTCGCCTTTCCCGGAGACTTGGAAACCGATCCTGTTGAAACGGGGGAGAATGAATCGGCTTGAACCGCGGGGGTGAAAGGGTCATGGGAGACTGTAGATCGGGGCCGCTTCGATTTCTGCTGTTACAGTGAGTAATTAGTAATCGTTATTAAACGTGCTTTAACGTCTACCCAGTAGTTAATCATTATGTTAAAGTCACCTCGAGTTCGAATGGTTAATAACGAAGAACAAGTGTATCGTTCACTATATTCCAAAATCGCATCGAATTCGAGAGCCAATCGCGACATACTCGATGCTCGACCAGCTTCGAATCACCCGGTATAAGATGAACGGGAAACATCGATATTTGTCGAATACTTGAAAATCTCGATCCGCGGGAAAGCTACCCGAAACGCGGTGCGTCGCGTTCGTGCGTGTAGCCGCGGTTGTATGTGTGCTCGCGCGCGTGTGTACGGCTTTTAAAATTTTTTCGACTTCCATCAATATTTGCTCTGGCGTTCTCTCCTCTCCGGCCGGGTACGTCGAGCTTCACCCTCTACCTGTATCGACCGTGTACACGTGTGCACCCACGTATTTGCTCGTGCCGCGGCTGGCACAAGTGCGCGTGGAAGCCGATCCATAAAGTGATAGAGAGAGAGGAGAGGAGAGCTCCTTTAAACCCTGTCGTAGATCGGGGAAGAGTGTATAGTGTTGCCGAACGTCGGCAAACAGGACGGTCAGGGTTTGTTTCTTTGCGCGACGAGGACCGATACGGCTTCGTCGCACGAATACATCAATACAGCGTTAATATGTTATAGATTTCGACATTTCGAACAACTTTTTCCAATATAGGGGGGTCGCTTTTAGTTTTCGAGATATTCGCAAAAAACTATTGCTAATACTGTATTGAATTTTCGGTATTCTTGTACAGCGCGTGGTCTGTTTACTTTTGTTTTGTAAACACGTTGTGGGGATGCGAGAGAAACAGGGTCTCACTCTATATAAGGTTAAAGCAATAGTTTTTTGCGAATATCTCGAAAACTAAAAGCGACCTCCCTATATTGGAAAAGGAAAAAGTTGTTCCGATTGGATGCATTGATACGGATATTACAGAAATCATTCATGTTTTAGAAGTATAAAACATTTTTTATGAATTTAATACTGATGGGAAGATAAGAAAATTTGTATTTTACATAAAGTGTGTAGTAAGGGAGGTGTGAGGATGTAACAGATTATGAATTTCAGCGAATATGTACGCGACGATACGCTGGTACCATCCGGACACTCGTAGCGTTTCCCTTTTCCTGCTTTTTTCCACCCTTTTCCCGTTCCTGCGCCGACCGTAAAGGCATTCGATTTTCCACCATCCCTTCCGGCGAACCACCCCCATCGAAGGTGTATATGAACCGGCTTTTTTCACCACTCGACATTTCTGTGTTCATTAAAATGTTCGTATAGGAATTTCGAAAGTGGATTTTGGAACTGTACTGTAGGATTCGAGATGAGTTTCGCGTGGAAATTCCACTTGTCTTCGGAAATTACGCTGGATACGGTATTTCGGGTTTTCGGACCGTCGAGGACGGACCTTTTCGATAATTACACAGTCCACGGTGCTCGCGAATATTCGCAGCTTTGTTCGTTGGTTTTTTAAACGCATTTTTCGAGGTGTCTTGAATTCTCTAACACATGGATAAAAAAGAAGAATGCGAATGTCGATTAAAAAATCAAATATTCCCTTTTCTCTTTACACCTTAATCGTGACACGATTTTTATCGCCAATATAAATGAAGAAGCAATTTACTTCAGAAAAGCAAGGGTGGAGAGTTAGGGGTTGTTCTTGAGATAAAGCTGCAAACGTGGCGCGCTGTAAAGTAGAATTCGCCTGTCTGTGGCCGAGCGACGCACAGAGAGTAAGGGAGAGAAAGAGCGAAAAAGAGGAGGGGGCGAAAGAAGAGACTGATAGATAGTAAATGAAATTTTCCTCGGGTCGTCGCGTCGAAACGAAAAGCGTCGCCGGATCCCCGGAATTCTCGCGAGGATCACGCGCGGGTGTCGGCGCCTTTGTGAACCGTTTCGCCTCTATTTCCACCGGTATATCGAGGTATTTCATTGGGCAATACTTTATTATCTTCCTCGGGATATGAAGCGGGAATGGGTGCGTCGGCGAGGAGCCTCGCTATGGATCCGAAGGGGGTAGAGGGTGTTTTCAGGAGATAGGGGGGTCGGAGAAGGGCAGGAGAGAGGGATGGAGAGAAACAGAGTAATAGAACCCAAGGCACGATCACGGAGGCCACGGGCACACAAAGTCCGCGTGGGGTGTCACGAAACAATTCCCAACTGAATAATATTAGTATCTAACAATGGAGCTGCTAAATTGAAATACAGAGAGAGAGCCAATCCTCGCATTCTCTGTATTCCTCTGTCTCCTATTCCTCCCTCCGGTTCGCTCTCCCTCCTCCTCGCTCTTTGAGTATCATAGTTGGTCCGTGAACGTGTGCATGAATTTATCGTCGAGGGCGTGACTATACCCATCTCCTAAATCGCAGCTTAATTTCTTTGTAATTAGATCGAGGATCTCTTACGAATTGCATAACTCAGAATCAGGACGAAATTCATTTAAACGTCTCTGTGTGAAATACTTTATGGTAAAGTACGATACTTTTGTATCGTAGGTACTTATAACAACAGGCAAGAGGTACAGTGATTCAAATAAAGTGAAGGAAAATACACTGTGAAACGTCATTATCAAACGAGAGGAAAGAGTAGACTAAATAAGCGAATGAAGCGAATAAATGAACCAACGGTACGAGAAATTAATGATTAAGCCTAACTCGATTCCGCCGAGTATCTGAATACTTCTGGAGAATGATGTACGCGGGATTATACGTATACCATCGTTGGTTTCTCAGCTACCGGACGCACCGTAGCCATTTTCGTCTGTGTGTTGGTACGAATTGCGTCCGACTCTGCACGGTTACAGAGAATGGGGAACTCGAGGAGGGCGGGGAATAGCATGCAAATGAAATATTAATTAAATCTATTAAAATTTCCTCCACTTCTACCAACCCCTTCACACCCCGTCCACCCTGTTACCGTTCCGCGTTCTTTTCCGTCTTCTTACTTTTTAACGGGTTTCTCCCCTGTTTCTGGTCCAGACTACTTTCTTCTGAGGATTGGTTTTCCGCTTCTTTTCTCTCGCGTGTGTATAATAGTGAACACGATTTATTGGAAATTCTACCAAATGATTGGTACTCGCCCCCAACAATTTTCGACGGACCATGTAGAAACTACACATTCGGCCAAAAACATCCCCTGCGAGCGATTTAGAAAAATATATACGACTCACGTAACTTTGATTATTTCCATTTGAAAAAAATATATAACTTGTCTACTCTTCAAACACCCGTAAATACCTGTACAAAATTCTACCGCAAAAAGTTCAACAGCTCTTCCGGAAAGAAATTCCTGTAGCTTGGTGAAAAAAGCAAGACTACCCTTAATTTCGAGCCGGAGTAATTTGATTCTTCGCACAATCGAATTCTCCCGTTTTAACCTTTTCACCCCTTCGGAGCGGTTCCCCGTTTTTCTCGGCTATTACTTCGCCACCCCCTTGTTCCCCTCGGTTCGCACGTATTTCACTGTTCCGGCCGCAGTTCGGTACGGCAAGGCCGCGCCGCCATCAAATTCATTCTATCGCTCGGGCATATTCCATTAATTACTTTCACTTTGCGTCAATGGCATTTCCATTTCAATGATCCACCCCCACCAGTCCCTCTTCCCCTTCCGACCTCGCCGTCCTTTTGCTACGGCGCCGTTTCCACCGCGAACATCGGCAGCCGCGCCGCCTACCCCGCGATCATCCCCTACCAATGGAATTCGCCGGTTCCTGTTCCCATTCAAATACGTTTCGTATTGTAAGTGAAATACAACGGGCCTATCCTGCTACCCGTCGCTGAACTTTCGTTTATAACTTTTGAATGTGCACGGGCTTTTGCGTCGACGATCCGCCCTGCAACTATATGTAGACCAACCCTTTTGTTAAGCTAATAAACACTTTTAAAAAACTAACCCTTTTGTTCCTGCTGGAGTTGCTGCGATTGGAAAACTAATTTTGCAAAAAATGTCTCAAGAAATTCTGACCTGATAATAACTGGTCTGTGAATCTTAATGGGAAATAAAAATTGCTCGCGTCGACTGTAAAAAACGCATTTTAATCGTCTTTTTAATTAGCCCAGGGTCTACGAAACTCTCCTAAGTTGATACTCCTCGATTTAACTACGCATGTCTCGACTGTTATAGTGTCCTGAAACAAAACTAGATTTGAAATTTTATAATCGTTTATTCCCCATTTCTCTCGAATTCACGATATTCCAAGTATCATAAGTTTTCCAATATTTTTTTATTTGATTGAAAATTCTAGAGAGATATGGTCTTATTTCTCATTTAATTTCTCATTTCATTCATCAGAAATACTGTAATTTCCCGAGAAATGAGGAAGAACCAATTATTGAATTTCTCGAGAAGGAACACTAGTTCTGTTTGGCTACCAGAGAACGACCAATGAAGAGCCGCTAGTTCCCGTTGCATCGTACAAGTTTACAAGGCGGATTTATCTCGCGGCATAGAGTAGCAGAGTTGCTGTATGTATACAGTGAACAACTTTTTAACGACTCCGTGGCTTAAGCTCTCTTACGGGATCCGACAAAGGGCCCCACGCAAATGGTCATTTTACCACGGCTGCGATGGTCAAGCCGGCTAGTTAGAACGTGTTCTTGCGTAATGTTTGACTCGTGACACGGCTTTTACGCAGGTACACACGCGGGTCGTGTGGGTTCTTCTTGGTTGGGCCATGGCTCTACCTGCCACGGTTTCAATCGTGTCCCCCCTGTTTGCCCATCCATTATGGCTACAATAACAAGGACCGTCCGGGCCCGTCAGCTTCTTTTACCCAGCGTCTCTTTCATCTGTTGCCTGGCTCGTAACAGTCCACTGCGATCGTTCTACACCGTGTTGACCCTATTCTCCTTTGAATGCCGTTCGTCGAACCTCCTCTTACCGAACGTCCTCCTTCCTCTCGAAGATATCTCGCGGACGAGCTGTATCTATAAAGTGGACAGGACGCGACCGCTGCGTGACAGGAGCACCTGTAACGATCCTCCTCTCGGTCGTCGCGACGCCACACTCGTCGATTTTTCTAGAAACCGAGACAAAAATCGTGAAATCCTGCCGTCTTTACCGTCTTCAAGCGGTTGTAGCTCATTGCAACGTCGACCGATTTTGACGAAATTTTCAGAATATGTTCAATGGATACAGATCTACAAAACGTACATTTTAAATTTTCAATATAGGCCCACATAAATAAGTTGAGAATTCAACTGTTAGTATTTCTTCAACAATTCCGATGAATTGCAATTTTTGAGAAAACTTTTTTTCACATACCGTAGTAAACTTCGGTCTTACTTCCCAAAAAAGTTCAAATTGTATAGTACTTCACATTCGCGGGAAATTGAATCATAGATCGCTGTAAATTGGATCGGGGTCAGTCGTCAGCATCTACCAAAAATTGATTAGTCTTCTGGTACAAATACCGCATCTGATGCGAATACAAAGACACGCATGTTCCAACTTACGCTCCCGTCAGCGTGAACCGGGGACAAAAGGACTGTTTTGCAAAACATCAAAGGGTACCAGCGAAAAGAGTTGTCCCCGGGAGCGTGCCGGTGAAACCGTTCGAGATTTCGGCCGGTCGTGAAATCGCATTCGAACTGGAAGATTTAAAACACGGTGTTCGAGGGTGTTTGAATCGGAACTGTTACGACGAATTGAAAAAGAAGAAGAGCCACCGGTGGTCCCGTACGCAGAGACCGTGAGGTTCGCGCCGATACCGAAGCTCCCCACAAAAGCTCCGGAGGGGCGCAGTTAATTCTAAAGCGATTAGGCGCACGCGACGGGGCCAAAGGTGTCGACCTGCAATTGACAACGAGTCGAGGGGTCACGCCGTGACGGCGAGATCGCGAGAAGGGGAGACGAAAAATGAAATTAGTCGCACGTTCGAAAGTAATCCCGGATTAATATACATGGGACGTCCATGAGTATGCGAGATTGATCGCTGTACACTGACTAGCCTATGGTGTCTATTAAACGCCGACGGGGGTTCCTTTTGTTCGGCGCTGATTGGGTTGAGGATCGATACTTTCGAAGATGATTAATCGGAATTAAATTCGAAGAAACCAAGATAATCCTGCGTCTGGTGAAGAGATTACACTGTCCAACACCAAAAATGTTCCCATATAACTGTTGGCTGGATCTTATAGTTTTTTGCGCTGATTCCGAAACTGTCCTCAATTTTTTTTCCTACGCGCACAGTTTTTGAGCAACATGACTTTGAAAAGAAAAACATATTTTTGAACTTTAAACAAATATTAAATGTAGTATGGTTTATTATTCGTGGTTTCCATTGACAATAAAATTTAAAGTTCCCTGTCTTAGACTGTGTTTTTTAATTAGAAAAGAACTCCTCTCCGATCGTATCCTTCAACTTGTCTACATTGAAATGTGGTCTCCTCGGTGGTGTCTCCGTTAATATTCGAAATTTCTGAACGAATCGAACGTCGAAGGGGGACGAATTAGGTTGCGAAAAAGTCACCCCCTGAATACTAGGTCGAAGGAGGTGCCGTCGGCGTTGTGAAACAGATCGTCCCGGAAATTATTCAAGCCGCGGCTGAGCCGAGACTCGATTATAGAAGACAATTTTAATATCGTCGAATAATAGAGAGGGTCGTCGATGAGAAACTGGCGGAGGGACGGATAGGAGGGAGGAACGCTGCTCTGAAAAACGGTCGCGAGAGCGTTAAGGTCACCGTTGATGCTTCCTCCTTTGGAGAAAGATGGCGGTGTGTTGCGGGACGATCGTGATCCTCGCGATCTGGCTACGTGGCGGGCATGTGAAACGGTATTCAATATCTTTGCCCCTGGGAAGAAAGGTGGTTCGGCAGAAGGAGTAGAGGTATGCTCATTGTCACCGCGAAACTATTCCGAGAGCGGATTCGAGATCACGTGGCCCCGTAAAAAGGACAATGGATCACCGAGCACTACGTGTCTCGGCGTCGACATGATATTAGAGCGGAGTTACATTGCCCCCGAACGTCTTCGCTATTCGTCTTCTTCCCTTTCTTTCTTCAATATATTCTGTACCGAATTTTGCGCGATGGCGGGAGAAAACGACCATACGTAATCCATACGTGATATTACATATCTATAGACTGCGGATTTTACGCATTTATGACAAAAATTTTTTTTTTGTAAACACGTTGTGGGGATGAGAGAGAAAACAGGGTCTCACTATACTATTAGAGCCTCGGGTCAGGTTGAGAACCCGAAAATCTAACGTTCGGGTCTCCGATAATATAAATTTTCGGATAAAAGGCGTATCACGAATTTTACTTAGGGTAAATCTTAGGTACGGTATAATAGGGATGAAAAGAAGGGGTTATCGTCATCGAATCGTGATTGGACGGAACAGTGACTGCCCGTAGCGAGAGCGCGTCGATCGCTGCCATTTGGTACAATTTTTTTCACGAAGTTAATGTTAATCAGTGGCGGACGTGACGTGGATGAAGGGTGCTCGACGGGGATTTCATGTCGGTCGCTGCCAGGCTTGTACAGCTGTACGCCATAAACGTGCTGCCATAAGTACTTTGGCAATATACATATCGCGGCCGGGTCTCATCCATTACAACAGGCTAGCGTGGCCACGAGTGGCCGGGCCCGCCGCAACCAGAGAAATATGTATATTTTCCAGCGTTCATTTCGGAACCGGCGCCTCATATCGGCTTCAATTTTCCGCCCGCTTTTCCATCCACCGCACCGACGCCGATTCTTTTTCGAAACACGCGAAAAATGACGTTTTATTGCGGTAATAAAAGCAACCGCGCACCCGTCATTCGAGTGGACCGCCGCGCCGCGCCGCCGCCAGGATTTTCGATGCTCCATGACGATCTCCACACAAGCCCGCCATGATTACTGTTGCCCGTTGTCGCGGTGTTTTTCAAACATTTCGACATTCCGTATCATTTGGTGACCACTCGACCAGCGACGATACTTTTCGACGGATAACTCCGCTCGCCGATTTTTCACCGTTCGCGTATCACACTGAACCTCTTCAGATTAATTATTTACGTTTCATATTATTCTCATTAATATCGTGTTACTAGTGTTACGTACGCGAACGCGACCGTTGGTGGCTTTTGGCCCTTCTGGAGGTATGCGTTTAAACAGATGGGCTATTCGGAGAAACAGGGAACCTATTAAGATTAGAGCACTTGAAGACGATGCAGCTTGTTAATTTTTATTTTTCATCAAAAAAATATTTATCGAAATTTTCCTACCAGAACCCAAAACTCTAAAGACCCTAAGCAATCGTCAATTTACGCCAGCTGCCCAAACCTCGGCTCGTAACACTAGCAATTCCATTTACGTGACGGTATGTTTCTAACATTGTTAATATCCACGCAGCTCGTTAAGCATATCTTTCGGTGAACTGGTAACGGAGGCACATTGAAGACGCATTACCATAACCGCGATTAGAGGTGTGGGTAAAAAAATGGAGTAGATCGGAGGGAGGAAAAAAGCAGAAAGAAAATGGAGCTGGAGCATGTGTGAAGGGGGCGAGTGTGTGTGAGTGCCCCGTGGCGGGCACCCCGCCGACATGCCTCGTCGTTTTCGACGAGGCCATCGAAAACAATCGGGACAATGGGTCCTCGAGCGTTCTTATTTATTATACTTACATGGCACTGGTACACTACATAACGCGAATGAATGGGAGAGGCCGCGGTTGGACGGGACGTGGAAGCGCGTGTGCATTTTACTTGGGCCCCGCTACACCCCATTTCTGCGTAAAAGAACGCGCTCGCGCGATTTCACTCTGTCTCTCTTTCTTCTCTTTTTTGTGAACCGCGCGGCGAGAGGGGACCATCTGAAAGAGCGAAGGTTAAAGAGAGTTGTTTTGTGGAACGGTCAATTGATAGCGCGATGGTAATAGCCCCGTCCGCCTTTTAATGGTACGGTTCCTTGTTCCTCGACGCGCCGCGGGGATGCTAATCGCCCGTTATTCAGCCGCGATTAACGTCTCAATGGCGACTTTTGTCGGTTCGCTACCGAGGTATCGCATCGACAACACTGTCCAATAAATCTCAACTTTTTTGTTTTTTGCGCTGATTCCGAATCTGCCCTTAATTTTTCTCCTACACGCACAGGTTTTGAGAAACATGACATTGAAAAGAAAACATATTTTTCAACTTTAAACGAATATTGTAATTTATAATAACATCACAATATTCGTCGATGGAATCGCAATTGATTCAATTCGACTCTTCGAGTCTTAAATTAACCCGTACGTTAAACAGTGATAATAATCAACACGTTGGTCTCCGTTATCCTGGCTCCGAATTTATTCGTGAACATTCTACAGTATATCGGTTTACCTGCGCGTTCCTCGATCCCTCGAGGTTTCTCAATTTCCCTCTTCCTTTTTCCCTTTCATTCGGTGGCTTTCTATATCCGCGAAAGTCTCTCTTAAATACTGTTCTATAGCGGGGGAAGGGCAATAAAAAGAAAAGGCTCAGCAGGATCCCCGAGAAGCCAGCCACGGAGCTGGATACTCGGTCACAGTAAAATACGCCGTGTACGTGCCCACCGACCGTGCACGAGTACGTACTCTTGCGGCCTTTCCCCGCGGTCGGTTGAGACGGCAGTTTTCAAGCGTTTCCGTGGGCTTCCAGTCCATCAAGCAAGCCCGAACCCCGCGATACTATACCTACGATCTACCATTCTGTTTTCCTTTATTCCTGGACACATCGATAGCTGATAGATAGACGCGGCACGCTCGAGCAACTCGCCAGCACCGATCCATTTTCCCTGCGTCTTGGAAACGCAGCTTCTTCGCGATGTTTTGTTTTCTCGATAGCCGAGTCGAGCCGTAGTTCCTGTGAACCATTTTCCGCACGGGTTAGAGTACTCTGGTCTCGATCTCCTACACAAGCGATCCTCGATCTTCACGCGATATCAGAGATTTTATACTCAGAAAATCTGACTTTGGAAACATGTTTGTTTCCTGTCAACCTCGACAATATATTTCAAGGGTAACGCGATCGAAGCTGGGTCCCATTTGGTTAGTATTTACCATAATTGTATGAAGGTCGAATAAAAACTAAATAAATGCGGTTTTTCATAAACATTTCAGTCAGTGTTAGTTCCCGGTAGGTTTAGTGTTGCTACGTTATAGAGTGGCAAAGATGAAGTATCAATTAGGAAACTTTTCTACCTCACAGTATTTCAGAAAAAGCGGCTTTAAAGTTTAAATATCTCGAGATGGCCAACAACTTCGCCCTATGGAGAGGTTCAATCGACTACTGCTCGATGGTCCGAGTTCGAATACCGGGTTAGAGCACGAAATTTTTTTTCTTTTCGTCACTTCCATCCAATTTGTAAATGATCCGAGGAATTTAAATTATCCAATTTATTCAGACGATTAGATAGAAATTTGTAATTTTATCGTCTGGATCCGGGTGGCACCGCGAACCGAAGCGAATAGAGGAGTTAATCTCGAGTTTACTTATTCCCTCGTGAAAACCAATGGCTCTCTATGGAAACGGCCGCGTGTATACGCGGGGTTCTAATGCCTCTTATGCGGGTCTCATTGTGCAACGACGATCTCTTGTTGCCTGTAGAACGTAGAATCGTTGCGGAACAAAGATCGTCTATTGGCTTGTATCGTTGGGCGAACGATGGATGAGCGGATAGCTGGAAGAAATATTTAATGTACCGCGAGAATGCTCACTAATCCATTGTCTCTTTGTGATTCTGTGTTAGAATCCTTACTCTCGAGCCGCAACTTCGTTACGCCATATTTACCGCGAGCGCGCACGCTGTCGACCGAGGAAATGGGTATCGACAACCATATTGTCCGCAGCATTACCAACTTTTTCAAAAATCTCTCGTGAAACGATGCTTTAACACTTCAAGTACAATTAAAACACTAACGTAAATTCGGAATTTATTATGCTGACTATTTAAGAACGGACAATACTCGATGAGATTTTTATTTAATCCTTCGAAGCAATTTCAATTCCGAAATCAAGATAGCCTTCAACCTAGAAGATTTCTATTCTACGTACTCTTTTTTACCCTATGCACCTTAAATTGAACTTTTATCAATTTATAGAATACAGAAGAATCCTATAATTTCAAAACAGTTTCAAGTAATGATACGATAAAGGGTTAAAAATTTCGAACATTTTACATCGGGTGTCGTTCGAACACACTGTAGAAGGAAACGATTTCGTCGGGCGATTTCCATAATTTCGCAGCGTCGACGCAGATCGCATGCATTATCGGTGACGACGGGAGCATTAGGCACCGCGGGCAGAACTACGTTCGTTATGGAATCCGCCGTGAATTCTAGCGGACAGGAATTAGAATGAAATTATAAAGCGGTGGGTGGCAAAAGAAGACAGTAGGGCGGTAGGATGAGCGGGGAGATGGAGAGAGGTCGTGGGCGTAACTCGCGATAATTTGCATGGAAATTTTTATCGGCACGGCCAAAGAGGCAATATCCGGCAGACGCATTTAAGATCTGAGTCCGGATAATAATAGCCACAGAAATGGCATCGTAATGCCTGAATGGGTGACACGGGTACCTAAGGTTCTCTTATACAGGGTGATTCAGAACGTAGGAGAAAAAACTTTGGATTACCCAGGACATCCCGGAAACCGCGAAAACCTGTGTCGAGAAAATACACTTCCGAGCGAAATACTGTTCCGAGTACTCGCTCAACTTTCGATGAACTCGTTCTCGAGAAATCGACACGAAGATTAATATCTTTTCTCTACATTCAATGACAACGTACCCTTTCCATAAAATTCACCCTCTTAAAATCTGTTCGCTTGAAAAACCATTGTGAGTAATTTCGAGTAAAATAATCTTCATTCTGAATCACCCTGTATACGCGTTATATTTTCACGTAGCTATCGCGTCGGTAGTGCATCAGAGGGATGGGGTTGGTGCACGCCGGAAACGAACCCACCCATATCGTGCTCCGGCCACGCTGAAGGAGAAAAAAAATGACAACGCCACCCCCTTGCTGCGCGTCGTTCAATTATATATAGTCTTTTCTTTCGCCCTTGCTCGCTTGTTCTTTATCGTCGTCTTATGTTAATATTACTATTCCTCGCAGAACGCCGTTCGCGATATCCATTCCCTCCTTTTTTAAGAGTCTTTAACGTCTCGGTTGCGGTTAAGAGCTCGTTTCTCGAGCTGTGTTTCGTTGTCGGGGGTTGCGGAGATACTGCATGCTCTGGATGTGATGGATCCTCTATTACTCGATCGGAAGGAATTACAATTTTTTTCAATTTCTGTACTTAATGGGGAGACATTTTAGAGTTCTACTACGTGCATTCCATTAGGAACGACAGAGAAGCTCTGATCATAGTGGTTGTGAAAAAATGGTAATGCAAGGGGTTTGTCGTTTGCAATTAAATTCTCTAGAACTTTAAAAAAAATGTCTCCCTATTAATCACAGAAATCTCAATATAAAATTCAATATAAACAATAAGAAGTTCTGATCATAGTGGTTGTGGGAGAAATGGTAACGCGAAGAGGTTGAAGAATGATTTTTACGGGTTGTGGCCATGTGAAAGTTTGTTCTGAGAATTTTTTCGCAGCCGTATTCGCCGAAAGGTGGAGTTCGGGTTCGGAACAAAGGGCGTGTGGGCGGGTAACCATGACTTTTCAATTAACCGGACAATACTCGTTAGCCGAGATTATTATGGTAATACCGTGTACGCTCTCCACATCGTCACTCTGTATTCATCGAATCGCGCAGGGAAACCAAACGTCCGCCAGTCAGTTAAGCTGAGTATTGTTTCGAACAAACACGCGGCGGCCGCAACGAAACGGCGAGGGGGCTCGAGGGGGTTGGACGGGGGTGGACGCCCCCCCTAATCCTTGCGGCCTATCGAAAATCCATGATCGAAATATATCTACTCTGTCAAACGCATGCGTACCTAGATCGGGCTACCCTTTCGTCCGACAAGGATTTTTACGGCTTTCAATCCTGTCAGAATGAAGGACGTGTCGCCTCTGGATTTGCCATCGAAATCTTTGTTATGTACTTTGCCATAAATCAGGATGCGCTTCAACCCCGACGCTCGGTTATCATCCGATCAAATCACGGAATATCAATGTTCGCCGTTATTCCCTCCGCGTCTCTCTACGCGTCTTCCCGAATAATTCCTGAAAATATTGATCTCTGCTCGCGGCCGGAGAAAATGCTTGTTACGCGAAGACAGAATGTCGATTCCGAGATTGTCAGAAGCCGACGTTGAGTTTTTTTCTCATATCTGTTTAGTATAACATTAATTCTTGATATGAACAGACTATTTACGTAATATATTTTAATGTCTCTTTCCAACGATATCCAGCTATTATCGTCTTCATCCCCTCAGCTCTTCGTCTTTCTCACTGTTTTTGATCTTCAGTGAAACTTATTTATTACAGAAATTATATTGATTTAAGAAAGCTGCTGCAAAATTCATTTTAAGATAAAAAATAGACGGACCCAAGTAGTCCCTCTTTATGGTAGGGCCTCTAGTGAGGATTACTGCCAAAAAACATGCAATTATTCATGCAACTATTATGGAGAACAGTTTCTTACGTCGAAGAATGAAACTTGAAGATCCGCAATCTGCCGATAACTGTCGAATCCAGTGCCCGCCCTAAAAATCTGCAGATGAGAGCCAAGAACCAAAAAGAAAGGCGAAGTCGAAAGTATATCAGGAAGGATAGGGGTGAGGGCGCATAATGTTGCGTCTCCTCGTTTCACGGTTGAGATTTCAGCATGGTTTTCATCCCCCGTGTGCGGGTCACGTGCCGTTAGGTAGTGACAAAGATGGGAGAACTATCGTCGGCGGTCGGTAACGTGGGATTACCGTGGCCAATAATTTCTCGGGGTCGAATTTGTTTGATATACTATATCTATTGTGCGTGATCCATAGAAAGAGGCTTCCCACTACGTATTGTGGCCAGGAACGTCGGGGGGTTCGGAACGGAGACGGCGATATCGCGAGGAGAAGGGACGCTGGAGGGAGACCGAGAAACAACGCAAAAGGGTGGTTTCGCCCGGACTCACAAGTGGCAGCTTTTAATCTCTTCCTGGGATAACTCGACTCGAGCCTGAATTGTGCCTCGTTACCAGCGGTTTAATTGCTTGTTAATGGATAATCGAAGTGTTTCACGACTCGCCTTACGGGAGCCATTGACCATCGCTATCGGAAACGCTCCGGCTTGCCAGCGTTTTGCAACTTTTTCAACGCGATTGCGGAGATCGCTTTCAGCGGGCACGAATTATATTCAGTTTCTCTAAAACATCACACATGTTATTTTCTTTTATTTCATTGAAACCTGCCGCGTGCTTTCAGTCTTACGGTCGATCTCCGTAACTGTTACGAAGACATTGACAAGTCATGTTGAAAAAGATTACGTACGTAAGAAATCGAAAAAATGGTGGAAAGATGTGAATAAAATGTCGTAGCCAGACAAAAATAATCCGGTTGACAGGTGGAGGTGGTTTTCGAAAAAAGCAGAGCGTGTAGTTTCGACCAGGATAAGAAGATTATACCGGCCGTCGATGAAACCCATTAGCCGCACTGTCGTTTAGGAATAGAAAAAGAGAAATACGAGGTAACCAGTATCCTTGTCGATCACCGATGTCCGTCTCTCTCCCGGTCTCTCTCGTTCTGTCGTATCTCCTTCCTTCTCGCAACAAGAGCGGTCCTCGATCATCCCCTATCTCTCGTCAATGCGTGCCCGGGGACTTCCGCGATTTCTGAATAGAAATCTCCATGGTGGCTGACAATGCAATACGTGGACAATTGCATAGTCTAATGGATCCCTGCCCTCACATCATCGTAACTTATACGTACGTGTCGTTCGGTGAAAACGATATCGACAAACGTCCATTCCGCGTGTCTTCCCGCCGTTCGCAAAACACGAGATCGACATTCTCTCTATGGCGGACGTGTCTTTCCGCTGTCATCGTACTCTACCACGTCTCTCCCGTTCTTCTTCCTTGTGCCGTCGCTTCGTCCCGCCGAAAAAACGAAAAATACCTGCCCTCTCTCTCTCTTTCCCTTCCCCGAGCTAGCTGGTCGGTTGAAAACGATCCTGTCGCGTCTGAGTGGCCGCCTGTTCCCAAGTGAAAATTATCCCTAGCTGGTTTAGGCCGTCGCGGTATCGTCGCGTGCATCAATCAATACGATGCGTTCGCGCCGAGCGAATAAATTAATTAGGTCGTACCGTTCTCTCGCGTCTGCGGAACGAGACAAGATCATCTCGATACCGATTCGATTAACCCCTTACCTTATAATAACCAGTTCTTTTCTTTTTCTTTTTGAGTGTGACTAAAACCGGACGGGCCCGTAAACACCTGCACCCAGGACCAGGGACGGCCTCCTCTATCAAGGGGCCTGGATGCAAGAAACCATTTCGGGCCCTACATTTTTTTGTTGCAAGAGTACATTATTTTTGTTCTTGATCACGTTCGGGCCCCTCAATCACGGGGCCCCTGTGCATAGCATCCGCCGCACCCCCAGATGGCCGGCCCTGCTCTGGACAGCTAATGGACAGGCTTTCTACTTTCTTTTTTACCCGAACTTGTTCTCCCACTTTCCGTATTGCGCCCAAGGAGACTATTTTCGAGTTAACGTCACTCCTGTTCTTTTCTTATTATAATAACCAGTCCTCCTGCAGACCACCGACTCCATTTAACCCTTCTGTGGACAACGTGTACACGCGGAATCATTGGAGTCCAATTTGAAATCTCTAGATTACCACATACGAATTTGAGAAAAGTCGAGATTTGTCCTGTTATAAGGAACTTGTTGAAGAAGAACCGTATCCCAATGATATCCTTCAACATACGTAACTAACTAAATGAAATGATTAATTCAAGATGATTATGATAAACAGTAGCCTCCGCTTTCGATGCTGGGTGTAAACAGACTTCTGGTGGATTGTCAATTAATGTGTGATCGGTAGGAAGAACTTCGGTTGGCAGGACCATTAATCGTCGAGGGGGTCGACCGGTTAACGAATTGCATAAGGAAGATTTAGTGGGCCCGTTGAAAGGGTATAAAGAAGAATCGGAATGAACTTGTTCAGTGGGTTCTATGTGGCGTAGGCGGTGCTCGGTTCTTCTCCGTCCTTCTCGCTCCAGCAAAAACTCCGCGAGACCCTCGACAATTTTGCGTATATACTTCGCGTACTTTGCCGTGTCTCCTCGGTTCGTGGGAGTAAGAAAGAGTAAGAAGAACAAGGAGGAAGAGATGAGAGAAAAGAGGGTGAGAGAGAGAGAGGGAGAGAAGGACGGAAACTCTCTTGGTGGCTCTCGTTTCGTGGTTGGACGCGAAGGAGGAACGCGAAGATGGTCCGGGCAGTTACGGCATTATATACCTAACAGGAAGAGAGACAAAGCGAACAAAACACTGTCGGGGCGTCGCTCCGCAAACACAGCGCCCCGGAGGGACACGGTGGGGGTGAACTAAAACTTGGAACAAAAGTCCTCACTTTTGTTCCCTCGAAAGTTTTTCGAATTATGGCCGCGGCGCAGCGAGAAAGACGGGGGAAAGGAGGACGCCAACCTAGGAGAAGAGGACCCTCTGTGATTTATATCTTCGCCAAGGTTTCGGAATTATTAAACTTTCCGGGGCACGCCGGAAGAAAAGGAGACGAAGGAGAGATGGTCACGGCGGACGAATTCTGCCCGGAGAGCTTGTACTGTAATTAAGCCGTTTTCTAATGAAGATTGATAGTTCAATTAGCACCGCGCCGTCCCGACCTGTGTCTCTTCCTTTATTTAGAGCCGACTTGGCACCGGTCGTTTGTAGCTTTATGCATTTCTCCGATCCGGACGTTCGCGACGCATTTATAATGCGCATAATAATATTTCAGTCGAATTATACGTGTTCTGAAAATAATGCTGAACCGCTTCCGGCTGAGATATTGTTACGAGTCTACCGGTATACGAAAGAGAGTCGAAAGACAGACACGATCGAAAGCGGACGTCTCAGACGTCAAAGGCGAAATAGAGAAAAGTTGTCTTCCTCCGAGAATTAATACGTTACAGTTGTTAAAAATGTGTCCATTTATTTAAAGAAAGAGAGACTTCTTTAGAATATTGTAACGGTAAACCCGTGCACTTCGATTTAAATTAGGTTTAAATTAAAATACATCTGCTAAATTAATAACATATCGACGTGAATATCGTAATTCGAAATAAAAAATAAAAAAAGAGCCAACAGCACGCGGTGTTCCCAGGCGGTCACCCATCCAAGTACTGACCACGCTCAACGCTGTTTAACTTCGATGATCGGACGAGAATCGGTTCATTTAACGTGATATGGCCGTTGGCGAATGAATAAATTCAGAACTGAATGAAATTGAGCGTTATTCAAATACTGTGATTCAAATTCTTCGTTATTCCAAAATCTATCGAGTCCCCATTCAATGATATTTTCTGTTGGGTTATGGAACAGTTAAATAAACACTATTACAATTATACCGAATATTCTTCATTCACCGGCTCGGAAAGAACGTTTTTCACAATTTTTAATCGCTTGAAGCTCGTGTGTATGTTAACAAATTTCGATGAAATTTTCAGCACGTGTGTAACATCCATTAAGAGTCCTAATAAAACAATTAACAGAAATGCTTTTTTCTATAATTATAAAAAAGTTACTCAATTTTAAAAGCTGTACGAACACTTCGTACACCCACTGTACATAGATAAGTAGATCTCCATCCAGGACGAAAGCACTTGATCAAGCCGGATCAAAGTGACCCGGTATTCGTCGATCGGGGATTAAAGACCATCGCGCGCCACGGCGAACCGCTTGAAGTAGGGTAAACCACTCGAGCGGGCCACGAAATCTCTCCGTTTACAAGATCCGAGATCTAAATTACGTCTTGACGCGAAACTGATTTTGGGAAGGTTTCCCCGAACCTCCTTAAAGCCGGGATTCCCTGGGCGGGCATTGTGCCCTCCCGATTCGCCGTATCCTTTCTCTGTCAATCAGGAGCGGTGGTACTACAATGGCCGCGGCGGCGACACATTGTGTAATTCGAAATGAATGCGTAGCTAGGCCTCCGGGTATAATTGTTTCACGACAGGTCCCCGTGTACCATGGGCCGTGGGCATTAACGTAAAAACGGACTGCGCCGGTTTCCAACCCCCGAACAATGGGGGCCACCGGTGCGCGTGGTATGGATATCTCGTTACACCGTAATCGAGGAATAATCGATCGCAAAGTTGTAGCACAAGGCAAATTGCTGGGCGTGGTGAGAACGATCCAGGAAACTCGAGAGGGCGAAAGACAAGGGCGAGCCGAACGAGGAAATCCGAGATTTTTCTTCCTTTCCTCTCGCGGCACCCTCTCTGCCCCCGTTCCCTCTCTTTCTCTTTCTGTCTCTACCCCCCGGCACTCCTAAACATCCTTTATTTTTCGTGGCCATGTAAAAAGGTTTTATTCAGACCCGTGTTCACCCTCGATCAAGCTGGACGCGCGTGCGCCCGTCTGTCTTTGCTACCATCGGGACGTAACAAAGATTCACTTCACGAACACACGGATCCTTGAATTGGGTTAATTAGGGGACCGAACATCTCTCTGTTCGCCTCGTCTTCCTTTTTCTACCCCGAACTATTCTTCCCCAAGCTGTAGCAGTTTCTCCGCGTCGAGAATGGAGGTCGATCGTATTAGGTTCTCGTCGATCAGCAACGAAAGATACGTGAGAAAGGCTGTTCTTTTCGGGAAATTAGGTCGACGGTGTGCTAAGCTTCCCTCCTATTGTGTCCTAATTGATTCCTCTATTCGATAGATATTTCCTGCGGTTTAGATTCTATTTGTCGTGAGAGAACCACGCGGAAAGCCCCATGAAGCTAGTGTTAAACAGCAAAGTGTATCGAATTAATTTTACGCGTGACTATGTTCAACAGTCCAATTTGTATTTAAAATTCGGCTCCAGTGAAAATCTGTTGGACAAACGAGCCTGCGGGTATCCGAGTATCGATCAGCTCGTTAATTCGCCGTTAAGAGGATCGAGGTTATCCTCGTGGGCCAGAAAAAATGGCCACCGCAGATGAATCCTCCCGATGGAAAGAATACTCGTAGCAAATCCTCGAAGTTTGGATAATAGGCGAACGCTTCTCGTGGGATCGAATCGAGCATGGCCGTCTATACAAACATTGGTCGGGGCAGAGAAAAATAAATGGTAACGGATAATCGGAAGTGGAAGAAGTGCCCGAAGCGTGGCTTTGCGCGATCCGTACGTGGTTATCGAGCGAGAATGGACGCGTTGTACTGGATCGGGCCGCACAATGAATCCGATCGGTGAAAGGGTTTTGCAATCGTACCCACGATTACCGGGCGTGTATCTGCGGGGGTTACAGGTAGGTACGTTTAGGCTCACGGCTCCTTTTCATAAGTGCCATTATAAGTGCCATTTGAGCATGCCTACACCCGCTTTGTCCGCGGACCTCAAACTAGTCATTGTCCTCTCGTTATTGTTTGAAAGGACGCGGGATGACAACCGGCGACGGTTAAAAACCATTCCCCGCTTCCACCCACGCCGTACACACTAATGCGCCGATTTTTAGAACGCGGTAACCGTTCGATCGTTTCGCCAATGTGTACAGGGTGTCACGAATTTATACGTCACGGCCACCACAGCGTGATTCTACACCTACGATTTGGTAGAGATTGACGTAAAACAACTCCCCGCAAAATTAACCTTGACCTTGAAAACCAAGGTAAAAACAAAATTTAAAACTAACTTAGGGCTAGCTTAGGGACTAACATTGCACTAAAGGACCCCGCAAAATATCACTTTCGAAATAATTTTCTTCTTTGGATAATATCTCGTTAACTATTAGGTTAATAGAGAAATAACTTGATAGAGATCCACAGTCTAATAATCATCACAACATTGGACCGATCATGACTATTTTTATTCATTCATCCACTAAAAGAAGAGACAGAACATGAAAATGAAGAATTTAGAAGCAGTGAAACGTAGACTCTACCGGTTTTGGAGACGTGTGTCGATGGGTGCTGCCGATAGGGTAAAATTAAAATAAGGAAGAGCGAATAATTGTCTAGAGTTTAGGACAACGAGGCGCTCGAGCCGCCATTGCTGCGGCGGCTGGTCACAAACCACAAAAGGGATCAGTGCACGCATCGAGGCTCGTTAAAAACTGACTGTGAGAGACTCGCACGACGATCGGGTACCCATCGTGGCAACGATACGCGTCGTGCAAACCCGACAAAAGGGTCGAACGGTGTACAATGGTCCCCGGATAACCATCTAGTAAACTCTTTCCGGATTAATTGATCATTTGGAGCAGAAGATCAGAAAGACGAGCGCGGCGGGTCAACAGATATGAAATAATTTACCGTGTTCGACCACCTGGGCACACACATGGAAATCGGGCAACCCCCGCTTCTTTCCTCGGTTTCTGTTCCCCGTTCTGTCTCTTTTCAGTCTCTCCATTGTCTCGTGTAATCTACACACAACCCGACCCCTGATTATTATACTAATATCGTCGCGGTGCGTTCATCGCGGCTTCATCGCTCTGTCGAGAAAGGGGTTTTTCTTGTTCCGAGTGGAATTGTTCGGAGCCGATCTCTCCGGCAAAGGAGGCGATACGGTCTCGGGGTTGGTTTTTCACCTGATTTCAAACGACCCGCGCGATCAAACGAGACCCTCTTCTTATCCGAGGATCTTCCCGCACGGTTCGGTGACTTTTCCGGCGAAGAATTGCGGACACGGGACATCGGTGCCCATAGACGCGTCGTACTCGCTCGAATGTACTGTAAAGTTCGATTCGGGTTGGGTAGAGTTGAATAATGTATATTCAAAAATACAACGTGACTCTATGCTGGCAGTACAATTGCTATGGTATGCGAAAACAACGGTATGTTTAATGTAAATCATGAATATAATGTTGTGCGAAGATAGCTATAGGAAAAATAATTGAGACATTATTCTAACAACTGTAAGATCGTGTAACGTCGATTATACAGAAGAAAACTGTCAATGCATCCTCCCTGAGGGTTAAACGGTTCTCGCGTCCGCGTTTCAACCCTTTGAACGCAACCGCTGCGCCGCCGACAAACTATCAAAACTCCAGCTCGCCTCGACCATCGTTCACCGGAACAATGCGACCTCCTCGTAAACAGTGGGAGGCAGGGTGGCGCTAGGTGCGATCTCGAGCAAATAAACGCGGGGGAGGGTAGAGGTTGGAGGCAGACGAGGACGAGGCTAGAGTGCAAGGGGGTCCACAGGGTGTAGAGGTTCCCCGTCCAGGATTCTATAATCCGTACCATCTTTATCGTCAAATTCTGTACTCGTGGACCGATGCCTCGATTGCGCAATCAAGATGGCATCGAGAAAGGCATCTCTCGCCTTCGACTCAAACTACCAACAAGTATTTCAATATCCGCTCCAATATATTCCCATCGACCCTATAAACGTGTGTGCAGTTATATTGGATTCCCTTCCACCGTTGCTTCCTATCTTCCTCTCCCCCTCTCCTCCCCTCTCTTCTAGTTCTCTCCCTCTTTCGCTCCCTCTTTCCCCTCCTGCCATCTTATTCTCTTCGTCTTTCTCTCTGCACCCCTCTCTACGATTCGTTCCCGTTCGCGTCGGTTTTGCCTCCCTTCCTTCGGGGTAGATGTACCGGCCTGAACCAATCGGCCCTCGACACACGGACGAGCACCCGGGGGAAAACCTGCCACCTCCCCCTGCGGTGTGTGGAACGCGCGTGTGTGCATATCCACCCCGAAGGAAACCGCATTTAAACGTGTTTGGTAACCCTGTAAAAGATTCTCCGTCCCCGCGTTCCTCGCCGCGAAGAATGGGGGATGCGGCCGCGATCCCGGGGGATGTGTGACCGACATGACACCGGATATAAGCGTTCCACCGGGACACTGATCGTCATCGGCAGCCTTTTAATTTTCCGCTTATTGCCGGTTCTCTTCTGGGCGACCCACAGTGGCCCAGGAACGAGATTTTACTGGCCAAAAGTCAATTTTTGAAATTCAACATTTCGAAAAACTTTTTTGAAGTGAAACTTCTTTTGGCAGGGTGTAAGCCTAATTATGATTAGACAAGCTAGTCTTAAATAAAAAAGTGAAACTTCCTGCAGTCTAGTACTGTTTAGAAGTAATGTTTGGAAATGGGAACAGGAACAACTCTCGATGCAGTATTTGCAAGACATTTAGACAAAATTGAATTACAGAAGCGATCTTCATGCAAAATCAAAATTTTCTATCATCAATTTCAAGTCACAATTTATATTTCAACCGGATTGAATCTTTTTTTCGCCGTTGCGCAACGCAGACGCTGTAAAGATCTGTTTTTTTCTTCTCGAGTTCCTCCATTCAGGAATATCGACAGGATACAAAATGTTATTAGATAGCGCACAACGGCCCGGAGGATGATATCCTTTGTAGGAAACGGAAATTTCTTTTCAGCGCAAATTGAATGGAAGATTTCCGTGCTTCGGGGCATTCAATTGCGCGCCAGATCAATGGGGGCTCTCGATGAAATATTAATTAGAAAAGAACAGAAACGCGCGGAGGTCGAAGATGCAACAGAATGTTCCACCATTTTCCCATTTACCGTAGATCGAAAACTTGTTCGTGCAAGGTACACTTAATGAAATGTTAATTCTTCCGACATTAAGTCTTATCAAATTATTTACCGGCGATTATTCGACAATTTTTTAGGAAAAGAGGCTCTTTATCAAAAAATGTTTTCGCAGGAGACGATTAATGTACCCCTCTTCACATTTCACGAATATGTACACCAAATCTTGTAAAAAAATGACAATGGTCTGAAACGTAAAACATTTCGAATCTATTTCTGAGGAGCGTATGAGGGTTAAAAATTGCATTCGACTCCCCGCCTACAGAGTGAGCCCTACACGAAGCAATTTACGTCCGCGGAACCAGATGATTTTTTGACCTGCTGAACTAAAATCACGTATAGCAAGTTGACATTATCGATAGGAGGGTGTCCATATATTTCTATCGTACACATGCCAATGGTTTCGTCCCATGAATAAATGATAAAATGATATCACGTCGGCCGGGCGTTCGACACGTGACAACAGAGCTTACACGCCCGAAAACATTTTCTTTTTGCCATTCGACACGGGAATATTTGAATATCGTCGATGGTTCCATTACGACAGATGGCCGGACTCATTATTCGGTGAAATCGAGCTCGTCGAAAATTTATGCACACTCTCGCGCGCCGCGCGCAAAATCATTTCCAAAATTCACGGGGTCGCTCTGCTCGGCTAATTTTCGGTATGCACAGGCGCGCGCACGTGTCGCGTGTGCGTGCGTTTAATATATACAGCACACCAACACGACCAAGGGATTGAACGTACGCAAACACGAGGAACGGAGACGCGTGTTGGTGAGGGAAAACGCGAAGCGCGCTCGCGCACCCTGGCGAAACATGTGCAGAGCTACACGAACAGGAAAGGTGTATTGAATCGACGAGTATCATGCAGCTGACAGCTAGAGCTAATTGAATCTTGACTCTATCTATCTGTCGACTCGAGCTGAGACTTGACTACCGCCGCGAATTGCATTTCCGTTCGACAGAATCGTTCGCGCTCGAGAATTCTATCTTCTCTCCCCTCCACTCACCCCTTAATCCTCGTCGTTTTTGTAATGTAGATGTATGCAGAGAAGCCCGAACGCCGAAACTGTTCGTGACAGTCTTGCTTCTTTTAATCGGCCCAGGCCGGAGACCGCTTATGAACGTTGAGAATCTCGGTCGCCAACTGGTCTGCCAACTTCGTTTAATTTTCTCTTCGCAAAATCAAATCATAGGAAGAAATCATATTTTATAATAAGTCTTAACTTCCTATGGCCTTATTTTCTATGTGGCTGCACCGGTGCACTCGCCAGGTACAATTGCACTTTAATCTTTAATGCAACTCAATTTTTTTGTTGCTACCGAGTGCATCGGTTTGTTCTATCGTTACTTGACGAAAGAGCAATAACTTGTCTCTGTTCTCAGAATCATTCTGTGTACGAATATTGCAAGAAAAATTGATGGCACACTCGTAACGAAAATGGCACGATTATCTTCGTTTCTCCAAATTATTTGACGATCAGAGGATAGTTGACTCGCTCTTCCCGAGTCACATGCCACTCCGCGTCCTTCCTGTGCATAAATACGATGGATAAAATAATATTCCGCTTCACCTGGGAAACATATATTTCTCGTGGCGAGGGTGACACATAATTCATCCCGCTGTCAGAAAATGAAAACACCAGAAATATATTTTTTAGTTGGAACCCGTTCGCTGGAGCTGCCTGTACATCCCCGGCTCTCATATATTTTATTTCATACAAATTTCCGAACTGGAACTTTTACCCAAACTTTATTTCCACCATTCATATTCACATTGTTTACCGCCATTGCGCGCGGCCCGAGCCCCGTCCCCCGAATCGGCATCAGCAAAACGAGAAAAACAGAAAAATGAAGGATAGTTGCGTGTATATATTTACACACACATACGTGAGCTAACACGTACACGTATAATACACAGCGTCAACCGAGCCCGGTGAATTGAATTCGTTAATTCTCCGAGCGGTTTCGATTACCGTCGAGAAGCTGCGCCCTTTTTATTCCGATTTTAATTTTCCTCCGTCGAATCGGCTCGAATCGGCGGGTATACGCGATTGATATAACGTTTTAACATCGTTTTAATTGATCCGGCCATTCACGTGGATTCGAAGCGATCGGGATTGTCGGGAGGGGAGGGAATCGGAGGTGGAGGGAGGGAGGTCCGTGATTGAGAATTGCGCGTTTCGAATACGCGAAAGAATACCGTGGAATTCTGTGGCGGCCGGTGTGCGTGTAGGTGATGTAGGTATCACTTATCCGAGAGCGGGGCGATACCAGCCATTTTCAATTTATTTCAAGAGCCTTTTCGTGGCGGAGAAAAGAAGGGTGACTACCACCGACTACCACCAGAGAGATAGATACCTATACAACGACCAATCGTCCTCTTCCCACCACCTTCGTCGGCGACCGCGACCAATAACTGTATCCCGAACGCTATGTTAAACGGAAATTATGCGATGATTTCGCCGCACAGGTTCGATCAATTATTAGAACGAGCAATTTTGCAATTTAGAAAATTCTCGACGTTTCGATCCAGATATGGAACGCAACTTTTCTCCTGAAAATGGTCCATATCTGTATCGAAACGTCGGGAATTTTCTAAATTGCAAAATTGATTGATTTAATAATTGAAATCATCACACAATTCCTATGAAATATCGATGATCGACAAAACGGAATATTTACTATGTTAAACCACGATGTTAATCGATTTTGATGAAATTTTCAGCATGTGTGTAACAAACATATATTTGAAATTTTAGACTTTTTCGTATAGCTTCGAAACGCTTTGTATACCACCTCCCACCAGTACTTCGTATATAGTTAATACTCGCTCTCTGATAACATATTACGAAATAACGGTCGAGTAGCTGCGGGCTTGGAAATCATTTCAAACGACCGTTTAAAAACCTTCTGATATTTTTGCCTCGTTAATTTCTTCCACGAACGTGCTCTTAAAAAATACACAGAGAATATATGCTCGCAAAATTAAATCCGCACAAGTGTGTATAGACGGCGGTGAGTACGAGAAAAAAAAACCGCGGGACGAGAGCTATTTTCGAAAAAAAGGAGAAACTGGGGAACATTTTACTTCGTATTCGCGGGAAACATGAAATAATAAACAATAAATCCCTTCCTCCGGTCGGATTTTATTTGATCACACTTCTATACAAGTCAGGCTACAACAACTTCGAAAAATCGACTTTCTTCTATCATGAGAAAAATGTGACAAAAAGTTCTGCAAAGTTTTATAATAAAAAGTGCTAAACAATCGATCTTTTCCATAAGAATGGAAGAGAGATCGACGAGCTTTGAAGTGGAGGCTACGGCTGTTTCCAGGTGCGTGCGGCAAAAATAGTGGTTTCGTACGCGTAAAACGCGAATATAACAAACGCGGTGAGAGAGGGTGGTGGGAGCCAACGAGGAAGCGAGAGAGGGCGTTGCGGCCGCAGAATTATTGAACCCCATTGCAAATGTGAGAGAACAGTCAGGGAATGGAGAGAGGGAAGGCGCTAGGTAATGTGGGAGGTGGATGGGAGCGAGAGAGTTGTAAAAATAACGCAGTTAATTAGCAGCAAACCACTTTAGCGAGCTCGAGCCCAGTGCACACACTGTAATAAGCAAAGAACAACTCACGGGCGAAAAACGCCCTCGAACGCGAGGCAACTGAAACGCGCCAAGGCCCAGACGAGTCTCTTTTTCTCTCTTTCTCTCTCTTTCCACTCTTCATCCCTCGTCTCCTCCTTTTCGTTTCTGTTTTGCTTTTCTCCTCGTTCCTTCTTTCAACTACACGGCTCCTCCCCATCACTCCGACTCGCTCTTTCGTTGCGTACTGTTTCCTCCTTTGCCGGTCGGCTCAACCGAGTCGACCATAAACAACGGACGTTTTAACAATTTCGCTGTTGCACGCCGCTTCGAAACTCATTGTGCCGCGAAAAACAACCCCGCTCTCACTCTCTCTCCGCTCGAAGGCCCGTTTGTTTCGCGATTTACCGTCTCAGCCCGCGCAGAATTAATTTCGCATCCCCTCCCCACTTCTCGCCGACTCTTTTTTTCAAACCTCGGGGATGGTTGTTGCGGAGTACTTTAATTGCCTGCTGACCGTTTACGTGATATCCAGAAGTACGCTAATGTTAACACGCTCGGATCACAGTAACTCCGCACAATAGTTCCATTTGCGCGCCTTTCTACGCAACGTTGAAAAAACACAAACTGGCTTGCAGAACCAGAGTTTAATCTTACATTTGATAATTTTTGTTAGGTGTTTTGCGGAGTTCAGCGGCGAGTTTTCAATTTCAAGCGAACAGAACAGGGCCAATTATATTCGGAGCCACTCGAATTAAAGAGCGAAGGTCACGGGACCGTTTGCGACGGACAAAAGGCGAGGAAAAAGTTTTCCTTGAGAGAAAGAAACGCGAGAAGCGTGGATGTCAGAGGCTGTCACACGCACAATCGCGAAAGATAGAAACGATTCGCACTTGGGAGGAGAGGGGAACCCCTTCCATCCGTTGCGATCCCTTTTCTGGCCACCGACAATGGTCCACAGGGAGAAATTGAATTGGCAACATCAGTAAACGACGCCCGGAGTTCCCGCAGCACCCCCGAAAAGGAACGAGGAACGTGAAGGAGCGGGACGAAAGTGAGCACTTGGAAGGGGTTGCTGGCGGAAGAGGGAAAGAGACGGTGAACAGGGACGCGTTTCACGCCTCGTGGATTTCAAACCGTTTGAAATCCAGGTGGAAATAATACAACTTTGCGTTCCTTGTTAAAGATCAAAGGGAACTTACCCCAATCTCGATTTCGACGGTCCTGCGAGTTTCTCTTTCTCCGTTTCTCCCGTTGCTTTCGATACATACAGCCACGGGTAAGACGCTTGATATCCGTGAGCCCTATTCAAAACCATTTACGATGGCATCGCATTGTTTTTCCCCGGTACAACCCCAACTTTATTGTCTCGACTGCATGGATACGCGGGTCTATTTCTTTCTTTCCTTTTTGTTTCACGTATGCATGTAATCGCGCGTACAATTTCAATCGCAAGCGTGATCTCCAATCAACATTTCATTTCGACACACTAGGGCTCGAAATGATTAGCATTATGCTGTATGATGCTCCGGTGATCGCCGCTATGGCAAGGATAATACATGGCCTAATTGTAACTACCATGGAAGTACAATTAAACGAGGTAGATTGCATATTTTTTTATGTTTAGTATAAATCATATTGATCTGAAATCAACAGAGAAGGACGAGTAGGACGTCGAAATTTTTCAGTGTTTCGAAAGAAAAACTTGATGAACTGTAAAATGTTCTTACTAAAACTTCAAGTTAGATCAGACTTCATTCAGTTCCGAATTTCTTCATTCGCCAACGGCCATATCACGTTTAATGAACCGATTCTCGTCCGATCATCGAAGTTAAACAGCGTTGAGCGTGGTCAGTACTTGGATGGGTGACCGCCTGGGAACACCGCGTGCTGTTGGCACTTTTTTTTTATTATTGAATCAGATCTTTAATTTTGCTTCTACCGATGGAAAACAACAGGAAATAGTAACAGAAAGGGAATCTTTCATTTACTACTGATTCTTTACTTATTATCACATACTTTTATATCCGAGAGAATATACAGTGTAAAAGAGCATACATATAGTAAATTGTAACTTATATACTTTTAATTTTCTTGACTTCCCTGTATAACACTGTAGAGTTCACTGAAAAGAAACAATTTGTTAGTAAAGTACTGCCATATGTATTGGACAAAATTTATCAATCAAGCGTGTGCAACTTAGAATTGTAGAAATCCAAAATTTAAGACACCATAAAATTTTCACTTTAGAATTCTTGTTTTTAAACTACATTTAATAATGTGGATATATTAGCAACGTACCGAAGGGATCAAAACGTTCTTCTTCCATTTTGTCATCTACCCTTGCTTTCCTTACCACATACTTGTGTCCACTTGCTACACTTTCTAACAACACCAAAACGTATCTAATAAAATAGGAAAAAGTAAATAAGAAATTTATACACATGTATCGAGTACTTCATATAAATATATATTAACATGTGAAAGGTCAATTAAAACATTTTATTCAATAATATGATCTCTTTGATTAACATTTTAAGCTCGACAATAAACAAATAATGGTTCGCAACATTTTTATTCAATGTAAACGAACTTACCAGTTACGATTAAAATTATTTCATTAATGAATTGACTTATACTTACTTGCTTTTAACCTTTTTACATAATACATTTGTTATAAACATGATTTAAAATTCTATTCATATAAAGTTCAACATTTACACGCGGAACTATTTTTCGATTGCGTACAACAAACAGTCGAGAGAGGTTAGAAGATTTTCGAGGTTAGGAAACAAGAAGAGGTGATGATAAAGAAGAAATCTTTTTTACCATTGATGGAATGCAGAAATTACTATTCACTAATTATGTTTTCAATAATAAATATATATTAATTGTCATTGATTGGCTATATAAATAATATAAAAGTATTAATACTTTTTCGTTAATTTTTATTGATAAAGAATGAATAGATTTTAAATGTATACTACTTGAAACAGGAACTAATTACTAACGAAATTTTAACATTGAATTAGGACAATTATAATGTGGTGATATAAGTATATATTTGTTTGGACATTGTTTAAAGTGATGTTCATTGTAAATTAGATATAAATTCTAATGTGTACTTTCGTACACGTTATACATTGCAAAACATTTTCATAGTAATACTACATGATAATTGTACTTATAGTTATGAGCTGCATATGAAACATCGTATTGTGCACATAAATGAAATTAAATATACATTTATTCCCTTAAATCAAAATTGAACTACTGTGTCAAATAAAATTCATTATAGTAAGTGCAACGAAGGATTTTGGAAAAATTGTAATCATGATTAGTGATAACTCTCATATAAATCATAAATTGAAAAATTAAATGAATTATTTGATAACACACAATCAATATCATTTAGATGTTACTTTATTATTCGCCAAAATTTCAAGTCTCTTCACCACTTTTCCAAGATCAACTTCTTTTTGCAACTTTAAGTAATCTACTTTTCTCACGTTGTGTATACTAGTCCATATAGGTAGTAATTTACATAGTAAACGTATGTGTTCTTCCAAATCGTTGGGGCTTAATTTTGCCTTGAAGGAATTCTCCAGTTTTCCAATCACGAATTCCATAGTCAGAACCCCTTTCTTCTCAGCCACGAAAATGTTACGTAAGATTTTGCTCAATTCCGGAAGTCTTGAATACATGGTAGCTTCTTTGTCAGCGTTTGGCGTACGAGTCATCGCTTCCAATGCTTTGGCTGCTTGTTTTGCTCGCACCTAATGTACAGAACACAAACGAAAAGAGTGACATTAGTTACTATATTTAAATAGACTTCACTAGGAATAATTTGTAGCATCGGGTCGGGTAAATTAGTGACATACAGGTACCCGAAAATCTGACGTTCGGGTTTCCGAATAAAAATGTTCGGGTTCCCGCCCATTCCTATTAATTTGTTATATGAAACTTGTACCTTCTCTAGAAGGGACTTTGGTATGCCTTTAAACGCCGAACTAATGAAATTGCTTTGCGTCGTAGGTGTAGCAGGCGGTGTATCCACAACGGAAATATTGACTTTCCGCATCCCATCTTCAGTTTGAGTTGAACTATCCGTGTCCTCCCTTTCTGGAGACGCCGTTGAAGTCATCTTCGCTTCAGCTAATCGCTGTAACGCTTTTTCCATACGTGTGCCACAGCTGAACAGTGATTTCGCTTTATCTGAAACGTTATTAGAATGATTTAATAACTGATAATTAGTTAACAATCAGTGATAAGCGCTAATTTTACCGAGAACATCCTTTGCGGTTGATATTTTTTCTGAATTCGGTGGCTGAGGCAATTCAGATTGTACAATTGGTTGGCAACTTTCGACGTTGAACTCAGGATGCCAACGTACGATCTTCTCCTTAGGTACACTCATTGGTGTCTCCAAACTGAGCAAGAATTTCTCGTGCTCGTCCTTCACCTTATCTACAGTTCAAAAGTAAACCATTTATTGTAAAACACGACTAAAATAATACTTTTATATCTATCTTGAATTATTATTACCAAGCAGAACATTGTAGAACTTTCGTCGTCTATCCAGCAACACTTTTGGCCCCATACTAACTTGAGAAGCTGTTTTCAAGACATTATCAGCGTCTGGTGTGTTTCTTCCATTCGTCTCTTCTACAATAGGAATGAAAACAAGCTCGTATTTATCTTGTTTGGATGTAGAACCAAATGTGCGATATTTCTCCTGATGATATTCATATGCGTCTGGGTACATTGTCTTAATCTGTGCCACGTGTTCTAGTGTAAAATTTTTACGCAACAATTCCTGAACTGCAGGCTTCAACTTTTTGAAAGTGATTGTTTCTTTGCGATTGAAGAGCATTGCAGATACCTGTAGAACGAAATTCATTCTTTATATAAAATAAAGGCCGATTCCAATCATGTAATATTTCTCATTTTAGATAGATACACACCGTATCCACGCATCTAAATGCTTCTGCTAAGAATCTATAATGATACGGCAATGGCAAAGTGGGTGTACCACTTTCAGCTAAAGACAAATGCTGTTGATAAGCTGGTGCTTTCGTTGGACTGCCTTTCACTGGACTGGGAGTCGATTCTTTAGGTTCAAACAGAATTCGTTTCTGGGGACTGGAAGCTTTCAGTTCCCTATTCTTCATCGGGCTTAATGCAGCCTTACTCGGTGATTTGTACGTTTTCTGTGGACTATAAAGTACAAAAAGAAACACAATTAATGCAACAATGAATTATCTGTCGTAACTAAAGTAAATATTTTTTACCTGACTGGTATTTCCAGTTGAATCTTCTCAAATTTCTGTATCTGTGGTTTCTTCATTTCATTCTGTTTTTGTAATTTCTCCAACTTCTGTTCGCAATTCTTAAACCTTGCAATAGAAGCTTTCAGTTCTGCAAGTCTGGACGATTTGTTAATTTTGTTCTTTATATCAGTTATAGATAACTCCTGTTTGGCCAGCATGTTCATATTTAAGCTCTTCTTCGGTGTAGTACAGTTAATTGTGGACTGGTCGTTTGAGTCATTCGTATGTAGATTCTCGGCAGCAGGATTATTTTTTTTCGGAGTTCCCGGAGGTTTCTTCTTCGGACTACAAGACCCTTTTTTCTGAAACATTACCCTGTTCACGTTCAGCTCTTCCGAGACCTTCTGGAAGCTCTCTCGAATATCTGGCTGACCGTCTTGTCCAGATAGCTTTCTCGAGCGTAGGGTTTTGAGTCGAGGATTGCTTTTAGGTGTTTTCTGTGCATTTGATTTCGGAGAATCGAATTGTATGTTACGAACAGCAGAATTCGGTTTCATAGTGCGATTAGTTGTTATTTCTTTTTCTGAGACGAGAATCACTTTCGGACTCACTCCCATTTTCCCTTCGTTGGTTGGAGTCAGCGACCCGGACGTCTCGGAAATATCTTTGCGTTGTGAATTCCGATTCTGGTTACTCACCAACCTCGCTTGATCTCGTTCGAGAAGCAGTACCTTAGCTTTGTTCCGCATATCGTCCGTTGCTTGCCGCTTGCGCGTATTAAAATACGCCGTTACTGACGGCTGAGACATGGTTTTTATATACGAATATATACGTGCGGAAGCCACCCGTTTAAATTTTCAAAATTTCCAACACTCTGTTTACGGACTTCTCTACCTTGAGATAATGCTCGCTGATTTCTTTGGCTGATAACGTCCATCCGAAGCCCGCCTTTTTGGTCGGTTTAGGCGCCAAACGAAAAGGAACAGCTGCTGCTGCAGTGTCAGTAAGAAAACGCGCGTTATTTAAATTCATCAAACAATTAACGTATATGATGCTACCGATTTATGTATTATAAATGTAGTGCGGATCATTCACAACTCAGACTAAAGAATAATTCATATATAAGAATAATTCACATAACAACAAATTCATTTACTGCAAGAAACGGTACAATGAACGACCAATCACGAATTCTGCTGAAATGCTCGAACAGAATGCAATTGGACGACATAAATCGATGATACACATTTCAATATACTCTTCCAAGTTGTTATATATAATTTTAATTAGAAACGTTTCTTGCTATTTATAGCAAACAAGAATATTTCTATGCGCATCGTTTGTTCGTTTGAATAATATAATTTTCATGTGAACTGCACAATACAGTCCCGTCTTCATCATCGGCGACATAGGAAAAATGAACTTTCCGAAAAAAATAATTGTTATGATATGTAATATTTTACAAATAGATTATCAAGATATATCGATTAAAGAATATAATTGAAGAAACATGTTGTAAAGTGGGTAAACTACAAAATTAATTTGTCAAAACTTTTGAATATGACTAACATTCTTTTGAACACTTTGGCGCCAGTCAGCTGGTTTATAATTGAATTTGTGAATGGATTTATAAAGAAGAATTACATTTTATGAATGAAAATACCCAAGCCGTGTCTTTTATATATAATATCTAATCGAAATACATATTTAATTATAATTATATAATTCAAAGATAACGCTGCACGATGAGTTCAAGCAGATTATATACAAAGCATAATCATGCACGTGACAATACTTCAACTAAAAATTGGCTTAAGTTTTGATATTTAAAAATAGTGTAGATTCAAGTACAAAAGATATTTCCGCAGTAAAATCAGAAGATTAATATGGATTAATACTCATTTCAACCGAAGTTCTTTTTATGTGCTAAACATTATACAGTAATGTGCAGGAAGAAATACTCAGCAACGATTAGATAATATTTATTATTATTATTTTTACTCTTACGCGTAAGTTTTTGAGTTTGTACGTGACGTAAATCTACAATTTGTTCGTTGAATTCAAATTTCATAGGTTATGATTGCAACTATAACCTATAAAATTTTTTATACATAGACTATGATTATCCGTAAAACTGCCGGTACGGTTGTAAGTAGGATACATATCATCAGAAAACAATTATTTTCACCTAAATACTTACTTTGCACGAATGTGGCAATATCCATATCCCTCTCCGCAGTGGGAGACATTTTAGAACAACACTATGAGATACTGAAGGTATGGTAACGAGACTGTTGTACATTGATTTTTCAATGAAACGTATGTTGTTTAAATGATTAATGTATGTTAAACGTTCTATGGTTGTTTTCTTTTTATTGTAGGGTGAGTGGAATAAATTTAGTATAGATAGAACAAAAAATATGGCTGCATCTGGTATGTCGGTCGGTATAGTATGCCACTATTGGTATAAATATTTAGATGCTAAATTACCAGGACGGACGATCAGTACTGTCTTAAAGAAAGTTGTTATTGATCAGTTGATCTGCTCTCCACTTTGTATAACAATGTTCTTTTTAACATTGGGTATTTTAGAGAAAAGCAGCTGGTCTGAATTGAAAAGCGAGATTAGTAGGAAAGCGCATATATTGTATATAGCGGAATGGGTTATCTGGCCACCGGCGCAGATTTTTAATTTTTATTTCCTACCAACGAAATATAGAGTTCTTTACGATAACACTATATCCCTTGGATATGACGTTTATACTAGTCAAGTGAAACACGATAATGAAAAGCAATTGAAATAGTTATTTAATGAGATAACTATATTGGGACAAAATATACAACTATTGCAAACAAATTTTACACAAGAGATTTATTTGACAATTGTAAATTGTAAATAAAAGATATTTGTTGAACATATATGGAAATATTAAGCGATATCCCTTTTGTTTTCAAAATTATACATTTTCCTTGTTATAAAAGTTTATAATAGAAAGAGTAATTCAATAAATAGGTTTTTCATTAGAGTTTTGCTTTATGAAACTTGTGAAAGAATATTACAAAAATGATGTGCTTGATTGTATATAATATTTACATATATTATGGAAAAAATTTTTATAAAAAATGTTCCATTCAAAACATTCCATCGTGAATACCGATTGGTACAAGAATTGCAATAAATAATAATAAGTTACGCGCGACCAGTCTCCAATCGTTTGGTACTGCATATGGTGCCAGAATCTGTGTTAATCGATGTATCTAATTGAAAAAAAAGAACAAGTAACGATACATTATAAAAATTAATGTTATGTATTAAAGGAAAGATAATACTCACTTCATGACTTGCGCATATAAAGATAAATGACGTGACTAATAAATTTAATACTGGAAATCGTGGCAATAACACTAACACACCATGCGAATCCGCTGCTAGCCAGATGTGGCCTTGTGCGACTAGAGTTTCTAAACTGATTCGTCCTAAACCAGCTAAGAGAGCTGAATGTTTACCACGTAATGCTAGTGATGCGTTTCTAAGTGCTATATATCCTATAATCTGTAATAGAAATGTAGTTAAGTACGGTATTCTGAAGTTCTTTTACATTTGTAGATTATTACCGGTATAAATGCCACGTATGAGTGAATCTCTTCGCACTCAGAGACTGAATGACACAGTATTGTGAAAGTAGTGTAAGCAGTTAGAGAAATTAATGCCAATACAGAAGATAATGCAGTTCCTGGAATATGATCTATCCTTTGCAAAGCAACAAGACCTGCTCCAAAAGTTACACCCCATGCCACACTGTATCTGTCCACTCTCCAACGTGACCACCATTCACGTATATCGTCATCTGTTGTTACAAACAATGCTTTCCAAGGTCTTGTTACAAAAACTTTCTCAAAGAACACCTGTTACATTACTGTTATTAGTAACTTTGTTATAACTAGAGATGTGGGAGAATTTATTCGGAATTAAGTCGGGTTCTCGAAAATTTTGAGATTCTCACACACCTCTAATTATAATATGAATGTTATATCTGTGATCGTAAGGAAGAACGGTATATATCGTATACTTTCACTTTCGAGATATTTAATCAAAATTCTCGCATTCTTTCTGGTAAACACGTACATCTTATACTCTACAACTCAATTAATGCATAAACTGAAATTTTTTGAAATTGTAACACGCAGCATTTTTCCTTACAACCACAGATATGTGCCCATAAGCATGAAAGTGGTCTAAGTAATATATTTCTTCTTTCGAGATATTGAAAGTAAAAGGATGTCAAATAACAAGCTCTATCTAACGGTTCATTTTTGATAATATCGTGAAATAAATTGATTTTCTTAAACCCTTTTATTATTATGGGCACATACGTTAAATAATTTATAATTCAGTACCTCTGAAACATACAGTATAGTAATCATCGATACAAGACCTAACAGTTTCAAAGCAAGATAGAGTAAAGCTCTCGGACCATATTCAGTTAAGCTACCAGAATATATTCTTGGTGGTAGCCATGCCAAAAAATAAATGACTAAAAACCAAAACGAAACCAATGGAACAAAATGATAAAACTGGTACGGTCTATTCATACACAGACACAAAGAGACTGTTAGAAAATTCAGTCTGAACATTACCTGGAACACAACAACCGCATACGTTATTAGCTTCTAAGATTTTAATCGTAACATCAATAGAATTTCTGTTCACTTACCCTAGCGAATCTGATTAGAGAGACATCACCAGTTTGCCAGAAGTAACAAAAATGTCCATATCCAGATAGAAATAAATACGCAGAATTTATTAATCTTAAATACATATAGATAGGTAGAACGTTTTTAGCTCCGGTAACATGGTATATTAAAACTACAGCTTGCATTAATCCTCTCCATTCATCTGTCTGTTCTCGGTTTAAAGTTCTTGGTCCTCTTTCCCTGTCTTCAGTGAAAAATAATCCAAGAGCCAGTATATATCCAAGCGGTAACCAAAAACTAAATTCACTGTAGTACTTGTTTTCCTTCATGAAAAAGTTCGTTCTGAATGAAATAGAAGAACACGATGTTACTAATTAATAAATAATTCAAATTCAAAGGAAACAATTTGAGAACTTACCTATCGCATAAGTAAAAGTAAGCTAGAATGATCGACAAAAGAGCTAATGACGTCATTAAAGTATAAAAATCTTGTACTTCGGGTGGTTCGACCTGTACAATTTCAGAAGTATTTGCTTCCTCGGTATCTTCTACTTCGGTAGTAGTCACCCGTAAATAGGACACTTCAGTCCTATACTGACAGAACTTTCTGTACAACCACATTCCACCTCCAATTATTATACTGCAATAATTTACTGGTTACGTCTGGTTTAATAATCTCGGTTCACTTATCAACATGTAAAGTATTACCATAATGCCAGACCAGACAAACTTAATAGTTGTAATGTAGTTGCAGGCTCTGCATAACTGCAACAACTGCCATCGTCAAAGTTCATATGATCATTGCAATAAGTGTTCAATAGTATTTGAACTTTGTGTCTTAAGGACAGAGGACTAGCCAAGTAACCATCTGGACTTTGTTCCAATACTCCTGTACCAACCAGTCTACTACTCTCCCATAAATGTGCATCGCTATGGGATAGTATCTGCATGTAGTGAATGTATAAATAATTTGCTCCCTTCTAAAACAGTTTCTTGGAATATACCATAAACAAAGATTACCTTTAAAGCTGCTTTATTACACAAATTAATTTGCTTGCTATCTATGCCAGCTAGCTCAGCTGGCAACCTCTCTTTTAATACAGGATCTTGTAAAACCCATAGAAAACGTGTATTCTTTTTAGCCAGAAAATCTACTGGCTGCACAAGTCTTACTAATCCCATGCTATATTCAGAATATAATTGAGTGTCGCTATTATTGTTGGCTAGAATTGTCATTGCTGCATTGCCTGCAATAATTAAACTAGGAGCTTCAGTTTTCTAAAAGAAAAACAACACAATTCATGAATACATTCAATGAGTGAATAACTATTCAGAGAATAAAAACAACTACCATCCAACCTCGGAGATCCCCTATCATGGAATTATCCAATCGGGGCCTCCATAAGAATTGTACATTAAGCCTAAGCTGGGCATCGTTGAAACTCAAATCAGAGTTTGGTGGTAAGTCTGTTAAATCAGATGCTTTTCCATCCACTATAAATTGCGATATAAAAGATTTATACATCTGTCTGATCCTGGCATCTCCAGTAAACACAAAATGATTACGGTGGCCCATGAAAGCTAGATACCTCAAACACCTTCGACTGTCCCTGTTACAGTAAGTTTTATTTAAAAATATGTACTAGTCTTTGTGTTAATACCACATGCTCAGATATAATGAAACTTTTACGTTTGCGTATAATAGTGCATCATACAACCATAGGGCTGCCATTCTTTATCCCCTTTGTATCTCCCTTCTGTTAATAACCACTTACATGAATCGCTACCTGCGAGAATGAAACATTGTAAAATAATTAAATTATAATATTAACAGTATAAGATATACATCAAAAGGAAAAGATTAAATGGATCTCTTACCATAAATAAGGTGCATTAATCCATGGTACAGTACAAAACATAATACAAGTGCAGTAGCTAACTTCTTAGCACTGGCTACTGTAATTAAACTGATAAAATGTTCTGCTGAAGTCATGAATAGTTTATTGTTTAGTTACATGAACACTGGAAAAGAGAAAATCATTTTTAATTAAACAGTTTCAATTTGTAATTGAAAGAAAGAGAGTTTGTTAACGAAGGAAAACAATTCTGTTAATTAGATGCACTTATGTAAACATTGTCACCTACAGTGTTTTCACAACATTTGAACAGTCTCTTAACAAACAATATTACATTGTAAATACACGACTGTGATTATTACAGAATTTCACTACTAGATTACAAGTTTGAAACACTATAGATTTTACAAATAATTCGAAATAAATCACTGTAATTATTTTATTTAAAGCATCAACTAAGGTTGTTTGCTAGTAGCAACATTCCCGGCTACATTCATGGCGCGCTACATGCACAATCAGAAGGCATAGAATCTGCAATACGATCGATTCTCCAATTAAATTGATTCCAAGTTGCCCGTCTCAAAACTCGAAAAATTCTAAATGATCACTTGACTTTCTCGAAATGCAGATTTGACAATTATTCTAACGCCTTAAGTGAAATTGACAATTAATAAGTTAATTTTCTCAATGAACGTATATGTAAGTATAAAGTTTATTTGTTTTTCATATCTCACCACAACGCAAGCGCTATTTGAACAAATAGGTTAGTTTAATCGATGACCATCATTTTTTTTCCTTTATCTTATCATTTATATCCGATAAGTTGTAGGTTTTACAAGTATATGTACATGTAGCGTATCATCTTCGATAGCATAACCTTTTTCCTTTTAAATACAGAACATAAAATTGATCCCTAAAACGAAGTCGCAATATTCTTGCGAGTTTGAAAATCTGTAAAATCGAAAATCAAATACAAATACTCGCACAGCGAGTTTAAATTGTGTTCTTCACAAAATGTTCACAGCGCTATCTCGATCCAGAAAGAAAAAGTAGTAAGTAAATAAGTATATACATGTATGCAGAGAGAAATATGTGAAACTAATAATAATTATAAATTTCACGACGATGGTAAGTGTATACAAACAATGATCGCGTCGATTGAACAGTGTTTTGAATGTTGGTGATATTTCTGACTACGGAAGAAAGTTAAAAATACTTGATTCACGTTCCGCTAGAGAGTGAATACAAATCCAGATACTTATAGGCATGTTTAAAAAAACATAGCAATTGTAGAGCAGTTAGTTTCCTTGATTAAACATCGCATTAAGTTAAAAATAAAGTAGCTGCGTTGCGATATGTTCTTTGACTTTGTGTTATACGTCTGCGTGTACCTTAGAAAATACATAAAACCCGCGGTCTATTTGCGATCGAGTCTATCGTATCGAACACCCCTAATATCGGTGTTAGAGGGGTAAAAAAGAATGTGTTGCATACGCGCCTCAGGCTTTGCTATGTAGGCACGGCTGTCAAGTTTGACTGATTGATACGGAATCCCTGTTACGACGCCTCGCGACTGTTGTCCGGACCGCTCATTTTTTTTCGCAACATGATACGGTGCGAAATTTAAGGAGAAAAAATGCAAAACGCCGTGGCCGCAGCAGCATTATATGCTTGAGCCGGAGAATAAACAAAACAAGAGACCCGTGTAAATTGCAATGGACAACGATTATATTTTTCAGTGCCGAACGACATAACGACAATGGCGGCAATGTCCCCGTCGAAGGTGAGTTTATGTCAAAATTCTTTCAACGGCTGTGTAAATTTCCGCGTCTTCGTTGCACCGTACAGCGTGGAATCGAACGAGAACGTTGAACGCCCAACGTGGTATAGAATGTGACGAAATATCACATTTCTATCAACGGAACGAAAATAATTTCGTACCGTTGTCACTCGTCAAAATTTGGCTGACGTTTCACGTCAAATAAGACGCGCTACTCTTTTCTATAAAGTGTATCGTTGTATTTTCAGTTAATCTTATTTTGTTTCTCGGTTAAGGAGTCTTACCGATTAATATAATATAATATAATATATATATTATATACCCGGTTTTTATTTCCGCCTCGATGTTACAATCGCGATAATCTGTTTACATAAGGGTTATATTATATACAGGGATCAATTAGTGTTGAAATTTTCTTTAAAATGCTCTCAATCGTGTCTGAATGTACGATTGAGAATTGTTGGTTTAGTCATTGTTACTCGAAGCGTAGTGAGATCACATTTACATATAGTTTTGTGTATATTACTAGTTAACGCTTGAATATGAAAATAGTACATAATAATGTGTTTTTGTATTTGTTATTTCAGAGAAGGCTCCAAAAGGAGCTTATGTCCTTAATACGTGAACCTCCGCCAGGCGTACACGTCGATGGCGATCTTGCTGGCCAAAATTTAACACAATGGATTGTTCACATGGATGGCGCGAAGGGCACTTTATACGAAGGAGAACGATTCCAGCTGCAATTTAAATTTAGCTCTAAATATCCATTCGACTCGCCAGAAGTAACTTTCATAGGTGGTAATATACCAGTTCATCCACATATTTATAGCAACGGTCATATCTGCCTATCCATATTAACCGATGATTGGTCACCCGCATTGAGCGTGCAAAGTGTCTGTTTAAGTATTGTGTCGATGCTAAGCAGTTGTAAAGAAAAGGTAGGAAACTCTTTATCGTAACTGTTTGTCGACAAAGTATTTATAGATATTATTTGATCGCAGAAAAGGCCACCCGATAATTCATTCTACGTGTCGACGTGTAGCAAAAATCCAAAGAAAACGAAATGGTGGTATCATGGTAAGTGTTCGATGCATGATTTGAACAATTTAATGACTACTTTTTTATACCGATTCTTTTACAAAGACGTGGTATATACGATTCATAAATATTTTAATACACATTTACTTTGAGAAAGAAAGCAGATTTTATGTAGCATTTTCTTTTGTGTTTAAACAGATGACAGTGTGTAACAGCAACTGCTATAATCATTAAAAAACTTGTCAATGTGCAGTTATTGCTGGACCAAGTGGAATGACATGTTTTGTGTCTTTAATTATTAATGTTTATATATAAATATTAATGTCTGTAACTATTGAAACTTTCATAGATGAAATTTACTGAATTAACTTTAACACATATTAAGCAAATTAGGTGCGTAAGTTAGAAAAGAAAAAAAAAGAACGGCAAAGGCTGCATAATACTTATTACAATAAAGAAGCAATGTAAAATGCGTGAGTTATCCAGTTATAAATTATTATATTCTTATTAAGGATTATTATATATTATCCCACAGTTTAATAGAAACAAAAAATGATCTAGCATAGACTTTGAAATCGCGAACGCTGAAGAGAATGGTGCACATAAAATATTAATACACAACAGAAGTGTGTTTATTATCTTTGTAGGAAATGCGCTGTAAAATGACATTGGATTAATATATTATAGTAATTACTATATAATAGCGTAACACCAAAAACATACAATGTTATCTCACTTGTTATACAACTTATTTAATATTCGTCTTAACTGTATAATTTAAAAATAAAAGGTAAGCGATTATTTTCAATGGATCTCGAGCTATGCAAACATATGAATTCAACATATAAAGATATTCAGATAGATCAAGTATGTAATACATGTAAATTCGATTTTATATTTTAGCATTACTTTAACAAACTAGAAGATCAGTATTCTTTCAAATGAGACAAGCACAGTATTAAAAAAAAAAACGTTGACATGTACTATTACTGATTAATAAAATTTAACCTTTTATAGAATTATCGTGAAAAAAAGAATTTATTATAAATTCACCATACGTGTTGTTACAGTTATCTTTACATTCTATTGAAATAGATGTTGCATTGTATGATAAATTGATAATAGGTTAGATTTGCGCATAACCTAACCTAATCAGCTTCAATTTAACCAGAGAAGTACTTTCATCAGTGAGAAGGCGAAGTAGTGTCGCAAACTCCCGACGCGCCACCTAGGTTAGTTCGTTTAAAGTCACTTTGCTCTGTCATACCGACATTTAGCTAACAGTTTTAGCGTTTTGCCGCTACGTGTAATGGCGCTGTACAGACTCGTCTACGAGTCTACACAGAAATGATCCTTGCCGGAATTTGAATTGTGTGTTACGGAAGTGACGGTAAGAATCATTTGTATTCAAATAAAAATGCCCTTGCAATGCTTTCGATGAAAATTTTTAGCTTTTCAGGGCTCTTTACGATTATAGAAAAATTCGTAATATAAAGTAACTAAGACTTGTCTTAGTAGTCACGAAGAAGGTTTTGATTCTTCAGGTGTGTTTTAGATTTATCGAAGATAGAATGATTTTGGACTTACCTACTACATATAGAGCTAGAAGAGGAAGTCTCAGCATTTTAAAAAAGAAAGACGATCCATCCTAAGGTCAACACATATCCTTATATATTGTATAATTTGTATAATTTTTCCTAGCTAGGGAACTTGCTAAGTTGTAGTAATTGGCTCTAATCCTGCTCACCGCGTTTATGGATTGTCTTCCTATACTCTTTATGGCATCGAACCATGGTTTTCTTATATTCATAAAACCTTTACTCGATTCGATTGCGATTCCAACCGGATGAAAATCGCGGATCGACGCGCATTAGTCACGTATCGTATTAAGGGACTCAACTCACGATGCACCACGGCAGAGGTAATTACGTTTGCGAACATGTATCCACAGGAATTCGATTAGCCGTAGGTTTTTAAAATAGTCCGGGTAATATGCAATCGGGGAAGCTGATCAGCGCAAGTCCATCCTGATTAACGTTTCCATCGCGTGCTAGTTAATCTTCGGAACGCAACAATGAACCGCCTTTTCTCCGTCTTCCGGTGACCGTTAATCGACATAATCCCTCTCGAACTGATGAAAACCGATTACACCTGGTAACGAGTCCGCCATTAAGCGCATTCCGGAACCAGGTCACTGTAATAATTCTCGGCGCATTAGAACGGCAGGTGCGAACTGTTTAACGATTCGATACGACGCTACTTCAATAAATCTTAATTAATTTACGATAGAGCCAGCCGATTGTGATTCCTAAAATAAAAAACAAATGAGCAAGACGAGAGGGGAGGGAAACCAGTTGCGAATAATTTTCCGCGTGCTTCGTGTCGCGCGCGCGAGCCAGCCACCGCACGTACACTCGTTTCGGTTTTATCGTGCGAACAAGTGTAACGAGAAACGAGTTTCGCCGAAGTCGAAACACGAATGCACCGAATCGAGACAGGAATCGCTTTCGGACAATCGGCCGGTATTGGCGTGATTTCGCGCCATTAATCTTGCCCTCGACAATTAACCGGCTGCGGGCCTAACGCAATAGCCGGCTATTAATTACAATCAACGCTATCTCACGCACCGGACCGATACGACGTTTAATCTCGGCCACGGAGAATTCGATCGCGGCCCAAATTCGTATCAACATTATTCCCGGTCCTTGTCGAAACCTCGTTCTCCAAGTGTTACTCTTTGTTGTTCGAATTATCGCCGGTAACGCGTGAACGCCATCGGCCATCGATTTCTTTTGATAACGTCAATCGCTGGTCCAGTTTGAAGAAAAATTATTGTGATCGTGGCAGGTAGATTCATTCGCTTAGCACTCAGGCCCATGATCGAAGCAGATTCGAGGATATGTTTCCTCCCGCGCTTCAGAGATGGAGCAATCGGAATGATTTTTGTGGCATATAATTCAGACAAGGTCTCCTGATTTTTGGAGATCGTTCATGCGATCTTCAGTTTGTTGTTAAAGGACCATGTAAATTATAAAATAAAACAAGATTCGAAAACGCGTTAGAAACGTGTTTACTTTTTAGCATTTCGATCACCGTTTCCGGAGATGCGATCGGCGATACGAACGGCTTACGCAAAGTATTTGTCACACAGCGCACGCACACCGGTTCAGTTATTATGAATTACGACTCCCGTTCTGTGAGACCCGGCACCATATATTTGATTTAATGAGGTAACAAGTGTACTGCGACTTATAAGCATCCGAACGAGTGATTAATCTCATCCTGATTTCTACCTGTGGTTATCTTGGACGGATCCTACTTCATTTAAAACGACATCTATTTCGAGCGCAGATACGACTGTTCGTCGATGAGTCTTCTCTCTCACCGTTCATTATTTGTCTGTTTTTTATATACTTTTATTTTTGTCTGTTATATACCTCAGAAAATAAAATATTTTCCTTCTTGCACCCTCCGAAAATTACACTGATCCATCTGACTTCTCGATTACATTTAGACGGTTTTTTCATGCCTAGCAAATGTCATTCTTTCAGAGTTTTCAAGGTCACCGATATTTTTTTTTTCTAAATGTACATTTTTTCTTACATATTCTAGTTAACAATTAAAAGCTCAAAGAAGAATCGAAGCAGCTCTGCCAGGAACGGATGGAAAAATCTCGGTAGAGGGGTCCTGAATGAACAGGGTGTGTGTACGTACAACTTAATCCAGCATCGGAGTGGCAATCCGCATCGATTCCGAGGAGAGGCTAGCGTGCTCGGAGGCCTAGTATACATAACGAGGTCCGAGGCCGTCGTCCGATTCGTTTTTCCTTCTATCTACTTTTTTCTGGTCGGATCCCCGGGGGCCGGTCCCTTCTTTTTGGGGGATTAATCACGCGCGTAGAATCCGCTGTGGCTGCCGAACTGAACGGGCCCAATCGTGGCCGATTGATTCACGGCCCGGGCACTGTTCCAGGCCCCGAGAACCAGGAAGGATAAAAGGTAGAAAGTGGCGAAAGAAAAGAGAAAGAGGGACCCCGATGCCGGCGGATCGCGAAGGAGCAGAAGTCCTCTCGCTAATGCACGCGTAGGTAGCCGGGAGAGGACCGATCGAAGCGACGGGGCTGGGAGGGGGTCCGGTTCGTTGATTAGCGGATATCTTAATTACTGATTGGCCGCGCGGACTAATTAAATCGTAACTCAATCAGGACCCAACCCCTTTCTGCGCGCCGCGCCGCGCCCCACCGCTGCGATTTTACGACGACGCTCACCAGCCCGAGTGGTTTAGGATCTCGCATACACGCGTGTCCTGGGGTTGTTGCATAAATGATTCGAACGCATCGGATATTGCACCGGCGACCGCTCCACCGGCTCTCGGGACCCTCTTCTTCTCGGCCCCACCGATGTCTCCTTTTTACTCCTACACCAACTTCTTTTTCTTTCGGACTCGATGCACCGAAGCTGCCTCGGACCGGCATTATGTCCGGGCCGAATAAAAAGCATAGTAATTAGTAGTACCTACCACGGAGTCTGCTGAACGATCTCGTCTGGAGCCTCCCTCTTTCCAGCTACACTTCATCGGAGAAATACGAATTTTCCACCTCCGTGGAACTCCGTCTTGATGATCAAATGATGGAGAAGAGTTTAGCCGGGGAAGATGGTGAAAAGTGTCCTGAAGTCAATGTAGAACTTAATGTGAAATCGCATTTTCTCGATTTTTTTGAGGTTCTTGATTTTTTACAAGGATTTCCGGTTTAAAAATCTGAAACGAATCGCGGAACCCTCTAACGAAGTTAGAGCCCTAGTGTTAACACGTGCGATCCAGTGCAATAAAATCACGGTACAGAATCCAACTCAACGCAATGCGATGAAGTCGAGGATGGTATTCGGCGGAATAAAATCGCGTTATTCAAATCCGATCGAATCCGTGGCATTAAAGCCGCGAAGAAAAATGAATGTCAGAGGAAAGTAAAAAGTGCGAGTATCAGCATAAAGACGATTCAGTCGGCCGACGAGGTCTCGTTCGACGGCAATGGAGAAAGGCTGCCAAAAGATGAGGTCGCAGAGAGGGAGGATCGGATGACGTTTTAATTCCGTGAACGTTTTGAAAGTCAAATGCGCAGGACGAACGCTTTATGTCGAGGTGAATGTCGACGGCTGGAATTATGTCATTAGATCCATAATCGGTCGCCGGTGTATAAATTATGTACTCGGGACGCGTCATCGAGATAATACAGAAAAATGGCTTCACCTCGGAAGCCGTGGCTGCGAGAGATGAAGACGTTGCCGTGCTGCCCATCGTTATTGGTGTGGCTTCAAGCAGTTTCTATCTTCTTCTTCTCTCTCTCTCTCTTTCTCTCCGATCTACGTAAGGCACATTCGTTAGCATGGATAATGAATCACCGGCGTGTCCTCGTGCTCCTGTCGCAGTACCGACGAAGAATTCGCCGGTGGGTCGGCGACGGGAGGAACCCTCCTGCTACGGCCCTGGCCGTTTCGAATACGAATCGCGAAAGAGAAAAAGAGGGACGATGCTGGAGCCATTAAAACCAGCAGGTACCAGTTCGCCACTCGCGTCTTTCTCGCTCTCTCTTTCTCGGCTTTCTTTCTCTTGCCTTCTGTCTTTCGCGCATTCTTCCCAACAGATTTTCGGCACCGTCCTCCTCGATGAAGTTTTGACTCCGTAATTGTTGTAATGAATCACCGACGATTATTTCCTACCCCGCGTGTCAGCAAAAACCAGGCCTCGCGTCGTCCCCCGAATAAATTCCTCCCGCGATTTACATAGCGTCGGAACGTCGTCGAATCGTTATTGCACTTATGCAGGACCCAGTGTAATTTGCGGCACTGTCCGAGAGGTGTTTTATTCCGAGGCAGTCGGCCATGTAGAATCGAAGATTTAAACAGAGTCGGCTACGCTGCGTTCCGATTTACGTTGTTCCTCGGTGATTAACGAGTGTCAGATTTTGTATCATTCGAATAATAAAATACGTAAAATACAGTAAAGCCTCGCTACTTGCAACCTCGTTCGTTGCTCCGGAATCTTGTTCGTTGCAGAAGTTTTGGAAACGAACATTGATTGGTTACGTGCAACTAGCGAGGTTCTACTGTAGTTCTTGCCAGGTGCAGAGTACGGAGTACTGCGTTTGCTATAATTCGACGCGACATCGCAGTTCGGGACCTCCTCGCAGAAGCAGACTTGACAAAGAACCTTCGATGGTGGCGTCGAAAGCGTCGGCGCTTAAACGTCTTAATTAATGTTCCGTCTGACAGAGACGAAAGACCGGTATCGGCGAGCCGCGAATTTCATAACAGATTGGCGTATCGTTGACGGTCGCGGCCTCGAAACTGACGTTCTTTCTGTTTATAATAGCGATCGTTTCATCATCCGGATCGCCTTCGGCGGGACGTTTAACCGCCTCGCGCACCGGTCAATTAATTACGGATGGTCTGCATTAATCTCGGCAAATTGGCCGAAATCGTCGACGCGGCGAGCTCGATTTACAGCGCTCGCCTATTTGTCTACGTCAATTTGTAAAACAGACGCGGATGTTTTACTAAAACTCCTGCAAAATTCAGAAACCGAGCGCCAATATTTTTTGTGGTTATCAAATACTAAATTACGAGATACGGAAATGTACAATATAATAAATAAATAGTAAATAATTCTTCTAAATAACTCTTCGATTGAAATTAATTTCACAAAGGAGCGCGTTTGTTTACTCGTTTATACAATAAATAAGACACAGTACAATTATTCAAAGGAAGGGGCCTAAAGTGGTTTCGACATTTCTCAAGAGGAACACGACTATAATTTTAGACACAGGTTAGAGCACAAGCTCGAAATAAATTGGTCGATGAAACAAGGGTAGAGATAAATCATTGTCATTGGAGGGTCTTAAGAATATTCTTCTGCGCCTCGTAGATCGCTCGGCAAGATGCCTCTGTGAGTTCCTGTTCCTCGGGCGTGTAAGGATGACGCAGGAACGATTGTATACCGTTCCTGCCCACTATGCAGGGCAAGGACATGTACACGTCCTTTTCCAAACCGTGCCGGCAACCCTGCAAGATGGCCGACATTAGGCTACAAACTTGCTACACGTGTAGGAACTCCGTTCAGACTAACGAGAACGGTAGCAAACGTAACACCTCGGTGTTATCGAATTAAAACGTCGCATTACTAAAACAAAATTAAAAAATCACAAAAATCAACTTCTACCATTTTCCTCGTCATTCGGATTAAACGTAATTTTCCCAAACTTTTCGTTGCCTGTCATCTGGTAAATTAATACATCCAGCTTGGCAAAAAATCGAAGTCATTCTGATTACAGAAATAAAAACATGTAAAAACATGAAAGTAAAACATGGCTCCCAAAAAAAAAAGGAAGAAACGACCTAACCCAGAACCCTGTAAAGAAAAATAGATTAGACTAGGTCAGGCCACGATCTCGACAGTTAAGGATTAACCTACGATTTATAAAAGGCTTCAGGAAATCTGAAAAAAAAAGAAATCGGAAGGGCACCACGGCAGAAGTCGCAGCTGGTCAGTTAACAAATCTCGAGATCGTGTAACCCGTTTTTTCAGGGCGCCCAATCTCCCAAACAAACCCACAGAAATCTCGGATAAAAAATGAAAACATGATTCCGTGTCACCTTCAGATAAGCCGACACAGTGATGCAGATACACGTGTTCCGGACAACGGCGTCCACAACTTCGGCAGCGCAGACACCAATGCCCCAACTGCGATAACCTTTCCTGGTGATAAGATCGCTGTCGGAATCGAGAACTTTGGTGTGCAGTTCGCCCCAGGACTCGGGATCCGCTTTGCTACCAATGTCCTTGTTGATGTCCTTCAGCTTGATCCCCATCACCGAAACCGCGGACCAAACTGGCACTGTCGATCAAGCGGACAGTCAGAACATCCGAGCTAATCCCTGTTTCTTTAATGGCAATCTGGCCAACTATTTTTCATGTTGTGTTATGTATACGAATAATTTACCTACTAGCAGTTACTTAACTCTTTGCAGTCGAACATCTCCTCTAACGCACAACATAGATGAACTATGCAGTAGTAGTATTTATTTATTTAAGCCTTGCGAAAATATTCTAGACTCGATAGTTCGAGTGCAAAGGTTCAATAACCATTAAAGATCAGAGAAGATTTTCCGAATGGATTATTTCAGCAACAAGTAGAATAGAATTAAAATGGTAAAAGAATTTTTTACCAGATGTCGGCCCATTCTCGCAGATCACCGAAGCTTGCACCGCGTTCGCCGAAATTCCAAGCTTCTGCGCGACCAAATACTGAAGCCTGCAGCTGTCCAAAAATGTGCCCAAGCCGATCACTCGTTGCGGAGGGAAGCCTGAGAGCTTCATCGCCGCGTACGACAGTATATCGACTGGAATGCATAAATGGCATCGTTATTCTGACGCGTGATCGATATCGATGGGAAATCTGCGGGAGAATAAATACCGGGTGTGGTTACGATCAGCAGGACACTGTTCGGCGCGAATTTGCACACGTTAGGAATGATGTCCTTGAAGATATTAAAATTTCGTTCCAACAGCGAGTCCGCGTCGGGGTCATCCTTTGCGCTTTTGTCGCCTATCGTGAACACGCACACTGTCGCGTCCCTTGCCATCGAGAAGTCTAACCAATTTAATGTAAAGTCGAATCTGAGTAGATTCTAGCGAGGACAAAATGTGAGGGTGTATTGTGTAGCTAATTGTTCAAAATGCATTTATGACTTCTCTGGAAATGTTGAAAAAATGGTAGAATATAAAATTCGACAGAATTTAGTAGAATACATAATTATTCCAGAACTACAAATGAAATTCGTCTACAAAAATTGCAAATTGCATAAACATTTGCAGTCTAACGATCGCATTGACCCGCGTCCACACAAGCGAGGCTTCTTGCCGCGGCTCCCAAGATATTTAATGCACCATGTTTTTCACCGAGTATTTATCATCGCCGTATGAAATTGAACGAGCGAGGATATTAAATGCCGTATGAATATTTCGAGAAAGCATCTAATAAGAAATGAATTTCTTGCTGCCTCGCTTTCCTAAATCGGCTTGCACGAAGGTCGGCGGTCGGCTAACGACCAGGCTAACTGTACCGATTACTGCGGTATCATGCTTCGATCGAAATAATAATATGCGTGAGTGTTTTATGGAAGGATTATATGTCCCGAATACAAAAGAATAATTGGTGGTCGTCAAACCGTAATAGATCAGAAGAAAACATTAAAGAGTATTCCACCGTGGTAGCACGTAAAAAATTATTGGAAAAATATTCACTTGGACGTCAAACGTGCACCCGCAATAATAGGTACATTTACCCGAACATCAGTTTACAAGAGCATATACAGGGTGCTTTCTACTTTTCCGGCAAGATTGCAGGAGCGTGATCTCCCGTGAGCACCCATTCAGGCTACATTCAATATCTGCCTATAGTATCGTAATAAAGCGTTTATACACAAACTTCGTATAACATTTTTTCGTATTTTCACTAGTAGATCATGCTCCTACAATCTTGCCGGAAAAGTAGGAAACATCCTGTATATTCGGAGTCACCTTTCGTTCCGATGATTCTCGGATTTCCGAGGAACGCAGCAGCATGGCCGATGTCTTCCGCTTCTGCTTTCGCCAGGTCCTCGTCCAGGTCTATGAACACCAACTCGGACGCCAGACGCTGCAGCAAATCCGTAGAAAGAGAGATAGAGAGAGCGGGAGATACGAAAGAGAGAAATGACGATTATAAAGGGTAATTAACGGAAAATGGCCGCCGCGCCGGCTCCGGGCATTGGTTATTAGGCACTCGGAAACGTTACGCAATCAAGACCCCCAGGAATCGCATTAAGGATCTACGGGTGCGCAATCGATCGCGCCATTCGAGCGATCCCTTAATGCGAGGGGTCGTTAGGATTTGATCGCCTCCGTTCGCGCGCGAGAGATGGCTTCACGTGCCCTCGTTGCGCGCCATCAAACGCCGACCAAAAAACCGTCTCAATTTTTCATACGATTCAGGTTTAATTTAGTAAAGGCGCTTTCAGCTACGCGCTCGTTAACGAAAGGAGAATTAAACTTTTAATAACGTCACACATATATTATACCCGCGCATCTCGAGTGTTTATGCCACGACTCGCCGCGAGTTCTACGCAAATTTTTAATTCGCTTTTTACCCCGCCGCCACTCAGGCAGAAATAGTTTTTCGTTTATAGTGGACGCTTCAACTTGTACACTTTATCATTTCGCCTCATCAACCGTTTATGGACCTTGATTTCTTTCGCCGAAACATCAAGAATTATCGCTTCCCACTGAGTCGACGTTGTAATATTAAGAAAAACAACGTTCGAGGTTGATTTCCACACGGAAGAAAGTTGAAGCAATTTTTTAGCAGTTCTCGTGAGATAATGAAAAACAGAAATTCACACAGCCTAGATCGCGCTACGCGATTGCAGCAGTCGATTGTATAATCTACAAAGAGGACAATTCCCTAAGTAAATAAGTGTCTTGTTTCAATGCATAACATATTCTAAATGGTAAAAGACTGGCTACGATTTTTCCTCGAGAAAACGAAACGACCTCATAATTTATGGACGGGGGTGTAACGCGTCTGCTGTACAGCGTGGCATGATTTTCCCGTTGGTCGGTATCTGTTCCCATCATCGAGGATCCATCATATCCCCGGACGTTTTTTCTCTGACACAGATCTGGGATCGGTAATCACTCATAATCACGGTCTCATTAGACCGGTGAAAAATAATAGGGCATCCTTTCTCCGTGCGCCACGTGGGCCGAAGTATCCATAGCGAATAGCTATAGCGATTCGCCGCACTCGTGCGAGAGCAGATGGACACATTTTTCTTTGACAGATGGCGGTTTCACACGTTAAGACAAACCAGCGGCTACCTAACAGAAACGGCTTCTTAATATATTACGTTACGCCCTTGTGCTTCCAATCTGTTATTGTACACCGCTTAATCACCATACTTCATCAAGCATGACTTCCGCAGCATGCATAATATCCCAGCTGATGAAGTTTCTTCGCAGCCCCCTGCCTGCCTTCGTTTCTTCCCTCTTTCTCCTCTTTTTTCTCCAGCTACTTCTCTCTCTTTCTCTCTCGCCTCTCCGACGTAATGCCGTGCGCGTATCTCGCGACGATATTGAGCGGTAATTAACTCGCAAACTCTCGGTATATACTTTATAACGAGATTTTTTAATGATCCGTGACCGACGATAACGGCACGCCGGAGAAAGTGATGCCCACGGAATTTCCAATAGCCAAGCTTCACGGAACTCCGATCTGCCAGTGTTACGTAATGTTCGCCATTTCTGGTTTATCTGACGGAGAGGCGCAAAATGGCGATCTTTCTAGCTGCACGTATTCAGTTGGATGGAATAGTTTTGTCCATCCTGGAACCAGATTTTGAAGTGTTCCGCGCGGATTCTAGCCGTCTCCCATGCGGTTCTAGTTACCTAGCCGCGTTTCACCCTCGGTTAGCCCCGTTCTTTCCGCCTCGCAGAGCCGCAGACGATCACAGGACACCGAGGCTATGGGACACTCGATCTGTCGTGCATTTTATTATTTCCTCGGTGAACTGTCTTTGATATTCTATAAGTGTCTCAGTCCACCCGCAAGATATTGTGTTCTGTACACTTGCTCGACACGAGAGAAGCAATTAGTCGAGCGAGTCGAACGGGATTGGATGTCTTTTTGCGCGCTCGGAACCTGTTCGCTGGTGCAACGGTGCAATTAGCTGCGGGAGCACACGTACGGTTAAGTTTAGAATGTTTCACCACGTTGTACGATTTATACAATTTTGATTTTGCATAAACATTCACAGTTTAATTATGTCTGCGTACGTAAAGTGTTTTAACTTAGCTGAGATAAAAATAGATGTATTTCGGAACATTGTGAGAAAATTCTGTCCTTATTTGACTTTCTTCTAAAATGGCTACATGGTAAATTGAAATTTTGTAAATTGAAATGAAAAACCATACTGATATTTTTCGCAGTATCTTGTCGAGCGATCGCACTTCGAGCCGCCATATCTCGAACTCGAAATTGTGCTGATTTGTCGGCAGAAAATTGCAAGGGCAGAGGCGCGCGTCAAATGAGAGGAGCAGAAAGAGAACTGAAAAATAAAGTGGGCTATCTCGGGACGAGATTTGGAGCAGGAAGCGGTGGACGGAAGACCCTTCATCGTCAGCGCCGACCTGCGAGAGATGGTTTGTACGATTTAATGCGGCCCGACGGACATGACATGTTACAACGGGTCGAGGAACGACGAGAACAAGAAGAAGATGAACGTCTTATGCAAGTACTACCGAGAGAGGAACCTGGGCGTAGTAGGTCTCTCCGCAAGGTGGACAGTGGAGCCTTTGGAGATGGTACTGGAACGCTGGTGTGCCTCGCGATCATCTCGTTGATGCGATCTGCCAACTGCCGGGACGAGGAGAGCAAACCGCATGGTTCACTACCTCTTCTTCCTTTTCCTTCTCACCTCCTTATCCTTGTTCTTCCTCGACTGTCTTCTTCGTTCGCGGCTGCGGTTCCAGGTCATCTATCCCGCTTATTGGCTCCGCCGGACGGTTTAGGGTCGTTTAATGAGTTCGATGACTCCTCGATGGCGACCCAACGCTTCTTCGATATTCTTCAGGATCTCCCAAACTTTATCGAAGTGAAAACTTCTTTTGGAACACCGCTCACAATTGCCGGACAGCGAATGAGTTTCATCCGTCACGATTCGAGGTGAAACGCTATTATATTTCCTCCTTGTTACGGTGAGGACATTGCCATATTACACTCTTGCCTCGCATAGTGTGACTTTCATCTCTCCGCAAGCAAGTTACGGAGCAAAGTTGATCGATTTCAAGCGCGTTTGAAACGTTAGAACTACAACTCAAGTTATTGTTAATACAATGCAGAAATTCCACGAATATGGGATCTTTAAGTTGCCCGAGAAATTGCAAAAGATAATGAAGAAATTGCAAATGAGGAAGTTGGAAGATTTTAGCAAAAATCTGCGGGTTTGGATTGCTACTTCCTGAAGGAAGCTCGGTCGCACGCACGCACGAAAAAACCAAGGCTCGGATGAGCGAACGCGATAAGGGTGTCCTGTGGACGGGTATGGATTTCAGCTTTCCTTCTCGGCGACTAACATAAATCAGTCCCGGGACGATCCTGCGGGGGCGTCCTACGTGTAAATGCTCGCGTTACGATCCGATAACGAGGGAAAAGAAGCACGTTCCTCTTATACACTCCTGTCCCATCCACCCTTCCTCTTCCTTTTACGTCCTGATCCTTTGCCTGTCCCCGTAGCCGAATTCCCTCTTCTGGTCTTTCGTGGATCATTTGCATAATAGCTTTTTTCATCCAATACATTCAACCAGCAGACCGAGGCCTCTGGGGGCACACACGTGCGAACATTCTTTCTCTAATCCTCTGTCGAGCATGATTTTAGAGTCCCTCGAAATACACGAGGTGGCGATCCCTTTGCATACTTGTCTGTCACGTGCTCCGCTCATCAATGTTTGATGAACAATTTTTATATCCCAGAAGGATCACGATCAATCCTGACTTGATTAGTTTAAATAATATATAATATAATAATAAACTTCTACAACAAGCCTGGATAGTGCATACTAGTGCAAAGTTCAACATCAAAAATAGCACAAAGACGACTGTTATTGGACGTTCAGACGTCTTTTTAAAATGGATGTAAGAAAGAGGTCGCGCGCTATCTGGGATAGTCAATAAATATAATATCCTATCTAAGAATAACAAGCAACAGTTTTGGAGTACAATGCCTTGAGATAAGAAAGATTTGTACTAGAAATTACGATGAAACTAGATGTGTTAGAAGTTTTAATTGCACAGAGACCCACGCACAGTCTAGCATGAATTTGTTGGTTCTCTTTAGATTATTTATTATTACTGGCGATTGAAGTCAGTAAAATTAAAACAACAATTGTAATTTGATTTTGAAAGATTTCCAAGAGTGTTCAAGATTAGAATACGCCGTCTCGCGAGTCGGATTCACGATCAGAGAAGAGGTTACGGACAGAACGGATGTTTTCCACGAACCTTGAAGAGGATAGCAATCCCGACAGCAACGCCGGTATAACCGCTGCCGACGATTACGATTTTCACGCGATGGCAGTCCGTGAAATCCTCCGCTTGTTTCGTTAGCAAAAACTTTGCGGTGTTCCCGGCATTGTCGATCTTCTTTTTCACTAGAGACATCGTCAACGACTCGAATCTCCAGGATCGAGCCGGCACATCCCGAGAAACTGCGGGAACCAGAATCTCGGACGAAACTCCTTGAAATTTCCTGTGTTATTTCGCGAATTTGGACTCCATCAAATCGAATAACCAAAGCAAAGGTTCGAACATCATCAGTTCCAACGTTTGAAATTATCTGCGAGTGGAGATACACAGGGCGTTCGTTTTTTCAGTACTGTGGTAGGAAAGCGACTGTCGGATTGAATTTAACGAACTGTCACGCAACGAAAGGTTGCGCATTACCGTGTTGGTGAATGTCGTGAACACTATAATGAAACTATAGCGCTTTTATCTTGCATAATACGATCGACCACGTGGAATCGGTCCGCAGCTGTCGAAATCGCGCAGGTGGCACAGATCGTAGCCGAACGCGAACACGAATTTCAATTTCCGGTTTATGTAGGGAGAGCTTTCGCTATGATCGCTTAGGATCCGCTTACTTGCTACACCGATCTAGCTACGGACATTAAATTGCCGGCAATTTGCCATCACCTATCTGCTTCGCTTCTTCCGAGACGTGTCATTATCGAACAAATTTGGCTACAAAGTATGTAATTACGGGAATGCCTGGTCTCGGGTTAAGGATTAAATAAAGTAATCGAACCGATTACCTAATTAGGATGGGGACGATGGCGGCCGGCTGATGGCGGATACAATTACAAATTGGTGGAAGGACAAAGTCTACAGAGTTCCACAGTCTTTGTAAAGTTACGATCTTTATAGTTCGACGTTGGACTGCTGAAGATCTAGGAGATTAGCAAATATGTGTGTCTTAATAATTCTATATTAATCACGACTCTTGTACATACGGTGTGCAGTTTTATACATACATAGAAATTTCACAAATTCAGTATAAAAATACATACGAGGAATACGTACAAATTTGGGAAGCTCATACTTAATCAATTGAATAATGACAATGATAAAAAGTTGTAAAGTTACGGGTCTACATTGTTCAGTCCAATTTTATATTTATCCATCATCTTGTTCCAAGGTTGTGTTCAAGAAAATTGCTCAGTGTTTTCAATTTTTATTTCATGCACTAAAGCTGTTATTCGTGAATTCGCGTCATTAAAAATTGCTGCATTAACCAAAATATTTGTGACAATATCAAATTCGTTCATATTTGATAAATAGACTGAGAAGTGTATACAATTTTCAAGTTCTGTATAAAAATTTTAAGAAAGTCCCAATGGGGTCCTATTTTCATTGGTAATAGCATTTCTAGATCCAAAATAAATAGAAATCGTACTAAACTCTGTCGAATTCGATACTCTACCATTTTCTATAATAAAAGTCTGTTTCGTATGCAGAAGGACGGAGAGAAAATTGAGCTGCATCGATTACCCTCTAATTTTCGCGAGGCGCGCTGATTCGAGAAACATGGCGGGACAGTGCGGCGCATTATCGCACACGTCGAAGATCTATGAGCCGGGGCTGCGAACGGCGCATAATATGACGCGGAATGGACGGACAGTGATTCGCGATAGTTTTCTAGGAAGTCGATTCCGAGGTGTCATTTATTACGGCGATCGAAGTCTCGGTGCGGGGAACCGGTCGCCAGGTGCGCGGCTTGTTATTGATGAAGACGCCTTTCTAAAATGTTGCTTCCTCTCCCTCCATCTCCGGCGGCCGCAATTTCCGGTAGTACTTCTCCGGCTCTCCTCTACTCTCCATACCTCTCCTCTCGTTCTATCGTCGTGGCTCACTCCTCGGTATCGTTTTGCGACACCTGGAGAATCCCGCATTCCCGTAGTACACCTCGGATGCTGTCGGCGCACGTCTGCACCGCGGCCTTCTCCTGCTCGGACAGCTTCTGTCTAACAGTGCAATACACACCTTCCCGGCCGATCACACACGGCACCGACATGTACACGTCCTTGTCCGTCCCGTGGGCACAGCTCTGCGCACAAACATCGATTAAACGCAAGCGGAAATCGGTGCGCTCGCCGACCGCATCGGCAGTGCACCTTTCATCGCGAGTGATTGGTACCGAGCCCTTCGAACGGCATCGCTGTCCTTTTGCAATATACACGGTGTCTGTGATTTATCTGAAAACGTGTAATCCTCTCGAGAAATATGAACGGCACGAAAAACGAATGTCCTTGGGTTTTGAAGGACAAGTACGATGCTGATGTTCGATTGACTTTGCAATGATCACGAAAAGACCTCGAATTTTCTCAAGAAACGAAGTTTGATCCGGTTAGCGTTAAAGTGCCAGAGGAAATTATAGTCTTACGTGTATGTGTGTCGACGCAGGCAGGACGACTTTAGTGTTCCTGACAATGGCGTCGACGATTTCGGCAGTGCATAGTGCATGTCCCCAACAGTTCAAACCCTTTCTTTCGTCGAGCTGCTTGCCACTGCAGCGGGACCAATTTCGTTAATGAATTATAGTGCATTTAACAGTAATCTATATAAATAAAAATTAAAGACTTTCGGATGAAGGTATGGTTGTTGAACAGTGTGTAATTGTTTGAAGGAAATACGCTACGTGCATCCGAGAGCCTTTGCAATGTTGACTGTAAGACGATACTCGAGTGTACTGCACAGGACAAGATTACAAACCTGTTTTTTACAGCCTCGCTGATTTCGTACCATTTTTCGGGGTCATCTGGCTCCCCAATCCTGGGGTTTATGTCGCGGAGTTTCATACCCCCTACATGGATACTCGACCATACGGGGACTACAAAATAATCATTTCCTTGTGCACTCTGATCGTTGACGAATACAAACACGAGAGGAACAATTTAATTGTACATTAGCGTATAACACTGTAATTGTAATATTGTCCATAATAGTTCTACTCTGTCGATCATTTACACTAAATGAGTGGCTTTCTCTGTCTCTACTTTGTTATTCTTTAATAGCGTCTGAACCTTTTCGAGTTAATGGAAACTGGGCTTGATTGTCAACTTAAAACTCCTTCGAGACTTTGGAGGAAATTCTCAAGACGACTTCGTCAAAATAAACTGGATCCAATGATGTATTGTTCATGATCAGACAGCGGATCTTTATCAATATAAATAAAAATCAAAGGCTGGACCGATGTGGCTAATTAAAAAAAAATAGCTTACACATTTTTGTCATAAATGCGTAAAGATCAGCTGTCTACTCATGACTACGACAGAAACACAGGATACCTGCCATATCCCCTTGAGCCCCAATCGCCATGCAGTTAACAGCGCTTCTTGCGACGTTCAGCCTCCGACTGACGAAATCTTGGAATCTGGCACAGTCGATCAGTGTTCCCGTGCCCAGAACACGATTCGATGGGAAACCCGAAAGTTTCCAAGCGATGTAGGACATCACATCTGTCGGCTGTGTCATAACCAATATCACAGACTTGCAGGCGAACTTTGCAATGCCTGGGATCAGGGCCTTGAACGTCTTGAAATTGTGCTTCACGTTCGGCTCCTCACCGGGTGCTGGCTCGCATGCGCTGATTATCACCACTGCGGACTCTTTCACCATACTAATTTCTTTCATAATAAAATCACAGATTACTCCGAAAAATCTAGAAATTTGGAATATACAATCTAGAACATACAACAGTGATAACTAGCCAGTGGATCTTTATCCAAAATACAAATGTTCTACCTAATTTGTACCAAACTGGAGTGAAATAGAAATTTACTTTCTCTCTTAATATGTTTAATATCTCAACTCTTCTAATATTTTTACTGTTTTAAATTACACCAACTCATTTTTGTCATCTCTACATATAATAAAATCGTGTCTGTCTGTGTGTTTGTGACATTTCCACTAAAAAGAAGAGAACGGTTTCGGCGACTATTTATGCGCTCCGCATCCTCCGGGGAAAGGATACTCGGAAAATTATTATGAATCAGGTGCAGCTAACCCAACCGTTCATCCGAACGATGAAATCATCGGAAGCTGATGGAATACAAAGCACCGGATTTCGTGTTTCTCTTTCACGGGGTGAGATGCGACGATAAGGGCGCGTTGAGTCTAGCCAACACAGATGGAGGTGACTAACACGAATAGTCTTGGCGGAATAAAAACCGGAGATTTTAGTTAACGCCTTTATAAACGGCGTGTAACCGTACAAGCGCAGCTGCGCCGACCGCGAGATTTTCTCTCTCTCTCCTTATGTACTTTCCCCCTTGGGTAGCGATGATGTTCGAGATAAATTAGGCGGTAAAAAGTCGACTCTGTTCTACTTGTTCCGGTAATTGCTACCTCGGATGGGCTCAGATTAAAGGGGTGCAGGCCTGGTGTTACACGGACGCCAGTGTTACAAACGTAGGAACGAGTGTACGAATTACGAAATTACACAACAAACATAATGCGCGAGGCCGGAGCGTCCAGCGGGAATCTGAGCAAATAATTCTCCCCGAACATCAATTTTCGGGGATCGCGCGGAGAGAGGTGATCGGATACATCGAACAGATTTATTGGTCCGGCGAAGAACTCGTAAATTTCACGGCATCGCGCGAGATGAAGCGCAATCAAACGGAATCGAACTGCCCACCGCGATTATCCGGTTTAATCGGAAGATAAAGGATCACGGTGTATTAAAAACATGTATTAAAAACGTGAAATATTAACATGTTAGCGGGCAGTGTCCTGTGCGCGAGATCACGTACTTCGATGTAAAGAAAATCAAAGAAATTTCGTGTACATCGGTTTTTTGAAATATAATGGATAGGACGAGAGGCAATTTATTCGAAATTACAAGGTTCGATTCTCGAAACCGTATTATTATGAAACAATATCGACGATGTTCGGGTTCGTCGTTTCGAAGAAATTTTCGACCAGAACTGTTAATACAAAAATTGTTAGAACGATGTCTACGAAAGATATTGTATCGATAAAATGACAAATGGTCTCGTTACTCTGTGTTACGAAGAATGGGAATACTTTTTAATGACTCGGACGATGAAGAAGGAAGATGGTGTAAAAAAATTTTTCTAATACCTCCATAACTATACTCTGTTGCTTGTTTTTCTGTTTCGATCGTTCCCTGTGTGAAATAATTACTTCAGTTACGCATTTTCGTGTCGCGAATTCCGTCACGCGAATTAGGCTTACACCCTGCCAGAAGAAGTTTCACTTCAATTATAATTCAACGCAACTCTGGGTTGTAGTCGCATGCCCGCGAAAGGGTCTGGCAAGCATCCTTTTGTTCCGAAATTCCCGAGCAAGGTGGCATATCTTTTACAAGCGGCCATTTTACAAGGCTGGGGACAAGGACCGCAAAGGGACAGTGGACGCCGAGAAAAAAATGTATCTCGCGGAGTCGATCACGGCCGAGATAAATAAGAGTGCGACGAAATTTACGAGCCTGCCGGTGGAAAGCTCGGGGAAACGTTGAATACCCGTGTGTAAGCACGCGGCGATGTAGATGAACGCCGAGATTAGGGTACAGCCAGAGGCCTCGAGGAAGGATCCGGATCTCGGAACTCGCTCCTAACCCAAAACTCATCGTTCCCCCCTTTGCGACCGTTCTTTCCGACCCGTTGCACGTCGGCAGAGGTCCCTGTCCCTCCTTACGAGCCCGATGCGACGCGACGGCTCATTCTTTAAAACGGTCCCCGATCAGGCCCAACGATCATCGGGACGATGCTCGCCAGACTCATCAGTCCGAACGTATCAATCCACGATTTTTCGGACTAGCAGATCTTGATCGCTCGATCGTCGACACGCGGGAGGAATCGTTTCGGTGGCCCTGAATCATCGCTTCTGGACACCCGGTCCCCTTTCCACGGTAAGTAGGCCGTGACGAACTGCCATACTTTGCCTACGGACCCTTATAGTTCCGGTAGTTTAACCGGGGTTCACGGGTTGTTTGTTGACCGGCACGTTGCACCGGACATCGACTTCGTCGGAGTACCCGAGCAAAGTTTAGGTGTGTGAAATTAATTCCAATCATTTCTAAAGTGGTTCAAGCCAAAATTCAGCGGATTTTATGCGTCTATAACAAAAATGAGTAGGTGTAATTTAGAATTGTACACGAATTAGAAGAATTTAAATATAGTGTTATATTATTTTTTAATTATTAAACGTATCGTATAAAGATCCGCAGTCTACGAATAATTATACATATAACGAACGAAATACCTGACGTGCCAGTTACCAGGGGACTTCCCAAAAAGACGCCAACGTGCCGGATGTCTTCGGCCTCGGCGGAAGCCTTTTCCAAGTCGTGGTCGATCAGACAGACCTCGCTCGCCAACCTCTGAAGATCACGAGGAATCAAACGGTTGATCGAGCATTGCGATCTTCGTACCTGGCTGCTACTCGCGGCTATACTAACTTTCATCAGGATCGCGACGGCGCAGGCCATTCCGATCTTCCCTATGCCCACGATCGAGACTTTGACGCGATGCGGATAGACGTCGCACGGGCCCAGCTGAGTCGTTATCAAGGCGTTCTTCGTGGTGGTCGCGATCGGCGGTTTCTCATCCTGAATCGTGAACGAATATTCTTAATAACAGTGTACCCGAAATTTCGACTACCTTAAGTGCCAGTAAATTCAAAAGCTTTTCATATTTTAGTCTTTTGGCACTGCTAATACTAGAATACTAGATCATGATTAAATTATGATTCACAATCTACTGTTTTATAAATTCAACTTTTTTCGATCGTAACTTTGAGAATAATTGTGCGATAGTATCAGCGCGCAGGTTCGATCAATTTTGCAAATTAATTCCAAAACTCAATATTTCGATCCTGATGTGAATCATTTTCAAAAGTAAATTTTGCGTTTGCTATAACAGAAGAAATACAATTGGAAAATTATTACTATATTAGTTAAGTACTATATTACTATATTAAACTGGTCAGTTTAGTGTCCACCGGCATGGAATCGGTTCGCTTTTATTAATTTTCCAGTATTTCTTTTGTCATAACTAACGCAAAATTTACTTTTGAAAATGATCCACATCAGGATCGGAACGTTGAGTTTTTGAATTAATTTGCTATTTCACCGTACGTAGATGCGAAGCGAAATGCTTTTTGCTTACAGAGTGGCCCAACATAATCGGTATTAAAGAAATAAAAGAAAGTGTCCGGATTGAAAGAAGAGAGAGGGCAGGCCTGTACAACCGAAAAACCGGCAGTAATTATCGGAGAGCGTGCGATCGCGTGGTCGAATGAAGCCCTAAAAAGAAGTTTTCGGTAATTTACTTCGCACAGGTCGCTGTCGACGTCGGATTCGTTCTTCCTCTCGGATGCCTGCTCGTTGTCGTCCATTCCGCCGGTCCTGGAACGATAAGTTCGTTAACTTCACGGTACCATCGGGGCAATTCGATTACCGAATTTAAGTCTCGCGCGCGAACCTTTTAGGGCGCTAATTGGGAGCTTGAAGTGGAGACGTTCCACGGATTCGAGGTTCTCCCGGAGCCGTTCTAGAAGGTTTCTCGGCGGATCGTCAAGGTGGTCGCCTGTTCCTCGGCATTCGGTTGAAACAGGCGGCAGGTAGATATGCACCGGTGTGTTTCGCTCTTATGCAGATCGGAATCGTCCTACGCAACAACGGGACCGTCTCTCGTTCGTGGAGCCAGGTATTTCAGGTTAATCGAGCACGCCGTTAGGGGATTCGGCGTGGAGACGACGCGCGGGAAATTCGCCAGGCTCTGGAGAATAACGACGGAAGTTATCCGCAAGCTTCGCTGTAAATTAGCCGCAGGTAGTCGCCCCGGGAGCGCAGGTACATCGCCGCGGATTGTTCATATATTTCTGGCCGTACCCACGCGAGCCAACGCGCGTGAAATACATTATTTTCGTGCGTCGATGCCGTGCCGGCTGGCCCATGTTCCTACCTCTTTCGCGATTATTCAGTTTCCGGCGTGGCTCCGACTTGTACCGGTTCGGCAGGGATGCTGAAGTGCTACACGTTCAATGGTCCTGTCAAAGGATGAACGAAATTATGCACAAACCTCTGTAAACTGTAAAATCATACAATTGCTGTATCAAAATTCATACAATTGCAAGGTAAAGTTCTAATAACTGAAGTTGAATGTTTTCGGCGCAACGGTTCGATCCTTAATACCGATTAAACAAAAAGCAATTTTACAAATAGTCAGATAATCGGATACAAACATCTGGAAACGTGAAAACTTCCGTGGGAATAATTGCATACGAATTTTGCTAATGAAAACTCATACAATGTGAACGCGAACGGAGGAGCGCCTTGTAGCGGTACTTTTTCATTTGCGGCGTGGAGCGATACGATGAATTACGGCTTATGGTTGCGTGGCGAGGCGTTCCCAGTTGTTCTTGTATCGCGCACGTTTAATACACATTCGAAGACGCATCCTCCTCCCGAAAGGAAGGAAGACGTCCCTGGTTTTCGCGCGAGCGACGACGCGGTCCCCGCACACTCTCATTCAATTTTAGCGTTAATAATCCGCCGGGAAAAACGACGGGCTTAAACGCGGCCATTAATCAGGTCCGATCGATATTGCGAATGCGGCTTAACGACGGAGAGATACCATCGGCCGTCCCGGTCCGGAGTTATTGAATCGCGTCAAATAATATACGAGCCAATAATGTATGAATAGTCCTGCAATTATGGCTCGCTGATCGTATCTAAGGGTGCGTTGTAATTTAGTAATCGTTCATTCTGCGGCGCGGCGCGGGCGGCGATCCGGCGAATTATTCCCGACGACGACGATCGCGTGTGTACGCGGTTTCGTTTATTTTGCAATCGAACGCGCGATGTCGATGTCTCGCGCAAAATTCTTGCTGCTCGTTCCGCGACCACGACCGGGCGGGACGCGCGAATTTCTCATCGAGATAGTCCCTACCCCTCCCACGAGCTTTTTAATTAGATACGGGCGGCTTCTATCGGACACTACAGCTGGACGTACGTACAGAATGTTTATTGCTTCTCCAACTGTTCGTGTTAACCCTTCGCGTGACGCAGCAGGAGAATGCGGGACCATTTTGAGGTATAGTTGTCATTCTACTTCAGGTTCTGTACACAATTGTGTGCGAATACATTACATACTGGACTTTACTGCGGCGTTCTCGAATTTACATAGCGCAAACGTTCGCCGCTGTTGGCTAAATAAATTTATTTGCCGAGGCGCAACATTATGGGCTTTCGGTCGAGAATTATTTCTTCTTAATAACGATGCAGGCGGAAACGGTAATGGAGAATCCTCGTTCTAATTTGAACGTTCAATTTGTTGTAATTTCGCGAATAAACATCACTTGGTTGTTTCTCTTGACACACGGCTTTAGGCAGCTTGGGTAAATAATAAAATTGTGCAAACTCGAGTAAACGTGTTCGGCACATTTTTCACTTGAAGCGTAACGAAACGGCAACAAAAAATTATACGTACAAATTCGCAGAGTTCATCGCAAAGAAATGAGTTTCTTATCCGTGTACGACCTGGTGCAACAATATTTTTGGACAAAATAATTTCAGGAAGTGAAAATGGAGTCATTATCCTGTAAAATATAGTTGGGAACAACCGGATGTTTAGGACGGGCGTTAACGCTCCGTTTTAATTGTACAGTTGTAATTCCATGTATTATTTATGTTGGAACGATCGCATCGAGCTAGAGCTTTTATCGCCCTTTAAACGACTAGGATTTACAGCGACGTGCGATCCTCCGATTCGTGACACGAAACGTGTCGATAGTCCCCCTCCTATCGACGCGAATTCTTCGCGGCTAAGAAAGTCCTCCCTCCCGCGAGCATTTCAATTGGATAATACGTCTTGCCGGCGGATTTTTCCGCCGTCGCGACGGTACTAATCATCATTCATATGACTAGTTGAAATCGGTATCTATGAATTAAACGATTCCTCAGCGAAGGTTCGCCGGCCGAGGCGAGGAAGTAATTTAAACTCCGACGTTTATAGTTAACCGCGGCAAGTGGGAACGAAACGACCTGCTCCTAGATAATTAATTTTCCGCTTTAATTAATCATCCCCCACGATTTTATCGGCCGGGCTCGGGTCAAGTAACAATAACGATCGCGTAAAGCCCGGCCCCTTATCGGTTATCCCGTCGGCGCGAGAACGAGCGCTCGCCTTGATTTACTAGCAGGCCCTGCCAATTAATGAAACGTCGATTCCCGCGGGACAGCGCTAAAGAATTGCGCGCGCTTGATCGTCTCTCAAAAATTCCCGTTTTCGAATACGCTCGAAACTTCCGCTCGCCGTCGATTTCAAGCTGGTGTAGTCATAAATTGGTCTTCACGCGAGCACGAGATAAAAGGAAATTTGAATCGCTTTAGAATCTCATTCGAAATAAATTCAAGAGAAATTGGAAACTGATCGAAATGATTTCAACTCACACTTTTCACAAAGTAATAAACAATTTATGGCTGTTTAACTGCGTGAGACAAATGAACTCGTCGGCCGGGTCCGCTATCGCCTTTCACTTGATTGTGCCATAGTATCCACGTTGGTCTCAACTATATCGGATTTACATTGATCGTCTCTGAGTGCTCGTAATTGGATATGGTTAACAAATTGATACGTTCGCTGCCATAATTTGTTGCATTAGCAGAATTAATGGCTAGGATACTTTACGAAACGTGAACAGGAGGTACTGATAAACTATGCCGTAACTCTGAAATTGATTTAACAATGAACATATCTATATTCTCTATATTGTTTGAAATTCTATGTATACGAAATTGGTATAATAACTCCTGCAACACCTGAATGTTTAGCAATTGTTATATTTAATAATGTAAACAATATTAAAACTTCGCCCTCGTTATCTACGAATATCTTGCCAAGGATCTGCGGGTCGCGTTTAAACCGACACGGAGAGGCAACCAATTACTTGAGCGAAGAACAAACCAATTCGGTGGAGCCGAGTAAGAGAATAAAAGAAAAGGGAGAAAGTAAGAAGGGGAAGCGAAGGTTGCAAGAATGTATGATTGATCGAAACCGAAACGGTAACCGTCTCGCGGATGCTTTTTTAATTAACAAAGCTCCCGGGGCCGGGCAGCTGGTGCAGAGGGGGTGGCCGAGGGTTGACGAGTACGAATCGTCCCGCGATAAAGCCGCGATCGCTCGATAACGATGTCTCTCGGGTAGGGCGAGCAGATTCAGCCGAAGCAAACGAACGAACCGAACCGAACGGTGCAAACGAGTCGGTGCAGGCTCGCCGCTGAGATAGTCCTTGAAGGTTGGTCGTAAGCAACCGATCTTCTGGTACCCCGGCTGGCCAGTCAACCGATCCAGACACCGGCTCGCGCGCATGCCTCCGGTGCACAATGGTTGGTAGTACTGCAGCTGATACAAGTATGTTCGCCGTGCAACCGGAATTTTAATTGGCTATTTGTTTGTCCGCTACACTTCGCGGCGCTGCTATTGTCCGGCTCGCTGCAGAAGAACGATCACCGTTCGCCCCCTACCCCCAAACCCCACACCGGCGTCGGGCATTATTCGAATAACATTTTATTCCAATAGGAGCGACGAATAAATAATTGTTCGTTACCCGATTATTTATCATTCCACTTATCTGCTATCTCCATCATTCATTTCGGAGAATTATCAACGCGATCCTCGTTAAAGGGGTAGGGTACCCCCGTGACATTCAGAGGCGGATCTAACGGTACGCGGACTAAGCGGTCGCGGGTGCCCCGGATACCAAGCGGCCCCGAGCTCTTAAAATATCTTAACTTAAAGATTTTGGAAATGACCGGAAAGGTTCAAAAAGCCCTCCATGAAATAATCGAAATTAAGGTGATTCCTAGATTTTATGCGATTATCATCAAAATGGCTGTACGCGTGGCTTTACCGAAACACGTACCATTTCAACAATTGTAAAATAAACAAGCTGGCACGGGTCCGGTGGGTTTAGTGTGAAATGCCAGACAGGAGGAACAGAAGAAGAGTTTGAACACACAGCTGTCTATTTTGAACTCTGTAAAATTGTTCGAAACTGCATATTCGAATTGCATCCTGCAACTGTGAAATAAATCATCTTGCTCTAGGATTCCTAGAAGAAGGTGCGCAGCAACGTCGTCGCCGAACGTTTAGCATAAACGTGCGAGTAAATGAATGAATCGTAAGACAAGTGTATACAAGCTGGTAGAGACTGAGCTATAGAGTTTGGAAGACAAAGAAGAGGACATTCCACAGGGAAGTGCGTTATCGAACGGATCATTGATATTTCTATTTCATTATTAAACAGAGGATGTTCATTGATATCTCCCGCGATCATAAACGGGTGTGGATGTGCATGAAAGAGGAAGTCCTAATGTTTCTGCTTAGTTCACCACTCTTTAGGAATTTATAATAAAATAATATTTCCGTTCGAACGCTGCTTGAGACTTCCAATCTCGAGACTGACAGTCTTCTCCGGACGGTCTCAAGAGTCTCGAGACCCATCACTATTGGAAGCACGTTGACTGCACTGTTTGTCTTCGGAAATTCCTCACCGCGACGGCTACATTGTTGCGGGACTACTATTTCGCGATGGGACGTACCGGAATAGTCAAAATAGCAGACCACAGGAGGGTAAAACGACCCATTGACCGTGCAATTTATCGCTCAACAAATTGTACAAGTTGCTTCAACCGTCTGAAACGCTGTTGCAACGTTTGTGGTGCGGTTATGCAACTGTTGGAACGATGCGGTCGCACCATGCGGCAATCTCGTTACTTGTTTATATCACGATGTATGACAAATTCCTTTGGCAGAGCTGCATATCCAGAGGAAATCTACATTATTAATCAGACTACAATCATTCTTAAATTTCATGTTTCGGGAATTATTATTAGGAGTACAAATTAGTTCGGTCCGTCTGTTTGTGGTAAAAAATACATTTATTTCAGAACAAAATGAATGAATTATAAAAGAAAGCAAGAATGTAAACAAACGAAAGAATGTAAAAGATAACATCAAGTGTTTACATATCTCACTGTCGTAACTCACGCAACAATGTCAAGACAATCACAAATACTAGCGTACAGCCCTAGCAAGCTCTAACTGTGCCCTAAACCTTCGAGGAGAGAGGAGCACGAGCACGAGAGAGGACTGGATCGCGTCGAGGCGACCGTCTAGCGCCTCGAGTGCATTACGATTTTTCGATGGTCTTCGGTACCGATCCGGCAGAGATTAAGACTCGGTGAAATTGCAGTGATTACGTTGGCGAACTGTACCGGATCGCGGCTGTACGGAGCTTATGTATAATCCGTGGCGTGGTCGCGACGCGTATCGTTCCGCGGTACCACTTATCGAGTCATTAAGTATGATACGGTGTAATTGCGCGGGCTTTTTACCGGACGGTTTCTCCGACCTACGCGGCGGAGGACATTAATCATCGATACGATCTTCTGTCGACGCCGCCATTTGCGAATGTCTCAATTTACTCGCACGGTGCCTCGCGTACAGGCCGCGCGGGGTCCGGCCCTCCTCCCCGGATTTATCTCCGTCGAATCGAATTTCGGGCCGGGCCCTGCGAATTTAATTCGACGAGGTTCGATTCTGCGTTCGGTAACGCGGCCTAATAAATTAGGAAGCGACAGGGCCCGCGATTCGTTTTAATCGCCGAACCCCGCCGATCTGCAAGAACCGAGCTTGTTCCGGACCCGTTTGTGCAGAAATCCCGCGGACTGCCCGAAGCGGGCCAAGGAACGCCGAACGATTCCGATCGGTTTTCTCCATCCCTCTTTCTCCCTCTCGCTCGCGGTCCACCCGTTTTTGCACGGTCCGCGGAACTTATTCCAATTAAAATCGTACCTCTATTTTAGGTCAGTCCGCGCTCCGGGTTCAAATTAAACCCGACCCGACTTCAACCATTTCCTAAATGAGCAACCGTGCGCGAAACATGCGACGGTTATGCAACGAGTGTCGCGATCGCGGGCCGACGCTTTTTGCGAAAGTTAAGGGGTATTTGTGGTTTTTCGTTTGGACCGTAACTACATTCATATCTACTGATTAATAAATAATCTTCTTGGTGAGATGGGATAAAGACCAGATTCGTGGTAACTGTCTACAAACAAATTTACAGAGTGAACAACTAATCGCGATAAAAATTCACGAAGAAAAAGTGTTAACAGAACGTTTGATGTAATCTAGTGAAAGCTCTCTTGAATCCAAACTATAATCTGATAAAAACATTTTCGATGGGAGTATTAACAATTCGTGGTTCGTATTGTATAATTTATGTAATTTTGAGGCTGGTGAACGACAGTGGACATTGTCCTGATCTAATATTTATCAGCTTTCATGGTTGAAACAAGCATAGTCAGTGTTACCTGTACGCAGTGCAGGTACTCTACGCACAGGTTGATAGAGTATGCGGTGTTTGCCATAACGAAACAGTACGTCGTATATATCAGCATGCACTTAACCCGCGTTGCACCCCAACAAAAAATTGTCAGCATTGTGCTGCCCGGTATTCGCATGACAGTCGCAGAGGCTGTCTTGTGACGCATCGTTATGCTCATTGTCAGCGAATTGCGTTTTTGAAAGAACATATTGAAACAGTTCGCGGTATTCTGTTGCTCGATCGGTGGATGTCGAACGTGCAGCAATGCGTTCGATACTCGACGCGCATACGTGCATGCATGTACTGGGTGAGACACTTAAAACATGACACCTCGATTATCTATTAGATAAATAAATCGAGTGGATTTTATGCATTTAAGACGATAGGTATGATGTTGCTGCATCATTGTCGACTTAGTCGCCTGAGTCCAATATGGCAGAATCATAGTGAAACGTATTTTTTGTGCTGGTAATTAAATACGCATTTAGAACCAGGTGCTGGTATTATCGCCGTTCACTAAAACACTCCAGCAGCGTTCATAAATGATATAATTACCTGCAATTAAGCAATCTCTGCTGGCGATCAGAATAAATTAACTGAACCCCTTTGAACAAAGACAGAACTTCCAGACAAGTATTCTAGCTGGGTCTAAGAGCTAGTCTAAGCGAAACGATGCTTGAAATCAACCAAATTTACCACATTGTACATATTTTCTCGTGTACAGTCAGTCTCACGGTTGCATCATCAATACTGGAACATCCTGCACCAGAGACTTTTACCAAAACATTGAATATAACCTGACGAAGAGCTGCGAAATACTGCTAGCCTTTATGCAGTGAACCAAATGGATAGATTATTAAAAACCTTTCAGTATTTAACATGTGTGCACAAATTCTCATTATAAGACTATAAATTAATATACAGGGTGCGGCCCAATAACATGTACTAGCGGGCACGAGGTGGTTCCTCATGCAAAAATGAGAACAAAATATGGAATAAAATTTTTCATTTCAAGCTTCATTTCAAGTAAATATCTCATGTAGCAATATTTGTATTTATTTTAAAATAAAATTTATGAATTTTGAGGTCAACAATAATTTTTATATATTTACATATACAGGAACCCGGGGTACCCGGATGACTACACAAGGATTAACCAAGAATGTCGACAATTTCCAGATTCTCGAGTATATCGGTGTTCCGGATAGTATAAAAATGGTGAAAGAAGAACGATAAGCGCAAAAGAATCGCGGAAACAATACGTAGGAACGATCTGCTGAGCCCACCCCCGGCTAGAGCGTTCGCGACTCCGATCGTGCAGATTCCGGTGCGTGTGCTCGCGCGCGCACTCGCCCATAATTGCAGCGTTTACCTCGATGCTAAAAAATCGCGATACTGGTCGTGGATCTCTCTGTTTCTCTCGGGAGCGGCCGAGACCTTGGAGCACAATCGTAGGAGGTCGGCCTCGGCCTAGCGTATAGCGGCGACCCCTGTGGCTCGCTGAAATATCGCGCGGACGCCGCTTCATTTCGATATTCCTGGGCCTGGGGCCTCGATGAGGAGTAACTTCTCGAGATCGAAACGACGCTGGAAAGAAGGCACGACCAACAGAATAAAGAAGAGGATTCCGGTGTGTACGGGGGAGGGCGGTCGATAGTAGAGGAGAGGAAAGGCGGAAGGGGGTGGAGAGGATGGCAGCGAGAGAGATCTCTCTCTCGTTTTATTACATCGTATCGGGAAGGGGCGAGGCCGATGCGCAATTGTTTATGCTCGTGTCCCGCCCTATTGGACGCATCGGATACACTCTCCGAATACCTACCACGTATACGCGAAGATCGGACGTGCTGGGGAACGTCATGCGTGCCCTCCAACCCCCCTGTACCCTCCGTAACGTCTCGCACCGGTACCCACCTCCGCTTTGTTTCTCCGTTCGGGCTAAGATTATTAATGGCGTGGGCCTGAACCCCGGTGCCTGCCCGAAGTGTCAGTTCCCTGACAATGACGAAGTTTGCACCTCGGGTACAGCCCCCGAACCCCCCACCTTCGGCAGGGACCCGTTGCGTCGCGCTCGTGCGAATTCTCTGGTCCCTTCGATCGCTTGTCGAAATTGAGGTAAATGACCCTCGCGCCATCTCTCCGTGGAAGAGAATGCTGCTCCCCGTGGGCGTTATTTATCGATATCTCTGCCGATGACTCGGTCCTAGAAGTCACCCGTGCCGTTACTCATTACCGTCGGATCTGAATTTCGCAACGCAACGTCGGACACCAGAATACCGAACGATCCCAGTAAATATTCATTTATCTTGAAACCGTGGAGCTATTCTCCTTTCTTAGATAACGAGCTAGATCCTATTTTTACGTTTACGAGGCGTAAAATCTGCAAGGCGACGCGTCGACCAACATTGTCACGTGAATCGGAACTTATTCAAATCATTAAGAGAAGTACAATTTCGTTGGACCGTTGCTTCTCGTAATCGGCGAGGACAATTTTTTATTTTGCACGCGGGCAACACCGAGCGTTACTCACGGTTATATAAACGACAGAAGCGGGGATGTGAGTATCCAATTATCCAGGAGAGCGTCTCTTCGTTAAAATGAACACCTGGAAACGATAGTTTCTCGAGATAGATGTCTCAATCGGTGTTTCGGTGATAAGTCACGCGGCTGAAGCCAAACGCGGAATAATTACAGCGAGTAAACCCCGGCGGAGCTGAATTAACCAGTTCACGCAGTATCCTTTTTACGCGATTAAGTGGACGTCGAGGTAGAGCCGTTGCCGGACTCGTTTCCACGGAGCAATCACTCGTTCGTTGGCTACCGGTCTTCCAAGCACCTCGAACCAGAAAAACGATCGCGATGCAAATGGCAAGGTAGCGAGAGGAATCATTACTTGCGAATAGTGTGTATTAAGGGGTGCGCGAGCGTCAGCGTGGTATCATAATAAAGCGTTATAATGGAGAGGTAAATAAGTCAAGGGAAAACGTTGATTACGCGACCGTCCGGTAAAAAGCGACGATACAAAACCGACGACCGAGCAGGTGTTTCTAACCCAGACCTTCATAGAAGCTGGTTTAGAGACGCAGCTGCTTCTCGCGCCGACTATCTGATCACATACTGGACTGATTCGGACGCGATAGCCATCTACGGGTAACGTCTTTCTCGAAGGTGCTTTCATATCGAAATGTCTGTAATTTCGTGTCCGGTTCATCCACCGAGGACCTCCCGCGTGAACGCAGCAGTTCTCGGTTACCGAACTTTCTCAGATTAAAATCAGCTGCGCGCCACCAAACGAACGTGCTCCGATGCGCCCGTGAGGAAAATTCTATCTATGTACCGACTACTGTCTTACACGCGTATCTACACAAGATGAAACGATCCAGACGTCTCGGATGCTGAGAAACTTCTCAGCGTGACAGCACTGGTATTCAGCACGAATTTTTCCAACAGGATTAACACGTATCGAGTCACAGTCTTGATATACAGCTTTTTTAACAGATTCCGCTGGTAATTGAATAATTCTGAGAATATACTTTGAATTTCATAAATCAGTCATTGTACAATTTCGACACGAAGATATTGTTTGTCATTATATCTTATTATTATACTGCGTCCGTCCGATTGGATCGTTCCACTCGCGGTTTCTGTTCTAACCGAATTATTGGCTCGAGTTTGAGACGTCGTTTGCCCCTGCCTCGCCTCGAAGTACAACTTGCGAGGCACGGAGAGTACACATCTTTTGAATCAGCTTGTACTTACACGCATACCTTCTTCCTCGACCTAGTCTCGTTTTCCCGACCACCAAGCCGCACTGAAGACCGTTAATGGCCACTAAAATTTTTTCCACGCAGACAAATCGAAAAAACCAGCTCTGCCCCGTTTCTATATCATCTTCCGTTAGACCCAGTAGTTTCCCGGGTCGTTAGCGGAACGAATCCGGCTTCCCATCAGAGCGGCGCCGTTAATTGGCACGATAGGGGCGGCTGACAGGGGCGAATGGGCCGATGAAAGACTAGGAAGTCCAGCGGCGTTCCTCGCCGGCGATAATTAATACCGCGATTCGAGAATATGGCGGCGGAGAGACCACTGCCAGTGTGAAGGGGGCCGCGGGCGGAGGTGAGAAGAGAAGGTGAAAAGGCAGTAGGAGGTGACGGTGAGACGAACGAGTCGGTTCTGGGGAAGGTGGGGGTTGTATATACGGAGGAGTGATAAAATCGCGCGAGCGAGAACACCGAGCTGGGCTGTCTCGCCATTTGCCGCCGTCGCGATACACACCGGTCTACGTCGTCTTTCTCTGTCCCCCTTTTCGCCCTGTACCTCTTGCTCATCCGTGTTCCTTTTCTTAGTGCCGGATTCAGACGTGTAGAGACCTTAAGCTCTTACAAGATTTTTAGCAATCGATTCACTGAGAAGTGCCTGTGTACCCCTCGAACCCCTCTATCGTTTGCAACCTTCTACTCCTGCCCCCACCTAATTTCTATGGTGACTCCTCGAGCCCCTTTCACCGCGATTTGGAAAGCTGGTGCCTTTTTGCATCACGATCTTGCTCACCTCCCCCGATTTGAAAGCCTGATGTCCCTGTGCCCCTCGTCCTCCTGCACCACGATTTTGATCACCTCTCCAATCTGCAAAGCTGGCACCCTCGGTACCCCTCTTGCCCCCTTTTATCGTGATTTTGCTTACCTCCCCCGATCTGAAAGGCTGGCGTGCAAAGCTTTGTACCCCTCGTACTTTCTTTTACCGCCATTTTGCTCACCTTCCTGGTTTCCATCTGGTGAAATGGTTTACAAACTGTGAAAAGCGTGAACCTCTATTACCGCTCGATGCGTTTGCTCTAATTACAGACGCGACAGCTAAGTGTCGTTATCGGGCTCCGTTTCTCGCGTGAGTAGCGAAAGCTATCGACGGTAATAACGACAAACGAGACGCCAATTACGCAGATTGTAAAGCAGAGCGTTCGGTGGCCCGAACCGATGCGATCCGAGTTTACGATACACTCGGAGGCCGTGTTTCTGCTTGACATGGTTTTACGCGTAATGACAAGGTGCTCGGTCCACGATCAACAGGGAAAAGACGTCCATTCTCTTTCTCTCTTGGTGCGCGCGTGATTGCGGCCGTGAAACTATTTTCACCGGGGCCTCGAACATCGGTTGCATTCTACGTTTATTTGCGGCTCGTTAGGAACGGCAGCTCTTGTCGTTGTTACAGTAAACGCCATAACAGCTGAAACCGGATCGACCCCGCCACGCCGCAAGAAATTGTGCCAATGGATTGCTCGGCACTGTTCCTTGGGTAGCAATCAGGTAGCAATGCCAGGATCGACTTTACCGATAGATACGTTCAACACGTTGCACCAGGCTTGTGCAGGCTGTATGAGCTCTTAATTTTCTCTCTTTCGATTTTAACCCGGTGCACCCGGAGCTGTTTTAATTCGAATATTTAACATTTGTTTCGACCTAGAATTATTCCGCACTATCCATAGCAATTTCGTTCTTCGTATGAACATGAAATTGATCTAATACTCCGTACAATATTTAAATGTGTAGTAATTTCAACTTTTTTCATGTTTTCAAATAACTGTTGAAATACCATGAAATATATATATACCATGAATACCATGAACTTCGAAGTTGGTCAAACTCCACATTGCTCGCAGCTAGTAAAGAAAAAGGGACGAAACGTCGAGTTTCAAATGAAACGTGCAGAGCATAATTGAAGCTTCGAATATAGATTAAACGCAAGAGGAGACTAAGGAATGGCTGACGGGAAATTCCTCGGAGCCTGCGAATGCTATGATACTGCTTATCCTCCAACAGTAGTATTTCTGGAATGATCGCTCCACTCTGATGGACAGGTTCGATATTAATTACGTGCATCGCCGATACGGATGCTAAACTGCTCTGAGCTGTTGTTTTGCAACCAATCGAGCGAGTTAATAAGACAACCGTAAGAGGAAGTGCCGATGGACTCTTGTAGTCTCGCGAGATGGATTTCATATTACGTATCCTGCCGGTAAATAATGTGTTTTGTTGTTCTCTCGATCATTTTCTCTTGTTGGAGTGCAGGAGAACCGATCGCGAATTGCCAGAGAAATCGTAGAATATCCCACACTGTCATAAATAGACAGCGGATTTTATGCATTTATGACAAAAATGAGTAGGTGTAATTTAAAACAGTAAAAATATTAGAAGCATTTAAAAGTACCCTCGTATTATGTTGTTCGGAACGGAATTTACTTTTAACAAACTTTTCATGATTTCAGCGTAGTGGTTCAATTGTTGTTTAAATACTATTTGCAAATTATCACAATATCTTTTTTAAACTTTTCGATCTTACTTTGAATCATTCTCGAAAGGATTAACGAATCCAACCGATTTCATTAAGGAACCCGTCCAGTAGCTCCCGCGCATCTCCGTAAATTCCGCTAACGACAATACGGCTTTCCCGGTCGAGATTAGCATGAGCAGATCGCGTAAGCGGCTGGCAAAAGACAATTAATCGGAGATGTAACAACCACGGCGAGCGGTCCACCGGCTGACGCGAAAAATAAAGGAACTGTCGTCCGATAATCATCCGGCCGGGAATACTGCTGAATATGTAGGGATCGTTACTGCCAGAACGAGATAGAGGGATAGTTTAATTGGCAAGAAATGCTCGAACCTCTTCGGGCTCGAAATTTGTTGCTGGCAGACAGGGCGCGGACGTCTACGTCTCATTTTCCGCGGAAGACTTTTTTCGCCCGGCTCTCACACGAGAGGCTCCTAATTGTTTTTGTATTTAAATATTTCATAAGGCGAACGGTGAGGTTGCCGCGTGACGAATTCTGGTTACGTTAACATCTCCATGGGCTTTAATAACGCGAGGTGCCGGACACGCGGGTACATTATGGTTGGTATCAGCATAGGCATGCGTCGTAACGAGATTTACACTTGTTCATTAACATACCGATCGCCGCGAACTCCGCTGAAAGCTGTCCCTTCGTTAGCGGGATACAGCTATTTTTTCTTATCGTCCACCACCTGGAACATTGGACAAGACTTGTGTCAATATACATGGATACAATGCTTCTTAATTTTGATAATGACTAGACTGCGGATCTTTATGCAAAATAAAAATTTCTTGCCTAATTTGCAACAAACTGGAGTGAAATAGAAATTTATTTCTTTCCCTGTTATGTTTAGTAGATTGAGAATAATATGATAGTATGTTTAAGTGTTTCCAATATTTTTGTTATTTTAAATTACACCTGCTCATTTTTGTCATAAATGCATAAAATCCGCAGTCTAATAATGACTCACTAGTCAAACAGCACTTTAGACTTGGAGGTATTTCAACTCGAAAATTAAACGTTTCCGACCTGGAACAATTCATGCTCTTAGAAATGCAATTGTGACATAATATCTCATACAATACTGTTAGATACCAATATATTTAATCATCTAAACCAGTGACGAACAATGATGATTGATGCGTGAATTTCAACCTGGAGAAAACATCACGAATGTTACTTCTTCGTTCGTAACGGAGAAGATTCGACATCTCGAAACTCGGTTAATGGGTCACCGTTTATAAAAATCGATCAACCGGTTCGACGATGGAGCTGCGAGCTCGCGGGAACGATGTTGCACGTTGGGCCCGACTCGGAAGTGACCGAGGTGGATCTAGTCGGGTCCCATCGTTCCGTAATTTACGTCGCGACGTCGGGCCTATTCCGAAAGCCACTTTGCATTTATATGAGCGCGTCTCGCGGTCGGTGCACGCGTGCGTTCCATCGTCGAGACGCAGGCTGCTTGACGCGTACGTTTTCTCCGTCGGAGAGAGTAAATCGGGAGGACAGCGAGAAAGATGAAGAAAGAGAGAGAAGCAGGAAAGGACAACGCGAGGGTACGCGGAGCACCAAGAGCATCGTCGTTTCATCGCGGTTATAGGAACTCCTAAGTCGTTGATTCGCTCGTGGTAAAGGGTGGAAGGAACGTTGAGAGAAAGGATACTGGACGAGGAGTAGGAGGAGGAGGGAAGTTGGAACAACAGGAAGAAACGGCAATGCTGAAGGAGGACTGTACTCTCTTTCTCTTGGAAGAGAGAGGCTGCGAGAACCCGAGAGTAGATGAATTATGTTAAACGCCTGTTTAAATACATGTACGCCTAGGGATACACACAGCGCGCGCGAGTCAAGGAGGCCGCGCGCGCCATTCGTCTTCTCGATTTATATTAAATCGCCTCTCGAATGACCCGACAACGTGCCCGCTCGCTTTCTCCGATCCGAACCGCGCCAGTTCGCGTTACTTTGCTTCGTTTTTTCCCGCACGATTACGACCCTGCGCGAAAATCAACGGGCGGATACTAACCCATATTTTGGCGACCGGGTAACCGCTTGAACATATCCTCTAACAGTATGAACTAGCGATGGCGTGCAAAATCGCGATCAAGGTTGTGACTTTATTCGCATCGTGGTCGTGATTTTTTTATGTAGAATTTGCTTATTCGTTATTGCTCGTTGTTCCTCAGAAAAAAAAGCAGCATTTGACACTAGAATTTAAAACCAGATTGGAACCTATACCTGTAAATTACAAGAGTCTTCGAGGAAAGAGCAAGGCACGCTGGGCAACCGCCGAATCCTCGACAAACAACGAGACGATGAGGAAACCGCGGAATGAGGCGTCGGAATTTTTACAAGCACTGTAAATGCAAATCACGGAGTCGCCGCGCTTGCTGTTATGTTAATAGCGTTGGGGCGCTATTTAAGAATCGATCTCGCGTTGATAAGCGTGCGAACATAACCCCCTATTTGGACGGCCGTCGACAGAGAAGTCCATTACAAATGTGTTTGCCTCCGCGTGACCTTGACCCTCGGGACCAACTCGCGGCTCGACGGGTCCCGGTACACCCTGGGGAACGGTTCAAAGGTCACGGGGAGACAATAGCGTCACCGGTTTTCCTTGGACACTTTTACCCAAGGACAGTCCACCTTCAATCTTAAGGATTAGTCGAGAGTTGGCTCGGCCCTCGGTGCTGTTGTCTCTCTAGACCTTGCTGCAGACCCCAACGACCGTGTCGCGATAATTATCGTGGGTGTTTCGAGGTTTGATCGCTATCGCCGGCGAAGGGAGCCTCGCTGAACTGGAACTCTGCCTGCGCGTCGTGTTGGTAACGTCGAATATTTCGTCTAATGAAACGGAAATTATAAAACCCTTACGCAGCGAGGTAGTTGACATCCTTAAAATTTCTTTTTCCGTTCAATGTTGTATCAGTTTGTAAAGACTGCAAAAATTCTCGAAAATCTCGGGAGTTTCGAGTAAATTCAGATTCATGCAATGTCGGAGTACAGTCATTTCGGAGAATCATTTCGTAGAACGACCTGATACTTTCCACATGTTACCTAATTTTTTAGTTTACAAAAGGATGAAGACGGTTACGTTGGAAAGCCAGTTTCGAAAGGCTGGATGAGCGTGTCCTCGGAGCAGGTTGCAAGGAGCACAGGCGTTCCTTATGGCGGACGTTCGATTCTGGCTCGATCCACAGCCGCTCGATCATACCTGATTTACTTTATGACTCTACCGGCGCGCTGGCAACGGTATACACACCGTGCATCCCCGCGAGTGATCGTGGCAGATATACATTCAGGTGTAAAAGCGGCTCGGTCGGACGTTCGCGGAAGAGAAAACCTGTAAGGTTAGCCGCGGAGCATCCTCGACAATGTTACACACCGGGCTCCAGTCCTGTTGCAGGTGCTCACACTCAACCAATGCCGCGGGATCCTGCCGCGATTCCCCGCCGTTTCTCCTGGTTAAATTGAAATACCATACTTAGTACTTCGGGGAACGCTTTTCTGAACTGTCCGAACACGATTTCTTTGATTCACGTAGGTTTCTGCCGGGGCACGACCAAACCGAGTCGAAATCCTTGCTCCGGGATGTCCGATCTCCGGAGGAGTAACCATAAACCATTACCGATGCGCAGCTCCAGCAAAAAATATCGCGAAAGTACAGTATTTTATCGATTTGTATATGTCCGCAATATCTAGCACGTAAATGTCCCGGAAATCCCGGAAATTCAAACTTTTTTATTTTTCATTACTTTTTGATGGGACTTCCGTGATCATATTTGTGGCATTTTTCTAATAAACATCATACCTAGTATGATATAATTCCGATTATATTTACTCGTGTAATAGACAATTAAAGTTACGGGCGCGAATCTTGGAAAATCGCATTCAATCTCGCCAACTACGTTCTTGTCATCTTTCTGGGGGAATTAAAAAGCAATTTACGTTCTGGAACGTTGCATTTTGTATATGGCAATGGCGTTTGCATCTATCCTTCGATAAATTGTTCTTTACAAATTATGTAAGAGAATAGGCAATCGTTGCGTCGTCGATCGTCGAATATTTTCGAGTCCCCGTGAGCGGTGATGCTCGGCCGTCGATTCGAGATAGCACGCACAATGCCGGCTCGCTATTACTAGTTCTAATTAGACGATACATCCCGCGGACTTATCTCGATGTACGTTTGTACGAGGGAACGGCGCGGCGGCGGCTAGATAGGGATCAAGGGACCGGTGCCGATTCGCGCGATTCATCTCCGCGGCATCATGCGCGAACTCCGCTTCGCTCGGCGCACTCCGCGTTGCGTCTGCCGCGGGACAAGAGGCCTGGCGCGACGGCAACAGAAACAGCAACAACAACAATAATGAATAGACCGAGGCGATCGGGTGCGGCGGTGGTTGATCGTCGGAGAGGAGGGCCGCTCCGTTACACGTCCGCGGGATATCGTCGGCCCGGGCAAATAAACGATAAATATTAATTGAAATCGGCGAGATAAAACAAATGAATCCTTTTGCCACCGGGACGAGCGCCGGTCACGAGCCAGCGCTCCCACCGCGAAAAAAAAGGACGGGGAGAGAGCGTTATATCAGCGTGGTGCGGCGAGGTAAGAAGTTGATGAAGAAGAGGACGGAGAAGAGAAGGCGGCGGCGGTGGAGGAGGACGAACGGAAGGGTGAAAGGGACGAGGCAAGGAATCGAGGAAAGGCAAGCGGGAATCGTGGCTCGGATCGCGAAGATGAAAGCGCCGGGAGGGAGGAGAGATCCGCACACAGTCACACGTACGCGCCGATGGAGAGAGGAAAACAAGCGAAAAAAGAGAGAAAGAGAAAGAGCACAGCGGCTTCGCCCGGTGATTTATATAGAATCATATCTCCATCTGAATGTCTTCATTTTTAACGCACGGCCGCGCGATCGTTCCCTCCCGCCGAATCTTTGCGCGCGGCAGCCTCCGCTCTCCGCTCCGCGCAGCTCGGCTCATCTCGAGCCGAAGACACTCGGGAAAAAGAACAACGAGACCGGATGCTCGAACTCCGAGCTTCGAGCCTGGCAAATTTCACCAACGCCCGCTCGGTGGTCCTTACCCATGGTTTAATTTCTCCAGGCGCTCTCTCTCTCTCTCTCCCTCCCGTCTCTCTTCTTCCTCTCTCTGTCTTCTTCTCGAAGACAGGCCACGCTTCTTCAACTACTCCGATGCGTTGCACGCGTATGACGGTCACGACAACCCGGCCACGTGGAAATCTCTCCACATAATGCGGCCGTTCCGCGCGGAACGCTGATCGAACGCGAGCCGAATACCAACGGATACGCTCGTAACCGGCGATTTCGCGCGGACCCGCGCGTGAAGAATTGCTACGTTACCTTCGCGAACGCTCTCGGAACTTCAACCGGGCAGTCTCCTGCAGGCGGGTCAAACGAATTTTTTAAATTCTGTCTTATCGTAACTTTGAATTTTAATTTTGAAAGTGTACAGTCTTAAAAATATTAGCTTATGAATTTAACGATCTCATTGACTTCCCATTTCCGGATGTTGAAGGAATTTTGAGACACCCTGTACGGAACGTCGTATTTGATACCATTTCGAGGTTCACAGCTGATTTTCAAGGTCCTCTCTTCGATTCTTATAATCGTTATCGATCTCCATAACCGTGAATTGAAAATATTGGCACGCGTCAAAATGACGTAAGTACCGGCGAATTTTACACACATTTAAAATCCCAGCGCAACACACCATTTCGTAACGAGCAGCCGAAGCTGGGTCACCCGAAGCGGACGTCGCCGTGATGTCGACGACCGAGGCAGTGGTATTTTTGGGTGGTAGTTTGAATGAATTAAATTCGGCTCGGTGTAAGCCCGATCTTGTCCAGATTCTTGATCTTGTCGAGATAATGAAAGAGGAAACTCGAGGAAGTGTGGCGTGGTTTTCGTTTCATCGTCACCTGTTCAACACCATCAGAGAGAAATTCAGTACCTGTTTTAATTCTCGAGTTTCTTAATTGGGTTATAAACCTAGGAATCTCTTCTGGTGCTCGGCCATCGTGGAAGATAAAATCGGTTGCTCTAGGACTGACAAATTTCCATAATATAGACTTCTTCTCTAATAATAACTTCGTTTAATAATTCCAACGATAGACCCACCGACCATCAAAACTGACGAATGTGTATTGTATTATAAAAATAACAAGATCAAATATACTTATATTTTGAAAATAATGTGTTACTAGTCTTCGATACATTTAAGCGTTCAACTAGTACGAAATTACAGCTAATCATTTGCGCGATGAATGCATAAGATCCACGCGACGACTGAAACTGATCAACAGAGATACGAATTTTGAACTTCAGAAGTGTGTCCGAGCAAGGTCTCCTCTTTCAGAGTGCGGGCTATGGTTTATGACGTCTGGAGGCTGTATTAGCGGAGGCAGGGTGCGATAGCGGCCACGGTAGGCGATGTTTGGTAGCATGGAAAGCCTTGCCGATTAGTCATCGCGAAACTATCGAGGGGACCATGAATTCTCGTAACGATTACCATTCGTAACGAACGTCCCCGACGAGAGAAGCTACGGGGCAGGTACAAATCGCCGCGGCTCCGTTCTTCTTCGTCTTGTTTATGCGCGCGCGTTTCACGTTATCTTAGCAAGCGTCGCGTTTCCTCCCGGCGAAATTTCCTATCTCGAGAAGCGAACTGTCTGGAAATATTCCGCCGCAGTCGTAACGCGTGACGTAGCCGCTTTTCAAGTCGCGAATCGCGTCGTATACGTGCTCCGCGAGATTAACGGCGGTAACCGGCGAGTACGTCGAATCGAGCATTCGAACAGAGAAGTACCATTAGCTCGCTGGGAAAAGTCCGCTTTTAATATGCCCCTCCTAGTGGAGAAATTACCACGGGAAAAAATGTTTTCCTTGGCTAAAGTTTCTAGCGCCGAAGGACATCACACCGACGCAGAGCGTGCCAAGAATCAGCCGTTCGGTATCACGTGCTTTCCCCGGTCTGAGAAAAATGATGGAAGCGGTAACGAGTCACGAGCCTCGACGAAACTTCGGGGAGATGCTCGTTGAATTGCTACGGTATCTATCGAGTGATAGTTTGAGGGTATTCGGGACGATCCGTCTTGCTCACATTGTGTCTGCAGGGTACTTGTAACGGACCCTGAAATGTCGGTCCGTGACGACTTCTTTCGAACGATGACCAGCGATTCTTGGAGCCGGCTGTGTGCTGACGATTGCCTTCGATCTCTTTTCCGACACACCCTCGCGCCGTTACGAGATGATATCCATCCGTTGTACCCATGGATCATCGATGATATATGCTCTCGAGGACTGCCGGCGGTGTTCCAGTCAGCCGGAGAAACAGTGTCCCGCTCTGACACGGGAATCGTGGAGAAAATACCAGATCGATCGATCGCCAGATAGAAACGGAGGTTTCCTCCGATGATAGAGCATCTTCTGTGTCCGCGCCATATTCATACACGCTGATCCAGTAACGGAAAACTCCTCTGTTTCTTTCAAGGACCTCTGTTCTCTGTCCACTGACCTTTCGTCTTCCAAGATCGCTCAAGGTCGTTAAGTGCCTTTCGAAATTCTGCTTCGTTAGCTAGACAAAGTAAGTTATAAAGTAATGTCCACTCTGCATGCTTTAACCCTTTGGCTACGGCAGACTTTGGCACGTACCGGCCATACGGTAGGTACGAATTCACTCGCGACGTCCACTGGGTACGGCGAAGTTTTTCGTTAGGCATGCATATTTCTGAGAAAGTACATTAAAAAATACAAGATACTGAATTCTATTACATTAAACCAATATTACTTGAAGTGGGGGACGTAATCCTTTGCAATTAGGAGCTGTCCTATTGGTCGGAGCCGGTCGTCACAGTCGGAACACTTGTTTCCGCCGCGAAAGGCGATGGAATTCGGTTGACCCGTGTACCCGACACACTCGTAACATCCATTTCGCGCCGATTTCGCCCCTCGCTGCCCTCGCCTTTTGTTTTCGTTCGGCTTTCATTCTCGCGATATCAGGCACCCGGCAATAACGCACGTCGCCGGAGAACGACGGCAAGGTGCAGGACACGGTGCCCGTTGACTGAACGCGCAGCAACTTTGCTTTACGGCGCGCTTGAGTGACATTTAATACCGAACATCGCCCTTTAGCGCCTTTGCCGGGCCCCGAGAGAGAGAGAGAGAAAGTCGGACCCCATCACACCGTAGCCCGGCTACATACCGGCGCGACTGGCCGTTGCTAATTTTCCGAGAGTTTCGCCGCGAGTGCAAAACCGCTCCGGAGTTTCGACCTCTGCTTCCCGTGGTCGATGAAAGTAATCGAAGAAAGTAACGGGGGTCGGTCGGGTAACGGTACCCGACGTCCAAAACGGACGATGGAATCGAGCGGCGCGGTATTTGGGCTAGTTGGTAATATGTCAGGTTAGCGAATTCGTCCAAACGACAGCTATAACACTATGAAATCGAAAATGTAATCGAGCAAATCCCTAAAAGACTTTTCGTCTTAGTTTTTCGGTCCCCTACACGCTCCCGAAGTTTTGCCATTTAAATTCGGGACACTCTATATAATGTTACCGGTTTTATCGTTAGGGTTGACACAGTCAAATAAACAGTACTCGGTTTCTGTATGCAGGTGTTTAAATACTCTGAACTTTTTTGCTTTCAACTTGCTTTAGCTGCTGTCGCAGGTTTATGAAAATAGCTAGGAGGAGCCGCATTCTGCATTCTTGAGATCCTGGAAACGAGTCCTCGTGAGGTTACTAATGCGAGTTTACGCCATTTTTATGACACGTGTCCTCGCGGAGAGGTCGCGATCGAGCAAATTAGTGTACGCGACGGCGTGCTTGGGCAAAAACAATGCTCGCCTCTAAATACAACCGTTTTTCTGAATCACCATTCCGCCCGAAGAAATATGGCTGCCGTTAACCGGGACGTTTACTGCGCCGTGAACAGAGCCACATCGACGAGATTTGCAAACATCTCGCGCGGAAGGGCGTGACCACGGGGCCCCGCGATATTCCACTCCCGATCGCAAAACACTTTCGGCCGCGTTTTACGTCCCGACGAGGTACAGGTATCGAGTCGGCGGTCTCCAGCCGGCTTCATGCTCGCGAAGGGATTCCTCCTGTACACCTGACAGCGTTCCGGGGATCCTCCGCCGTCTCTCCACGACGCTGAGCGTTTATTAAACGCGATTAACCGTTGTTTATTCGCCTGTTACCCGCGCGAACGTCGCCGCCGCTGCTCGCTACTTTGTACCGTGCGTTCGAAAAAATTGCACGGCCGTAGCATTGTCCGTTCTCGTATCTTTATGAGGGTTCTTTCGCCTAATTTGCGCGCGGCCAGACGCAGGTGCACGGGTCATCCGAAGGTGAACGGCGAACTTCTCGCCTTTTATGAGCTTTATCGATATCCTGTTCCACCTCTGCGCCACGGGGACTTCGTACGACCTGGAATCATTTTGCTCGCGCATGATCTTCGTGCTAGCTGACATTTAACATTCCTCTTAAGCGCCATTTTGCTCGCACGTATTTTATCGCGTTATTATTGGGTCGGGACAAAAGGCCCAGTGCTTCCAGGTGGAAGACTAGTCTATCGCCAGCGACGCATCTTGCAAATTGCAGTAAAAAGGCGAGAAAAGATCCTGTGTAAAATTCAGTCTTTGAGACAAGCTCAGAGAAATTGTTGTCCGTTTATTTTTCAGGACATTACAACGGTTTACACACCGAACTCTTCGCTGCGGTGTTCACTTCCAATTTTCTTGATGAAGAAAGTGGGATTCGAATAACTTCACAGCCAGTCATAATTCTCCCCAGTTTATTTCTCGTCGCATCAAACACCTCTCGCAGATACATAATTATTGTATCGTGCGCGCAGCACAAACGTGTTCGGCAAGCGAAGACGTCCATGAGTTTCTGGCGTAATTAGAAAATCAGCAGGGGTGTAATAGACAAATTACTTAAAGCGGTGAGCTCTTGTGAACGGGATAAACTCGCGCGCACGTTCGAGAGTCCGTAGGCATTCCTCGCCGTAAACTAATCAGAATCGATTTTAATTACGATGACGTCTATGGCCCCTTATAATCGTATTCCCGTGATAGCGGCCGTTGAGTTATCGGACGTTTATGGTCGTGTCCGTTATACGGTTTTACACTAGGAACGAATGCTAATAACAAATATGGTGCTAAAGGTGGCCGGTGTCGTTACCGACTATCCATAACCTTTGGTTCTACGCTCGCAGCCTCTCGCGAGGTCGATGGAAAACGCATGCTGCACGGGAATCGACTAATCGATACGCCTCGACGTGTGACAAAGTGATCACCCGTTGCTGGGACTCGTAGAATCATTCATAAATCAGTAATGTGTTCGTAAAATACGATGAGGGGTCTCGGACGACTAACTCTTTTATAACTATCCGGTAACCATGGTTCCCATGAACTGTGCTGATACACCATGGTTCTTTCAGTGGACCGTTCGTGCTAAACTTAACTCGCACCTTTCATCCTTTAATTACACTCGTAACCTGCGCCATCGATGCTCTTGAATTTTTTTAAACCTATCCACTACTTTAAGTTGCAGCTAATCACTTTTGTCATACGTGCATAATGTCCGCAGTTTATTTATCAGTCGTCACTGCACTGCGTATTTTTCTTGTGTTGTACGCGTGTCTTATCGTGTTATATGCGATGGTCGTATTATACGGAAGTCTACGAAAAATCGTGACGAAGGATGGACGTGGATCGTGACCGGGACGAATCTGGAGATTTCCCATGGTCGGGCGGCGCTAACGAGCCCGCGAGTGATCATAAAGGCCGGGCGTCGATAAATTTCGATTGGTGATCGTGGTCCGTGGTTCCCGCGCCGTAGCGCAGCGCGGCGGCCGGCCTCGTGCGTCCTATTCCGTATAAATTAAACAAACCGGCGTCTTTCACGGGCGCGGGACGTTGTCGTTTATCGACGACAAGGCTCGCTTTGCATCTATCGTACCGAAGAACGTGGCCGGTTGATCGAGGAATTCCAGGGATTCCCATGTTGGGCTGCAGGTGCACGTTCCCCGTTGTGTCCTGGGTTCTACGTAGGAAACGTGCGCGACGATCATTGCGTGCCCGGGAAGCCCCACGGCACTCTCTAACGTTGGTCCCGGAGCCCGAGCTCGTACTTTCGCCGGTACAAAAAGGACGAGTACCGACATATTTCGAAAATGTCGTTACTCACCGACGTAGACGACCCTAGGTGGACAACGTCCTTCTATCTCTCTGTACCTCTCTTTCTCTTCTCGTGAAACGACCAACGAGTCGGCGAGTCCAAAGGGCTTCGATGAATTAAACGAGTCAGCTTTATGAGTTATCCGCGGTCTGGACTCGTACGTCGCGAGAAACACCGGCGAGTAGACGGACTCGCGACTCGAAACCACTCGACCCACCTGCCCACGTAAATTCTCTGTCCACCGCCCGGTGAAACGCTTAGGAAGAATGGCGCTAATGTCCCACACCTGTCTCCTCCCGAAATCTTCCCGAGATCTTGATCTGCCAGCTACCGTGTCCGGGTTTCACGAGATTTTATTTTTATTGTAGAAAATCTCACACGAGATTTATTTCAATGTAATCATAATACTACAATGTAATTGACTTCCTTGTGTTTGGCCAGTCCTTTAATAGCTCTTTTTTATTAGGACAAGAAGGAACCAGCCCCATGGAAATACGGAAGTTTGTGGGTGGATAGATACATGACTCTAACTGGAGTTTGTAGTTCTCTTTTCTGGGAGCAAGCAACTTTCGCGTCGAGGTACAGTTCCCATACGTATCGAAATCCCGTTGGGAAACTGTATACATACGTGATGGTGCACCTGCGACCCACTACGAACCCTCTACACAGAATTCCATCGGTGACAAACGACTAAGCGTGAGAGCAGCGTCGCGATGTAATTTATAATTGCCCTTCCGGAAACAAGGCGCGTAGAAATCGTCTGGACCCGGTCGAGAACTCTCCATTAATAACCGAGGTGATCGTCCAGTTAGACACTCCTATAGTGTTCACCTATTGTCAATTGGTTTAACAAAGAATAATGACGTTAACGGCGCAATGGTTCGATCAAATACATACTTGCAATTGTTGAATTTGAAAAAAGAATTTGATCGAACCTTTGCGCCGTTAACATCATTATTATTAGTCCAGTTGAAGGATTCGAATGTAAGGACACCCTAAGCGAGACATTGTTTTCGGCTTCCGGTTGCCTATTCGAGTATGTAAACGCCAGAAATCGTCTCTGTCGAAGGGCTATCGCGAACTCGAATCATCACGCGATCCTACAGGGCCTGATGTCGTCCATAAATCATTACTTCGGAACAATCTCCAATCAGCTCCCGGTAGTCGAACGTAACACAGTCGCCGCGGACCCCGATAAAGGATCCCCTTTTTCGTGTATTCAATTTCACGTGTGCGTCGTCCAGGGTGACCCATATCAATATCTGATGGGACACGGTGGGCCTCGATCCTCAAGACAAATGATCGCCGCGCGCGCTCCTCGATCGGAACTCGTCGTCCGTCGCGTTTCCATGGTGTCGACCACCGTGCAGAACGCGCAGCCGTTTCTCCACGCTCGTGGAAATAGTGTCCGGCTTGGAATTCCACAGATAAGATAAAATACGGGCGCGGATAATCTAACACGCTCCTTCTCGTATTCCGATGGTTTAATTTCTCCGTTGTCGCCCGCGGTACACGCTCGGTCACGCTGGTTCCGGTTACTCGCTTAGCGTACCTGTACAGGCGGTTCCATAACACCGTAGTCCAGTTTTCCATAGGATGATCATGCACCTCTTAGAACCGTTGAAGGACTGCCGAATTTTGGATCACAATTTCTGGGCCACCCTAAATGTTTTTTTTTCAATTGATCGTGAAAATAATTAATTTAACACTTTGCAGTCGGAGCCAATTTAACTTGAAAATGAAACGTTTCATCCGATGTAGAATAATTCCATTGTATGTGATTCTACTGCATAGATGATACTGGTAATTAAATTACAGATTTTGGCCAACCAGAATCATTGTATGTAGTTTATTTGATCCCATCACGGGTTACAAAGGAAGCCCGGTTTCCTTTACAATTTCTTTAATCTTTTATCTCTGTAATACTTCTTTCTATTCTCTTTCGCTCTGATTCTCTCCTTTGTCCCTCCATCTTCTCGTCTCTCGCTTCTTGCCTTCGTTTCTCTCCCTATCCATCTCCATCCATTCCTCTCCGCTCCCGACCTCAGCTTCACCCTTTCCTGTATCCCTGTATCCCTCCTTTGGTCTCCTTTGCACCTTTCCAGCACATGTTCCCATGTCTCTTCCTCAAAAGTGCAATTAGATATCGAACTAAATGAGACTCTAAGGAGGTAATACTGTAGACTATAATACAGTCCCTTGATCAGAAAGCTCCGTTTGCATTTTAATCCTTTGCAGTCGGAGCTAATCTAACTTGAAAAATTTTCACGATAAGTTTATACATAAATAAAACTTTCTTCTTGATTTTTAGAAAAGTGGTTCATTCGCTATGGAACGCGCTGTAGCCGAGTGCATCGCATGTTATCCCGAACGGATCGGGAATGCGTTTCGGCGAGTGTTCCGTCGTCGAAAAAGGAATTCCGCGGGGCGGTAGGCGCGTGTGGGAGTGAAAACGGCCGATTGCGAAACGAAACGATAGGACACTAGAGTTGTCGTTTTGCCAGGGAACGTTTAAGAGTGGTGGTAACGTGTCCGCCTCTTAACTGATATCCGATACCGGCTTCTGCGAACGTACTCTCGCGCCGCTCGGCAGAAAGAAAGTCAGGTGTTTAACGTTAAGTAGCCAGGCTAACGGTCTCGTTGGATCGCGGAACGCCGATGATCCGCCGATTACTGACCGGCCGAATGCCTCCTGTATCGGTTCCTATTCATTTTTTATCTGGAAAGTGTAACTGAAAGGAACCACTTGCCCCCGATCCTTATCGGGACAGATGCCGACGCTCTCCTCCGTGCGATATCCCGGCCGCGATACCTGCCTGATTTTATATCAGGAGACCGAGCACTGGCCCCCATCAACGGTCGGCACGCCTCTCAAACAGAACGTGAATGACTGTTTGAAATGAGAAGTGGGGCGAAGAACGGGTCACGGAAATTCGACACTGTCGCAATGACGGAGAAGCAATTTCATTTAAAACTGTGAAGACGATAGAATAAAATGTCATAAAACGTAATGTAAATGGTAAAAATTTAGCTTTCGTGCAAAGGAATAGTAGCACATAAGGAGTAAGCAAAAGGAATACATAGTAAGCAACACATAAGTTACCGTTCTTTCGCAATAAATGCCCAATTTAGGGTGAAAAACGGCAAAGACTTAGTTGTACTCCCAATAGTTATATTCTAGGGATGTCACGGGGGTAGGGTACCCCTTAATTTACCGAGTCACTTCCAGGCAGTGCCTAAAAACCGGCGGGAGAATAGAAATTCTCACAAGATGACGTCAACGCGAGTCAAGCTGCCAACGTGTGGTAGCGACGCGACGTCGAGCAACCAGTTCCGCTGACATCGAACCTGAAGCGACAGAACTGCTGATCGGTTGGCGGCGACGCGACGCGGAGAAAGACCGGCGCGGCGGGCCTTAGAATCGTTAGCGCGTAAGTCGCTGAAAAATCCCGTCGACAATGATGACATCCCACGAGCCATCAAACAAAGCACGGCTGGCCGCACAAAGGCTTCACGATAAACCGTGTAAGCATGCACGGGTCCCGGCAGCCATTCAACCATCGACAGATGCACTCGCAGCGTCGAGTGGCGGTCGTCGAAGGGAACGGACAGGTTTCCAGAGGCGACGCAGTGCGGTGCGGTGCACGACGAATCCCCATGGGTGCCGAAGGATTCTCGGAATAGCTGGTGGTCGAACGATAACGGTAGGGTCGCGGTTGACCCGCGAGACTGCATTGTTGCCGGTAGCGGGTGACAATGGAGTTCGTCTAGAATCCACGAAACGAGTTGCCTACTAGCTGGCGGCGCATCTCGGACTGCGAGTGCATCTCGCACGCCACAATACTCGGCGAATAGATAATACCCAATCACAGTGGTGGTTGAATGCCAGAGCCGGCCATAATAGCCCTAATGCAACCGGTGAATAGGCCTCGTTGCTTGCGCAACAGACGTGTTCGCTTCCTCTCGCTTCTCCGAGCCCCGCGTCCTCCGTCCGGGGCTTGTGTACATATTTCTCGGTGAATCTTTTCTTCCTCCCCTCGGCTACATCCGCGTTCCCCACCTCTTTCTCCTCTCTCTCTCTCCTTCCCTCTGACGGTATATCCTTCGTCATTGAAAGTGTCCGTGAGGTCTGAACCCCGTCGGTTCATCTCGATCCGTGCTGGTCGGACGACGCACGCAGTTCTCGCACCGTTCCGCAGTCCCTCTGAACGATCCTCCGCAACGAGGATCGTCCGAGGTATAGTTAGGTCGATTGTTGAGCCGCGGATCAGCGCATTGTCGGTCCCCGCATTTTTGTTTCTCGTAATGAACTATTGATCGCGCAGTCCCGGCGATCCTTTCACGCCGCCATCGCGCATCGGGACCGGCCACGGTTAAGGTTCTCGACGAACCCAGCCAGCGGGAAGATCGCCATCCATGGCTCGGATCGTGGACTAGAACGATCGAGGGGACGAGGGGCCAACGGGGCTGAAAGGGGCGAGGAGAGTGGGCGCACGTATTCACGGATCATTACGCGACAGTGACGAATTATAACGACGCGACCGTAATGCGTCTCCTTGTACAGCCGGGGCAGCGTTTTTGCCACCGAGACACTGGGATCGATAGAAGATCGAGAGAGAGAGAGGGGGTGGCGGATGCGGGGACGAGGGAACTCCACACGATGCGGATACCGAAAGGAGAGAACAGCCAGCAGCCCCACGGTGCTCTCCGGTGCATCCTGCCTCGTAAACCTGTTCCCTCTTTTCGCCGCTCGGGAACCGCTTTTATTTACGAGTGTCTCGCGTGCCGCGGAATTTCGAATTCGTTCACGGCTACCGATCCGCGAGGCGGTGGTTCTAGCAGCTCCGGGGGCCCCGAAACTGGGCGTGTCGTAACGGGTGGCCCCGACTTCCATTAATGCGGCCCCCCTCTGGCCCCCGGAGCCCCGAACTCCTGCGTTTCGAGCTTTCGACGCGTGCACGGAAGCCCAACGATTAAACGATCGCACTGTTCTCGATGTAATTTATGGGAATTAAAATCGTACGCCACCATCGCCATTTTTAGATTTTTATCGAGGCTTGTCGAAATTAATCGCGATTCTTGTTATACAATATTATCACCAACAATGTATGTTATACAGTAGTCGATTTTATTACGCACTCTCAAGCGGGGGTTAAGAAGCCATTGTATATTTTACGAGCATATAAAGTTCGCATCTATTGTATCGTCATGAGAAATTCAGATTGCCCGTCGTGTGAAAATCAATTACGCGTTCTACGAACCCAGTTTTATGCATGCAAATCTTGATCGGTAATTGGGAAATGGTGAGAAAAAATTATGAATATAATTGAACACTGTTTCGTTTCAAATCAGATGAATACTTCACGATCTTGATGTTCGTCTAGATATTATAAGCGGTCTGTAAATTTGACGTTTCCTCGGTAGCTAGAATTACTTAGAACGTTTAAAATAATCTCGTCACGATTTTATCTTGCAATTAGTAAGAGCGTCACTCGTAATAACGGTGTTTATAACAATAAGTGCCGTGTAAAATATCCGAGAATAAAAAGGCTGATGCAGTTACGAACAATTTCTGTGTGGGACATCGTGTGAATGAGAGTAAATGACTCTCATCGACCTTTACACCACTACGCGGTATTCTATGAATCATTTTGTTTCATTCAACCGTGACCCACAACTTCGCCGACCGTGGACATCAATGAAAACCGCCTTGCGTGGGTTTGCAAGACCATATTTACGATTGTTGATAGGTAAATGGTACAAATGTTATGTCACTTTTACTACCTACTACTGCAATCTATATTCTAATGCACTGACTGTCTCGCAACTCACGGCACGTACAATCGCCGCATAGCTAATAACCCCTGCGGACATAAATCATATAGCGAGACATACATTTTCAAAACCGAACGTTACAAATAAATATTCCGTTTTGGCGATCGTAGATATTTAATAGAAATCGTGCGATGATTTCGGCGCACAGGTTCGATCGCTTACTAAAACAAGCGATTTTGCAATTTAGAATTTGAATAAAAATCATGTATAACGCGATCTGCTCGATTACAATATGTTTGCTCTCGCTCGACAATAATGACAATATTAAAACCGAACCAATTTTTTTCGAGCATCGAATCAGAAAGCGATGTTCGCGAGTCACGCGATGCGCCAAGGGTTGTCACGCGCTTCGAGACGTTGCACAGTGGTTTGATTTTTTGAATTTGGCATTGAGAAATCGGTCGTTTTCCTCACTGTGCGTCGAAGCGTCCGTGCGGTTTGCTCGCTGATGGTTTTGACGCTAAGTAACCGCGGAATTACGTGATCGATAAGGTTCGAGGTCGCGGTGGATCATAAATTATCGTTGCTTATTCGTTGTCGGAGTCTGCGGTTCCCACGTGGTAATGAGACAAGCGTCCATCTCTCTCTCTCCCTTTTTCTCTCGGGGTTTGAACTGCGGTTTTTCTCGGCGCTCGCGCAACAAGCCGAACGATTTCGTTCTAGCCGGGCGGCAGTCGCTGAAACGAGCGATAATATATTACCGGTTGATTCGATCGTTGCTGTCATTTGCGCCAGACAGCTCGGGGATTAATTAGCTCGGCCAATGGTTCGAGATCTCATTCGGGGCGACTCCTGCGCCCCGATACTTTCTTCTTCTTCTTTCTCCTCTCGGCGTCGTCCTTCTCCTCTTCTTTCGCGATCCTCTGCTCGTCTCGTCCTTGTTCTTCTCGGCGGGGCCCTGCTATCCTTCGGGCCGAGCAGACTACCTCGATCTCGTCTCGACATATCGGAACGTCCGCGCGCTGGAACGCGCGTGCCTGATCGTCGTTTAGATTCGTCCGTTCCTCTTCGACTGTTCGGCCGCACCGTTTCCGCGCGCGGATGACAAAGAAAGGGCCGACGGCGCTGCTAACCGAGGCGCGCGCTCGTAACTCAGTTTACTTGCAGTCGTCACGCCGTGATTTGCGGCCCCGCCGACGAAGAAACGCGTATCAAAGGCACCTTGGCCCGCGGATCCACTTTTGCCGCTCGGCTGCCCGGAAAATGGCTCCGGATCCCATCCCAGCCAGCTCACAGAGCGACAAAGTTCTCCAGAGCCAAGTAATTTTTTGCGTCAAAGTTTTTGGCAGTTTTTTAAATTTTTTGTCTTCGAAAAATGGAATTTGACAGAAGTTTGAAGCGATTAGTTTCACGGAAAATGGTTCCCGATCTGATCCCGTATCGACTTACAGATTGACGAAACTTGAAAGAGTGACCGAAGACAATTTTTTGCGTAAAAATTGTTGTGTATTCATCTTCCGAAAAATAAAATCTGCAAACAGCTCAGGCAGATTGCTCGACCAGAAAATGGCCCTCGCTCCGACCCGACCGCTTTGATGCATTCGGAGACATTCGAAAAATGTCAAAGTTTAATTGGCGCGTTCCCTTCATATCTTGTTCGTCGATTAATTATAAGCAGCCAGGAAGGCCCGCAAGTACTGGTCCACCCACACGGGGTTCACATTATGCCGAAGTCCAAACCTGTCAGCGTCTCTTCGACAAGTCAATAACAGTCTTCCCATTGTCAGCGTTTCTGCTCCGCCTACAAGCTCTTCCATTAGTCACGACATTGACTGCGTACATTCTAACGATAACTAATCTCTATAATTACCAGCGATTATATTGCCGTGTACTTCGTGTTCTTTACATGGCGTGCATCATAAAAAATCTGACAATGCTAACGACCCATACATCTCGCAATCTGCTCCATTAAATATCTGATTGACGGAACTTATTACTAGAGTGCGGATTTTTCTGCAAACTATTCTGGGCAGAACTTTTGCTAGTTTAAGGACAGTAATTGACTCCAAAATTCAGTCTACATTTCCTAACTCGCAGCACTGTGCATTTTTTTAAGTATAGCCATTACAAATTGCAGTGTCGAAAGATTTATGGGAATACGTATAAATGTTAAAGCGAGGAAGAAACGGAAAGGAGCTAGAGGGGCGGCATACGAATAACTTGAAGGTTTAGAGACTCGAAGGATAAAGGGGATCCAAATTTCACATAAAATTAGACAGTGTGAATGCGAACGGGCCTCGCAATTATTATAACAATCGTCGAGCTGATCTGTTGGTCTTCCAGCGGCGATTTTTCAGAGGCAAGAAACCAGTAGCTTCCCAGAAAATCCATCTTCCTCGAGCGGCACGACAGAATAAAATCGCCCCGCAATCTTCGGCTCGCAGATCTCGAGCGGCCGTTGCGGAGGTTCCCTCTTGGGCACGATCTAGGCGCCGATTCTCACACGTTCCTCGAATAATCTCGATCCTCGGTGTTCCCCGTCCATCGTGGCAGGACAGCCAGCCCGCACTCGTCCGGCTCGGCTGCCAGGATTCGAGGGGGTCTCTCACTCGACGACAAACGTACCGGCTAAAGTTACCGGCTGCCGAGCCGTTAATTCGTCTCGATCGAGTGCTTAGATAAATCGACACGTCCTCTCGTGGACGCGGTCGAGCGTGGCCGGGGGACCTTCTCTCTCTCCTCTCTCGTCTCTGTGTTCTCCGGCTCGGTCTGCACCCACTCATCCCCCTTCGTTCCCTCTAAGCCCCAACCTATATCGCCTGGTCTGCCTGGCGAACGCCGTTCGAGATAAGCCATCTGATATCCGGTTAATGCCGAAGATAAATAACAATTATTTTATAATTAAGCAGCTAACCAAGTGGGTAGTAAATACACGTCCATATGGTGAAACACCTCCCCGCAACCTGACACCACTCGTTGCCGCTCATTCATAAGACGTGAGAGCGGCATCGATCAACCTCGGCCGCCTGGATCAGACGCCATCAGCTGCATTACGATCCCCATGGATCCACCGCGCACATCCCGCCATGCTCTCTCTCTCTAGGAACAGATGTTGGAATTTATTTTGCAATTTTGCCAATAGTTCCGACCCGGTCTACAAGACGAACAAATCCGTTAAAGTTTTATTTTATCCGTTCCGGAACACCGTGCGAACGTCGATTGCACGATAGAACGATTGTTGCGCGAAAACCGTGTAGAAACTGCTCGCAAATATCAAGGTTCAAATTGTAATTAATGGGGTAGTCAATCAGCTGTACGAGACCTCCCAGCCGTAACCTGTTCTTAACTGTGTACTACTCGTACATTTACACATTACCTAACGCATTACACGCACGAGTTATTTATAACGACTAGGCTGACTGTGTCTTATGGGAGTTCTCATTTTTACGAGTGGATTTTTAAGGAATACGATTAGGATTTTGTTGCAATTAATTTCACCAATCGGGAACGAAGTTACGCAATATTGTATCGAAAATAAGACATAATTTGCGTATGTATCTTGATTGAAATATGATCGATGTAATTCGTACAACAACGAAATACCAAAATCGCATGATCGCATGACAGCTTGCGCGTGATCAGAGTGAGGAACTTTTGGACAAATTTGGCAAGTCGTTTACGGAGCGATGTAAAAGCGAATCCGATAGAAGATTTTAATCACCCTGTATTTCCCGATGTGCCCTATTAGCACGCCGCGCCGGTCATCCGAGGGCTTTCAAATTAAACACCGAGCTAAGTATCCCGTGTCTCGCGCCGCTGCACAATAAATATCAGGAGATATTTATCGGCGGTGTTGGCCCACGATTTTCAAAGAGGTTCCGAACACCGCAACGGTTTTCGCGTGGCTCGCCATTAAACGTCTTCCCGTTGGTCGCGGACGGTCCATTCTCGAAATATTCGAGGAATCTGCGGTGGCCGGGCCCGACGCGCCACCATTCCTTCGAGGTTTAAGGGGTTAGGCCACCCTGATTAAAAAAATCATTCTTTTTCATTCCCATTTGATAGTTTGTAGCTCCCAGTGTAATATCCTCGAGGGAAATGGTTCTCACCGTTTCACGAATTTATGCGCGTGACGAGTTAGAATCTTGTTCCTTCAAAACGAGAGTTTCAAAATAGCGTCTTCTACAATTTTTATCCGATTGGATCCAATGATCTCCGGATCTTCTTTTGCATAATCTAACGAAATAGCATTTTCGAGAAATATTCAAATCTTCGTTTCGAAGATAGTAATGATAGTGATAACGAAGCGTTAGACTGATACAAATGTATGTTTACCAGTGTTCCCACACAAATAACTTCTTCTCTGCAAACCAGGGTGGAGTACACCGAATAGGGTACCCTACCCCCTTAAGAGCGTGTTTCCGGAGGATTCCGCGCGATGGTCGCGTTATTCGCGGACAGTCTTCGCCAGAATTCGAGCATGGCTTTCACGCGATTCGTGAGACGAGGATGCTCGGATTTCTCGGCGGCGTTTTCCTCGGCGGTCGTGGCCGGGTGGTTTCTCTTTCCCTCGGAGCGTCCGCTCTCTCGTCCAGGTGAAATAAGGCCCGGCGGGGTCGTAAAGCGGGCCTCCCGTCGTAAGTTACGTCCGGTGTGTACGCATAAAGCCATTATATACCTTATACTGTCCTGTAATACGCTATAAAATCCCGCGTTGTATATCTAGGCGCGATATCATCTGGGTTAGGAGCACCCGTAGAGCACACACTCTGTTAGCGCTCGATCTCTCCTCCTCCTCCTCTCGACTGTCCCTCTTTCTCTCTCTTCCCTGCCTCTCGCTCTTTATTTCCCTCTCCGTTCCGCGTCGTACGGCTTCCACGATGCTGGTAGAACGACCTTCCACGCTAGGAGCGTACAACGTCCAAGTACGTACTTACCGGCGCTGTCTCTTTTACTTCGATCGGGATGCCCATTATTTTCGCCCTCGATGGTGAAACCTTTCCGACGGCAAGAAACTCCGCACCGGCTATACGTCTCAAACGCCGCGGCCGTGTGTGAAACAACCAACGTGTCCGCTACGAGAACCATCTCTCCCTTTTTCTTTCTTTTTTCCACTCTTTCTCTCGCAGTTTTTCTTCTTTCATCTCGCTGTTGTTTTTGCACGGTGATAATAGGCCTTCCCCTTCGATCGCCTACCCAACTTCGCCAACCCCCCACCTCCGACGCGCGCTCGATCGCATACGATCGATGTTTTTTGCGATTGTAATTATTTTGTTGGTCCAACTCTTTTTTCCATCGATCGACTTTTCGACCCGTTATCCCGCCGGATCTTAATTGCTTCCGAACGCACCGCGTTACGTTTACCGTACGCTATTATCGGACGCGTCCCGAACTGTACGCATCTTGTAATCGCGATGCTGAACAGCCGCGGGCCCACCATTTGTTGGTATTACGGGACGAGGTCTCTTCCAATGGATTTCGTTCACCATTTCCGCCGCGATGATTGACGGGTACGGTATCAAAACGGTGCGGTATCATCCGCACCGTTTTGGAGACCGATTGCGGTCAACCACCGGAGGAGGAGCGAGTCACACGGGACCGGAAGTGACCATTGAGACAGCGGTTTGATCGTTGAACGATCTCAGTGAAATAAAAGTAATCGTATTCTTCGATTCTCTTAATCTCCTGGTTGACATTCTCTTTTGGTTTGATCGACGAAACTTGCTTTTGAGAACATGCCGCACAAAAAATATATTTAAGTTGTGTAATTATGACAATTTCTCATTTGAAAAAATCGCACATGTACTTCCATCGCCAATAAATACGCGTGCAAAATTACAATGTGGAAGACATTCTCTCGGGCGCGGCCAATAAAATCCTCCTCGCGGAGAGCGGAATAAATCAGGCCATCTTTCGCGTAAATTACGCGAGCGGACAAGCGAGCGGAACGCTGAAAAGGACACCGCGTTCCGTCGAATGGTCCGCGACCCGGCACGTTTGCATTCATCGCGGTGATCTCGCCGTGGATTCGGTTACTCGCGGCGCGGTTCCGTCGTCCTCGGTTCCTGCGCACAGGACAACGCTTGTCTCGGAGCTCTCTTCCACCGCGATGAGCTACGGCAGGCCAGAGGACAGCGACCAAGGTGTTACATTACAAAACTCCCGCGGGTACGCGGAGTTTACGGGATACGGAAGCCTCGTAGTCGACGGCTACCGAAACCCTCTCGCGTATTTCCACGATAGCGACGCGCGAGCGCGCGTGCACTCGCTCGGGCGAGTATCGCGAGTGGTATACGATTACGGGGTATAACATGACTCGCGTCTCCCAAACCGTCCACGCATCGCACGGCACATCGGCTCAATAGAATCCGTTGGTGAAAATCATGTTTCAGATTTGGACGAACTTATATAAATTCAAATTTTTTTTTATCGTAATTTTGAGAATAATCGTGTGGTGGTATCAGACAGGTTCGATCAGAGATATAAACACTAGCAATTTTGTAAATTAAAAAAATAATCGAAAAATCATATCGATCGTTGGAATGAAAGGTCAGCTACGTGATCTTTGAAGATTCTTTCCAATCGCGTCGAGTATCTAGGATGTTTATTGGTAGTAACAAGAAAGTTGGTTTTTCATTTTTATCGTATAAACAGACAACGCGCTGTACTATGCCGAAGGCGATTCATGCTCGAACGATCGACCTCTGCTTGTTAATGGCCGCTCCTCGAGTCGAGAGCTTCTAAGAAAATCGCATCGAGCAGCATCAACGTTGTCCGCGAATTTTTCGTCCACTCGGAACCTGTTTAAATCTTGCGCGGAGAGATGCGATGTTGCAAAATGGGGCGGAAGTTGGGTCGCCCCTACAGGCAGTAGACTTTTATGAAACGGTTGTTGGTAGTTAATCGTTGCTTCCATCTAGCGTATGTTAATTTCCGAACTCTCTAACTCCCGGCGTACACATTTACACTGTTCTTCTTTTTAAATTGTTCTTTTTTTGTTGTTTGATGGAGAGGAAACTGTCTCGACCAGTTACGGCTTGCAGGAAACTTCAACCGAATGAGTTCGCTCGCGATGAATAGCTGGCATAAATAACTGAAAACTCGGGTCGGAGATTATTATCGCTCCTTTCTAGGCAAAGATGAACGAGAGAAATCGTGAGAATGACTTCTGCAGCGTTAAACGAGGATAAAGATGTGCTAACGCGCGCCAACGCCAATGCGAAAAGCCTGGAAACCGTTTCTCCATTTTCAGGAATTCGGCAACGCTTTGATAGGCTGCGGATTTTTTCTACACACGCATTTCTTTTCTTATGTTTTGGCTATTTCTCATTTGAGCAATCATTTCTATTATAAATGCATAAAATTTGTGATTAGAAGTTGTTTGTAGGAAATTAACGACATATTTATTACAGTCTGTGTAGACTGTTCACGAGATCGACTCAATGTTACACCGCAGAGGGGTTAACCGCGTTATTCGACGGCCGGTGATCGTTTAAAATAAATTTCTAGTAAAGTAGACGATTTAACGAAGACCCGGCATTAAACGCTCCGGTTTAAAACGGAAGTGATCGATCGGTACCGTGCGGAGATCCCGTGGATCGCTCGTGTATCCGTGACACCTGATAATCGAAGATAGTTGTCGACGGACCACCATGAGCCTCGGTGTACGTCCCAAGGGGGAATTTCGCTGGAAGGTTAGCAACGATCGATCCGCGCACCGTAGCGTAGCGGGATCGTTTAATTTGCGGTAACGCAGATCCATTCTGTTCGCGCTCGAAACTTTCCAGCCGCGAGTTTCCGCGAACATCGGAGCAATTATACCTGACAGATAATCGTTAGCCGTCTATTAGCAACGCGGCCGTGTACCCTCGGACACGCAACTAATACTTCGCGCAACATATCACAGTTTACGAGGTACACCTGTAAACCGTTAACCCGAACGACCGGATGGGTCGGGTAAGTCATTAAGTAACCGCGAACTTATTATCGCGCGGTTTCTAGCGGCTCTGCTTCATTATCGACCACCCTGCGCCCTCCACCAAAGATGAACGCGCGTTCCCTTGGGAATTTATGCTGTTTCTCGGGTCCTGGAAACACCGGCAAATTAAGATTTATCGATTATGGGTCACCGGTTAACCTATTATCGTTCTGGATCGCTTCACGACCGTTCCACTATTTTTATCCCGTTCGACGTACCACATACTGAGGGTAACTTGAAACCTCCTAATAATTATTAACTCTCCGTGGATTTTATGAATTTATAATTAGTACTTATACAAGACAAAGGGTAAGTGAGGACTTTCCAGGAAAATAACCAAAATGTGTTGCTCCAAAGGAAAAAGGTAATAATTTACATATGACATACACGATACGTGTATTGGTTCTGGATGAGTAGATATTTCCATTTCAAATAATTAAAAAAGGTCAAGAATAACGCGCTGACGTCATTCGATTTTTCTAACATCTGCAGTTTCGTGTTCGCCCAATCAATTTTCGTGGTAAATGCACGAACCTCCACGTTCTAATAATACTTCTCTGAAATCTGAACATCTCTGAACAAGAAATTCCGCGGGAACCGAATGGGATCGGAGGACTGCGAGCTTCCCGTTGGATTCCGCGAGCCGCGCCCAAGCGGCGGGTAGTTGAAAGTTAAAATACCGCGTTCTTCCTAAAAGCAATGGCGAGGCATCCGGTAATAAGACAGCGGTCGCTGGTCGCGGGTTTCTCCTCGCAATAAAACCGTTGCCGTCTGAACGTATCTCACGGGTCGGCGTTACAAACAGCATAACATCTCTCGCGCTAAAGCCAGCATGCTCTTTAATACCGGCCATCAATGAGCGTCCCTGCTGAATGACGCGACGGTCCTTCGCGACTTGACGCACCGGCGGCGCGGCGCGCATCGCGAGCGGTAATAGCCGGCGATCGGTACGACCATTTAATTTGTAATACGTCGCCCACGTGAATCGCTGTACGTATCGTACAATGGAGGGCCCCGGTGTCGGTTCGCGTGTGCACGCCACGGGGAAACGTAGGAACGGAATAGATGCGGATAGTTGATTGCCAACAACCGGAGAACGTATAGTTACAACGCGGATACTGCGCGTTGCCGCGGCGTGTAGCGATCGCTCATCGACCAGCGGAAGACCACCGTGCGTCAAGCGCACACGAAACCCCCCGTAATCTCGCGAAAGACTCTCCTCTTCGCGACACTTCGCGGGCCCCGGATAAATTGCCCCGATCCGACCCGGAGGCCCCCGCGAGCCTCCCTTGGGCCACACCGCTCCCCGCCCCCGCTTCGACGGTAATCCAATTTGTACGCGATGCGGTCGCGCAGCGGGAAACCCATTGACGCGAGGCTTAAACCCTCGCGGACCCAGGGAATTTGCTCGCCGGCAACAAGTCCGACGCCATTCACCGGGACCCTGTTCGAAAATCAATCACATCGATCGCGACCGACGCGGATGCGCCGGCTACTTAGGCGGCTGATACCTCCCGGCACAATGCACGGCCATCCGTAACGGGACAATCGGACTCCGGACGTGAATAGCCCCCGTTAAGAATTCGTAAATGTGATTTAACTCGTTCTCCGCATGGGAGCCCTCTGTTCGATGGACCAATGCGCGTATTTCTTGTGTTATCTCTTTAGGAATTACACGTTCGAAGTGGAAACTTCTTTCGGCCAACCGCGTACGCAATTGCTGGCAGTGAACGTGTCCGATCCGTCACGCTCCGAGGTGAAACGCTACGTAGAGGATGTCACTGCGGTCGTGCGATTTTCGCGAACTGTATTGGTCTGGTTTTTTGATTAACTGTTGCCGGTGAAAACCGTGTCGGCGATTTCCATGGGACCCAAAGTAAATAGGAGTGAATTGTTATCCTAGTCTCTTTAGTGCAGCTATTTTCGGGGAGCGTATGAGGGTTAAGGAGAATATCGATTGGAAATAAATATGAATAACAATATGTTTATATTATTTCGTTGGATCTTTTTACGTCGCGTGCGTGTTCCCCGCGTAACCAGCAGAAAAAGGAAAAAATGTTCCGTGTACCTTCAGGCAGGATAATAATCGAGCAGACCGGTGCCCGTGTCGAATCGTGATAACGCTCCCGACAGAATTTTGCGCATGTCGCGGTAGGACATCGCGGTATCTCCGGACGTACGCGTTGTAAACTCCCGGGCGAGTTTCTCCCTCGGTAGGGACGTCCGTCGTAGTATAAAAATCGCAGCGGGTATCCGGAGGAACGTGCGGCGCTGAACGGAGTGGAGCGAGGCGAGGCGGATCGGGCTCGGCCCGGCCGGTGCACGTGGAATTGACTTATTCCTGCGCCACGGAACGCAGAACACTTAAAAATCTGTGGCATCCGAGATGCTGCGCGGAAGATAATCTCGCGGCTGATCTCCCGGGCGTACGACTCACAATTTTCTCACGGACAGCCAATTCTAAATTAATTTCGAACAATGCCGGGGAAACGGGTAGCCGACGCTCGATCGAAAGGATCCTCGGACGTTTCGATGGAAACATCGAGCCGTAAAACACATCAGATGAAATCTGTGGAAAACGTTCTGGGGTTTGTAATTTTATGGGACGTGTGATGACATTCTTCAATTTATTCTTTGAGGGACACGACGCTCCTTTTATTGGCTATGTTCTTTTTTTATGAAATTCTTTGACTGGCTAGAGTGTTCAAAAATGAATACACGAAATGCAAGGCGATGGGAATGTTTTGAGAATTTCAGGATACTGTTGTACCCCTTCCAATTGGTTAGGATGATTGGAAAAGAAAATGTATTCATGTAATCAATAATTAATTATACAGAAGACTCAGATTCATGCTTCGATGTAATTATTTAGTTGAGAAGGCAAAATAAAAATAATTTTTATGCATTTTTTATACAGGGATTTTAGGAGATAAACAGAGGTAGCTTTTTTTGTTGAAAGTCGCATGGTCCTTCAACTTCCTCAGTTTTGTTGAAATTGAGGAAGCGGAATAGTTTTTTAACAAACTGTGCCTAGATTCTTCGTTCCGAGTTGTTGTGGAGCGTGTAACCGATTCGTCGATCAAGCGTACAGCGAGTTTCCGTCAGCGTGTAAGGTCGGCTCGATTTCAGAGCGCGCGAGGGCTGTGTAGAGGTGTCGGCCGTATCCATAACGAACAATTCACGATGAAAATAACTCTGCGATGTAGTACAATGGAGGGCCCCCGTGCGCTCCGGCCACGAGGAGACAGAGAGGCCATGTATGGTGAACGATGGTGTGGCAGGTAGGTACCTTGCTTCGGCGAACCCCCCATAGAGAACGAAAGGAGAAGAAGAAAGGACATCGGTGACCACGGAAAACGGAGAGAGAGAAAAATCAGCCGAGGCCCGGAGAACAAGGGACGTTTTATCTAACGAGAAACGACTCATCGTCGACTTAGTAACCAATTATATCAATTAATTGCGTTGGGGCCACTCGGAGCTCGAGGGGAACGATTCCTCAAGCATAAAACGATCCCTTGAACGTCGGTTCATCAAGATTAACTAAAAATATCGAGTCCACCCCACAACGGTATTATGGTTCAGTTTAGGGTCTACGGGCATGGAATCAGTTCGTTTTTAATAATTTTCCAATTGTATTTGTACCGTTATAGCAAACGCAAAATTTTCTCTTGAAAATGATCCACATCAGGATCGAAACGTTCATTTTTTGAATCAATTTGCAAAGTTGCTAGTCTTCGACCTTCGAAGGAAAGTTACAGCTCTCCTCGATAGCGTAACGTGAGAATCGTCAGATATCGCGACGGTCGCGAAACGGCTTCAGTCGAGCAGGAGCAGCGACTCGCTTCGCGGCGCGACGCTGAACATCGTTATCGCCGAATTGGCGAGCCGGGGAGCGAGGAGGGTACTCGCCACGCTTGTTAATGAGTTCCCGATGAGTTGTATTGTGCGCGATAAACGCTGATCCGATCTGATCCTCCGGCGAGGAAAGTCTCGCGCGGAGATTGATCGGCTGAATGAAATCGTTAAACGGCTCCCTCCCCGATCGAAATGGCTGGTCGCCGAGGCGAGACCGGGGCCGAGGCGTTGCGAAACCTCTCTTCCCGGCTCCCGGCTCTGGTAGACAAGTCCAGTTGCACCGGGTTACTCGCATTTATCAACCTGTATGACAGTCCGTGTACACTGGGGAACCACCTCTGACTAAACGCTACACTGGCTGCGCTGGCTGCACGAGAGGTGGGTGCAGCGAGAATTCAGGTGCCACCGCGCGACAGGATCCCCTTACCTAATTCCTCTCCCGGATAGATACAACGCTTTTCAATTACGGAAATCGATACTTATCGAAATTCAGGTACACGACTCGCCGGGACCACCTGCGACGCGATACATCGGCCAATGAATAGAGAACCTGGATACGTACTGTTTCCGCGGACAGTTATCCTAAGGCTGGTTCCGCGGCCGTGTTGATCCCTGCTCGCTGAGATTTTATAGCTTCGCCCGGGACTCGAACTGTTTATTTATGATTAACGCGAGCCACGTGCTGAATTCTGCCCTTTGAGACATCCATTGGAAGCTGGAAGTTAATTTACGGAGTTTATTAATTAATTTGAGCCTTTCCTCGTTGCACAAGTTACATTGCCATAAAAGCCATAAAAATTTAGCGATTCGTCCCCTTCGTTGCGCAACAAGGAGGATTGCTCTTTCTGTACCGATAATCGTAATTATTCGCGAGTGTTGTTTTTAATTAAGAATGTAAGAGTACACTCATTATAGTCCGGAGCCGAACGTGACTGGAACGCGTTGAATCGAGAACGAGCGGTGACCTTGAACGGGCGCATCAATTCTCACGCGCGATAGCCCCGAGTCACAGCTCTCGCCAGAGTACACACTCGGCGCGTCGCGAAGTTCGCGAAATGGGATAAGGGGCGAGGGGGGCAGGGTACGCCCCCGAGGGGTTGGCGAGGGGTTGGCCAGCAGGACGATCGGGGCGCGATGCGGCCGCGCGCTGACTATAATATCGAATATATTGGATAATGATAAAGCCGCGAGCACGTATACCCTCCGCGGACGGGTGATTGGTTATTAGTTTTGGGCCCGCGATACGATCTTAATGGGAATACTTAGGTGGGAGGCTCCGAGACATTGAAGATGATCTATACTCTGGCCCGCGTGCAGGCATCAGGGCCGACTGATAGATCGACCGGGGCCCTATTCGCCGGGGCCCTACCGTACTTTCTATCCCTCCTCCCCTACGGTCTGCGCCCTACCAACCCGCTTTCCTCCCCCTCGACCAAGACACACGCACGCAACATCGTGTAACGCACACCGAAAGGAACGCTTGCTCGGTATGTATGACGGTGGTGCGGCAACGGCAACCCGGCAACAACACAATGCAGCGAACACGGGGACCGATAAGATCGGGATCCGAACTGCTATGTCGAGAACGCCCGCTGGGACCCACGCCTTTTTTGCACGCAACCTCCCGACCGTGGTGCGTACATATATCTGCTCCCTCTCTGTCCTTCCTACGCCGGGCACCGTTGTTATTATTAGGATGAACGAGCCCCCCCTCGAGCCTCCCCCTCTCAGCCTTTTCTCGCAGCCCCGGAAGAAGGCCCCTGATACCGAGGAGTCCCAAGCGCCGCGGAGCCGACGCAGAGTCACTTCCTACCGGACATCTGCTCTGACCCTCGCAGTTCCTGATCCCCTTTCACGCTCGTATCAGGGATTCTGCAACCCTTTCTTCAGCAATTTGCTTTTTCCACTCACCAGCTGCGCTACGCCCCCCGGCCGACCTTGGAGGTGGAGATACGTAGGCTGCACATGCTTCGGCTAGTCTGCATCTTTTTTGTTCTTATATTCCACTAAAAAGATTGAAGGCGATCTTCATTTTCCGAAGGATACCGTGGATATAAAAGATCAAAATCGTTGTCGGCCAAATCTGGAGTCGGTGAAAACCGTGTCGGTGATTTCCATGGGACCCGTTAAGATACAGTGAAATAGACGACGATAAGGACGACCACGAAGGTTTTTCGGAGCAATCAAAGGGATACTATTATTTCTCAACCCCTTGTTCCGCGGAGTTTCATATTTCAGCGTCTTGATTGGAAGTACTGTACGATTTCAGGGTAAAAATATGGGAGGACGGTCGGTATTGGCCGAGCACGGTTTTTGCGCCGCCTCGTTCCTGCCGGGCCTCGGCGAAATTAGATTAGGTTACTTATGACAGCGACGTAACTAAATCACATTCTTCGCGTGTTCGAGTTCTTTGCATGCACCTTTTCCCGTCGTTTGGTTTGATTTATAGGCTCGAGAGGTAGCCTGCTCCCCATAAGCGGCGCTCTGGAAACCAGTTGCTTCTTTCGGTCCGAAGCCCACCGGTAACGATGCCGAAAATAACGTTCTCTCTCTCCGTCTCTCTCTCTTCGACCGTCCACCGAAAACTTTGCTGTATCAAACAGTGTCATACGTTTGTAATTACGATCGTCGAGATCCACCTCGTAAACACGCTCTCTGATTTTGCGACTCATCAACCATCGACGATTTCTTTCCTGTAACAAATTTTGTTTAATTTCACCGATCTTGGGAGACAGAATTGTCGCGATGTAATCAATTCTATAATTTTCCATCTACGTCTACTTTCATCCATGAGTGGCTGATTTATTGATTCCAAGAATTAACATTTCAGTCCATTCATTCATTTTCTGCTTGTCCTCCCTTAACATCAAGTCTCGACAAAAATAACATTCAGGAGTTAGCGCAAGAATGTACAAAATGAGACTAAATCAAATGAAAGAATTTCAAAATGGTTCTTACGCTTGTTCATTTTCTCCGATCACTCCAAAATTGGCCCGTGAACCAGGCCCAAAAGTTCTTGTCCATCGATAACAGTTTTTCAGGGACGTCCTTAACTTCCAAAGGAATCCCGCATTATTTAGGAATCAGGGAGACGTGTCCGGTGCAGAGCCAATAGGGTTTCGAAAATGGTGGTAGATTGGAGGCGAATCGCGGATTGGCGAGCCTGGTAACGCGTTTCGTCGTTGTATCTCCATTTTAATTGCTGCGCGCGACTCCATTAAGCTCCGATCATCGTACTTTCGTTCCGGCGGCGACAGGGACGCGGGACATTTACCCGGGAAGCCAACTTCATAAGGCGACCCCAGTTTATAGCGCATCTGCATGTAAATGCAGGGGCCGATGTCGTCGAAACGGCAACGTGGCGACGCGGAGAGCCAGGACGGACGGAGCCGGAGATATGCAGATTGACGATTACCATTTTTCACCGGCGACGTTTATAGTTCATGCACGCATCAATGTGTCACGCGTACGCGTAGATTACCCGGCCGCTCTTACCCCCGAGGAATTGGCGACGCGGATAAAGCGCAGGACCCGCTTGCGCGCTCCGTCTCGACGCGTGTAAATAATTTCGGGACGTTTGTCAGCCCGAGAGATTGCCAGCGTCACACGACCCTGTACACCTACGTGGCAGAGCGTAATGTTCGTTTTACGATTCGCAGACCTCGCGGAGCCGCTACCGTCCCATCGGCGGACATTGTTCCTTCTGGAACCGCTTCATGGGAACGCGTATTTATTGCCGCATTACAATGTACCCTCTTGTACTCGCTGCTCTCGCGCGCAGCCGGCTAGAGAAAGTCCACTTTCTTTAACGACCACCGCCATTTTACCACGTTTTTATTGCGGCTCCCACTGAAGTCCCCGCTGCAAGCTCGAGCCGAGGGTGAAACTTTCTTCGAGCTCCATCAAATCTGGGTTTCTTGCGAATCTTTTACGGGTTTTATTACAAACTAGCTGACCCGACAGACGTTGTCCTGTCCAAATTTCAATGAATTTGTTTGTGATCGTTTTTTGTGAATTTGTGTAACGCTATTGGATATGTGTAGACAAAGTAAAAATGAGAGAAAACGTATTTCTGAGTGATAATTTACGCTGCCTATTGATTATAAAAGTACCTTTTGTCTTTATCGGACATTACGGAAGAATGGTTTTAAAAATGGATAAGTGACGACCATATTCCGGATACAATGTTTTTATACCGACAGACAGCTGTACACAGTCCGTACATGTGTCCAACGCAAAGTGGAAACATAGCGCAGAAAAGCACGAGCCGCCACTCTATAACACCGTTAATTTATGTGGTCCAGAGAAAAATGGTGCAATTGTCTTACACTGTCTAATGTACCGCGATAAATAACACGTATATGTAATGCATAAACTAGCGTTCTACAGCCGAACAGTAGTTGAGTAACACTCGACCGTTCATATTTCACAATGCCGCCGAACGTGGTCGCCGTTATTGGTAAACAAAGCTGACATTATCTACCAGCCCCCTTTTAATTTTGTCTCTTTCGCAAGCGAATACTAAAGTTTCAATTGGAATGTTAAAAATCGTGAATGTCCTACTAGGTCTACTACCGGCGCTACGGCCAATTTCAATTCCAAGTTAGGATACTATGACCTATAACTTTAAAGTAACGCTAAAATGCTTGTGGCCACAAAAATCGGGTTTCCAGACCACGGTGCAGCGGTTGGAGACACCGAGCGAAAAATAAGTAGAAAACCCGAAAAATGGGGACGTGCAGTGACCCTGCACTTATCTCGGTGAGCGCACGCGCGCTCCCTCATCAGAGATGCCACGATTTCTCGGAAAACGGCTCGATTATCCGACGAGGAAGGTGCAATTTGCGAACGAATCGAAAAGAGGCGCAGCCCGGGGCCACGGGGGCCATGGGGGCCGCGAGGTGGGAACCATGAGAGTCTGGTTAGGGTTGCGGAAGGGGGTCCAGGGAGGTAGCGGCGTAGCAGCTTGAAGGACGTGATGAATCCTCGCGATTAACACGTCACCGTGGAAGAGCGTGTTTAATCAACGCGCGGAGAAGACGCTGCGGGGCGTCCGCATTCGGACCGCGTCTCGGCCCTGTCGTTGCACCCCTTTCACGGCGGCTGCAACACCCCGCCATAAATAACGGGGCGTTCTGGAGCCATGGGGGGATGACGACGATGGTAATTGTGAGTTACGTCGCTGGCCCCATTGGGACCCGAGCGGGGGACCGGTGTCCACGAAATCAGCGACGGTAACGAGACTGATCAAAAGCTGCTCCCTTCCCCTCCCTCTTTTTCTTCTTCGTTTTTCTGTTTTTTTTTTATTACGACCGACCGACTGCACTCCATTTTGATTCTTAAACGGCCCCCGGGTTCTGAATGAACTCTCGCACGCGATCCGCCGCGCGCCGATGCGATTTATGAACTGACCGGAAGATGATTTTGTTGCCCGGCGTTGCTGATGTCTGGAGTATCTCAGCCGGGTCGAAGCCACAATCGTCGCGCTTGTAGGTCTGTAGACTCACCTGGAACACATCATAAAGTACATACTATTATACGTATTAAGCTCCACAGTACACGTAAAGGGTTAGATTGTAGAGTGTTTAACCCCTTGTCGTATTTTAAGGAGTCAGACTCGTGAGTTTCTCTTCAGATGCGATAAAACTTGATTCATATTAAATTTTGTCGGTCGTAACAATTTTGTAGAAAATGTATGATGTCTTCGGCGCACAGGTTCGATCAATTGTTAAAAACAAGCAATTTTGCAATTCAAAAAATTCTCGATGTCTCAAACCAGATCCGAACCATTTTCAAGAGAATAGTACTGCAATGATTCAAAATTAAATTTAAAAGTGTTCACTTGGAGGTAGTTATAAAATAAAATGATGGCTCTTTCAGTAGACGGAAGTTTCCGCCGGTACGGCTGTTAGGAAAGACGTCGAAGGCGAGTATCTATAATGCGAAACGCTGTGCCGTTAAGATGTTAACATCTTCACGGAATTCTAGTTACACGGATAGTTCGAGCGGCTCCTGAATCGACAATAGAATTCAGCGATCTCTATCCGGCGGAAAGCTCGTCGTTTAACCCGACGATTGTCAGCGAGTCAGAAGCGAAGCAGGTGATACAATCGCGGCAGGGGATCGAACGTTTCACTCGATCGGCTCGCGAAAATCGTGGTCGTGCAGGTGAAAGTTTCCACGGTAGTCGGCGGTGTTCGGACTTGTGGTAAGCTGTACGACGCGGCAACCGAATCTCTTGAATTGAATAGGTGGGGAATGCAGTCGCGTGGAACGGTACAGAGACAAGAGGAGTCGAACAACGGATAATACCGAGGTATGCAACGCCTTCGTCGTAAAAAGACCCCGAAGAAACGAGAACGAAGGACGGGACAACGAGATAGTCGATAGTTTCTCGCGCTGCCGCAAGAAGAGGCTCGGTTCCAAGGTAGCTGCTGAATCATGGGACCGGAGTATGCCCGGTCAAGGTCGTCGTGACGATACAGAAATCACAAGCTTATTACGCTTCTTACCGGACCAAAAAATCGTGTGCATTGTCGGATCAACTGGACGGTGGAGGCAGTGTCGTTGTTTTCGTCGCGCGTCGCGATTTTCGATTTCTTGCCGTGAGGTTGTTGAAGGTGATCGCGTGTTTCATTATTTTTGCTGTCCATCCGCGATTATTTTTAATTCTTCGAATACAAGATACTTTTGCATTCGAACCTTAAGATCACGAATAATAGCTACGTATCTTTCAGTTGAATCCGGATTTAGATTTAAATATTGCCCAACTCTGGTTTAGAACGGTGAAACGAGGATCCTCGACTATTGTATAACATTGCATTGTCAGTCATAAGCGGGAAGCGGGTGTTGCGAGCGACCGGGAGGGCCTCTGAACCCTGATTCCCTACGGACGATAGGCCGCCCGGTGGCGATCGGCGCGATTGTTTACGGCCACCATAAAAGCGGACGACGCAGGCGGAAAAGTTGTCCCACGTTTATTAACATCGGGGACAGATCGAATTTAAAGTATCGATCTTCCATAATAGGACGCGGCGCGGTAGCCTAGCTTACCGGGACTGGTAACAATAGCCTATTCTCCCCTGCACGTTGAACGAAAGTTTCTTCCCTTATGGGTATTACCGGTGGCCGGGGCACGGTGCTCGTTAATTAATCGCGCAACCTTACAGGACCGGGCAAAAACGGCATGGACGAAAGGGAGCAACTCGCGGTGATACTGCATTCTAAGTCCGGCGCGTTCTGTCCGCGCTACCGTTCGCCTTTCTCGCTGCACCCCTCGGCCAATGAAACTAGCAGGGACGTTATTAATTAATCGAGAGAGTGGTTCCCCGGGCCCCTGGACTCCCGTGCCCGAGAAAGGGGCCCTGTCGCAGCAATATCTCCGCGATGAAACCGCGCGGTGGCCCTTGGGACCACCGATCATCTCCGGGGCGAGCGGGCCCCTCGACCAGGCCCCGAGAGTTCGCCGACAAAAACCGGGCGCTACGCAACACCGGACCCATAAACAGCTTTTTAGACGATCGGCCAGCGCTTGAATATTCAACGAGTATGCCGCGCCGCGACGGACCGCATCGGCACCGGTCGCGGACCAAGCCGCGGCAATTAATATTGATTTTATTAAATCGAACTTTTTGCACATCGGCCCAACTGTCGCGACTTCGGCCGCGATGCCGAAAGTACGCCGGACCCGCATGCCGGTCCAAGACTGTCACCGTTTTTCCGTTCCCTTCACGGATATGGTGCGTCGGGGTGGCGATCCGAAAATCACCCTCTTCTCTCCTCTCGAAGTACCCCGTGCCTGCCGATTTACATCGCTGATTCGAAGATACTGCTGTTTTTCGACGACCCTCCGCTGCACCGGTCACTAACGAAGCTGATACCCAGTTGTAATGATCAGAGAATCGGGTTCTTGAACGCATTCCTCGCGGAGGGTTCGAAAGGTCAAACGTTTCCTGTCGTCTGTCGAATCGCAGCTGATTTCGATTTTTGCAGAAATGGTTACCCGTCCCACTGATTCATGCGTACCCATTTCTTTTTAGAACTGCTTTAATATGTTTCTTATTATACGACGTTGTTACAATTCCCGGAAAAAGCTGGTTCTTTGTAGTTCCTCTATTGGCCATCGGTCCTTGTCGGTCACTTCAAAGGAATTTTAAGCAGTTCACACAGTTTATAGTGGCTCGTAAAACACCTGGGTCCGGTGTGCACGTTAGGTATAGTCAACTTGCAATTTACATCGCACTACTTCCATTTATCTATTAACTTTCTACCAGATCTTTTACAAGACGTTCACATTATTATATTATTATTATTATTATTATCGTAAGATTTATAGAGAAATCGTAAAATTTTCCAATAATTTGTCCAATGATAAGATACGATGTTAACGAATACGGCGACTACAATAGGAATTCATGACCTGTTCGAATCAGGTAAATGCACGGTAAGTACGTTCATCCGGGAGACTTCAATGCCTGACGAGTGGTGATTTCAACGCGTGATAAGCGGCACCTCGAACTTTCATGTTTCCCTAACCCGCTTGTTCCGCGCTAATAATAAGCAACTCGTAAAACACGCATTACACAACATTTGCAAAATTTTATGTTTCCTGCGTTTATTTCCTTCTTTCGACAAGTCCGCGACTAACCGAATGCGTTGATAATGAACTGCAGCCCTTAGCAAGTTGCATCACGAACGAGGACGCATTCCTCCGTAGATCCACGTAGAACAAAGTAACAGATCTCCCACCTGTTACATCGAATCTGTAGGAAGATCACGTCACGGTTCTTCTTTCCCAGAATAGGGTGTCAAGTTATTGCATCGCTTATCCGGCTTTTATTGCCGCCTCTATTATGGGCGCTGACGTTTCCACGATCGTACCGGAGGAACTGTTCGCTTTAGAACGCCGTAAATCAGACTCGTTAGCTCCGCAGGAACTGAACCCTTCGCTTCGGAATCTTGAGGAGCTGATCTAATTACGCACCGAAATCTTGGGAAAGAAAACGACGTGTCTCGTGACGGAACGCAACCGACGAGAATCGAAACAGTAGTGTATACCAATTCCCCAGCATTTAATGGAATCCGTACATCCGTGTAACACTGTTCATTGTAATCGGTAGACGACGGCAAAAGATAAATATCAAATGAATTCTACATTCTTTACAATCTGCTAAAGTTATTAAAAGAGCAAATTAATTTTTACGTAACTCCTTTTTCTTGTAATAGATGCAGACAATTTTCATTCTGCATGAAAATCCGCCGTCTGGTAATCAGCTCCTTTTTGCAAGTACTGCAGTTCATATTCATAATCTCATAATCGAACTCATTTATCTATCGTAGATGGAATATAAAAAAATCTTTGCTCCTCGCTGAGAACACTTGCGTTTGAAGAGAAAACGAGAACACCCCTCAACATGAAAGCCCACAGGAAGGTTGCAGGAAGAAGCAGAGTAGCCAGTCCGCAATCTGCAATTCCCCAATTAATCTACCTTAATCACGTCCCCTATCTCCTGGTAAGGTCCTCCATTTGCAAGCTGCAACACCTACACCGCACAGCTCCGACCGAACGAAACTGAAACCGACCAACAATGGGCCTGGACTCGCGATAATTCGTTTCAGGGAAGGTTCGGAACGGCGGAGGAGGAGGAGGAGGAGGGGTCTCGGGGCACGGGTGCCCGGTATCAAAGAATTCATTACGACGCGGACAAAGCGGGAACAAGCGCGAATCTCCCACGGCGAGCTTGCTGCTCGGTCCTCCTACCGATCGTCCTGGAAATTTATTTCGCCGTGTCCCGGGGGCCGGCGCGGCGATGATATCCGGCCGGGTGAAACCTGGAAAAAGGAATGGCGAGGGGCACCGGGAAGGAAGATCGGTGGCAGATGCCGTGGTCCCAGTGGGACGCCAGGCGCCCCGGGAGTGAAGACGTTCGAGTAATTGGCCCTCTGCTTCGATTCCGACTGCTGCGGCGAACGGGGGCCCCGATTCGGCCGAACCAGAGTCCTCCATCTCTTTCCGTCCCTTCGGGTTCCCTCGCAGTCCTCTCTTGTTACAGCGCGAGCGTCCCTGGTGTCGGCGGGGAGCTACTGATTACAGAGTTGCCCGCATCTCCTTCTGCCGCCCCTTCGGCCCCACTGCAAGTCCAAGGCAGGGGACCAGGTCTCCTCGCGTCTTTAGCCGCGATCCAGAGTTGCCATCACCTTGTACTAGGTACACGTGTTACCTGCCGCGCATAATAAGGCCAACCCGAAGTCCTACGCCACCCTACTCCTTCTGGACCTCCGTTCTCCACGAGATCCTCCCGTTTTCCCGTCCATCCACCGCGTCCAGCTGCTCCCTTTTTTCTTCTCGTCCCGTCGCTGCCGTTGTACTCCACCTTGGAACGATCGAGCCGATTCATTCAGTTCTCGGAACCTACTGACCGGAGCGGCGAGCGCGAGATCCCTGCTCGCGGGGGCCGGCGTCATTGTTTACCGGGGAACGAGGCTGATTCTCACGATCCACCATCGACGAGCTCACGTTTGCACCGGGTTCCTCGATTGTTTTTGTTGCCGCCGATGGTGGCATTCGATGAATAGAAAGTTTTCTTTCTGCGCGGTCTTCGAGTCTAGCTTCCAACAGTAGGAAACACTCGGAAAATGTCGTTCAACCCCCTTTCGCGGCGAACGGAATCTGTTTAAGCAATTCATCCTGGGAGACAGGCTATCCACGGTGAATTGTTACCTTTCTTCTGACCGGGACGATGGAGGAACGATGTTTACAACGTCTGCTAATTGAAGAAACGGTTGGCACGTCAACCCCTTGCTCTGATTTTAACGAGTCAACAATCCTGGCGAATACGAATATCACGCCTTCTTTTTTAAATCAAATTTGATTCGCTTCGGTGCTCAACCAAATCAGCTAAGATTTGTCACGTGTCAGAAGAATTAGTTCACCAAATAACAGGGACACAATATGTTGAAAATTGAGAATTTCGGAGAAAATGTGATTTTTTATCCGGAGCCTGTAATGAAATTTTAATCAATGCATTATTTACGTCGTTGCGAAGGACAGGCTCCAATCTTCGAATCTGAAGACATTGTCTCCTCCGTGAAATACTTTCTCAGGACGAAAGCGATCGACCTCGTGTCCAGGGGAGTGGCGCGCGGGGATTCGTTAAACAATTCGCACTGGGCTCGTTAAAATGGCGACTCACTCGGCCCGGAATGCTGACTCGCGGCTGCAGCAGGCGTGGACTGTCGCGCTCGTTCACGAGAAAGACAATGACGCGGTGAAAACGATCGAACCCCGTTCGAATGCTACCCGATCTCGTTCCCCGAGGGAAACGCAAAAGGACGAAAGGAAATCTCGATCCCGCGTTCTTTTCCTCTTTGCGCCACCTCTCGTCTGTCTCGGGTTGTTCCGTCGAGTTACTCGTTTTCTCGAGTTTGTCGCGTCCCGCGGCGGAATGGTATCGGTCGTCCGGTTAATTACGAATAACCCGTTTCTTGCTGACTCGGTCTCACAATGTGTTAATTTATAATAGCGTGCGTTACAGCAGGCGTGAACGTTGTCACGCCTAGACGAGAGGAACGCGATGACGACGGCGAAAACCTTGGACCAAACGATCCTATCTTCGTTCCGTTTTCCTTTTGCCTCGCTCGGTTCTGCACGGCGAGATGATGCTGGTCGATTTTTCGCGGAGACGTAATCACGCGTTTCGAGAGTGAATCTCGGCCTCGAAGCCCAGCACACAAAGGGTACAATGTTTCTTATATCGATCGTATTTGACACTATCCTTTGATTAAAGGATCGAACCGTTGCGCCGAAAACATTTAGCTTCAGTTACTAACAAAGGGTACAAGCGTGCAAGGTCGATCTCGATTGTCTTCCTCGAGGTGTCGTGTCTTCGGTCGCTTCAATTAAATCGTGTTCCTTGTACCGACAATTGACACCTGACTTTTTTCATTTTTCTCGCAGAATTTGCGTTTAATTAAATTTTATGTACGTCGTAAAGATGACGACACCATCGACTCACGTTCGCATTGCGTCAGAGGATGATTCATCTTGCGTGTGTTACGTCACACTGCGAATCGCGTGTTCGCTGCATTAGGAGAGAGTCGATATTAATTGCAATTCATCCTTATCGTTTTTATTATCGCATTAAGCTCGATCCGTCTTCTTTTTCCAATTCGTTGGCGATCGTAATTTTACAATTTTCTGGTATTTTCGAATCTCTATTTTTATAAATTTAGCTATACATAGGGTTGTCTGCTAACACGTATACATACTCACATACATCATCTGTACTTCGATATAAAATTTTGCAAAGGTAAGGAGAAGAAATTAGACTACGGATTTTTTTTGCATTTCAGGCGAAATTGAATAGCTACAATTTGAAACGATAGGAAGTTTAAAACAATTATGCTAGAATGATTGAAGAGAAAGGGAAATTGTGGCTCCCGCTTGTTGTAATCATCTTGACAAATTTGGAAAAATGTAGAAGCTCACGCTTAACAGGAGAATTGACACTTATCGAATGAGAAAGACTTCGATGACTATGGCGCTCGAGCATCACAATACGCTGACTGTCAGTCAGCCACCCCTGGCCATCTCCCCTCGGAACCTGCTTCAAGCTGCGTACTCCACAATAGTTATTTAAGAACAATATTTCCACACGGTACACGCGAAACATTACTCTCGACGCACAATACATTCAATCGAACTTAAAGAGTCCAATGATTAAACGTGGGCGGACCACGCTAAACCACTTTGTACCGGCGGTTATCGCACAATGCATCGCGATTAGGAGCGTGGGATGAATGACACACTTCAATACGTACGGAATGCACGTTCGGCTGATCACCCATAGTCCCTTTCGTTTGGCTTATTCTTGTAATCGATGGTATTCAATACTTTGTATACGCGTCCGGCTTCTTCGTAACGATCTTCATAGATCACTTGCTTGGATTACCGGCGCCCGTGAAGTCCTTGTTTGTTATGTTTTTATCGATCCGTGTCGAATGTTTTATCGAAACTGGACTACTGGAACGATTCGCCTAACAACGAGCGTTTCCACCTTCTACCTACACAATTTTCTATCGATCGTACTTCTAATAAACTGCAGAGCTTGACCAACCAGAATCAATATGTTGCTCTCCCACTCGTTTAAAACTAATTCAACACTGCATCGATTGATGTTAAAATAATTTATTCAACTGTGAAATTGGATGTCGAACTAAATAGGACCTCGAGGATCAACTTGGTAAGCGTGTTGCTATAATAGGATTCGTGGATCAAGAAGCTTAATTTGCATTCTAAAATAATTTCTAATAATTCATGCGAGTCGTATAACCCGTTTGCGATGACCCAAATTAGGTATAATTTTCATGTGAAGAGGCGAGAACGAACTTCTTGCGCCACCGCCGCTCGATATTCATAGATCACTGGCTGTATCCGCGGCAGATCTCTGTTCGAGGATTTGTGGATCGTCATCCTCGCTCGGCGAGAGAAAAAGAAGTCTCTGTCGGATGAACACGTTCCGCGGCGGACGTTTCGACACTCGGAGGATCGTTTTTCGAGAAATCGGGTGCTCGCAGGTGGTTTCGCGGGACCCCGCGTGTTCCCCGTTGCCGATAGCATCTGCGCCACTAATTTCCGACGATAGCGAAAGTGACGAGCGCCGCTCGTAAATTTGCGCCAGTGGCCGGCCGAGCGATTCTGTCGGGACTGGTTCGCTCGTTCTCGTGACTTATCCAGCATCCACGGTATCCCGGTAGCTTAACGGAGAGGCTCCGTGTAGACAATGGGAGCCCGTGGAGTTGCCACACCGGCCATTGTTTTTGCGCTAGTACCGTCGCGTCGCTTCGCGGTTTTTACGGACATTTACGCGAATTGATTTCACGTGAAACTGGCAGGCCACTGCGACTCTCGCAACCGAGAACACCGACCGCAAAAATTCGGCTGTTCGTGCATCATGTGGGCAGAATTTAAACGGACGTGTTCCCAGAAGAGGAAATTGTTTTGTCGCAATAGAGAACAATGGACTGTCTCTCCGGAACGGGTTCGTGACGGTAAGTGAGACTCATTATCTGGTTATTATGCGACGGACGTCCCGGCGTACACCCAGCTTTATGAATTGTTTTAACGGAACGCTTTGTACTCGCTATCCTCGCTGTTCCATTCCAATCCCTTGCGCTACGATTTATTTTGCACACGGCGCACCCCCAAGATCGTAGAATATTTGTTGCCTTGTGTCGATCGTAGATTGTTGCTAACAAAATTTTACTGATTTCAGCGAACTGGTTCGATCAATTGTTATGACTGGATATAATATTTTCGCAGTACGCTCGTTGCACGGGTTCAGCAGCGTAAAGCGATCTTTTCGCGGATCGGTACGAGCTAAACGGCACCCATATTCATTAAACCCATTTTAAAGGCTTCGTTGCATGTCCGACTCGATATTATATGGGAAGGTGTTCGCATGTTGCGATTCATTTACCCGAGGTCTTAATTACTTTCGGTTGCACGTTTTGTAGGCTGATAAATCTGTTTCCTGGTTTCGTGAGTACGGTTTCGCAACTGAATGGCCACTTTGCAGAGGGAAATGAAGAAATAGCGATGTTACTGGCACAGCAAATATAATTAGCTTTATCACACGATAAATCCGTAGTAAAAATATTTATGATACTATATCTCAGCATGCATTCGTGCACCGTAAAGAGATAAATGTCTTTCAATTATAGATCCTTAAATCCTGTTCATACAACACTGTGAAACGTCCGAAATTAGTCTTCGCGAATAAAACTAACAGGGCGCGCACATTCAAATGAAATACTTCGACAGTTTCTAACAGTAATGCAGTGCTAATGAAATAGGTAAACATTCAGGGCAGATAGAATGTGTGTGTGCAGGAAATGAGTATGCTCGTAGGCAAAGAAACCAATGCAACGAATACATCATTATCGGTATCCCGCAGAAATAATTACAATAAATATCAGAAGTCAAGAAATAACAAGGCACGTACTCCATACGGAGCGTTCAGCTGAAACAGAAAAAGAAGTCGGGTCTAGCGAGATGCTAATTGTCCAGGATGATTAGTGTACCGTCGTGCAGCGGGGAACAAGTCGGCAGAAGAAGATCGCGTAAATCAATCAACGAGGTCTACGAGCGTTTCGACGACGAAGCCCGGGATAATTGGAGTAGCGACAAGTTGATCAGCGCGGCTTCTTTCACCGGGCAACGCGGTATGGACCGGATCGGATTCTACTCGTCTACTCGGATCCCTTAGTCATCGAGTGGCCGCATCGCGGGCGTGCCTTATGGGTCACCAAAAGAAACCGTCTAATAATTGCTTATTAGAGCGCAATGACGCGCAGTCTTCAAGCTTATTCATTCTTCCCTCCCGAATTCACTCGCCGCGTCGTTCACCCGTTTGTCGATTGCAGGCTGCAGAAGCTGACTACATTTTCCTGATTAATAACTCTGTTGAAAATAATATACGACGGTATTCTTGAATTCTTTCTATCTATTTATTGTTTAAATGGAACCATCAATTTTTTCGTAAATGCATGTGCAGTTTAATAATCAAGGACTCTAACAAGGACTCTAAAAATTCGAGGGGCTTGCGCACTGCAGGCTGCAGAAGCTGAGTACACATTTTTTCTTATTAATAATCCTATTGAAAATAATACATTGGTAATTTTTGTTATAAATGTACGCGGAGTTTAGTGATCAATGATTCAAACCAAAAATTACACTTTGGAATTCAACTTCGACAGTTGAGACACCGGGTACATCGTATTCGCGGTTGTCTTTGGTAGTGGTTCGACGGTAGCAACGGATATTCGAACGGAGTCACTCGACTAGCATGGAGCGGCGGCACGGTGTGATTTCAACGCTCATTGCGACTCAACCGGTGGAAATCCGGTGGAACACGCCATTACCGGGAACGGAGAAACGGGAAGAGTATTGTTGCGAAAACAGATACTTGTGCAACATCATTCCGCCGGTGTTCATTACTTTCTTGTTAACGGCGGCTCTGTATTATCCGAGGAGCATCTGCGCGCACCCTAAATGGGGAGACTGCGTTTTCGTATCTCCGATGGAACCGATCATCGACGAAAAATTGCCCATTGTTCCGATGTCGAAAGATTCTCTGCAGTCGACGCTAATGGCTGAGGTGATCCGTAGACTGACTTATAGTCAGACTATGAGATTCTAGGTGCTTTGCGTTTGTCTCCTACCACTACGAACAATTTGTTTGTATTCTTACTGCTTGCATGTCAATCCTAAACAAATTGAACTGATGTTCAATCAATGCTCTGTGAGATACTAGACAGTGAACATATCTGCGAAAATTTTCTTTATTGAAACCAATACATAACACACGCAATAGTAAAAAATACTTATCAAACGATGCAATAAACCCCGGGGACATACTCTACAAGATGCAAAAGGTTTCGTACCGATTGGACCATCCATCTCGGCGTAATCGGTGAACATACATAGAAAAAAATCGAAAAAGGTACACACAGGTCGAATCTGGATCGAAACGTCGAAAACTTTTTGAATTTCAAAATTACTTGTTTTTAACAATTGATCGAACCTGTGCGCCGAAAATATCATATATTTGGGACATATACCTATTAAATACTGTACCGTCCTACCAAGTTGTGTTGCTGTGGGTGAGATTGGCAATTGGTCCCTAGATCGATAATTTTGCGTTAGCGCTCGATCGATAGTGAGAGAGAAACGATCGAGCGAGGGGGGGTCTGGTGGCCGACAGCAGGGTGAAAGGAAGGATTCCTCTCTGTACGGCGAGGCTACGGCAGCCAGTAATGTTGATTGCGAGGAATCCCGTATCGGCTTCTCTCCTCTCTTCGGATTCTCCTTCCGATGCGGTTCTTGTCGTCGCGCGGTTACTCCGGGTTTCACCGTGTCGTTGGTACTCGACTTCTCTCGCCGGGGTATCCAGGCTTCGCTTCCTCCGCCGCGGATCGAATCGCGATCGAATGTCTGTTACCGATGTCAATCTCCGTTTTTTGCACTTCCGTCGCGTCCGGACGAAAATCGAGGTACACGCTGTGCGATGCCGTCGCGTCGCGTTGGGAACGCGCAACTCGCCACGACTACCGGCCTCGTTCCCACATTTCGTTTTGCGTATTTCTTTCGCCAACGTGCCGCGGATGCCATGATTATGCACTTTCCTAGCGATCATTGTCTTCGATCGAGAAGGATACACGCTGGTTTTTCCATTCCCTCGTGAATCAGACCCGCAAATCCTGGACGCGTCGACAATTCTCGGTTTCGATTGTTCGAGTGTGACGCTTGTGCGAAACGATGCACAATCTGGTATACATTATTTCAGGCTATTTATCGCATCGCTTTTATGGGATACCTGCTAACAGGATTCAGTAGAAGTAAATATTTTATATAATAATCGTATACGAAATTGTTAGATGACGCTATTAAAATCTGAAGCTGGTGAATAAACAGCGTCCTCCTAATCACAGGTTTCTTGAACTGTCCATTCTTCCGAAATATTATTACATATTGCTGGAGACGCAGACGCAGGTATCAAAGACAGGCGTTTGACGAATGTTGGTCGTAGCGTTTCCTCGTTCCGCCGGGTAAATTAGTGAGATTCCACGGGAACGTTGACAAGAAGATCCTAATCGTGCGGGCGCAGCCTCCGGTTGACATGTATCCCGAAAGAGAAGGGCACGGTTTACCGGACAAATAATTATGCAAATAGACAGCCGATAGGATCTCGGAGAAAAAGCGGCGGCGATCGAACGGCGCCCATTAATATCTACATTCCATCGGTTCCGTAGCTCCGCAAGACTTAATTTCGTCCGTGGCACGGGATTCTCGGCGCCGAAAATTTATGGGGACACTCTGAGGGCCGCAGAAAACGCTTTCTACGGCGCGGCGCGGCGCCTTGTCAGCTTGCGTCGAGCGCGGCCATAAATCCGCGGGGATTTTTGCCCGCGAACGCGTAAATTTCCGTCCAAGCCGCGAACTATCTATTTCCGCTTATCTTCGCGAAAACGTCCGCGAAAAATATGAACCGCTTTCGCCGGTCTCGAGGCCTAGGCCAACGCCGTTATCCGCCGTAGCGATCTCATCTTCGCCGCGTAAGTTCTGGTAATTGTCGAGGGAACACGCAGACACCGCATCTGCCCTCGAAACGAGCGAATACTCGTTTCATTATCGCGACAATTGCGGACGGGATGGTTTCTCTTGGAAACTGTCTCAAGCATCTCCGCGTTCCCGCGGACGTGGTAGCTCGGGACTCGAGTTATCTTGATGCAGATAACTACGAGCGTCTCTCTTCCACCGTGCCGATCCTCTTCCTCTACTTTGAACTTCTCTTGAGTCGTGCTCCGCAGAACACTCGCTTCGTCCACCGTTTATGGCCCTCGTTATTTTTCCTATCGGAAGTTTCGCTGTTCTCCCGTTACATTCTACGGTTCGGCTCGTCTTGTCTCTGTAATGTATCCTCCACTTTTCCTATTTTATTATCCGATCTTCTATTTTCTCTTACTTTGTCCTTGGCGGAGAACGCTCGCCATTTTTCTCGGCTATTCTGGAATTGGTTCTCGCTCCGGCGACATTTTAATTCCGCTCTGTAACGTCACGCTACTTATCGCTGCTTGCTTTTCATAACTTCCATTTTTCTGCGGAATTCCAAACCGAGCAGATGACGCGGCTTGGCCGGGCTATAAATTCGTACGTATTCAAATTTATTCTATTCGAATAACTCGGATATCTTGTGCTAATATCACCGAGTAATACTGTGGTGAGATGACAAGGAAAGACTCGTGTTCCCACTCTACCTTCCCCTTCTACGACGCTTCCGTCACAGGAGAGTACTACCTGAATTCGGATTCTTGCGGTTTCGAATTGCAGCGTTGATTTTCCGTAATTACCTAGCCCGAATATCTTTTTCGTTTTACTTTGCAGCGCGAGGCAGTCCCATTTCCCCTTTTTCTACGGTCGTAGATTTTTCTTTTGACTTGTGCTATTTTGTATGGATATGGGCACGCACGTCCGCGCGCACATCCACCATGTTTTATTGCCGAGAAATATCGACATTCCTCCTCTCCATTCTTCTTTTCTTTCCTCGTTTCCGCAGCGCTCACCGCTGGCCACACTCGATCTCGACGCGTGCGTGGCTTTCGCTACCTCGCGATTACGCTCGACTTCTTTTTATACTCTCCACACTCCGATCTTCGTTTATGTTCACTTTATTATTCATCGAGGACACGCATTCGCCTCGCCGATGGTAGTTTCGACGCGTTTTATTAACCCGGCGAGGACGAACCATCGCGGAAGGCTTGTTTTATGTCCGACATTCGAAAAAAGCTGGTTTACACTGTCGAGCCATTTGGTGTCATGTATACATCCACTTTCAGGAGTAAATTTTCAAAACAGCTCGGTGATAGACACTCATGCTTATTATATTCAAATTTTTATCATGAATAGTATGTTTACCGAGTACAGCGTCGTTTGCTACTGGAAGACGTGGTTGATGATTCTACTTAAACAGTACGCGTCGTATTCCGAATCGGTAGCTAAACTTTTGTTTTAACACTCAACCTTTTACCTTACAGAAATGAAAAACTATATTTACTTGGATCGTGTACAATTTCTATCACAGTATGTGCTGGAATAAAGAATTTTGTCGGAGCTAATCCAATTCCGATTTAATCGTTCCGACTCCTACTTAATCGCGCATGGATGGACGTTGACGAGCAACAGGTTGAAACAAACTATGTATACCTCGAACGAGATCCATATACCGCAATGTCTGTCTCGCGAATGTTCCCACAAATCGGGGCGTATCTCCGAATCAACGGTAAACCGTCGATAAAGCGGCCTGAGCGAAGACACAGGCCCGCATAGAATGAACCAGGTTTTGATAGGCGGAATCAATTTTCACTGTCTAGATACCGAACAATGGCCGGCGTAAAAACCGTCATCACGTTTCTAAGCGTTCCAACACCTTCCGTGAATAAACGACACCGGGGCGTCAGCGGTGTCTCGGGCCACGGATTACTAGGAAACACCGGTAGTTAATCCGAGTCCTCCAGCGATCGTATCGGTAATAGAGGGTCCGGCAGAAGGTGTGATAGCGGAGCTTAACGAAGAGCAAGAAAAGCAGAAAGAAGCGATGTCACGCGGTTAGGTTCCAGCTCTCGAAACGGCTTGGCCGCTTCGGTGGTGCGGTGTGCGTCCTGGCGAAACGATCGTTCGAGGAGGAGCAAGGAACAGGAAGAAGAAGAGGAGGAAAGGGCGGCCGAGGCTGTGTAGAAGAAGAGGGAACCGTGGTTGACGGTACTCGTTATCCCGACTGACTGCCAAGTCTCGAGCAGTACTCGTCGAGATATCTTCACAGATTCGTATCTGGGGTTACAGATCTTACTCCGCGTTCACGCGTACATACAAACGCTCTTGCTCGAGAGCGCGCGATGGGGGAACGTGCACGGAGAACGCCGGGAAATCCTGCCGGCCAGCAGAGCAAACAGGTCGCGGTGGAGAACGAAGAGTCCTCCGTCTAGCTCCGGATGACAAGAGAACAGCGCGGGGTTCCTTTTCGCGGCAACAACGTGTCATCGATTCGTTCCCACTCGAACGTTACGATAACGCCGGCTGATCGATAGACGCGGAGTCTGGCTCTAGGACGACCAGATGTACCGCATCTCCGGGAGAAGAGAGACGGAGGTTGGCTCGGACCGAAAGTTCCTCCAAGGTTCTCCGTGTCCAGCCTCTGCCAACGGTTTTGAGCAACAGCAGCGGGCCGAACAGCCGGAGCTCTAACTCTCTCAGATCCCTTCCTCGGGAACGTTTCTTAGGCTCTCTCTTCGTTCAGCTCGTATGCAAACCGGCTCCGGCGTCGTGAAAACAAAACGACGAGGGCGGGAAAGAGCGAGAAGGAGACTGTTCGGCGCGGCGCGGTGGTTCGAGCCACCAGGAAACAATCCCTCTCCCTCTCCCTTCATCTCGATCGTCCTCCCTTCGTCGTCGTCCCTCGTTTCTTCTTCTCTTCCGCTCCTTCTTCTTCCTGTTCTTCCACCTCTCTTGGTCCCCCCGTCGCGTCGTCGTCCTCCGGCCATTCTTTTGTACGCGACATCAGCGACGCCGTGGAACATCTACGAGATCGGCGATCTCTCGCCGCGACGACGAAATCGACCCTCCTCTCTCGCGTCCGCCAGGACCCCGGAGAACCAGAGTTCGCGAGAGAGATGCGCGAGGAGAGAGGCCGTTTCACGGATTCCTTCGGTACACGCTCGCGACGACGACTCCTCCTCGAGGCTCCATTACGAGCGAGAGTCCTGGTAACGTCCTCCGGCGAGATCCGAGGCCGGTGATGTTGATAACGCGCGACACGCTCGTGAAAGGTACAATGTATTTAATACGGAAGATCGGCCGGCTTGATTAAATTTGAGGCTCGTTCGCGCCGCGACGCTCCCTCGGCCGTCATCTTTATCGCTAGACGCATCTATTAATTGTCCCAATTTTACGTCACGCCGGGTTTACACGGACCAGACCTGGAGACACGACCAGACCGATAACGATCGCGAAGCATGCGTGCGCACACGAGACGGCCTCGCTGAAATGGATTCTAACGAGCCCGAGGTCCGGTCGGGACGTAATTAGCCGATATTTATTTCGAGTCTTATTAGAGAGCTCATCGGCCGACGCCGCGGAACGACTCCACCTGGACGATTTAATATCCCATCGGTTTATTTAATTAGCTTCCGTATCAATTTACTTTTCGAGGCTGATGCCCGGACCCGGTCCCGAACCCGCTACCGTGCCGGGACCTTAATAGGGTGGCGGAAGCTACCCTCGCTTAATCTCGGCCGACACGGGATGATTAACTGCGCCGCGAAAGATCGCGTCCTTCGCGACCGAACTCCAACGACTCACCTGCCTTCTTCTCTCTGCCTCCCTGCCTGACTACCTTTCCTGTCTGACTCTCTGCCTGCTCTGCCTTCTCCACGATCGCGCAGGGGTTAAGTGGGAAAGCCGGCGCGCAAGAATGTTGCATTCCTGCGATCGCCGCGAACGGCAAGACGCTCGAAGATGAATAGACCTAAGACAATGGGGACGGACGAGTGTTCTTGCGGCGTTCGCTGGGCGGAACAGCGAGTTCACGTGGTTGGAAATTTGCATTTCGTCCCACCCCTCGATCCGTTTATAAATCACTCGGCCAGGTCCGAGCCCTCAGCCCAAGCTCTCCTCGATGTCCAGGACATTCTTCTAAGGAGACGTCCGCTGTGATCCCAACGGGGGTGGACGCGCGGGGGAGACAAAAGACGTCCACACGCCCTGATGAGATCGGGCCACGCGGTTCGGACGTGTTTCAGCAGGCTGCTAAGGGACCGGCTCCGCGAGGCGTTCTTCTACGTTTTAGCTGTGCGGCTTCTTCGTTTTAAATTGCAGCTACCCATTTTTGACATAAATGCACAAAACCCGCTGTCTAGTTATTACTTAACCTTATTTGAAATCGTACATTTTCCTTCCTTGTAGTACTTTCTAACCATTCGGGGATGTTTGTTTTCAAGTTGTACCTTCTACGGTCGGCGGATAGACCGATAAACTTTCTTCATCTTGCTCAAGTATAATTTATGTTCCAATAGCATAATCAATCTTTGCGCAATGGAATTGTAAATCTATCAACTCGAATTCCATTCGGGTGACTTCAACGCGTGGCGAGCAGCGACACCGTCAAGAGCACCGCCAAGCGCCGCTGTTTTCAGTGACTTCAACGCGTGGTAGGTGTTAAGGTCGCTTCGGTGATCTCACCGAAGCATTGGTCAATCGTAATCCTTACACATTTGTACAATTGTAATGTACGCAACTCTCGTTTTGTAAGTTTTAATAAAATTTGTCCTACCTAATGTACAAGGTAGTCTGCTGTGTAAATTCAATTTTTTTCCGATCGCAATTTTGAGAATAACTTTTCAATTTGTTTCACCTACCCCATTACGACAGGTTTTGCATCGGAAATCCATGCTATTGAAAATCAATTTCAATCGTGTACGAGTAAAGTACTTTTAGGAAATTCAAAATTTTACTTTTTTATTTCACAGTTGATCGCTGAGCTCGGCCATCGCGTCTCGGGAGATCAGAAAAGGAGGATGTACGGGCTGTTTGGTTTTATCGCGATTGCGGGAGCGGCGCGATTACAGCGTTAATGTAAAACACGAGCCGGGGCACGGCCGGTATTAAAAGCGAGGATTCCGTTCGGAGTGCGCGATCACAAGAGAAAAGGAGAAGAAAGGGAGAGAGAGAGACACGGCTCGCGCGGCACAGATGCTCGCCGACTGTTCTATAATTTTATAGTGTTCACTTTTATCCAGCCCCTAATTAATGGCCTATAAATTATGCGCGACGAGTCGTTAATGGCCGTGGCACACACGCGCGCTGCCGCCGTCCTCTTGCCGCGCGTCCCAGGCTGTCTCGAGCCCAGAGGTTCGCGCGCTCCACTGTAATCGATTGTTCTACGATTGTAAACGATCGACCACCGAATTCATAACTTTCCCTATTTTATGAACAACTACCCAACTCGACAGACGTTGTCCCGTTCAAATTTCAATAAATTTGTTTACTGACGTCGATAATGTAAATTCCTACTGAAACACTGATTCAAAGCTGCGCTTTGTTGTATTGAAATATGATTCAAAAAGCACTTTTAGTTTTTCCCGAATTTTTCTTTCCCCGAAACCGTATTTGGACTATTACGAACATTTAAGAAAAAAATTAGCCAAATCGGTCCAGCCATTCGCAAGTGATGCGCTTACCAATGAACAAGCGAAATCTTTGCACTCTGACCGAGGAAACTAGAATTTGCTGTCACAGAAATTCTTGTTCTGAACTAAACAAAAGGAAATATATTTGAAGACAGTTGTTTCAGGTATACTGAAGAATGCGTTTGCAGCACTGCATCAAACTGTAGCGAGATATATAAACGACGACTGATAAATGCAGATCGGGCACCTGGAAAGTACTATATCCTGGCAACATCGCTCGACCGGCAATTTGTCGTCGGATAAAGTGCGTTGAAGTTACGACTGTGGCAAATTTAATTGTTGCAACCGGCGAATATACGGCATCGCTCGAAATTTAAATGGAATCACCACCTGTGAGGTGCAGCAGATGGTTAACTTGTTTAAAGACTACGGGTGTTTATACGCCTGTAGCTTATAAATGTCTTCGAAAATTTATGGAATGCAGGGATAATTGAATACTGTTCCACGTCAGGACCGGAAAGTCGAGGTTTATCACAGCGATTACACTCTGAAGCCTTTTACGTTCTCGCAGTGAAAGTGGCTCGCGGCACGGACAAGCAGAAAGTTGATTGTTTCGAAATGTATGCGATTTTATCGACTGTCGAAGTTCGATGAAAATTTGAGAATTTTCGATTATCTTACAAATCTGTTGTACATGATTTTCTCGAATGATTTAAAATCTCATCTTCTTTATTCTGTGGTAATTATAATAACATTAGAAGACAGAATTAAGTGAAAAATTCCAAGTTCACCTGCATTTTCTCCCATTGGCGTCAGAGAAACGACGAATTTCAAAAGTCCTGCACCCCAGTCTCTTGCGGAACACTCGAGTGTTCGCGTCTGAGACACGAGGCCAGGTGGCTCGATGTATTTATGCCTGGTTGTATGCATACAATAATAGAAACCGAAATAAGGTGAAAAATACTCGACATTTTCGTAATATCCCGGCCCGAGTTCACCTGCATTTTCCCCCATTGGCTTCAGGGTGTTCAGAGTCGAATGGTTCGAAAGCTCCCTCGACAATGGTCTTCATGGTGGAAACGACGAATTTCAAAAGTCCTGCACCCCAGTCTCTGGCGGAACACTCGAGTGTTCGCGTCTGAGACACGAGGTCATCTGGCTCGAACGTATTCGTACGTGGTTGTATGTATATACGAAACGGTACGTACTCGATGAAAAAGACAGAAGACAAGGAGAGAGAGAGAGGGAGAGAGAAAGAGAGAGAAAGTGAGCGAGGCTCATTGCCGAAGCATGCAGGCTTGTCTTGTACAATTTGCTCGAACATGTCCGTCGCGGTCGGAACGCTCGTTTGAACCGGTCGGGGAGCGTCCTCTCTTCCACGAGGAGATGAAGAGGATACACGTTGCCCTCTCTCGGTCCCGTGGGATCGGGCAGCGACCAAATCCACGGTGTAAATTCCCCGAGTCACTCTCCTCGCCTCCTTCTGTGCTCTCGCCCCGTTTCCCTTCGCCCCCTGCGAGTGTGCTACCTCTCTTTCCTCCTTCCCAGGGGAAGTCGGACGTACCGAGCCGAGTCGCGATAAATCTGTGTACTCTGCTCTGGCCGCGACGAGACCAGATCCTCAGCTGAGGACATCGATACCGAGGCTCGATCGCGATCGAGGACGCGATCCTGAAACTCGACCCTCGGCTGCCGAGTCGACAAAACACCTCCGCTACACTCCCAGCTCTGCAAATTGATTTCGAACGGTGGAAACTGGAGTAAATTATCTTGGGGATGCGCGGCTACCACCGAGTCAACTCATTCTTACTATGCTCATTCGTGTTACAATTGTTTCAATCTTTAACCCTTAGCACTCGAGTAATGATTTTGAAACGCCACTAAAAATTGCTGTACATTATTAGATATGTATCTAATATAATCTAGTAAATTGCTAAACGTTCAAGTATTTTATGAGGGTATGATTCCAATATTACTGATTTATTTATTACAGTTACCATGATTACAACAAATAGTACTACAAAAGAATTAATTACTGCCCAACTCTGACTGGAAGTAATACGTTGTTAGTTGGTTAAACACTTTGCTTGCGAAGGGTTAGAAGAGATCCAATCTCAAAAATGAAGTAGCGGCCTGGAGAGCGTTCTGAAGATGGCGATTGTATTTGTAACGAGGGGAGGAAGGGTGTTCGGCACACCCGTCGGAGAAATAGGAAGCGAAGATAACAAAGAGCCGGGAAGAAGCGCAATTCTTCGGCCGGTGGCCATTACCGCGAAAGTTTAAAGGAAGTGGGAGGCACCAAGCCGCGGTTCCAAGCGGGCTTCCTACCACGCCTTGAATCCGATTCAATCGCATAATTAACGTCCTGTACACGTGGACGTGCGCGCGCGCATCGTTATCACCATAACTCCATAGAAATGCCTAATTAAAATACAATGCTCAGCAAGAATTCGTGATCGGCCAGGTTGCGCCGACATCTCCGGAAGCGGAATTCATCTGTCAAGATGATTAACAGCCGGTTAATTAGGCGAACGAGACACGGCCTCCGCGGGCCATGTTCATCGCTCGAAGAAAAATGCGACCTGGTAAAAACTAGAGGAGCATCTCCTCTCTCATCTATGTGTGGATGTGTTTGTACATATACGTGCGCGCGGTGCACGCGATTAATCTTCGATTTGATGCGGCCAATTTAGGGACGTCGTATGTCATTGTCAAATTGAAATTAATACGGGGACGATGGGCTTTTCCTTCTCGCGACAGGTACACGGAAAAGGAGCAAACTGGTTCAGGCTATTCTTCTATTTTTTGTGTGTTTCTTAGAAAAATTATAGTTTTTTTATATCGTGTTCTAATAGACTGTTCGTTTCAATCATGAGTATGCTTACAAATATTTCACAAGAAATAGAAATTATTAAATGTATTACTATTATCCTTCGCGATTGCGAACAAAGAACAATTTCAAAAAGAATTATTTACTTGTAGGGTCAAATTTTGGAAAAGTTATTTGTTGTTGAAAGGTGTACCAACACTTTGTACGCTGACTGTATATCCGGTTTCCGCTAGATTTCCCACCGGAGATCAACTCTTCCGGGCAATCGAACAGAGATTTTCAGCAGACGCGAGGACCGTTCCTCGAGCGTTGATCAACTCGCATGACGTGCGCGCGAAGACTAATGCCTGCGGCAAGGTTCACGGGATTGATTACCTCAGTCAATAACACACGGCCGTGTGTATTGATGAGAGCATGGAACGAGGGAACGTTAACAGGTCAATGAAATTGTACCGTAACAAAGATTGATGCCGGTGTGATTGATGATTGATGACTCGCCGGCCGTGGAAGTGGCAAAAAGCACTTTTCACCTGATCAACGTAACTCTATCCTATTTGTACGTCTATCGTTACAATTTGTACGCGGGTTTGCTGCGTGTGCGTGTGTCGCCCACGCGTGGGTTCCATCAAGTTCTTCAATCGGCTCTCATCTTCGAATTCGTAGCATTTATTGCTGCGCTATTGGTTTCAAATGAAAATATGTCGTGTAACACTTAATCCTTTGGTTACACGATGCGATAAAAAATGTAGCTATGTACCAAAAAACATCGATGACTTCTACAACTCCGAAAAAATGACTTGAATCCGAATTAAAGATGGGATTGACTGTTAGGTACAGATAAAAGAATTCAAAGCGTGTAGGCTGTTACATAGGAAAGTTTATTGGATGACCAGTGAATACGTGTCTCGTGAATCGTTGAAATCTCTTGGTCGATATTGCAGCTGAACAAGAAAGCTTGATATTCCAGGTAGATCTGAATGCAACTATTTTGTCGGAGTGGAATACTCTAGCAGGATTAAATTGGCTGACCCGTTCGAAGCGGTGGACCGAGAAGAGATTTCTCGGCGGAACAGGTCCCGATCAAGAGGATCGGTTGGTTCGAGCGACACCTTGTCACGAGGACGATCGGGCCGGAGGAAAAGACAAGGCCCGCGGGAGCGTATCGCGCAATAAAACGATCGCGAGAGAAGCAGCGGCATCCCGAAAACTCATCGGGCCCCTTTGTGCGATCGGGGATCGGCTCGCGCGATCGTATAGCAGGCCCGATTCAGGGACCGGTGCGGTGGTTCGCGCCGCAGAGAGAAAGAGGGAGGAACGGTTAGCGCGGGTACTAATAAAAATAATTACGGTATCCGTCGTTGCTCGACGTCGTCCAAATCGAAATCTGATAAGGGCCTTAATAAATGCCGTGGGCCGATCTTTCGGAAGGTCCCGCTGTGGACAAGCCACGTTGAGGGCCACCGGATGATCCGAGGACGAGGACGACGACGACGACGACTCTGCTGGACCGATGGCCACTGCGGAATGCGTCGTCTTCGGGCCCCTAATGATTCCCGAACCCGGACCCACCGGGGACCCTGATGATATCTAGGCCGGACGAGACGGTTCCACTCCGGACCCGCGGCCGAGACTTCTCCCTCTTCGCTCGCTACCGTACTCTACCTGGTTAAATCACCCTGTCGCAGTGTCGACGCGTCGATACCCGGACAGAAGGCTCGATAGAATTCTTTCGGAGTTAAGTGTTACTAATTTACCGATTACGATATTAATCATCCTGCTACCGCGGCTACGAACCTGCCGCTGAGATCGATGATCGACAACGGAGGCAGCCGAGCTTTGGTCTACTGATTCGCGTGAAAGGTATTAACGTCAATGGACCCGCACTCTGATGGACACCGGCTTCTTCGGGTGCCAATCCTACTTACTTGTGTAATCAGTGATCGAATATTAACACTTTGCACTCGGCGCTATCTCAACTCCAAAGGCAAACTTTTTCTCAAATCTGGAATATTTCCATTCTAGGTCATTTAATTTTCTGAGTACTACAAGAAGGTGGATAGTCAATTATCTCGCGGTTCCGGATTCCGGTGATTCCGATCGTCGATCGACGCCGAACATCCTTAATGTATGCCGTTGGCCGATCTTTTGGAAGGCCCCAATAGGAAGGGTTCAATATTCCAGAACAACAACAACAATAAGCCAATCGTCGGTAGAGAAGAAAGAAAGATCAGGTTAGAAAGAGAAAGGTGTGCTTCGGTGACTTCCGTTTGAAGTCACAGAGCCTAGAGTTACGACACCGGAGAACAATCTTCAAGCTGAAAGCCGACGGCATGTGTAGCCCCAGTGGAATCTCTTCGCAACAACAACGAGAAAAAACCGGATGTAACACTTTCGAAAGCAAGACACACCCAAGCCGCATGCGAGCGTTCCCATATAGCAGGTACGGGGTCGCGAATCCCTGCGATCGATCTCGATCTCTCGCAGAAGCTTGACACGGGCGCACAAAAGCATCGGTTGCTCGAGAAGAGAGGAGAGTGGAAGAGTGGCGCGGAGGTTCGAGGGGAGGGGGGCACTCGTTTTAACGCCTGGCCGAGGTGTTGGCGTCGCGTCGCACGCTCGACCTTCTTTCACCTCCGAGTTGGTCCGTGCGACGTTCTGCACGCCACTTCCTTTTCACGGGGGCCGCGTGTGAATGCGGCCTAAAGCGAGCGGGTATCCAGGAGGCGGCTCGATCTCACCGCATTGTCGTTTACGGTGGTCCCCTCGACTCTCGTCGCCCTTCTCCAAACCTCCTCGGGGCCCCTCGGCCCCTCCGACGTCGGCCCCCGCACGCACGCACACCTCTCTTCTTCTCGCGTGAACCCTGGGGGATGAATGTTCGAATCCGCCGGACGAATGAATGGCGGAGTGATGTTTGTTTTGAGTGCAGGTTCTCGCCCTTTGTCTCAGCGGGAGCCGACACAGTCGTACCCCTTCCTCGTGCCCCCTCGTTCCCTTCTTTTCCATCCAGCGGCCCAACAACGTCGTCAGCCCTTTTTCTTCTTACGATCTCCCCTCCTCAACAGTTTTATTTGATCACTCTCTCTCGCGCGCCGATCGAGAAACCTACGCCGGTTTCACCGGCAGCCTCCCCCTTCGTACCCCCGGGGATTTTTATTTTGATAAGAAAAAGAGAACCAAGCACGTCTGCGTCCTCGCGGACCCGAAACGTCCAGCCTACCTCACTCTGTCTTTCTCTCTCTCCCTCTCTTTCTGCTCACCGATGTCTTAGAACCTTTTTCTCTTCCTTTTCTTCTTCTTCTTCTCTTGAGATTTTTCCTTTTTCCTCTCTCTCTCTCTCGCTCTCTCTCTCTCTCCTCCTCTTTTTTCTGCTTTTTGTTTTCGGTACCCGTCCGGACGATCCAATGCGCGATCAACGAATCCGATACTGGCAGTTACTCCGGACGCCCATTGTTCACCCTGCCGGGAGCGTGGATTTCAGGAAAACGATCGCACCGGAATAACCGTTCGACCGACCCCTGCTCGAACACGTCGCACTCCTTCTCGAGGAGTGGCTCCACTCAGAGAATTTCTGTGTTCCCCTTCTAGTATCTGAGAAATTGATCGAACCGCAGATTACGCTTAGAAAATTGTGCGCAGCTTCTCAAGCCACCTAATCGTACAATATTAATCCATAACCGAGTCTCTTGAATCTAACGGACATTTTTAGACGAAGTTTACTAGGTTACGTCGTTGTTTAAAATTGTACCTTTCACAGCCTCATTGTGACATTTTTCATATTTCATAAGAGGCTGGTAGCGATCGTGTTTAACTATAAAAATCTCAGATTCGAGCAACACGGAGGTGCTGGGAAATATGTAAATTGCCTGACATTTAAAAGTAATCTAAACATCACGATTTGTTTACAGAACAGCCACACATGCGCGTGTTTCCAAAGATCGCGTTTGGTAGATCCAACTAACCGCCCACGAAAAGCCTGAGAAAGTTCCCCGGACTGTGTTTACCGTTACCATTAAAAAAAAGCCGACGAAAATGCTCAAACGAAAGGCAAACAGTAGCCGGCTGGCTGGATAGCCGAACCGCCGTGTACGAGAACCGGGTAAAAGCCTGCATTCACCTCGCGCGAGTAAATTAGAGAGATAGTGCGAATGAAGGGAACAGAGGATGAACGTGTGAATGGGTCGAGTGGATCGTCGATTCAGCTTTATAACGCGCCGGGGAATCGCTGGAGACGCGTTCCTTCGACCATTTCTCCATGTAAATTGAAATACAAACTCTCGGGTGCAGCCCGAAAACTTTGAGAATAGGAGCGGAATGCGAGAGGAATTTGAAAATTAGTTCGGGAAACGGAATGAAAAAGAATGACTTAGACATTTTGTGGAGTCTGAAGCTGACTGGATCGAATTCTGTTTTCGTGACTGCGACGATTGTTTTCCACTATTTTTCCTGAAACTGCAAATCTTTCTCCGGCATCGATCTGGTAGACGTAACTTTTTATAAACTATTGTGTACGTAAAGAGTCGTTGAAGCACAATTTATCACGCACTAAATATTGGCGAACACAGTTACAATTTTTTTAGCATTAATTGTCTAGTAAATTAATAATATCAGTGGGAGTCGCTACACCTCGATGAAAAAACGGAGGAACGGAATTTTCCAGTTTTCCGAGAACAGAAGTGAATTTGTAAGTAAATTCCTCTCGCTGATGCAATACCGACGGTTTGTTCAAAAGTGCCAGAGGGTTTTCGCTATCCTCTATTCTCGGACAATGGTCACATTCAATGACGCAACGCGGAGCAATATTTATGAACAGTTTAACGGTTCCACGGTTTGGTTCCCGGATCCTTTCATGAATCACTAGTTATCCGCTTTCCTCAGTCACTTCATCAGGCTGTTCCTTAAATCCGACGGGAAGCCTTTCAGAGACCCGGGAACATTCAGCCGGCTAATACCTCGAAGTGGAAGTTGTACATTTCTATGCAAAGCACTTTAAGCAGCCCGTGTTTGTTCCGACGATTAAGATTCCCGACTGTCCACTGGGATTATGTCCCATAAGTGTGCAACAGGCCACGACTGTTTCACTGGAAACCATAAACGGGCTCCGATCTACAGGTGCAAAGGCGCAGGGCTTTTTCTTTAACCCTTTTTAATGCACTACTAGCCAGCGAATCGAAGGCTTCGTGATTGGTGTTGCTTCTGGATCTGGTCTTTGGACGCTGATCCCGTTCTTACAATGCGAAGACAATTGACATGTCTTCTGATCCAACGAAATTAAAGTAAGCATCGGAAGATCAAGATTTAACACGGTGATAACCATACTGTGGAGTTTACGCATTTGTCCGAATATTTCTGGAAACAGGCATTACTTTCCCTTATGAAAGATTTTATTGCGCACATAAAAATCTACATGCAGTGATAAATTTTATTAAAATCCTTGTTCCGCTGGATTTCGCGTGTTACGAAATGCCATAACCGTGTAAACAGCGGCACGTCTACTCATAATGCTAGTGAATTGCAACGTAAATTTCGTGATATTATGAGTTTCCATTTTATGGTAGGTCACGGGTCTCCTGCAACTGGGTAACGTGGTTAGTGATTGACCAGTTCAGTGTTGCGAAACATTGATTTGGAACAAAATGGAACTCTTTCTTTCGATCACAAAATGAAAAGTGATTGAACGAACGTTTTTACAGAATATCCTTGGATGCTTCCAACAAAATCCATTTTCAACAAGCGTATGTAACCGTTTAAACAAAATAGGTGAAAATATCTTGGTCACCTGTCAAAAATATAATGTAAAAAGACATGAGAAGAAGTATAATCCCGGACCCTTGCAATTCTCGTGTACGTATACGTGATATAGCGGTGTGTGCACTCGCACAACGAAAACAGGTATACTCTGCTCTTAAACGAGCCTGACCCGTCACGCTCCGAGGTGAAACGCTATTTACATTTAGCCGAACGAGCGAAGAACAGACGGGTGTGCAATCACCATAGAAGCTTCCACCTATTTTATTTTTACTTGCGTGTTTAAGGTCACGTGCACCTAACTTTGATTATTAGTGACCCCTGTGGGTATGTGTTTAGCACCTGCGTGTTTTCACCCGAGATTCTAGTATCAAAATTCCCGAGGAGCATCGAGACTCGAGGAGAGGGAAGAAGGTGGAATTGGAGGAACTGGAGGAAGGAAGGAAGGAAGGAAGGAAGAAAGGGGAGAATCGGCGGCGTGACGCGACGTCGAGGGCCCGGTAAATTACCGGCGTACGCTGAAGAATCCGAGCGCGGCGAGGGTAATTCCACGGACGGGCGAGGTGGTATCGGTGGGTCGCATCTCCATGACAAATACTGGCAGGACCTCGCGCGGACGCAGATCCTATCTGCATTTTATCCCTGCAGATAAATGGGCCCGCGTATAATGCCGCCTCTCGGTGGTTGCGTACACGTGTACAAAGCGGATAGAAGGCCACCGCGGGCCGATATCGCTCGCGACGCCACGCCAAGGCAAGAAACGCGCGTTCCCGATGGACTAACTCGCCGCATGGACACACTTTTATGACCGCGGCACGCCGCTTCACGTCCATCGCGACCAGACACGCGCGTTTCCACGCTTCTTCGACGACCTCTTCCGCGGAAACGAGCACCGGAGCCGATGCACGTCGGCCCCATCGCTTTCCATCGAAACATTTGCTATGCTGCTTGCAATGCTCCTCTTCCACGCCGACGGCGACCACGCATTATTCCGACTTTTCTAACTCCCTGTAGGATTCCTCGGGGCAGGTTCTTTTTACCTTACAAGTCTGTAAGACAACCTTCGCATCGCCCTCTCGAGTTTTCCTCCTTCCCTCGTGGCTACTTGGTTTTTGTTGCGGTACAACATGCGCGAGCTATGTAGACGCTACGATTTTGGATGTGCAAACGACATCTGATTTTAACGAAACATTAGGAAAAGCTAGTTTTTAGAATAATATTAGACACGAATTTTTTACCATAAATCGTTCACGTTGAGGAAATAAAACCATCCCTAGAGATCGGAACCATATCTGGTTCGTGACATTTTACTCCGATATTCAAACTATTTTTACCCAGAATCACCTATCACAGGTGTTCATATCTTCGTTGTATTTTGATCATATTGATGTGACCATCATTGCCCCATAACGAATAGCGTTTTCTGCGAGAAAGCAGCTTCCAAGTGACCGCATATTTATTGTATTTATTGTATGGAGACTGAAGTGCCGGCAATATCCGCGGACGCATCGCCGCGCATGGACATGTAGGTCCGTGCGTCGGAACAGATGCGGCGGAGGACGGTAATAGGATGGTGGACGTTCTCGTGAGCCGGCACGGAGTAATTTCATGATATAATGTAACATAGTCGCGTGGATAAATGGGGACGCGTAATGATGGCTTTCGGTGTTACGTAGAGGCGCGAGGCGCGTGTGTACGATCGCGGACGTACCGATATCGATCGCACGGAACACGGTCCACGCGGCTAGAAATCTGTAAGGGACGGTTTTACGTGCACGCAACGCGTTGCTCCGTGAAATTGGCCCCCGTCAGGAGTGGAATACACGATGAAACGGTAATCACTGTGAACTCGAGGCTAAGAGCCCGTTCAGATACGGCGGAAACCGCGCGTTTTCGACCGCACGATTTCTGTTTTCGATTATTCAACCGCGCGGTCACGTGTGACCGAAAACATAGACGCCAATGTCAATAAGGTCCTCGCGATTGATCCACGCGTTTTCGACCGTGCGGACTTTGTTTACATTCACGTGTATGTATTTGTTTACGCGTGACCGCGAGGTTGGACAATCGACAACAAAAGTCGCGCGATTTCCGCCATGTCTGAACGGGCCCTTGTTGTTGTTTAGTGAAATCTTCGAAATTTTGAAGATGGGAAGTCTTTGTATTTTGCTAGTATACAATAAATGTTTGGATTTGTTTTGTCGCGCAGATCTTTCCTTTTCTATTAATCGTTCGCGACTGTCGATTCGCGACGATCTTTTCTCACGCGCTGTTTACGCATGACGCGCGCTCTATCTAATCGTGTGAATCGGGACAACGCCTCGGTCGAAAACGTTCGGTTCTTCGATGCGACCTGGTGGATTTTACAACTCATGGCAATAAACATAATTACCACCCGGTTGCCTTTTACAGTGCCATTCGATCGCGTCCCGTTTAATCTTCCTGGATCGCTTCTTTACGCGCTAATAGGACCGACCGTGCTGTTCATTAGCTGGCTTAAGTAGCCGTGTGGCCATCGATAATTACACCGAAAATTGTGGCCGCGTAATTAAGACATACGTAACGGGCGGCGCAACAGCCATTCCAACCGAGCAATTTAAACTCGTTCCTCGGTGAACCGGCCAGAGACAGTTAAGCAAGCCGCGCGATACCATCGAAACGGTACCAGCCTCCCCTCGATTCGAACCTCCGCCAATCGGTTGCGTCGCGGGCTAATTAATTCCGCCTCCTTCATGGGCCACGGTAGACCCCTTATCGAACTCGAATGACGCGAAACGCGGTCTTATCGCCGAGGAATTAGCTCCTTCGCGGGGAATTATGCGGCTAACTGTTCCCCGCGTGTTCGCGCAATCGGGGTCACCGCTGTGGTTGGCGGTCGCTGTAGGAAGGCTTCTCCAATGATTAATAGAGTTAATATAGTATTTCGACCTCTGCGATAATTGGGTCGCTCGTTTAGATCTCATTAGTGCCTTGAACATTCTACTTGGGAACCGACGTTGTCGTGCTCCGTTGTCTAGCGAAGTTCTTCAGCTTTCTACAGGCCAACAAAAGAAAGTGAAGACATCGGTAGGAGGGCTTGCGATCCTGCAAAGCGGGATCCCTTAATCCCGCAGTCAGTTTTCGGTCCCGCGTTTCTTACACAGGTGATGCGGAATCCCGCAAATTTTGCAAGAACACGTGTATAATCAAAATATCGCGAATGATGAATTTTGACTAATACGATTAAACACGATTATCTCGGTAAGTAAAATTTGTTTCTTTCTTAAATATACATATACTAGATTGAAGGACTAAATCCTCAGTCTCCGTTAGCATGTTTAGTTACATTACCGTGAGATGTAGATATTAAGAAACTCAGAAGTCGAAGCAAATATTGATAATGAGACGTATCGAATAAAATACACGGCGGTAGGCATCAAAGTTTGAATAATCCCGAGAGCACGTTCGACTGTTCGATGTATCGGCGCGGATCCTCGTTTATTGGCCCGTTACGGCTTCAGAAATTGCTATTGAAACAGTCGACGTGGGTTATCGCTATCATTAATCGCATCAGCGGAGGATCACCGAGCCACACCTTCCGCCGGCAATCGTACAACGGAAAACAAACTTTGTCTTATCCCCGGATAGAAACTGACTGGCGTAATTCCCGGCAGTGGATCTCGGCATTACAGGGTGCCAGGACCTTGCGCCAGCGGCGCGGACACCTTCGGCTCTCGAAGGATGCGGCTGGCTCTCCGGAGGAAACAAAAATGGCAGGAACGCATACGCAAGGAATTTCGCGTTATCGTCGAAGATGAGGTACGTGCTGATTACCGCCGCGCTGCTTACACCTTCCTGCCCACTTTCCGGCTGTATCTCTCTCCTTCCTCTCTGTCTCTCTCTTACCCCCTCGTCCTCCCTGGCAAAATTACAAGACCATAGACAGCATCCTAGACCAGGAAGCCTAGCGAGGAGGGGGCGGCAGACCGGTGGCGGGAAGGTGAACATGGTACGCGCCGCGCCGGTCGTGGAATCGAAGGTGAAATTACTCCGGGGAAACTACGCGCGGCGAAGCGTACTTAGAGTTTTACTGATTGCGAGACATAAAGCGTAATTGCGTGCTGGGCCCCAGAAGATGCGCCACGCAAAGTGGCCTGCCTGGCCGAGGTTTACCGCGATCTCTTCGAATGCTTAAGCACCGGCTGCATTCGAATCCGGTTTACCGGTATCCGCGTAAACACGTTATGACATTCTCTGCGGAGCTTCTGCACGACCGATTCACGCCTACACGACCGGCGCCGCGGACGCCGATTGCCAGGTTCCACGGAAAATAACCGACCCCTTCAGATCGGCACGGTAATCCTTCGGTAATTATACGGATCCGGGGCAGCCTAGTCGATTTTAACGGACTGGTTATGTGTCGTAGATCTTCGGGAATGAAATGCAGGAATGTAACTCGGACAGTTTATTTTCACCTCGTGTAGTTCGCGTTATTCGCATGTTTTATATATTCTGAAAATGCACGCGGAAGTGTATTGCATTATGGAACAATTCTGCATAACGCGACCAGAAACTTGTTTAACCCTCATACGTTCTTCAAGAATAGCTGCGGGCGGAGACTGGGATAACAAATCACCCATTTTTATTTGACATGTTAAATCGATACATTATGTTTCATTTATAGCGTCACGTTTTTAAGAAATACATCTCACGACGGAGACACAAAAGAACGAATAATTTTACAGTTTGTGAAAATATTGAATGGGTGAATTGTCACCCTCAGGAACGTATGAGGGTTAAAAAGACAGTGCACATGTAATTTTGAACAATTGTTTGAAGTCCACTGTATATGAACTCGTTGTACGTAAATCCAGCCAGCGACTGTCCTTCTTTTGAGAGACACAATCTCTCAGTTTTAAAGATCATCAAACTAATTCTGCACAGTTGAAGAAACCTCGATTACAACTTCCCTGCGCGATTCGTACACGCTGTAACGCATAAATATCCCCGGTATCCGGTAACGCAGGAATAAATCTCCGTCTTCCGATTCGCATTTCCGGCGAGGATTATCTCTCCGAGGTAGCTTATGCGTAGCTCCGATATGTTTCTACGGCGAGGAGATCGGCGCTTTCGACACGCGTGTCAAGCGTCGAGTTCTCGGCGCCGCGCCACGTTTGATTAACGCCCGAGCGCCGTCCATTAAGATCGATTATCTCGATACATAGAAATCCACACTCTATTTGGATGAGGTTGCAAAACGACCGTCGGTTCTCCGTATCCCGTCGGCCTTGAAGAAATTCGTGTGTACAGCGTGCGATCATCCGGGGGATGAGCTAGCCGGGAGCGTCGATCGAGAAGTATCGGGCCGGATTGGGCCGGGCCTGGGATCGGATCGGTCGGGCGTTTATCGTGTCGGGAAGACAAATCGTGAGTCTGGTAATTTCCGTCGATCAAGGTCGCCCGATTGTAATATACGATCGAGCGATCCATCGATCGACGCCCGATTTTTACCGGGAACCGATTTGAATGAAACACGCCGCCGCTCCGCACCGTGCGGAGGTTTTCAGGCAGCTGGCCAGCAGCCGCGCGCACCATCCCCGGTCCAATTAGGGTCTAGACGCCGAAGAACCGAAGCAGAAGCCTCTCATCCTCTCTCGTTCCTCGGCGCGGCGCACACCTGAATCGCCGCTGGAGAAGGCGAGAGAGACAAGGGAAGCTTTTAACGGGCCCCGCAGCCTCCTTACGGGCTTCACACTTTATTTATCTACATCTCTGTTGCGCGCCGCTCGCGACGCCCTTTCGGTTCGCGTCCGCGCGCTCCGCTGCCTGTTCTCTCTCTTTCTCTCGTCTCCTCGCCGTTTGCCTCGCATGTTTGCCTGCCTCCGCAACCTACTTACGTATATGGCGCACCGGGGTGCAAATTATGCATGTCGCAAGTAGCCTTTGCTCGACCCGTGTGTTTGTGGCGATCGTCTTCTTATTGCCCGGAATATTTTAAACCCGTGGATCGAGCCCGCTCCATGGAAATATATGGAGATACCGGCAGCTTACAAGGGGGAACCGCGGTTTTGAGGATGTCGCGGGAACGACCGTGTTCCCCCGTCTACCGGCTTTCCGTGTTAATTGTGACCGCCATTCTCCGTCCCCGAATGATATTATAATAAATGGTTACGAGGCTGATTCGTTTTTTTTCAGATCCTCGCCGATTCGAATGAGCTCCGCGTTCGCGGATCTCGAAGATATTGCGGAGCGGGTGACACTGGATTCGAACCAGTTTCCGTGGATTCGTGGCTGTCGACGCTCGGGATAATCGTAATATTATGTTCGAGTTATAATTATTATCCATAAAACGATGCCATCGGATTATACGGAGCAGGGAAACCAGTTTCTCTTCAATGGGGTACAGCGGGATTATTAACGTTTGGATGGAGCTTAAGTTATCATTAAGCTCCGATAAAAATTCATACGTTGCGCGCATGCTACGATGAAGTCTGTTACTGTTCTTGAAGAGCATCCCGTTCCCTCGAAACTCCAAAATTACAAGCCTGCGGATTTTTATGTATTCCCTTGCAAATTACCGAGGTGCTCATATTAAGCGGTAATGATATTTGTCATTGATGGCTACGGCCAGTTGAGTGGCTACCTAGAAAATATCTTGAGGCAACGTTCAACCTTAAAAGGAGGGAGTCTACCTGTTCGTTGTGTGGGCACACACCATTAGACCACGTATACGTACACGAGGATTGCAAGGGTCCGGGATTTCACTTCTGATATCTTTATAATGCAAAGACTTGATTTCTTAGTAGCCAAAATCGCTATACGAAAGATCAATCTAGGGTGCGATCTGGATCAAAATTCCTATTTTTTACGTTTACGACACGTAATTCATCCTCGCCCATCCTCAACTTGAAGAGCTGGCGCGAGATGTATAAGGCTCCGGTAACCATACTTCTGTTTCGTTTTTACCAAGAAGAATCTTCCCGTTAAGGAGATGAGTGTTTCGCTGGCGCCGATTGTTATAAAACGGAGATGCGGGGTCTATCGATTACTATACCAGGAAACCGCGATCAGTTCCGCTCGCGGAGACCACCCTGGCTGCCCTTACCCTTTGGAACGCATCGATAAAAATGAATCCTCGATACATTACGAACCCCATACAGTAACTCGATCCATTCCCTCGGCTTTTTCGCCCTACCCTGGCGCAGCTGCGTCGCGGCGCGTCGCGCTCGTCCGCGAGGGAAATGTATGCGGCTCGGTGGACATTAACGTGGCATCGGCATAAATTTGTACTCCGCCGATACACCCTGCACTCGCCGGGTCCCGCCAGCCATTTTCTTCCTGTTTCTCCTACTTCTGGGACCGTACACGCGAGACCCAGCACGCAGACGCATAAGTCTTTCGTCTGGCCGCGGGGACTTCCAGGGCCGCCAATAGCCACCATAGACAAACTGTGGCCCCCGAAAATTTTTCAACCTTTAATCGAATCATGTAGATATCTTGTCCAGGAAGAATTTAATACTCTGAATAAAAAGAGCTGTACGAAAAACAGAGAACGAATTCCCAAAAAATGAACTTCCAAGGGCCTATGGCTTGCAACGATTCTGTAATCAGATTATAAAGCTAATTTGAAGAGGAAGTAATCAAGTTATGCTCGTTGAGGATGACGACTAGAGTATCCGATGGAAGATAATCAAGTTTAAATTCGAGTTTTTAAGTACAAAATCATCACCAAAAGAGATCCTTGTGCTTCGAAGGACAGTTAGTAGCGAAATCGGAAGAGTACTTTGAAGATGAATATTGAGGATGACGAGGAAAGTGTGAGAGAAGAGACAGTAAAGTTCAAAGTGGACATTTTAAGAAGAAAGTGCTGAAGAGAGCAATGTTCAGGGTCTCCCAGTAAATGCGTCCCTGGTCTCTCGTGTATAGGATCGCGATCGAACATTTTCCATGGCGACGTCGCGGAATAGGCGCCACGGAACAGGAACGGTCGCTTGCTGCGGCGTTCGAGATGCCCTTCCGCTCTTGGGCGAAGCTGTACCCGTCTGTTTCGCAGGTTGTTCGGTTTCGACGTTAACGCTTCGGCTAGTGTACCCGCGGACGCATAAATACGTGTAGGCGACGTGTTACCGGGGGGCTCTGGCTACGATCCTGAGTAGTTTTCGTGTCAGACGGCTTTGTACTAGGACCTGGCCCGTGTAATCGCGTGAATAAATCTGGAGGGTCTGGTAATTGGTCTCCGCGATGAGATCTTGTGTCCTATCACTTGTATTTACTGATTGGTCTATTCGTTTCTCTGGGAATTGTCTTTCGATCCCACTTCCGTGGGTGGGATCCTCTGTCCACTGTACCGGTGGGTTTGAGTATTGTACGTGGAAGCTAGAATCATTACGTCTTGCCATTTCTTTGGTCTTACTCGCTAGACTTAGCTAGTCAGATTTCTAATTAGAAGTTTTGTACGCAGAAAATACATGGTGTCTCAGCCAAAGCAGGCCACCTAAATATCTCCTTTGTTTTTAATGACACGAAAAATATTTGTGGCATAATTTAAATGGTATCGAAGGAGAAATATCATAGAAGAACAATTTTTTTTATCAGGAAACTCGTTTTTTTATTCCATTTTGTAGCGGCTGAAAAATACATTTGAATATGCTCAAGTCATTACCTTCAGGTGACCTCGAGTCCAAAAAATATGATAAAATTGCAGGTACAACGTGTGCACTTATGACTCATAATGTTATAAAAAAAAATGTAATCCTAATATTATTCTGCAATTTTATCACATTTTTTGGACTCAAGGTCACCTGATGATAATGACTTAACAATTGGTTAATGATGCCGGTCTTAATATTTCACAAAATCGTGAAATAGCGTTGACAACCTGGAGGCCAACTCGTCGCCAGACATCTAAACGTCCGGGCCGGCCGAGGGAACGTCCGTGCGGCGATGAGACTTATGAAAGGGGCCGAAATTCTCGCAAAAAGATGCTTATCAGCCCGGCCAGCTTCGCAATAAGAGGAGTCCGTGGAACGTGTAACTTCCCGACAGTCGTATGCATCTTGGGAGTACTCGGCTTGGCGCAGCTACGCCGCAGAACGTCAGAGACGGAGATTTAGAGGCCGCGACGGCGGACAATGCACGACACCTGCAGCACCTCGAAAAAGAAGAACGCGGATCGCCGGTCTGGGAGAGAGCGAGAGTAGGAACGGTGCGAGAGCAGCGCGAGGAGGATGCCGGGAACAGTCTTAGGCCTGTTGCACAGCTCGAAGAGAGTATCCACGATCTGAGGAAGATTCGACGCTCCCTGCACGATGGAGCGGCCCGTCTGCGATCCAAAACAGGCCGATTATCTCGGGCTCTGCTACCGACTCCCTTTCCTACCTTCGTTCCCTTTTCTAGCTATCGAACACGAAAAGTCCTACGTTTTTTCACCTGGCCGACGATGGGAGAATAGTCTGCTACGGTCGAAATTATAATGATGCTCTTACTGGATATGATTATACACATTTTTGCAATTTTCAAAATGATATCGTTCAGTCCCAATAATAGAAAATATGTATGCGAAACCTGAATCCGAAACAGTCGAGCGATTCCAGTGCAGAAATGTCCAAACAGAGCCTGCAAACTGAAATTGTTTAAAAAAATTCGCTGCAGCCACCGAAGTAGGTCAAACAAGAGCACGAAGAGAGCGTCGTATAAATTCAATCTTTCGCTATCGGTTGAATGGATCGGCGGGTGCGCAGGTGTTAGATGGCACCCCGGGTTTTCGGAAAAAGTCTCCGTGCCGGAAATCAACGAAATGAAATATGCACGGTGCTTAGAACGCGGATACTCCGGTGAACTGTGCAACAGGCTTAAGAGGCTAGACGAGGAGGTAGCGAGGCGAAGGAGGGGTTCGGGTTCATCGTTGACGACGAGGCAATACAGCTTGGCTTCGCCTATGTGTAGCGTGCCACGGGGAGCGGAAACTGGTACCGGTAGCGCAGCGGGGTAAACTCAAGGGACGTCTTAAAAGGTCCTTAACATACGTACCCGGGAGAAACGAGTTACATCGTTCCGGTGAGAGGCCACGATGCATGAAAAACGCTTATTCAACAAAGGGACACAAATCAAAGGACGTGGCGCGGAGCGCGGACATTCTCCACATTGTTGCAAAGTGCCGACAACGATCCCCGGGCTGAAATATAGAGTCGCGGGACTCGCGGCCCCGTCACGAATATCCTTCGGCTCGAACGGAGGCTGCAGGCGAATCGTAAATGAAGCGGTCCGATGTTATTCATACGGTTTCTAGAACCGATGGTCACTGTGCAAATTGGGGTGGAACGAGGTTTCATCTTTGGTATATTAGCCATTGTTTCGCGCCGGCTTCTTGGGAATACTTCACGTCGGATATTAACTTTTAATCGATCTTATGCGTCGCGGTACGATGATTGCTTAGGGTACTGCCTTCCAATAGTTAGATACAAGAGAATATTTTTCCAGCGATACCTCTTTCTAGTTTCTTTTGCTTCGATATATGCTAGCTTCTGAAAGTTTTATACTAGGATAAGACAATAAGAAAGGTGAGGCTAAAGTATCCATCTTACTTAACCGCCGAAGAGAGACTTCGCTCATCGACTAACGAGAGGATTCATCTCACTTAAATCAATTTGCTGGGAAAATGCGCGTTTCGCTTCTCGGGACGATAGCTTCATCAATCTTCAGCATTTCTGAATCCGTGAAGATTCGTCAAAACAAATATCCTAACGATCATCGTGCTCTCTGATCGCTCGGCTGCGAGGGTGAACGAAGTTCTGCAAATTACATGGGATCCTGTCCATCGACGAGGAGCGAGTCGCGAGAACCCGTGATTGACAGGATTGTGCGTAGACTGGGCAACACGCAATGAAAACTGAGCTACTATTCGATCAACAAATGTATTCTGTAACGAAAATATGTGTAATCTATTTCGTGGCACGAAAATTTTTAACTCGATTCCACCGATTTTATAGAAACGGTTCAGTGTGTGGCTTGTGGGGTGGTCAGGGATGGTTGGTCGGAAAATCAATTGTCCAGCCGGTGGTCGTTGTCGGTCGCGGTGTTCTTGTTCGGTGTGCACCCGAAAGAGTTTTCGGTAGTTGTGGACCCCCGCTGACGGAGCACGCGGCGACTTTAGAGGGCTAGTCCCCTGAGCAACGCTGGTGAAAGTGAGCAAACGTATGAACACTGGTTGGAGCGAGGGAGACGGTTCCTTGAGGAGCAGGGGTAGAGCGGTGGGTGCAGGATCTCGAGGAGCGGAGAGTTTTTTTATCGAGATATTAATTGGACAGCCAATTATATCTTACGCGGCGAGGCATAAATTCATAACCTTTAAGCTCGCAGTTAAAACGAACCAATTACCGGGAGCGGGGGCTGATGGCGGGCCGGGCCGGAAATCTGCCCACGAAATTGCTGCGCAAGAACTCGATGGCCCGGTGGGTACGATTTCTTGGTCGCCGACGAAAACGATCGTTGCTCCCGGTTCCGTTTCCAGGCCGCGAGGGGTTATGCTTATGATCGCGGAGTCATTAACGGCGAGAGGAAGACGAACGGATGGCCGTGGGTAATTAGCATTACGGTGACGGGACGTGTAACGACTCCCGAAATAATTATTCAATTACGGTGGCCGAGGCTAATGAGGCGTTCGTTTAATTTACATTCGTCAAGCGGTAACACTTTGTCGATGGTGCTCGCCGAAGGATAGGCGAAGGGGATCGTGATAGGTTGAAGACATCCCGGTGGGAATGAAGAATGATCCACGGCGATGATCACAGGCTATCGTCCGTGGAGATCTCGTCGTTGCTGTTGTCGCTGAACCTCGGCTGCGTGATCCTCTGAGTCGCCGGACTAGCCGGCTTATCCGCGGCAAGGATATACGTGCCGCAGGGTGTCCTTTTGATTCTTCCCAGAGCAACGCCGACTTTCAGGACCTCCATCACCATGTAGCCCGCCCGCGTGCTAGTTAGCCTCGTCTTCTTCATCACATAGTCCACGATACTCTCGAATGTCGCTCCCTCGTTCAACCCGTTCATTCTTCCTGGCCTCTACTGGTCCACGGACACCTGGAGGGGTAGGTCAGTGTCCATTTTCATTTTTGTAAAGAGTCTCCTCCCGCGCCTAAAATAAAGACTAATTTTATTTTACAGAGCCCAGTGTGCCCTTTTGACACCCATTTCCAGTAGTGCGTGTGTACGTCGTGCGAACTAGCTAGTCACATTATCTCATTCGTTCACTTGCCAAATTCTGTACCGAAGTAATCAATCTTATCGCATGTATTGAAGTGTACTCCTGTAAAACCCGATAAACTGGATGGGACGTATGGGATTAATTACGGTGTTCTTCGAGTAGAAGAGCATAGTTAGAGCACGGCTCTAATTGGATTACACAGCGTCGCTGGGCAAGGACCGACGAAGAAGAAAAACGTCGGAGGACGCGCGGGAGGACGCCGGGTCGGACGAAGGGACACAGCGGTATCGGTTTTATGGGTCGTATATTAATCCCGTAATTGAGATATGGTTCCTGTGCGGCAGCTGCGCACGCAATGCCCATCACCGGCCACTTCGGCCATTATCTGCGTCAAGGTCTGCCATCCACCGGCGAGGAAAAAAAGAATAGCGAAGAAGTTGCAAATGGAACGTCACAGTGTGGATGATCTCTCCCGGGTACGCTAGACGTCCTCGTAGAATAAGTTCTCCGTAGATGATATCGAGAACGTCGTCGCAGACGTCGAGTTAAGAGCGGACGTGGAACGATCACCGTCGAGGGAATCGCGAGGTTTATGTCTGCTTGAAATCGTCGAACCAGAGCAGAACTGCGCCTTCTCGGATATGCAGCCGGTCGCTGGACTAATTACTTTTTTGCCGATTTTTTGCGTTGACCTACAGCTAAGAGAGTTCTTGCGGGCCGCGGCTCGATTAGGGGAGGGTATGAAGCAGAAAAAGGTTAATGGGGTTTCGTTTTATGGTAAGATGGCACGTCCCGATCGTATAATTTTTCAGTTCTACGTCGCTGCTCATCTTCGACGAACCGGGCCGACGGGAGCCAACGTTATTAATTACAGACCGAGTTAAACGTAACGACACGTTCGTCGCGAGGAAACGTCGCGCTCCGACCGCACCAGGGTGCCTCCCCTAGACTGATGATAATCGCGCGCGCCAGATAGAGGAAAATCAACGCGGTCGTTGATGCGCATTCCACTCGCGAGCACGGTCATTTGCATCGAAGATGCTATTGAGATCTGCGCAGATCGATCCAGTGTCTACAGACTCGGCCGCTTAATACTGCTTGGAGCCATTTGAAACACCTCGACTATCACCAAGTACGATAATCCCTCTGATTAACAAGCTGTGCTTAAATTATATAAAAATTCCCCACACGAACTGGATAGTGAACGCTAAGAACGATGTCTACCCCCATACGAGCACTTCGTTATCAATCGGGTAGGAATGGCTGGATCAGTCCGGTGGTGGAGAAAGTGTAAGTGGGTAAGCGAGAATACTGGTTTACTCGGGAAGTCGGGTTTCTCGTGAAAACAGTATGTACAACCGCGTATCAAACAAGCGACGTTATCGAAGATATAGGGGATCCACTGGACGCGGTTACAGCATGGAAGTCACTGTAGAACTTGAAACAGTAAAACGAGCAAACGACGCCGAGTGAAAGACAGTCTATAACCCTTTGTCCCGTTTTACGAGGGAAAAAGGGGCACGATCGGCAAACCGGGACGAAGATGATAGCGAACGGACAGTTACGAGACCGCGATGACGAACATTCTTGAGGGGTGTGCGGGTCGGTTCACGGTCGGCGACGAAGCAGAGTTTTTCGTCGGCCGGCAATGGAAGCAGGTGATTCCTCGAGCTAATTGAAGGGCGCCCAGTGTGCTTCGGTAACGTGTAATTATCGGGTAGAACGAGCTCGAGAATGTGGCGGCTCGAGCGAGAATAGAGACATTATTCCGCTGGTATCCTACCCCTTCTTTTCCCTTCCGTTTCTTCAGGGCGAATAGGAGGCGGAGATACCGGATCGGTTGCTCCACTTTGCCTTGTTCCTTTCTAGTTTCTTTCTTGGGCCACGAGACCGCGGCTGCTCTCTGCCACCGGCTTTCCGCTTCAACGATTCATTGGGAACGACAGTTGCCATTGCTGTGTTCTCTACGCTGCTGCTCCTACCTTGCTTCGGACTCATGAAAGTCCCCCGGATTATGGTCTTTGATATTCAATCGCGTCGTCCAATGATAAACAACCGAAAGAATAGCTTCAGCCTTTGTTTCGTAAGACAATATGTATTTACTCTTTTCCGACTGCTTCGTCTCCGATCACCGTGCCCTTGATGTGAAAAGATCATTCTTTGCTCGAGCTAAGAAGTCGTTCGAACGAGTCATTAACCAGACCTCGCCGCATCAAATGATCGCGGATTACTCGCTCGATGCACGATTTAAAGAGGCGCAAGAACCTATCGCAGATCACCATTTATCTTCACGGATTCTTCAGGGGTTGCCTGCTCCCAGATTCCGTACATCAGCTCTTTAATCGCGAATTCACGAACGAAGCTTGTTTCATTTGTATTAACACGAGATTAGCACAAGTATTTTGTACATTGCATAATGTTGGTACATCAAGTTTCGACGAACCTCGACAATTGTTTACTACCGATCATTTTCGTGGAATTCCGTCGAGAAGACGGGCTCCGCAACGAATTGTGCAGCGCGTCAGGACAGATACACGCGGGAAGGTGTTAAAACGGTCAGCGACGATTAAAAGCGGCCAGTGATTCGCGGAGGCGCGAATAGCTGGAGATACGGTCGGCGATAAGATCGCCGATCGTGGGCGAGAGCAACTCCTCGACAAAGATGTGGAAACGCGCGCGGGAACGTGCGTGTCTTTATCCAGCGGCGCGGTTTGCCCGAGACGGAGCGGACGAATTCATTTTTGCGGCCGCGGACAGGAACATTCTTCCCCTTCCTGGAAGAGATGCTTTCGGGACGCAAAAACTGCCTCGTGTTCCTCGACCGATCGTTTCACGCGTTATTACTCCCGGGCCAGAGTCAGAATATACAGGGTGTTTCCTACTTTTCGGGCAAGATTGTAGAATACGATTTGTAAAATAAGAAAAAAATGAAGTTTGTTTATAGAACGCTTTATTACAATATTATTGGCAAATATTCAATGTAGCCTGAATAGGTGCGGAACTTGAACTTGAAATTCATTGTAGACACAATACATACAAGTAATCTGTATAAATAAAAAACAGATGCTGAATTTACATTAGCGACGTCTGTTCGCTACAATGATCACTCCGAAATACATTTTTCTCTCAATAAAGCGTTTATAAACAAACTCGTATAACATTTTTTTCATATTTTCACTTGTAGATCTTGCCGGAAAAGTAGGAAACACCCTCTATATATCCGTGAGAGAGGAGGTACACACGTCTCTCCGTCGGAGAACAGTTTTCGTTTAAGATAATGTCTCGCATTGTTTCGCTGCTAATTTATCTCGACGATACCCGAAGGAATCCGCCGCGAGTTCGTTTTTTTCTTCGGAGACATTCTCCTCTTTCTCGGAAGAGTTCCGGTGGCACGAAATCTGCCTCGTTTGTCGGAGATGATCGCGGTGTCCTGGTAAAAAGCTCGTGGTTTCTTTCATTGGGATATTCAGCACCTTGAGATCAAGCTGTAATGCTTGACAAATGTTGTTCCCAGAAGGAACGGCGCCACCAATCAATTTTAATGGGAACTCGTGCAAATAAGACAAAGGTTGCTTTGATAGCAGTACGAAGAATCAATCAACGATAAGAGGATTATTAAACATATCTCAGAGATACTACTTCGAAGAACTTTCTCACCTCGTTAAGCTGTTCAGCGTAAATAATACTTGGTGATATGAAGACGTTCGTACTCAACTAGCAAGCTGCAGCCAAGAAGTCGTATTATGTAATACCGTCTTCGTCGTCGTGTTATTCCGCGGTGTCAGTTGTTTTAGACACTCAGACATCAGCGCTCTGCCCTTTCTACATTCCATTATGAAAGAATCTTCCCATCTAAGGCTCGTCACGCAACGAAAACAGGGAGTGTGACCAATTAACTCATCACTCACGCTAATTGCCTCGACACGATATACGTAGGCGTTCTTCTATGCAACCACACTTCTATGTTGGGACGTTGTTCGGATGTACGTTTTACGAGAATTATACAATAAACAACAGCTGGACACCTCTGATTTGCTTCGGAGTAAGTGATTCTTTTTGCTTCCGGCCGTATCTTATCTTTGCAGTCATTTTTTAGGAGTCCACGAAAGGGTCGGAATCACTTATTTGATTTCATAATTTGATTCGGACGGGGCAATAATTCTTCAACCAAGACTCCGAGACGAGACATTAGGTCGGTTGATTGATAGAACCTTCGCAAATTTAATCCGGTTTATTGAAACTACTTTAAAAAATATCACTCTGCTTCCCGGAAGAGTAAATCAAACGAGGGTGAATGCACGATATGAAAGTCTGGGCATTCGGTAGAATTTTGTTAAAAACTTAATGATTAGAAAAATGTTATATAAACGAATTTAGAGAAATAATTTTGGTCCTAATGATCTTCCGATTTCTTTCCAGGAGCAGCGTGATTTCTCGATTTTTTCGGATCGATGGCGTCTCCAGCTGCGAAAGTCTACGGCCGTAGATTATCTCCCACTTCCTCGTCGGTATCGAGCAACAACTCACGCAGACAATCGCGCACCGGACGGCATGCGAGATAGATCAAGCCGCGCGTTCACCGCAGCGCTAACAAATCGGTATTACATTCGTTACGTCGAACCGGGCACGTGGTCGGGCATCGAAAGCCGCAGCATAAACGAGAAAGTAAGCGGCTAGGCAGGAGCAGGCCACGGATCGGGAACAGCCGGGTTCCCCGTACGTGTTCAAGGAACAGAGGAAAGGCTGCCAAGAGAGCCTGATCCCTTCCGAGCGGAGGATAGTCGCGGTCAACCATATAGTCACGGACTATTACCGTAACACCACCGGTTCTTCGTGGCATGGTCCCCGCGAGGAACGCGCCTCCTCAAGATAGAGTCATTATCTCTGGCTCGGAGAACTTTCCACCTGTGCCGCATAACTCGTCCAGGTAAACACCTGTGGCTAGAAAAGGGGGGCTCGTCGAATCGGGGAACGTTCATCATTCCCCGGTCAGATATCATCGGTAGGCGTCAGCGAAATTCGAGGGCGTCTCGAATGATCAGAACGTTCCCGCCAACTTCGGGATTCTCGCCAAGATAAATGAGAAACGCTCCGCGACGTGATGATTCATCTTGATCTTGTCCGCGCTGATGATTCAGTGTTTGCACTGCGTGGACTGCGGCGAATTCCCGCACTTCCGGGATCGTCGTTGCAGCAGACGAGAGACGAGCATTTTTCTTTAGCACCGAGGAAGAAAATTTAATTGAACGCAACCGAATTTGGATTCGTGCTGCTCTAAGCAGCCGTCAGATTAACAACAATTAAACATTTCTTCCGATAAACAGCTGACAGAGGGAGGGTAACTTTCCCCCCTCGATTCGACTGGCTCTAGAGATACAATCTCGTCGGAACTTCGTCTCGCTGAATATTTTTGCAAATCTGAATTTACGAGCAAGATAATAAATTCGATTTTAATGATAAATTTTTTAGGCTTGTTCGAAGTGTTTCCCCATCACCGTTCGCAGCGAAAAGACTTGATGGTGGACGAGAAAAAAGAAGCACGAGATGCAGACGCGCCGATGAAGGTATCCCCTAAATCATGGAGTTTACGTTTATCGGTTCCCGAAACCTCGAAATGGCAGTTTTGTTGCAACGATGACGGGCAACCGATCTCAACGTTGGGAAGCGCCTGCCGAAAATCCCGTGCACCTGCGGCTACGGTGACGTTTATTATCCGAACGCGATGTGTCCGAGTGTTTTGAAAGCGTGTTGGATCCTTCGCCGCGCTCAAATCCCCCTGACACGCGTACTTTATAGGTGTAATTACGAGCCTTAAAACTTAAGCCGCGCGTATCGTGACAGCGAAATTGCGCCCCGGACGATGATACGATAAGGGTCTTCGGCCTCATAAATTACCGGGAAGATAAGGACCTTTCCGTTCGCGGCTTTTTCTTTGCCGGGGGAACTCTCCGCGCGCAGAAATCGACCAACTCCTCCCGATTACAAGCCACTTACTCTCCTTTTGACACCGTGTTACTTCTGTTCGAGACTACTTCTGCGATCGATAAGCAGCTCATTACTAGACAGCGGATTTTATGCATCTATATCAAAAATGAATAGGTGTAGTTTGAAACATGATAAAGCACACCGGTTCTTCCACTCGCGCTTGATACGCGTCGGCATAAAAATTGAATTATTACTTGTAGATTGAACACGATTGGAGTTTGATTAGATAAGAGAGGAATTTCTGTTAAGGATCGAAGGTTCGTAGAAATTGTAATTATGGAATACTGCGAAGGCTAAATCGCTCGGCGAAATGGTCACCCGAGGGTCAAGCCGATCGAATGATTTTCCCGGTGCATCTTTAATCTATGTATCGGGATTTTTGCCGGTTTTTCCGATTCTAATCTGTTCTATGATGCTCGCGAGGAACAGTTATACTCGAGCTCGCGGAGGCGATTACGCCGGCATTTCCGATTAGCTACGTTTCCCCGCGTTGCCAATACCCTCTATCGTGCCTTTTCGGATTACCATTACCGTCTAATGACTGCTTTCCCGTAGCCCGTGCCGATACCGTGGAATTATGTCCCGCTCCTCGGCCTCTCTTATTCGCGGCGACTCGCCGTGCTTTGCCATGCCGGGGCGCCATCCTCGAGGTCGGCGTTAATGCAACGATTCACGGTCGCCTCGGCCGTCCTCCACGGTGAGGTCATCGCGTCACGACAGCCGGGTAATCGGAATAGAGTCATTAGCCGCCGGCCGTTCTACGACGTCGGATCGGGATATGTAGGTAAACCGTGCGTGCGGTTGCGGTTTACGTGCGTGCCGCGTCTCCACTGGTGAAGAAAGGGAATGGCCAGCTGAGGTATCAAATTGTGAACACGGTATCGTGGTAATTGCTCCATTATGTACGGCGTGAATCGTGCCATTCCCGCCCGTTCTTCTGCACTAAGCGACCCGTTTTTACGCCATCCTTGCACAGGCTAAGGACATCGGCTCGACTCCAATTTTTTCTCTCCGAACGTGTTACCACTTATTTTCGTTTCTAATGAGAGCAGAAGAATGCGAAGTAGAACGTCCATTATCCCGACCTCGGCTCTCCGGAACGCCGATTATCCGAATTTCGATTGTCCGAATACAGAACACACCTGTACAAGTGTGCCGCACCGGTCCCATGGAAATCACCGACACAGTTTTCACCGACTCCAGATTTGACCGACAACGAATTTGACCGACAACAAATTTCGTTAACTGAGGTGGTCGTCTTCGAAACGTCGATTATTTGATAATCAGCAAAAATTGCATATTAACAATCACTATTGAACGATCGAACCGTAGCGCCGATAACATTCAACATGTATTGTTGATATTTTAGATTCTACGTGTCGAATACGCTATTTAATTAGACCTGATTTAATTGCTGCCATTATATCCCTATTAATTTGAATATTTATGTTCTGGGGAGTAATCATGAGGCAAGCAACCAGAACAAAGATGGCAGTAATGACACGGGGAATTACACGATTCCGGTCGTAAAGAGTCGGAATATTAGTTTGAGAAACGGTGTCGTGAAGAAATGTACCTAATTTATTCGTATAACTCATAATTTTGTACGAACAGTGATGTGGAAGCGCGCACTATGCTGTAGCGTTTCGCTCCGGTACGGTGAGTTCGAAAAAGAGAGGGCACCGTTGTGCCCGTCGCGCCGTCTTCGTCTCTATTTATCCTTTAATTGATGTGTCCGTGGAATCAAATGACTGTCATTATAAAACGAATGCGAATTTCCTATAGCCACGGATGCAAAAGAGCCGCCGTCGTAATGGTCACACGCGCACGCACGTCAAACCACCGAAACGATCCCGCGTTTCCGAATCTCGTTCGTGCCATGCCAGCAGGAAAAGGGCAATAAACAAAATTGCGACGATAATTGACATATCATTGCAACCCTGTCGGTAGATGTATTTGAAAAGATACGTGCTGCGTCGCGCATGCTTCCAAAGAACCGCGTTCTTCTCTGATTATATGAGAAAAATCCACGGTTAAGATTTCCTTCTCAAGGTCGCATTCCTTCAGACCGGATAGTCGACGGTACTTTTTTTTTATTTTCAACGACATTCTGCGAAGGCGGCGAAATTAAAGAACACTCGCCAGTCTCTGTGCGCGCGGATCTTCAGAAATCAAAAAATTCATCGAAATTTTAAGCACGCGTTAACGAACCATAAATATTTCTAATTTGCATAACGATTCAGAGAAATGCATCAACTTTTAGCCGTGCCACTTTCGCGGAAAGAATTGCATTCCACGAGACGCTCGTCCCGCATGATTTGCACAACTCTCGGCACATTCGCCGCCGCATCGACGGCTATCAGCCTAATCTCGAACGAACGCCAGCTTAAACAATTCACCGGCACGACGACGAGGCAGACAAAGTCGCGGAACGAGAAACGAACTTTTCCAAGTCTGCTACTCAACCAGTTGCTCACGATTATTTGTCAGTTTCGATGGCAGCGCTACCAGCGACGCCCTCTTCGCCCTTTATCTCCGGCAGCCATACGCCCGACCGGTTTCTCCGCTCGAAAAATACCGATTCCTAGCGTAATAATGACCACCTTGCGATGATCGCCGGTGTCGTACGGAAAGAAATTATACAGGATGTTTCATAATACGTGGGGCCACTTCGCCGAGCAGATCGTACGAATTAAGGTCATGGAAACGGTTCCTGCGCTGAATACCCGACGCTAAGGATAAAGCAAAGATATAAACAGGAATTGGAGAAAAGTAAGGAGAACTTCGATTCAGATTTTTTCCTTTACGATTCGCTCGTGATACAGGCCTGTACAATATGCCGATAAACCATCTCGTACCACGCGTTCAAAAATAGTAGTCAGAAGGCAGTGAAAAACATGCACTATTATGGAATCTGTGCAAGTTTTTGACGCGCGGAAGAAACGATATTAAATACGATGGAATATAACGGATTACTTATCGGTACACCTAGTAATTAACTTTTTCCCCGCGATATTTTATAATCCCGGCAAAAAGCCGACGGTGTACGGCTTGTACAGGGCGTTCTGCCATTACCGGTCGCTGGTAGCACGCTTCGGTACCACCCAGATACTTCCAATCTCTGATGCGATGAAACCGGCCAGCTGCGGCCGACCGATTCGAAGCGAATCCGAATCTAACGCCGTTCCAGGGCATCTGTTCGCATGTCCATAAATTGCCGTGCTATCGGCAATCAAACGCACCGGACGAGCCGTTCGGCCGGGACACCAATAAAATCGCGAGGATCGTTTACGACCTCGCTAGTTCGTTGCCGCGGCATCTGTAACGAGCATCGTAATCGCGAACACGACTAGAGGAGGAGGCACGTACTATCCTCCGCGGCGGATATCAGCGATCATGTTCCGTAGCGAAGAGAAAAAATCCATCGCATTCCCTGGACGCATAAACGCCGCGATTAATTTCACTGGCCGCCGTTTAGTGTCGCCGGCAGATTTCAGAATTGACGGGGCGGCGCGCGGCGATCCGCGAAATAAAGAAAATCGAATTCCCGGTGGCACGGGGGCCGGACAGGTTTTATTAGAACGCTTTAACTTAGCCAACCGGAGCGGACCGGCCACGCGGCGCAGCGCAACGTCGCTCTCGTTACTCGCTACTGCCGATCCTGTCCTCGTCACTGTCTATGCCGAAGGTTTCACGATGTAGACGTAAGTATCCGCTATAGCGTCGCGGTTCTCCCTATGTCGCGTCATTTTATACTTAATGACACGCACACGCGATGTCTTCGATCATTGATTCCTTAACCCCTCGTCGTATTTCAACCAGGCACACTCGTGATGAAGATATTAGCAGAGTCTGACGAAAACGAATGATATGGCTTTCTGGATGAAATTTTGGGAATAATCCTGGATAAAAGATAACAATTCACCCCTATTTATTTGTCACATTCTAAAGAAATACATCTCACGACGTAGACACAAAAGGATGAATAATTTTACTGTTGTCGCATTAACCTAAATTTTAAGTCCCGTCAATTTTCTGAAAATGTAAAAATATTTTAGGGATTGATTGCTTCATCCCGGAATCCAGCAGCAGCTTGAGAGCAGAATGTTGTTTCCCTTCCGTGCGATTGACGCGGAGGTCGGCTGTAGATGAAAAAGTGCGAGAGAAAGGGACCGAGGAAGATGAAGAAAGGACCCGAGTAACCGAGTAACCGAGAACATCGAGGAAGGAAGGAAAGGGAGGCCACCCTGCTCGGGGATTACCATAAACACTCGACAGTCGTGCATGCACGTTAGTGCAACGCTAGCAAATACACGTGTAAATCCCGTGTTTCAGCTCTTATTCCGCCTCCTCCGGCTCCAGGCCGAGCTCCCTCCGCCGGCGCAGCGCACCCACGGCCCTTTCGCCGGTCTAACCTTCCCTTGATCGTACGCGACCGCCTCTTTCCTGCCCTTTCCCTCGTCCTCGATCGGACGAGCCTCCTCGTGGTGCTCGTGCCGGTGCTCGAACGAATCGGCAAAAAGAAGCCCCGGTGTATCGCGGTCGCGTGACTTTCATGCTCGCCGAGCCGTCTTCCCTCTCCGGTGATCCCGAGCGTACTCTTCCCGCAGCGCAGTGCCGTATGACGACGAAGGTCTATTTATACTATACGGACAGACAGACAGACGAGGTTTAAGGAATAGGGACAGATTCCGTCGGATTACGTCGGCTTCCGAGCTGTGGACGTCTCTTTCCCGACCCCTGCTGTGCGCGGCACAAAACAAAGGTTTTTATGGGCTTCGCTACTCCTTGGGCGAACTAGCGGTCAGCGGTGTGTCCGACACCTCCTGAGATTTTGGGTCTAGGCCTTTGCGCGAGCCTGTTTGTCCTGTCTGTCTGTCCGTGTAGTATAAGTGAACTTTTACACCATTTTTCCGCGACACACACTCTAAATCGAGTCGACCAAGGAACTCTGTGACCCAAATACTTGGCAATGTCTTTTCAGGAATGACAAGAAATTTAGTACGTATACAAAGGTGTAATTTAACACAGTGCAAACATTGGCAAAATTAAAAAATAATATATTCAACGAATATTAAGAAAGAAGTTTGCTGCAATGCAAGTGATCCATTATTTATTTGAATATCTGTAATCTACTCGTTATAAGAGCTTCGTGAAACTCGCAAAATTGGAAGTTCGTTGAAATCGCATACTGTTTGACTTTATTGGAGTAGGATATCGTTAGTAAGAAACGTCCGACGAGTTTATAAAATACCTCATTGATTAACCCACTTGTTTCCTAAGGTTTATATCTTGCAACACGAAGTTGCAAATTTATCGATAGACCGATGCAATACTGGTAGGAACGCAAAGCGAGCATTGAAACCAAGATTTCCAGAGAAAGGAGGATCGGCTCGCCTCCTGGTAGGCAGGAATTTTCCCTCAGGAATTTTTCAGCGAAATGAAATATCGTAGCCCATCATTGGGACTAGCCCGCGCCATTGTTCTCGATCGGAGCGTATCGATACGGTTCAGCATCTCGTCGGAGCGTTTTAAGTGGGTTACGAATGCAAATCCGCGGCGGGAAAATTACGAAACGGTGCGGCGCGGCGTCGGTGGCATTCCGTAACCATTGGATTCAAAACAGACGCCTCTCCGCCATATATTTCCCCGGGAAAGCATTGTCAGCTTCGAAACGGGAATACAAAAGCGAACGATGAAAGATAGCCGGCAGTCGCCGCGAACAAGTAAAACGCCATTACGCGTAGCCCCGTGAACGGGACATTAAGGCGAGCGAAATGAATGACTCCGAGCGGCGGAACGCGCTCGAAACCCGTCGAGTATAAATAATCGAACGGTCGCTAGGCTGTTCTCGTTAGAGAAGCGTAGGTACGCTACTGTCGGGCCCGACTCGACTCGGGCCGGGCCGGGACCGGAGCGGGCCCGCGCCGCGGTAGGTTTCCTAGATCTGGAACAAACGATCGGCCAAGGAATCGCGCGCGAGCCTTTCCTTCTTGCAGACACGATATCCGTTTCTTCTTGCGCGCCGCGATATCTGTTTCACGGAATTCCACCGGCGCGCGATCGTATCGGGGAAATCGAGACAAAAGCGCGCTAACGCCGTCGGATCGGACGCAATTAGGGGGATCGGCCACACACCGCTCGCCGATTTGTCCATTCGGTGGTTAATGCTTGTAATTAACACTCGGAGACCGAGCGTGATTTATTGACGTGGCGATGGCGCGCGGACCGGTTGCGCTCTGCTCGAGCACAGCTCGTGACACAAATTGTTCCGCATCCGATCCTCCTTCGCGAACGTCTTCCAACCTTGTGCAAGCTGTTGTTCGTGTTGCGCCACCCGGTATATTCTTAATGTTATTTACATTTATATTATATATTTTGTTGATCTGATCTATCGAACAGCGAAGTGCTAAGTTTCATGAGTTGAACAAACTCGATAGGCAGCTCGAAGCCATTCCTAGTTGTTGTAAACCCAGCATTTTTCCGTCTCGATCGCGGCTTTCGGTTAAGTAGCTTTATTAACCGGTTATTAAAACCGCTCGGTTTCGTAAACGTTGAGCCATCTCGATTTTATCGACGACGAGACGCGACGCGACGTACGGAACAAAACGAAGGTGCGAGGCGGATCGTACGCTCGGATTTTCACCTCGGTGGCCCCGAGATGTTATCGGGCCGGTGTTATCTGCCGCTGGATCCTCTGTACCTTCATAGATGCGCAATCGTGACGCACCAATTAAAGCCAATGGCCTCCCTGTACTCGAGACCTTCGGCCACGCGTCCTCTCTCGCCGGGGAAAACCGTCGGGCGATAAAGTATCGCGAACATTACCGGGCACCGATGACTTATTGCCAGACGAGGGTTAACGTATAGTTACGCGGGGCTGTAATCATTCGTACACATGTTATAATTACCGTTGCGTGGCCGATTAATCACGTATGGACGCCGCGCCGCGGCCGAGCCCGCATTACTTTGTTGCGCGGGCATTTGATCGTGTCGTGGACCGCTCGCGCGACGACCGATGATTTCGTTTGTCCAAAAAGGCGGCCACGGTTTTTCGCGCGCACAGACACCGGACCCGCGAGTACCTCGCTGTAATAACGGTAACGATGGTTACAGCCTCGTAAATATTCCACCGTCGCGATTATACATTCCATCGTTCGCGGGCATCGACACGGTTTAATCGTGACCTTATCGCAAGTGTTTATCCCAAGTACTATTTTCCCGGTGAATTGTGATCTTAAGTGGACGCGGCGGGCGTGTTGCTTAAGCTAAACTTAGTGCAACTCCGCGCTATTATCGTTTATATTCTCGCAAGGTGAACGCGGTGCATGCGAGTGGAAGCGAGCAGTATACTGTTGGCCAGTCGGACAAAAATTTAGCGCATGGTCTTGGCTTTTGCGAGTTACGAGCATTTCGCGTAAGATACTAGACGAGGTTCGAACCTTCACTGGCACCGCGGTTTCTTAATCTGAGAAATTCCGAGTCTACAGTCATTGTCGCCAGACTGGGGAAATTGAGGGGGATATACAGTTTTCCCTCTCTCTGTGATTACCGAAGGTCACGTGACTGGTCCGTGGCGGAAGCGTGGGGATGCTCGCCGCCGGAATGGAGGAATAGCTTTGTAGAAGGGGAAAGGTAAAGTGAGGGACAAGTCTTAATTCTTACGTAGTCAACGAAAATGTATAAATTATTTAAATTCTCATTATAAATGAAATGTGAAGTAAGAAGGGGTGAAATGTTATTCTGTGATCTTTCATACAACTATGTCTAAGAGGAGCGTGTGAGGGTTAATGCAGGGGCGCGGCCGCCACCGATACGGAGAAATTAACATACACGGTTCTTAATTTTCAGAAACGAGATCCTCCGGGCAGTCACGGCAGTAGAGGAACGGTATAGAGACGGACGCAAGAACGATTTCGTGTCTCTAACCACCGTCGTTGATTACCGTCCATAACTGTTACGTTTGCTTCTGTGCTGTTCGCCAACACCCTCGAGATTCCGTGCGCCGCGGAACCTAGTCGTTTGGATAAGGAAATGCGCTCGAAGCCCGCCTATTAGTCACGTTAATGTGTCGCAATCTGCTCCGCTGGGCGGAGGGAACGGTTCCGCCACCGGTTACGAAACCCGTTACGATTGTTATTAACGCTTCCCACGCGAAACCTTGTATAATATTTTGCCGGCGCGCCGATACCCGAGAGCTCGGGTTTCGGGAGCCGCGGATTGAAGGTTAAGTAATACAGTTATTGGACACCATCCCGATTCACCTGCGTGCAAGGTGAAGTTCACGGAGGTAGCGGTCGACGCTTATTCGACTTATCGAACGATCATTCCTCGCGACGCGTCGCCGCACTGCACCGTAGTCCTGTACGCCCACGCCGTTGCTATTCCAGGTCCGAGACCTGGATTTCTAGGTTTCAAACCTTTCAGCACGATCACTGTCTTGCCAATTGTGTCATAGAAGCGTTGTTTATTTGATTTACAACGGAGCTTATTCATCATTTACAAATGAAGAATTTTTACTGTTTAGGAGGTTGGGAGTAATATAATGGTACGTTTAAATTTTTCTATTGTTCTCGCCATTTTAATCGTCTTTGTCATAAATGTATAAAATCTGCAATCTGGTAATGAAACTTGCACCTTGTATTGTATTTACCTATAATGTTGTTATTTTTGCCACGAATTATTTAGTAATGTTGATCCTAGAAGACAAGATGGTTACACCGTGCGACCCGATCCGAGTCTAAAGCAAACGTGTGTTTTTAGCGTGTATATTAATTCGATATTAACAGTTCATACATATTGCAACCGCACTGATTTTTCGAACACGAGCGTTAATGAGCTTGGAAAACGACAGGATGCTGTAAGTGGATGCAGAATTCTAGATATTTATAGATGCGCTAGACTCGCTGGGTGGCTCGTCCCATAAGTCGAGATCGTTTGTGGCGATGCTGGTTATAAATTACTAATACACGCTGCTTAGAATACCGTAATTTGCTTGTCGAACTATGAATAATTAAAACGCGATCGCTTACTTTATACTTCTTCGGAAATTGTGTTGCAGATATTTTCGCGGAACTGTTGAGAAGTTGATGTAGTGTCGCAAATGAGTAGGTTGATAATGCTTATCCAGCTGTTATGACACGAACAACTTGAGCACGGCGCAACATACGATCTACTAAATTATGCTTGCGATTCAATCCAACGTGTCCACCGCCAACTGGTTTTCGGACTTCCCCGTTTCTAGACTTCGTCGAGCTCTAACATCTCTTTCCCATGTTAATGTTGTTCGGGAGTTTTAAATTTATTGTTCTCCGAGCGGCATGTGTTTCCGTCGGTTGATTTTGACTCGTAAGACGCCCACGTGAAATTCACGACGGGTAATCAACGGCCGCAGCCAATCAAAATTCAAATCGGAACCGTTTAAACCGCGATAACCTCGATGTAATTTTTTGTCGCCCGGGTACGGTCTACGTCGTAAATCGTTTATACATATTAATTCAGGCTCGACGACAAAATTTACGACGGACACGCAAATGTTATGCAACGGGGAGCTGGTAGAACGAACTTTCCATTTGGCGAGCACGAGATTATTTCTGGCCAGGCAAAAATCTCTCGGTAAAAATCACGGCGGGACAAGTCGAAGAGGAAAACCAAAACTGGATCGTAAAAACTTGAACGACGCATTAAGGGTGTGTTTCCAACGATCCAAAAATCAAAATTATTTCCTGAACCAATGTAATTAAATGCGACAGAAATCACTAAAATCCACTATTCCCTTAGTATCATTATAGTACAACTTCCTGGATTTTCGATTCCTTAATAAATTCCATTCTTTCTATTTTGTATCTTTCTCGTAATATATCATGTTTTAATTGTTAATATCACGTGGTCAATTGATGTCGGTACGTTACACGTTTCACGTATTGGTACTGGATCCTCTGTCATCAGGATCGAGTTTGTTCCCTTAGTGTGGCCTATCCTAATTTTGGATAGGGTAACTTTATCCGTTACTTTTTTATCTTCGGAAAAGGAGTCATAGATATTCCCTGATATTGTTAAAATGTTTAACGATTCGAAATTTCGCGTATCGAATCTGATGATCGCGGGATAGAAAATTATGTTTCATCGATTCGAACACGAAATTTGCATCGTCCAATTTCACATGGTCCGATCCGCCGTATCTCAGAGCGGCGGCCACAAACGAGCTATCGATTAGAACAGAAAAATACGATCTCTCGGCGCATTGGAGCCACAATCGAGCCATGCATCTACCATGATCCAAGAATTACGCTCGAAGGACAAAACGAAAAGGTCCATCGATTCCATTGAATTCCCTCCGTCTTCTTTGCCTGTGGAATCGTGAATCGAGCCGAAGTTGCTCATGCAAGGCGACTCCGATATTAAAATCGAGAGGCACATGGGAAGCTCTCGTACAAACGCGCTCTTATGCACGCTCGAGTACAGGTACACAGAGAGCGAGACACACACCTGGAGATATCCTCCGGTTCTCGTCGAATATAAAGAATTTCGTTGGCATGGATCCGCAGACTGCGCGATCCGACAGCGTCGAACAATGGCTGGATTTCTCAATCGTCCTGGCACGTAATCGATTACGGGTCCTTCTCCGCGAAAGCTGAAGTATTATCGGTAGTATCACCGCATGGTAAAGGTGCGCCCAGGTATTCGACCAACCTAATTGAATGTGAATCGATGAAACCCCACGTGTGGGATTCGCTTATAATTAACGGCGATCGCGGCGATCGATACGGAGGTGTGTCCTTTACGTCACTCGATTTGCTCGCTGGACAAGAAGGATCGGAATCGCTCGTTAGCCGGCAAACCAACTTGCTTTTCATTTCCAAGAAGCTTTCGAACACAATATATCAGATTAAACTGCACCGCAGCATATCTCGTTATCCTTCCTAGGCATCATAAGACAGCAGGAGAAGGTTCCAACCGGGCAACGGCTGATCACCTGCATTTACGGAATCATTTACCAGCTGATTTTCTACTTGATAATCATGGGTCGCAAGAAATTGATTGTGAAATGAATAATCAAGGCACGGCTAATGGAAAATATCTATTTCTATTTAATGCTTTTATAATTACCGAGTATTATAACATTCACCGATCTCCCAGCCCCGTTGCCTTTGGTGCTCGAGAGTAGCATCGTCTCTAATCCCTAACGAGCTCTATTGTTTACCTAAGAGTAACATCGTGTAAGTCTCTGTAAGAGTATCGCCGCCGAGAGTAGCTTCCAAGAGAAACAATCGAAGAGTCTTTGACCTCTAATGAACTTTCAAGCACAACATCCGAGGGCCACGATAATTAGAAACCAAGGGTTGTATGAAGGCAGAATCTGAGAGAAGTGAATATCGGACAAATTAATAAATAAACTCCGTACAATTACAGCCTGTCGTTTATAAGTCTAATATTAAAGCCTGTCGTTTATACCATTTCTACCATTCTTATGTCATTATTGTAATATTTATGTTTCTTCAGTATCCTATTTTGTTTTGTAATTTTGATATTCTGTACTGTATGTGTTGTATTCTATGTATTGCATTATAATTATGTTGAAATAAATCTCATACGAGACTTTCTACAAAAGAAAGAAAAAAGTGAATATGGAGGAGGACGCTTGACCTCCGCGGAGCTTGGAAGCGCAATTTCCAAGGGAAGCAATATCAGACCTCTGACTTTCGGCCTCTACGTTGAAGAGTATCTGCGAAGAGTAACAATCTCGGGTTCCCGACCTCGGCTACCTTCCACCTGAACAGTAGCTCGGTAGAGTAGCCCTTCTGAGAGGTCTCTGACCACCAGTGACTTCGACTGGCTAGACCAGCTCTCACGGAGCCTGGCGAGTCGACACGTAGCACGACACATAGCAGCCGTCGAGACGACGACGTGCAGGGGGAAGGTACCCCTGAACGAGCAATTGATTTTTGCTCATAGCGTTTCCCGTCATTCGAGCCGCATATTGCTTGCCTTTGAACGAACCACATGGCGGCTCGGCACAGGTACACCCTGGCTATGCTCAGGTGTGTTCAGCGTGTAACGCGGCCCCGCCAATAAGCGTAACACGACGTGGACGGAACCTTCGCGCCACCCTCGCGCAGCCTGCGGAACTCGGACGTTACCGAGCACCATGTGCACTTCTTCTCTCTTCTTCTCTCCCCTTTCTCTCTCTCTCGCGCGCAACTGCACACGGACTCACCTGCGCCGTGTGCACAACACGCGTGCACCCGACTGTGCGTGGATCGCGCATTCCCGATGGAAGTGCACGCGTTGCAGTCGCGCACCGAACAGCTCCACGCCGTGCTGCAGCTATTGCTGGTGCTGTTGCTTCTTCTTCTTCTCCTCCTCGATCCTCGTCGGCTGCACCCCTCCCGTCCCTCCGCGCAAACGGAGCCGGTGTACGCGCGTACATAAGCAAACCTGTTGTTACCGCTCCTCCCCGCCATTATCTCTCTCACGCATCGGCGCCGATTTTTATAGGCGAGGTGATTCACGAGGCAAGTTCATCAAGTCTCCTCCCTTACCTTCCGTGGGCACACAGCGCGCACGCTTTCACGGGGGATTACAGGGGACGAGTCTACTATTTGTAACCTCGTTTCCACCGGCCCGGAATGGTCCTCTCAGGACCGAGCGCACCGGAAATCGTCGAGTTACCTCGCTCGCGAAGCTGTCGTCCTGCTGCGAATCGAGGATCTGGCTGATATCTGTGCAATCTTGTTTTTGGTACTAGTTGCTGCGTGAGGTTTCGAAGATTTTTATGCAGAATGGATATTGTTCATTGGGTTCGAAACGTATCGTGCCATTGACTTTTGAAAAATACTATTTCATTGTGGAGACGCGGGATGGAGGCAGAAGAGGTAGTAAGATTAAGAGAGGAAGAAACCGAAAGGCATATATTTAAGAACAAAGATTGCTGCTACTACTATTTCATTGTGTTTGTACTACATGAAATGTACTATTAATATTTCTACTTCTTCTCGTTCTTTTAATTAACTCGCCCCACGAGTTCTTTCACGCGATTTTCTTGTGGCAATGTTTACCGTCTTAATCCAAGATGCCTGGCTCTTATATTCGCATAAGTTTATCAGAACGATCGAAAATTATTGTATTTCGCGAGCGAGGGCTATTAAATGGGGGACTTTTGTTCTCTTTCGTTCATGTATATTTTATGAAGAATTCATACGCCCCAGTGGCCACTCCATACCGATTATGTGGTTATTCGAGGACACGGGGATGGATCGACACATAAATTCGCCGAGCAGTAATTTAATTGCCTTGCACGATAGGAAACAGGGTACTTAAAGCTGGACCTAACGAGATCCGTAATCCTACACGCGCATTACTATGCTATAAAATCTTAGATAAGTATAATTACGCGTTCAATGATTAATTATACGCTTATGAATAATTAGTGAAATGGTAAATGGTGGTTCGCGGATTTATGGACAAGGTAGTTTACGTCTCATTAAATAATTCAGCTTGTACGAAACGTCGCGCGTTGACAGCCCGGGAAATCGTTGGAAAAATCGACGATATTTCACGTTGATACCGCGACAAGTCGCCGCGGCTCGTTTCTCGCGACGGTATTGCGACAGGTCATTGCACATTGTTCGTATAATTGCGATCGTCGCGATAAGAGACTGCATACATAACCAGGGTAAATTGAAATCGTTTCGTAACGTCCGATGAATTCTCTTTTCCACTTGATTATTCGTGTGAAAAACCATATGGAATAAACAACGTGTTTTTCTGTGTGTTCAGACCTTCCATAAATTACATGAATTTATCGAAAGCCGTAGTGCATCGTTTAGATTTCGACTTTCTTCATGAATACTGCTCGCAGGAAAGAGGAATTCTCGCAGAAAAATCATAAATACTATCATGCATAATACCTCTATTTTTGTACACGAAATTTCAGCAAGAATAATTCGAAGTAGACTCTCCTATAACGCGATGAGAAACTTGTACATGAACGAAACACTATAAACGGTATCTGTAAACAATTTTATCATCGCGATATGTGGGAGTCTCCAAGATCAAACTGATAGTGTCAGTCTTCTATTAAACTATGCATTGCATCGTCTACTAAAAATGATCCCGCCTCGTTCCAGACATCATCATATCATTTGAAAGACGCTCACAAACGACCCAGTCGATCACTAAGCTAGAACAAGTCCGTATCCGAAAGAAGCTTCGAAGAAATATTCATCGTGTCAACGGAGGCGATCAGCATCGTTCGATTCGGTGTCGAGAGGAGTCGACTAAAACCAACAATGAAATCAATTTGATCGTGTCGGCGAGGACGGTGACACCGGGCGATGCGGAGACGAATCGAAGGCAAGGCCGAGGAGGACAGAGAGCGGAAAGAGAGAGCCGAGTGGGAGGACACGGCCGAGATACGATATCGTTATCGTTACAGTTAAATCTAATACGGATGAAATTCCAAGGCAAGGCAGCGCGCGTACAAATGGACGCGGGGACGTCCGCGGCTTCCTGCTCCGGCGTTCCGATCAACGGCGACGATCAGCTGTTACCCGCCCACCCACACACCTGAGCGAACCTGGCCGAGATGGTTCGAGCGCGCGTGCACCAGGAATCCGCTCCTGGGACGTGTCCGTGACCGGTCCGCAACAGACGTAATCGGGACACTTTTTTTCGTTATTATACTTTAAGTCCGCAGCTCTTAATATGGAGACATCCATTGGAAGTTGGAAGTTAATTGTTCGGAGTTTATTAATTGATTTGAGCCTTTCCTCATTGTACAAGTTACACTGCCACAAAACATCAATAAAGCCAATGCGAGCAATCGAGACACTTCTTTCGATCATTACTTTTGGTAGAACAATTCTCGAAATGTGACGTCATGTATTCCTCGGAAGGAGTTTTTGCGATAACGCCGCTCGTTGATTGGAGTTTACGAAAATTCGTTTTCGACGTTTCGGAGCAGGCTCGTATCGGCTATAATCGATTGCGGACATCGTAACGGTACGACGTAGACACGGAACGACGCGAGTGCTTACTTACTTACATGTCCGTATGAAATGGATACCTGGCCGACCATTTCAGCCCGGCGATACCACTTATCGCGGCGTTGAAATCACCCGGCCGACGGTAGCGCGGCGTAGGTACTATTAGGTTGCGCGCCGGTGGCTTTCGTTATTGTTTTATGAATGAAAATTGAAGATCGGCGTGGTGGTATCGCTGTTCAATTAAACCGTGTGTTCTATTGCGCCGGCCACGGTAATTGGTTTTGATAATGGGAACCGACGGAATGCAGCCCGGACGGAATTAAAGCGATCGCGGATTCGATTGATTCTGATACGAGCTATTTCATCGAGGATGCATAGAGCCCGATAGAAGCTTTATCCCATCGCAATTTGTTTGATGTTCGAGGCTGTTGAGAGATCGCTAATTACGTAAGCAACGGTTCGGTATTATACCACTTGTTGTTCCCGTTTAATCGGTGACAGGTTCGCCAAAGCCGTATTAAACTACATTTGATTTCGTATTGTATTTGTTAACATAAAACACTGATGTTGTAATGTAATGTATAATAGTATGCGGCACAAGGTGCAGGTGACAATAAAGTTCATCGAATAAGTTCATAAGATCATTGGCAATAAAGTTCAGTTTCAAGTTACCAATTTCACTAGGCTGTGCCTTTTAGTTAGAAAAGAACTCCACTCCAGTATTTTTACCGATCGTAAACTGCTATTCTATTTCAACTTCGGCAATTGGTGGTCCGACTTCTTTGAAAGGGAATGTGCTTCTACGGTGGAAGGGTTCGGACGAACAGAGACGTCAAAATGGAGGATTACTTTGCTTTCGTCGCGGCCGAAAAGGCGGCACCGTCGTAAACCAGATTCCATTTCTAATATAACAATATGTATTCCAAGAGGACCGCATAATAGAGTTCACCTAAATCACTGGCATAATACTGCCGGGACGGAAACGAGAACTGGGATTATAAAGACAATGACCTCGAACGCAAGTCAGGTACGGGTCGGCACGATAATTCAAAAAGATGTCTAACTCATACAAGAAACTCGTTTTTATCCCCGCTACGGGGAAAGAAGCGATCCTCCCGTGCTAGATCTACCGAGCTACAGGGATAGAGCCGCTGCTGCGAAGAATAAATTAAAGCGTTTCACAACTTCCGCCGCCATGGGATCGAAAACGTCTCGTTTACCACCACCGCTATCCAGTTAAACGAATCTAAAAAAAAGGTCTCCTATGGTGGAGGTCACCCCTATGTTCGCCCCGAGAATCAAGACGAATCCGAGTAAACGAAAACCCGCATGCACCTCTCGAAATCGAGACTGCGCTGATAGAATTCACGGAACGACGCCACGGACTGCTAGTTCTTGGCCCAGACATTTCTGGAAGTGTAAATACGTTCTGTCGTTCATGACTAGACCAGATTTTATTCATTACGATAAGAATGTGTAAAAAAATGTAAGCAAAATGTATAAATTATAGTCACGTTAAAAAGATTTAGGAACATCGTTGCAATAGTGCCAATTTAATAAGATAATTAACAGGGCACAAATGTATTATATTCGACTTCCGCGTCTTGCAATCAATGCAAGCATTTGCTATTTTGCATGAATGTTCTACTCATTTCAATAAATATAAATAGGAAAATTAGAATAACAATTTGGTTACAAGGATAGAAAGATAGCTGGATCGCGTGACCCGGTAACAAGACAAAGTCAGTCACCCCGTCGCACAGAAGGAAGGGTTGTTCTCGTAACGATGTGAGAATGTGGAGGGATTCGATCACGCGAGTGTTCAGCGTGGCCGTTGGTCACGAGACATCGGGCGTAAAGAGTAAGGGCGGTGCGAGCCCTCTAGTATCGTGCACGCTCGGTAGACCCGGTCGAAAAAGAGGGGTGCGAGGAGGGTAAACGGAGGGAGTCGTGGCTTGGGCGTTCTTTAAGATGGCCGATCTCTTCGCGGCGCGGAATCAATATTGTTGGATTGCCCGATAACGCCTCGTAAATATAATAAAGCCCTCGGAACCCTTTTGCCTGTTGGTCAAGGGGACGGAGTCCGCGGTGCCTAACAGAGATAATGGTCGAGGCCCTAGGCACCCGGTAGGCCGTTGGAGGGGTTCGATGGAAGGGCCCCGAGTCCCCACTCGATTCCAGGGCTCGCTCTCTCTTTCTCTGTCCGATCCATGGTTCTCGTTCCACCGGTTCTCTCCCTCTCCATCTGGGCGCAACACGTCCGCGGCCAGAGCCGGCGGCCACCGCGCGACCAGAGTCAGTGAGATTCAGCCCGAGCCGGCGGACGGTTGGCTCTCGGCGCGTCCTTTTGTACTCGATCGCGCGACTCGCCGGCCGTGTTCTACGAACTCTCCTCTTTCGCCCAGGACTGTGTGTGTGGTCCGGGTACCTCCGCCACCGGCCGCGGTGCACCGCGATAAAAACGGAGCAGGCCGGATCGAGCCAATCCGGAGGACCCGTCGAGTGTGACATTGTGTCCCAAAGGGGTTCGATCGGCCGCGTTCAGGATCGATCGGTTCTGCTCGGTAGCAGCCGCTGCTACATTGCCCAGATACATTGTGCACCAAGGACGATTACCCGTCGACGGACCAGAGGATACAGTGTAACCGGGCACAACAGCTACCTACGGAGACTTCGACGACCGGTACGAGGATGTCGCGGACCGAAGACCACCCTGACTGTCGTTGTCGCCGTGCACCGGTGACGACGATCCTCGCGTCGATCCCGCGGTGAGATCGCGACCCCGCGCGTGTGCGTGTTGTCTTCCGGGATTTGTGGTGCGTGAATCGACTATCCCCTCCATTCAACCATCCCGTCGAGCCTACCCGGATAATCGAACCAGAGAGTGCTTCAGTTCTTGTTTTTTCACCGTTCGGTAGAAAGTGTGATCCAGTGAAGGTGCGTCTGTGATGCACATTCCTCGGATTAAGTAATTAATAGATTCTTTTGTTAAACCGGAGATTGGTGTTATGAAGCCGCGGAGGGCTACACTTTGCGAGCGGAAACGAGGAATACTCGTTGAATAGTGACAAGTTCCGCGGTGTTACGTTCCAAGCGATGATCCCGCGGATGACAGCGGTTCGGCCGATGTCAGGTGAACCAAGGAACGCGTGATTACCCGGTGAACGAGGGGGAAAAGGCGATTGTCGAGAAGTGCGATCCTGGTCCGATAGTAACGCGCGTGTGCATGTTGCTACGCTTCGCACGACGCCCGTGGGAAGCTGTACGAATCACGGATTTATGCACGCCGGAAATCACAGTATGGAGGACATTGTGAGTACATCAGACATTTTTCGCTTCCGCGAGACGCGGACGCTACCATTAACCCCTGCCGGCGAATAGTTACTCGATAAGACGTCGCGTAAAGTGATCCTTTCGATATCTAACAATAATCTCCTCCAATGAACGCTGCAAGCGGAATTCTTTTTTCAACCCTCCGTCTTCGGAGCTTTTTTAACTCGAGCACCAAATGTTTCTTTCGACACAGAATTTTTCTAAATGATTTGTATCTGGATTGAACACGGTAATTTAATAACGTAAGTAATATGTTGAACAAAGGTACAGCAATTTTTAGAGGCGTCTCTCAGAATTGCTACGGATAGAGTTATCAGAAACGGCAATTCGATATAATTTTAAAGATACTGGTCTAAAGCTATTTATCATTCGAGAAACGTGACAAATTTGTCCCAGAATATATCGGATGAGGAAAGTTAGATGAAAGATCGTCGTCGATCTTTTCGAAGGGCCCGTCTCTAAACGTGGTAATCACAGGGCACCGCGAAAATGATGTACGATCGCCGAACGCGGCATAGTTCGTAATTACGAGACGAAAATTGTGCAGGCGTATAAACACGGCGGTTGGCTTCGAACAAGCCGAGTAATTATTCGAAAACAAACATGGTTACGCTGCGCGACTTTCGAGCACAGCCACACGGACGTTTGATTATAGATGCTTGAACCCTCGACTATCTTAAAGTGCTCGAACACTATAATCATCGAGTATTTAGACTGTCGTTTGACGAAGGTCTCGGTGTTATGGTAACTCGTTGGTGGGAGATGCGAACGGATAAAATATGCAGACGTAGTAAGTCTTTGTGGGAGTGCACCAGTTATCAAGAAGCCATTATCGATTTATAACGAAATTGGGGGGTTCAGGACGAATCGTGTTCGATGTGTAGACTGCGAGTCGTGAAAAGTAAAAATCAAATCGATCAAAATAATTGGAAATTAAAAAAAAAATTGATTAACAATGTTTTTAGTAATTATAACGATGTGTACGCTACTTGTTTTGAAAAATAAAAATTTTATTTGCTACAATAATTAAAAATTAAAAACGAGAATTCATTCACGAATTTTTTTACTAATTACAACGAAATAATTGTAATCTTATATGTACACTACCAGTTGTGAAAAATAAAAATTGTATTTACTAAAATAATTGAAAATTAAACAGGAGAATTCAGTAAAGAATTGTAAGATACTTTCATAATCCTAGACCCAACTCGTGTGCTGGTTCTTCCCCATTGTGTTTCTCGCTTTTCTTAATAAGATTCGCAGCGTACTGGTACGTGTCACGGGCATATCGGTGAACATAAGTAAGAAGTCCAGCAAGGTCTGGCTGGCAAGGTGAATCTTTTTGCAGCAGACTGATGGGGTGCGATTTTTGGAGTACAAATGGTGGAAGTAACGCGGCACCGGGTACTTAGCGCAGCGCAAAGCGAAACGAGCCCGCGGGTCGGCGCGGCGGAGAAATCGCACGTGGGAACCGGCAAATTAAAGCGAAAAGAGGAGGCAAGCATCCTCCTCGCGATGGTTGTACCTGCCAGAAGTACTCTGGATGGATGAGCGTCGACGCGCGTGACAGGCGGCGTATTAAGGCAGCGACAGACAAATTTCCGAATCGCGCCGGCAAAAAACGCGTTCGCTCGCGGAGACGAAATTCTTCGGGCGAAGAGGGATCGTTGCTCGGTGGCTCGTTACGCCCCGGTCGATTAGTCTTCCTTCCTCGCCGCCTGCTACACGCGTGTGCAACCTGCTCTCTCGCGAACGCGCCCCGCGAGGACGAGCAAATTCATTAAAACCGGTTCATTTAATACGCGCGCGCATTACGCGCTCGCAGAAATTCGAGAGGGACGGGGAACGAGCTCGTTCCGCGACCTGTTGCGGCCTTCTGCTTGATGGACCCAGATCTCGCGGCTAGATCGAGCCCGGTCCGTCTGGCCCGGAATCGACCCGAAGCAGATTAGAAGTCGATTCTCCGGACCACCGGTCGTGATCATTGGACTCGGAGAGTTTTGGCTTACTCTCCGCGAGTGGCCGAATTTCGAACAGTTAATTATTAGCCAACAAATAATCCGACTAATTAATGGAAAAAATAATTATTAGCAAACCAATTTTCGAACAAATAAATCTTAATAATTTTCTTATCAAAAAGCGTATTTCTTGCCGGCGAACACATTAACGTTGCCAATAAGAAATATTTGTTAAATATACAATATGTAGTCAACAGTGGATAAATATGTGGTTTTAGATGTGTGTTCTCGCTTCAACGACTCGAGAGGATTTTACGTCTTTCTTCTCCTTATCAACAGCCTCGTCGTCCGGATCCAGCAATATCGATCTGCCAGCCGACTTCTCTCGATCTCTGCGATATCTTCAGAATATCACAGGGGGAGGCAACTTCATCTCCTGCCGCCGCAACAATACCTTAACAGTTCAATTTTCTGGTCGATCACGTTCTTCGTTCGCAAAATTGTCATCTATTTTTAAATTTCTCTCACTGTCGGACAAAAATGGCTGAAGCATTACAGAATCCGCTGACTGATTTCTCTTATTTCGATGTGGTACTGCCCCGAAGAAGAAGGATCCAATCCAGAGGTCCCCGGTGGAATTGTCGGGTCGATTAGTCCTGGGAGAATGTACTCGCGCGATAGTTCTCGCGTCTTTCTGCTGGAACGTCGGGGCGTGTTCGCGCTCGGCGCTTATTAGTTCGCATTGGTCGGCTCTCTCGCGCCTTGTTCGCCGGGACAATGAGCCGGGGATTGCATATTGTTGTTTATATTTACGCGCCGCGGCATAAATCTTCGTTTAAGTCGCATTCAGTGGACACACGAGCTCGCGCGAGCGGTGCTCCCTCCTCGAGGACTCGCGCGAGTCTTGGCTGAGAAGTCGCTCGCGAAGCGGACGCGTCGCGCTCTCCTTCGTCACGGATAAAGCGCGGTCTTCATTAAACCTAACCCCCTTTGCGTGCCGGTTGACCATTAAGGACCAACGACCAGCCTACGACTAATTTGTACTGTAAATGAGATCTCGGGGATCGTAAGCCCCGTGAAACAACGCCGGTGCTCTGCCCGCCTCGAAGAAACCCCGAGCGCATTCCCTTGGGAATTTTGAGGCCACGCTCATTTGGCCCTCGATTGTCCATCCGGGGGATCGCGATCCAGGCTCTGCGGTTTTGTTAATGCAATTAGCTTCGTTTTTTCGATCCGCGGGGGGCCTCGTAGTAGGTGGTGCCGGAGGTGGAGCGGAAATATTACACCGAAGCGAATCCTCGCAGCCAAAATCGGTTTCTTTCAGCTGTGAGCAATATACATAGCCTGCACTATTTTATATTACTCTGTAAAAATAACGAGAATGTGTCTAACAAATTTTTAACCAATTTTGAAGCGAATCTTCTTTAGAGGCGTAAAACCGATCTGGCGATGAAACGAAAATGCAATAATAACGAATAATAATAAAAACAATAATGTGCAACACTGTGATACACCAAACGATATGTAGAGGGTAACATCAAGAGAGGGTAACACAATCCATTCAACAATTGCGTGCAGAACCATCTTAGAAATTCGACTAGCGCTAAGAAATCCCGGCGAACATTTCGACCCGTCCGACAGGTTATTCTGGTGTCAAAGAGTCAGCTTCCTCCAACTGCGCAGAACATCGTATTTAACGGGCGCGTGATCCATCGAACAAGGAACAGTCCATTGAAAGGCTTTCCTGCCTTTCAAAGCAACGATCCTGTCGACAACCACTAACCGACGTAAACACCGTAATCTTCGAATCATCGAAGTTCCTAGAGAAAGTCCGTACCGTGGATAACGTGTGAGTGACGACCACGGGCTGTGAAAGCGTGAGTCCGGGTCCTAGCGATACCGAAAATTCCCAGACGAGACTCCTTCCGCTTCGGAGGTCGGGAGAAGTGCTACGCGATGGAATTGACGCGAAATCGGCCGATAAATTAGCCTCGCGGAATAACTGTGCTACGAGGAGAAATACGAGGCACGATATTCGTAATTTTCGCGACGGCAATTTACTGATAGCTGTATTCTCCGAGAGAGCTACTCGTGGACAGGCGAAATATTGCGCACGCCTCTGCGTCCGCTCGCCGCGATATAAATGCTCTCGCCGAGGAATAGGTGTATCCTGATCGCTCGGCGAACATAAGCAGGTAGGTCGCTCTCGGTGGAAATTGCTTTCGGAGCGATCGCCGAGGGTAGTCATCAGCAGTGTCTCTACCGGCTCTTATTCCCCTATCCGTCCCTCTTTCTCCGCCCCGGGTGGAAAACTTGCAAAATCCGAGAGGCTCCGCGAATCTTCCTATGTCTTCACTGAAACTAATGTCTCAACTCGTGGAAACATTACACGAGCATTACCTGACGGGAACGGGGCCTTCGCGGAGATCGTTCCCTTGTACTTTGAGAGTTCGACCCGTTATCGTGTCATTATCCACGGCCATTTAGAAGTTTGTCGTTCGATCCTCTAAGATTCGCACTGTGCCATCATCTCTTTGCGAAATAATCGAGGTGGGACGACCGTCGAGATTTAAAGAGACTTCTACAGCCCTGCACAGATTTTCTACGACTGGTACACGTATCATTTACTTCACTCGCGGCGCGGATAAGCGTTATTAACTCTCGCACACTTCTCGGGAGTTGCACCGATTACTCGAGTGGCGTTTCGCTTATTAGTTCAACGTGTGTTTAGTTGTCGTTTCGTTTTATGACGTCGAATTATGTTGTGTCGAATTGGAGTTTCATCGATTAACTGTTGAATCAGGTTTCGACTGCGGTAACAGTTACTTTAAACGTTGTTAAATACACTATGGAGGATAAGCAACGCTCCCAGCTGCAGGATTATTAACTCTGAATCGAACGATCTGCAAAATCTTATTTGATCGATCAAGTGTTAATCAAGATTCCGATACCATTGCTGTGTACATTCGTTCCGCGCGTTGTCCCACACGAAGAAAGAAATACGACGCCGTGGGTGCAGTTGGGGATTGAATGAAACATTCACGGTGGCCATCATCTACAATTTACGGACGATACGCACGTATCAAAGCCACGCGCCGATCGTCGCGTATTCCGCTCACGCGCCGCATAATCGCCGGGCTTTTGTTCGCGGAAACATCTACGTGGTACGGAGCAGCGATTACGCTTCCGTTTCGATTAGTGTTCCTTCTCGGGAATTCTTTATCAAGAATTTCTCGAGAAATTTTATAATTGGTTATTTCTCGAGAAATTTAAATCTAGGAACATTCTTATGAGAGAGAGAATCTCATTTATTTTATAACATATTCGGAAATGAATTTTTAGTTAACTCTGTTGAAGTAAAACTGTTTTGCAACGAAAACTCAAGAATATTATTACAATGTAACGGGTGGTGTGCGTCACGTCGAAGTGACGATCGGCGATCAAAAAGACGATCAATATTCAGAATATTTTTTAATTTATTAAAAATTCTAGAGAATTCTCGTGAAATATAGTCTTATTTCTCATTTCGAGAGAAATAAAAAGTTGAGAAATCAGGAACACTAGTTTCGGTTTGGAAGCGAGGATCTAACGTGAATTCGCAGAAAACGAGGAATTGACGACCGACAAAAATTAAAAACTCATTGCTGGACGCGATGACCCTATTCTCTCCTACATCTGGCTCGGCGTTGACAACACAAACGATTCTCATCTTGCTGGTTTCTCTCGCAAACACACGTCGAGAGGACTTGTCCCTTCTTTTTCGCAGCCACGGTGTCTACTCCCGTCGCATTCGGAATTCACCGGGGCGACCGACGAGGAGGAGGAGCATGGCGCGAGCGAGAACACCGTCGCAAGATAAATCTTGTTCGCGATCTGCCTCCGGCAACATCGTTATCCGCGCGCACACGCACGCTCGTAGTCGTTGCACGAAAATGGAGCGTCGCGTATCGGGTTGCATCGACAAGGGTGGATCACGATGGGAACGGCCACGTGGATCGCAGGCTGTCGATAATGGGGGCGACTGCTCCGAGGGTGAATCTCGAGAGTGAACTCGACGGTGTGAATTAAAATTCATGCGGAGTAATCGACGGAAACTACTGTTGAGTAATCCACTCCCTTCTTTTTAAAGGCTAGGGGTGGATGGACTACGATGAGGTTGAACCAATTGCAATCGATGATAGTATTTTGCAACGAGGTTGTGTTTTCTACCTTCATCAGCAAGATGCGCACATCGACACACGATAAGCACAATATGTGCTTGGATAAAGAAATTTATAGAAACAATTTCCATGTAACCATCTTCATAATCTCATTAATGCCAAGATGAAAATTATAAAACTAATATTTAACGTTAAAAAGTACCTTGCTGAAAAGCAAACGTGAACGTGCAATCGTTTGTTCAATTTAGTTCGAGAACACGTCCCTTATCGCACCACACCCTTAAACTATCTTATCAACGGTTTGCTCGACAAACATTGTGCGACCTTTTCCGAAAATACTTTCCGTTCCTCGCATAAACCTCGGACCCTCTTCACCCGATATCAAAGAGACATAAATAAAGACTATCGTCGCGTTCCTCCCGTAATCTGTTCTCGGTATTAAGTGGACGATTTAAAACAAATATTTCATCGTGAAATAAACCGCGCGACCCGAGACGAAGTTTCAACAATGTTTAATCCCGCCGAGTCTCTGATAATATGGTTTGCGAGCGATTCGGTGTTTGACTGCGTCCTATATCACAACGGTCGCGAGCGGATTCGCTTTTATAGCGGGTAGAACCGTTCATAAATATGAAACGAGTCGGCGGCCGGTCGCGCTAGAAACCAGCGGGAGTTGCCACTACGGGGGTTGCTACGAACGCTTAGAACCAGAATGCTGTTCATAAATAATTTATCCGCTTAGAAAGAATAACTGTCTGCTCCGTGTACTCGCTCCTACGTTCGCTATCCGCGAGCCGTTTCGCCGCGAGAACTGGATTCGTGAATGATCCCCGGGGATGAAAGACTTTCACCGCAAACTTGAATGAAACTAGTCAGCACTAGTAAAACTATCGTTGTTCATTGCATATTTTTTTAAGACAATTAAGAAAACAGGAAACATCGTAATTCCCATATTTTTCAATAAGAATTAATTTGTAACGCTAATCCTACCGACCATTAAATGTGACTGATGTGCATTGCATTATAAAAATAACAAGATTAGATGTAGTTATATTTTCAGTATTCCATTAATTTTCATGACAATACCCTCATAATTTGAATAATTGTAAACTAAAAAATCTAAAACCGGTGGTGTGACCGGCGGTGGTAGATTTATTATTAAGTTCGAACAAACAATCCAGTGTTAAAAAATGACACGGTAACAGAAACATTAATCGTTAATTTAAAGTTTGAAGGAAAAGTGGGTGGAGTATCATCGAGAATAAACTCCATTATCTTGTTAAATATTCATTTCGTTTATTGCATTTGGTCTTTCATATTTATAATATATAAATAACGTGGTTCTTTCACCTTCGTTATTTCCTCTTAATTGCGGCGAACGTGGAGAGTGTAATTACTTGGGTTCCGGCACGGCCGAAATTGCATTGACCCCTCGCGTTCGGACACCTCGAATCATTCTTTGCGCCCCGGTGGGGTTAATTACGCCACTGGATTTAATTATCGGCGGGAACTCGGACAGGCGGTCGATTAACCGCGACACAAATTACACGCGGTTTAACGATTGCAAATAAATAGAAATTGGAGTAGGAATGCTTCGTGTAAAATATCGATGGGAGAAAAATGGGCCTGGATCACGCGACGCCGTATGCGGTGAACTTTATCACCGTGGATCACGAACGGGACCATCGAGGTCCGGTATCGTTCCGTTCCGGTATCAGCCCCTAATCCTAAGAATTTTCCCGTGCATCTGGCACTGCGACTGCGTGCTACCATCGAGCTTTCCCTTGGATGCATTTCCCAGCCGCTGCGTTCGAAAACAGCTGCGTCGATTCTCAAAGGGAGGGTTATGCGACATGCACCAACGCACATCGAACGCAACCCGGCCCTCGAATTGCGGGAGATCATTAGTATAAATAAACCGGGCAATATTACTATAATTATTTGGTTCGGAGCTGGCCCGGTCCCCTTCTCAGTGGGAATAAACTTCTGGTTGATCTGGGATTCTATACACTGCATGTTCTTTTTGTACTTTTATGACAATAACACGCTTGGGAGATTTATAATAGGGTCGATTTGATTGTACACGGGAGAGAGAACAATTATTCTGCTTTCACGCGAGAACGAAAGCTGCGATAGTCTCATCGACTAGGGAAACTAATTAAATTTAATTTAATTCCAGTTTTTCGAAATTTATAGGAAAGGCAACTTTGCATAGACATGGATGCAGAGCCAGTTTTCGATTTGCGATTTATGAGATTGTTTAACAAGTCTGAACCTCTTTTACTGCGGGACACTTTATCGTGCAGGTTATAACACGTTGAGTCCGCTATCATTTGTGTATTGTAACGTGAAATGCGAGAAACCTGTTTCGCTGGAGAAGAAAGAAAACACGTGACAACCTGAATTTAATTATTCAACTCGCGGTGATCAGAATAGAAATTGGACGAGAAACTGCGTTACATGAGTAGTTACAATGTTATTACATCATATTACGGAAACCTATTAACAGTTATTGAAACAATTTGGTCGGACTGAAACGCTTGTAATATATCCGATACGTACCTACTAATTTTATTAGTCATTACAGCGTACCTCACTTCCTGTTCGCTAACTCACGAGAGCGTCGAGGTGTGATAATAGCAATTAGAATGCCACCAGGCACAAATTGTAGTATACACCTACAGCTGCAAAACAGTTGAGTGGCTCTTTTAGAGGGACGCCGTTTTTTAGCAGTACATACGAACCTATGACCTCACATTTGTAAGGATACGCAAGTATACGCGTGTGTGCACGATCTCGTGATCGTAAAGCAACTGCTATCAAAGACACCGGAAACGATCTTTGGTGCTTTGCCGATTGCGGAATGCCGGAAAGTAATGTAAGAATGAGCGTGGAATACAAAAGGGCTGAAACGCTCGTCCGAGTCTCTGTCTGAATTTCGCCATCGAACACGCGCCGCCAATTTTGCGAATAAAGCATTTTTCAATGAGCTATTGGTGTGAATAAAATGAAAAAAAGAGAGCCAACGGCACGTGGTGTTCCCAAGCGGTCACCCATCCAAGTACTGACTACGCTCAACGCTGTTTAACTTCGGTGATCGGACGAGAACCGGTTTATTGCAGCGTGATATGGTCGTTGGCGATGTTAACAAATTTAGAACTGAATGAAATTGTTTCCAACAATGCAAACAATTTGTTCTGTCAAGCTCTCTCCTCGGACACTGGAAAATGATATGTTGATGCTCCAAATTACAATGTTGGTGTTTACAACCAAAGACAGGTACTTCTATTATTATTAACAGAATCTTGAATAACTTCACTAAATGCAACATGATGCCACTGCTCTAAATGCCTTTTGATATCCGCTACAAAATGATATATAAAAAAGTGTACACATTTTTATGTTGAGCAACAATTACTGAAATATTGTAGATAAAAATAAAAGAAGAGAGCCAACGGCACGTGGTGTTCCCAAGCGGTCACCCATCCAAGTACTGACTACGCTCAACGCTGTTTAACTTCGGTGATCGGACGAGAACCGGTTTATTGCAGCGTGATATGGTCGTTGGCGATGTTAACGAATTCAGAACTGAATGAAATTGTTTCCAACAATGCAAACAATTTGTTCTGTCAAGCTCTCTCTTCGGACACTGAAAAATGATATGTTGATGCTCCGAATTACAATGTTGGTGTTTACACCCAAAGAGAGGTACTTCAACTATTATTATCCGAGTCTTCATTAACTCTACTGAATGCAACATGATGCCACTGGTCTAAATATCAAAATGAAATACGTAAAAGTGTATATTTCGATGTTGAGCAACTGTTACCGAGAACATTGTAGATAAAAGTAAAAAAAGAGAGCCAATATTATTACATTAATAACTGAGTGAAGTTCTCGTACTACCAACAACCAATTCAATCGCGCACATTCAAGCGGTACAATTGAAGAATGCAGAAATAAACTATACGATAGAATGTCTCATTTCTCGTGCGTGTTTCACGCAGCGGAAGAACCGTCAACGATAAAACCGATCTAATGCTGTGGTAACAGGTTCGGACTCACGTCGAGGCCGAGAGATTCCTTCTAAAAACCAGTTCCATCGAAAGCTACGACCTCAGGTGTCGTCCTTTTTACGATCGCCCCCGTGCAAATCCATGAATCCTCGGAAACACCCAATTCGACAATACAACGTCGCCGCCGCCGGCAGCCTGCATATACACAATGAAAAGTGAGTCACCGTCAAGAGAGAATGAGAGAGAGAGAGCGAAGGCGGTCGGTACTCGGGTTTCCACCGTTGGGGGCTGCCGCTAATTGGCAGTTATTTCCTATCCGATGTCTACCGGCGTCGACGTGCACGCAGCGGCCGCGCATGCATATGCATACGAGCGGAGAGTGCATCTCTGGAAATTCTTGGAGCTGGACGCGCGCGCGACGGTGCACGGATTCGCGCGATAGCGTGCCCTCCGCGACCTCCACAGGCTGAACACCGGAGGAACACCGGAGGAACACTAGAGGAACACCGGTGGAACACAGGAGGAACCTTATCCAGTAACGTGCAAGCGATGCGCCCGCGCCACAAGGGCCACGTTGCACCCTGGGAAACCGCGGATCTCTATTTACATATCGCGGTGGCCCTTTGAACGCTGACGACTCGATAATACGGACACGACTGTTCTCGCGGCTACCTTTGTCGCGATCCCCACGGATTGAGTTGGAAACCGCGGAACCCGGGATTGCTTAACGCTTCGCGGTCTCGCGGTGATAACTGTCCGGGGTTTACGCGAATTCACGCTTTCAGCAACAGGAATTTAAAGGATCATCAACCATCTGCATCGCGGATTGTTCGGACCGAGACTCCACGGGCTTCGTTAACGGACCGACGTTTTTCTCTGGAATACTTTGCTGCTGCGAGATCCCGGTACGGTCAGAGAAACGTTTCTTGTTGGATGTCTCAATTTTAACAACCAAACCTAATATTAAAACCTGTCGTTACATTTTATCATTTTTTAAGAGCTGTGGCCTGAAAGTATGAGTGTTTGGTTTATAGCGTTTCTACCATTCTTATGTCTTTATTGTAATATTTATGTATCTTCGGTACCCTATTCAGTTTTGTAATTTTTATTTTCTGTACTGTATGTATTGTATTCTATGTACTGCATTATAATTATGTTGAAATAAATCTCATAAGATTATCTACAATAAGGAGAAAACGTTAATGTTACGATCCTTTTCAGTGTCGCGTCGCTTTGAAGAGACTTCTGGATCACGGCAGGATTTTCGAAAATGTAAAATCAAACTCTCCGTAGAACACGTTTGATTTATTAGTAATAGTGGAAAATCAGGAAGAGTAGAAGTACATTTGGTTACAGGAGGGACTGTGGCTATAAATCCTAGTACGCTAAAGGTGTCCAAGGTCCAACATGTGTCCATCAGCTGTGTTTCCTCCGGGTGTCTCGAATAGTCGAAATTACGGTGCGTTTGCTATTTTCTGGGCATGCTTTTCGTGGTTTATGACGTTCACGGTCGTTATGTCGCCAGTAGGTAGTTCAACTGTTCCCGGTCGCGCGCTTGTCCCTTCGCACAGAAGGTTTTACGACGGACCATTTAGTGTAAGCACATTCTTCGAATTTATATACATATGTATATCGATCCCCTCCACAAGTTACCTCCCACTATAGACGAATTAGACGCAAGTCGTGTATCTGTGAGATACGCGCGAGTAACGGAAGGTTAATTGTATTTGTTATATTTAGAAATAAATGTTGAATTCTTGAGTTTACGAATGCGATATTCTCTCTACAATTTAAATGTTACACGTATACAATATAATGCGTATAAGGCTACAGACATCTGCGTTGGCAAGGAAAATGAAAAAGCGGAACCGGTAATGATAATTCGAGAGGCAGAAGCGTTTCGATAAATCAAAATGCAAGTATGTACTCCTAATTCGAAATTCCGCGGCAGAATTCGCGTTGACACGGCGAATTTACGATCGTGTCGCGTCATAACCGGTGATATATCGGTTTGCTCTGCGTCGTCGCGGGAGGGGAGAAGCGGCCCGTGCAATTTTTAAGGTTCGCGTATTAACAAAAAGCAGGGGGGACGGTGTTACAAGAGCCACCCGGCGGATGCATGCATATTTATGCGCGTTTCTTTTCGCAGCGCTGACGGTTTATAGCGACTCGCGGATCATCGCGAGCGAGAACATCGGATTCGCTAGCAAGAAACGCCATTAGCTGCCCCGGGAAAATTTATCTTGCTCGGCGGAGCACGGAGCTCCTCCGCGGAATCGGCGCGGAGGCATCGCCGCGGCGTTCACTCTTAATCGCGTCATTATCAGCACTTAATCATTGTCGGCGCGCATCGCGACACCTGCAGCGACAACGGCGAGCTTCGTAGGCGTTGTCGATCACCTGGGCTAGCGGGATTACTACCGGATTCCTCGTTACATTATTCCAATGACTTCTCAATTAACGGAGTTGACGCCTGCGAGCTACCAATTAGGGCAGTGCGTAAAACTCGAAGCGATTTTCTGTGGTGTAATGCAAACCTGCAGGGCTGTGTCCTTGCAATTGTTACATATTTTTTGAGCATTCAGCTGACGTAGTAGCTTAGCGTTAAAAAGTATACGATATCTGTATGTGAATGTTAAATCTGATAAAACTCAGGATCCAAGAATGCTGTTACAATGTGACTAATAGTGTACGGTGGTGTGCATCACCTCGAAGTGACGATCGACGGTCGAAAAGACGATCGGTGGTCGAAATGACGATCAAGAGTACAGTTTTCTATCAGTCATAATAATAATAAGCCGTTTTATAATAAAGTTTTTAGCTACCTATTCCACCAAACTGTGTTTGATTCCACTTAAACGTATCCTTTAACAATTTTCATAAAAATATAAAAAAAAAGAGCCAACGGCACGTGGTGTTCCCAAGCGGTCACCCATCCAAGTACTGACTACGCTCAACGCTGTTTAACTTCGGTGATCGGACGAGAACCGGTTTATTGCAGCGTGATATGGTCGTTGGCGATGTTACTAAATCAATAATTAAATGACGTTCAACTAATGGAAGTCATGTACTACTTTCAACAATTTTTCAACGAACAGTTCAATCTCGCACATCTGGATTATCATAAAACCAACAAGCAAGCAATATAATTCAAGAACACAGAAAGAGACTACAGAGTCTATCCGTCTCTTTCTGTGGTAGATACTTCTACGAAGAACTAACAACATCCTCAGCAGAAGTCGCAGGTCAGTTCACTAGCGTGCGACGCAGTATTGAGAAGGGACTAATTTATGGTACCCTCAAGGGTCTACCATACATCTCCGTCCCGAGTCCCGTGGTGACGAAAGCCACATGATCCTAATTTGCGGATCTCTCTCCACTCAGGATCTACTTGTCCAAAAATATTTCCGACGACAAAGATCGATCGTTCGTTGAATCGTTTCATCGTTTAACCCGCAAAATAGAAAAATATAATTTGACGGGTTCTACTGGAATTGTATTAGCTTTGAAACGATAAGTTCGTTAAGAAATGCAACTTCCATGGCGTGTCTGCTTCGTGATGTTTGCTTGTAAAAACTGTAGAATGCATTACATCCGCGTTCTAATTAAATCAGCTTATTCCGTTTATATCTGGGAATTAAACGCTTTAGCAATAACAGGATGGAGAGACGTTCTACGATAGGTGCACCCACAGATATCCGAAGATAAAGCCAGGCTACACGGAGGGCTCATTAAACATTCCGATTCGCGCAATAATTCGAAGCTGCGCGGCAGGTTATTACGCGAAAGAGCGTATACCGAGCTAGGCTAATTACGCGCTGCTTGCACCGTGGCCCTTTCACGTGTGGTTTCCGGCGTTTTCACGGCTAAACGAGGCGCAACCGGTACAATGGAGCCCTATTATCCGCGAAATACGTACGGACTGGTACGAAAACAATTCGGTGTACCGGTACCGATCGGGTGTCTGCCGTAATACGCGACGCGTAATCGTTGTTAGATAAATCCGGTCGCTTCTTAATTAGCGAATCGGGTGTTCGCGCAAGGGAAAATGGAAGTAAGGAAGCCTCTTGCTCGCTCGCTCGCGTCGCAATTCACGGGAACGAGGAAGAGATGCGACCGTATACCGGCTCATGCATTATGTATCGTACGGAATACACCCGGGTGCTGGACGCCTAGGAACATTTAGCCGGCTACTCGGACCGTCGGTACAAGCCACCACACCGGTACCTGCATTTATAGAAGTACGCAAATTGGTTGCAACCGCCTGGCGCGAACGCCTTCTCCGCCGAGCCGGCGAGAGTATGCGACCGAGCTCGGGATCGTTTCCAGCGTCCTCCCGTATAATCTCGCGGGGATAATTATAATTGTTAATCGCCACGAGGAACGTGGAAACCGGCGATCCTCGAGGTGTCGCGATCCTTTTGCTATTTATGACAACCGAGCGTCCATTATCCGCCAGGGGATTTAATCAGGTCGAGGACGATGCTGTTGCTCCTTTTGCGGAGAACCAGCTATTACTTCTCATCAATGGAATTTTGAGGATGCTGCGATTGTTCCCGAAAGCTCAAATCCCTGTTAAAAATTATAGAAAACCATTCAATATTATGATTTTCCGTAAGAGGAGTCTCAGGCTATGGAATTCTGCTTGAAGAAATCCTGTTAGTGTAATTGATTTTCGATCAGACACGGATTAAACGTGACTCGAATCGAGAGTCTAATAAAAGCCTCGACAAACCGATTATTTAAGAGGGTCCCGTGTATGCGGCTAACACGGTTTCCTGTAAGATAGCTGATCACCAATACGAGACGCTCGCAACATTGTATGTGCCAGCCTGCTGCAGGGAATACGAGCATTTACACAAAACCCGTCATTAAAAGCCTCGCCTCTGCAACACACGATGATCGCAAGAACTTCCCGCATAATTCTAGTGCCTGTTCCATCTCTTCCTTTTTCGCCATACAGGATGAAAAGGATTCTGAATCGTTAAATTTCTCGCGCATCTACCCGTATACAAGCAATTAAGGGGAATTGGCCAATAAACGACATTTCCACGTACAATTCCCGAAAGGATACAGTCGCGCGCGAAAGCCGCGGGAGTATGACTTCATGAATTTATGTAAAACGCCGTTCGTTATCTCCGCGGTGTATGCTTATCGGTTTGTGATAATAGAGTCATAAATGAGTCCCGCGGACCACTTACGAGGCCGGTTACGCGCGTTACATAACGAGAAGAAAGTGTGTGAAAATTCTTATGCCCGAGATATCGATCTATTATGCACTCGTATAGGAATACTCAATTAAGCCTACTGCAAGTGCTTGTAATCCCAAACGAAACAGCCGAGATGCTGAGAATTCTAGGCTCTGTTAAGATCTACCATTTCCGTAAAATACTGCCCTCGAGACACAAACTTACCGATCGAATTAGCATGCGTTACCCACCGAACTCCCACGTTTCAACTTTTCGAATTTCTTATCTAAGCTTTCCGCGTTATATTCCTCGCATTGCGAATTTCCACGGTTGAGAGTTTAAACTGCCGTGTACAGGGTGTCTCAGCCAAAGCAGGCCACCTAAATATCTTCTTTATTTTTAACGACACTCAGCCTTTGGCTGAGACACCCTGTATATAGTTTCTATTCTTTCTATTAAGTATTGTAATGCGACTTCCGCCTCTGTAATTTCGGTGCTTTGTATTTACGAATTCCGTAGCTCCGCGATCCCATTTGTCGCGCTTCCATTTGCTAATCTCAATTGCCAACGTCCCTAATCTCTGCGTCTCAAATTCCTACATTCCAATCGCCTCGGCTCTCCCCACCGTACGAGCCAGTACAACGAAAGCACATATTCCATTGAATTCAGTACGCAGAATTGATTAGTCAACCGGGTTGGACGGAGCGTATCTATTCGCAAAGTGGAACAAACGAACAATAAAACTGCTTCGACGTTGCGACACAGGCTCCCCGTGAAATGACGACGATCAGCGTAAATTTCCTTAATCAGATCCCGTCCGGGACAGAAACGCATTGTTACCAAGGCTCGACGTCCCCCCGCTTGATATGCATCATCTACAGGGGGGCTGGGGCGAGTTATTTCGATCGTAAAACGATGCGATCGCGGAAACTCTCTCGAGACCAAATGCAGAAATGCGTGAAATGGAAACGCATTGTTGCACCGCGTAACGATACCACCTCTTGTGTTCCCGTTAAAAATCATAATTTCCCACATTACGAACGGAGAATAGCGTCCGCGTGGATTCGTCGTGCATCTCGCCATTCTCATGCGATCTTTCGACAAAGCGCGTGGGCGTGTGTCTTCTTCTGCGATCACTCGTTTGCGCTCGCGAGCCTCGCTATAGGTGTTCCGGGTGAATATAAAGGAATTGGATTTTCTTCGCGGACCTTCCTGCGCCTGTGTTCTCCCATCGCCCAGTCCTTCGAGCGTTATGCAACACTGCATTGCGTTTCGCAATTTTTCATTTTTTCGTTAGACGCTTTATACTTTCTACCTAATTCTTTTGCTAAAGCATGCGAATATGCTATAGCGAGACCTCCGTGAGCCTGAGATAGAATTACCGTATGCGTTTCAATATGAAGAGGGCATTATAAAAGTTACTCTTTAAAGTCTGAGCGACGCGTTAATCGAGTTCTCAAAAACATAGGGTCATGTATTTTTCTGGACGGAGCCGGAGCAGTGCCCCACAGGGCAATCCGTAGCCACGCCTACCTCGAACGCTGGCTATGTGTTTCCGCATATTTTACTCCTGTAGTCCCGAAAATGTTGTGACACGTTGTGTCTAAGGTGCCTCTTAAATTCAGACGAACCTACGCGCAATCTGCTATCGGAATTGTAATTTTTCCCGTGGCTGAGCACCGAGCCTATCTCGCAGTACCTGTTTGCGAGTGCATCCTCGAAGGCGGAAGGTTCTCATTAATCACGGGATACGTTGAAATATACGAGTCAACGAAGAAATGAGACGCATGGCTCGCGAATCGACGGTCTAATGGTAGAGGAGAGCGCGTGAGCGTCTCGTATCAATCGTTAGGTGGTGCGCGATATGCGATCAACGTCAGGGCGTAGAATTATTAGCTTTATCGCGTATGAAATTAAGACGTAGGCAGCAGTCTGTCGGTGTTCGTCCGGGGTCTACGTGCGTCGACTACGCTCCGAAGGTGTAACACGTACAGCACCGTATTAGGGCCGTGAACACGTGTATGCACGGTGTTTTTTCGTGATCGGTGCAAGCACGTCCCTGAAGTCACGTTAGCGGTTGCCATATAAACCGAAACCGACTCGTTAGCTCGGCGCAACCACCGTTCGCGAGATTCCACCGAACCGCCGGTCGCCGCACGGTTTTTGTCGGAATATAATTATGTTGTTGGTTTAACGAGCTCTGATTATGACAAATGAGGTATTACAAGTCGGTTCGGTTGATGAGTACCAGCGAAACAGACGTATTACAGGAGACGATCGTCTCTTCTTCCCGAGAAAAACAGCCTCTACTTGCTTTCCACCCAATGCCGAGATACTGGCCAAGATCTCTCGCTCATGCGATCGTGATTTATCACAGTGATCGCAGAATTACGATCACGGTCGTGTTTGTAACGCGATTTTTTAATCTACAGTGAATTTGCTCACTGTCATCTTAATTCTTAATTTAATTTTTTTAATGCATCGAATCCACAGTCTACGGAGTCTGCAACCGGATATTGTTATATACCAATTTGCTACGAACAATTGCAGCACGTCCACCAAAAAAGAGACTAATTGTTAACTGCTGAAATTCTTCCCTTTCTAAGTAAGAATGAAGAGTTCTCCAACCCAGAGCATGAAGGCTGCTCATCAGGGTGTACTATCGATCTTCTAACACCTCTCGCATTCCACGAGGAGGAATTGCAAAAACGCTCGACCCTTTTACTACCCTGATCCGCAACCCCTTGTAAATCTCCGTCGAAGCTTGCCGAAGTTCTAGCCCAGATTCCAACATTAACGAGTGTTCGAGCACTCGTAACCCGAAGAATGCGCCACAGGATAATGAGGTGAGTATTAGCGGCGGGCATTATCCTGGAAGGTGAAATGATTCTCGGCCGGAGGAACGCAGGTCCAAGATTTCCTCCGGAGCGATTAGTGGCCGAGGCACGAGGTAACTTCCTTATGTCTAAGGGGAGCCCTCGGATGTTAGGGCTCACACTTAGCTCGAGTTAGGCGTTAGTTAAGTCTGGCCAACGGCGATGCTGAAGAGCTGGCCAGCGGCGAACGTGTTTCCTCTCTTCTATTCGCCGCGATCAGAAGCCGCGAGCGTTCCTTTCCGCGCCGGAAAACGTTGTTCCGCGGCGCAAGCGAAATGGAACACACCGCTTAACACGCGGTATATTTATACATCATCGTGCTCGTAAACCGTTTCGAAGAGACCTGCTCGGAGATAGACCGTGCTCGGCTTTTTCAACGACGCTCTGCTCGGAAACGTTTTACAAGCGCCAACGGCTCCGAGCTCCTCGGAGTCTTCGGTGCTAAATTAATGGGCTCGAGGTGGTCCGTTCTCGAAGAAACCCGAGTCATACACTTGAAGGTACTTACAGTTTTCCGCTTGGTTCTCTTCCAAAATGTTTTCTCAATGTACAGCAAAATGCTTGCTTGTACAATGTCGGTATTCCATCCGTAATAGCTAGCTCTTAGGCGTAGTTCGTGAACCAGTCGAAAAGTTGAGGGTTTATAGGAAAATTTACCAAAAATCAATATTCAACTTGTGCACATAAAACCTGATTTTTTTTTATATGCGAACTGATAACACATGTGTACTTTTTGTATCGAGTATGTATGCTACTCTACAAGACTGGCATACAATTGTTATGAATATGTGTTAATTCATTTAACTCCGAATGAAATATGACGTTCGCTGCCGAAAGTTATGTTTTAAAAACGAACTTTCGGTTGTCATTAACGAATCGGTCGTCGACACCAACACGTTTAAACATTTAAGTATAATACCTACACTTCCGTCAAAAACTGAGGTTCCAAAATCAACTCGTCTTGTGTTACAAAACGGCACGTCTTTAAGACGTCGCGTGCTATCTGGGTTTAGAGTGTCTGATTTTAACCTAGTAGACGTCCGAGCAGGATTTAATACTAGACAGAAAAAGAAGATGAAGACGAACGATGCTTTGCCAAGTATAACGCCCACGCAGGACCCCAGCCAAGGCCATGTCAAGTTCAAGGCGAGAAAAAAACACCTGCGACTGGACCGATTGAGATCGATGTACAGGATCGAGCGTGTAAAGAGACGGCGTCGAGGGCTTGATGTTTGTAGCTCGCGTTTATGGTGACGTTAAATAGTAATGGCATCGTGGCGAGGGTAATAAACTCTATTAATGAGTTCCGCTAATGGCGCTTGGCGCTTTGAGACGCCGTGAAACGCGCCGTACTTTGTTAGTCGCACTTAGCAAGAATCGCGTAGAATGGTCGAATGGTCGTTTTGCGATTCTTTCTTGCGTTCCGAGTTCCGCTCGTCTCCTTCGGTCGGAAACGTTAACTTTATCTCCGTAGTGGAGTACGCGATCGAAAATCATGTACACAAACAACGATAAACTTCGGAATTTCATCACTCCTGATTACGGAATTACTGTTGCCGTGATGCGTTTAGGATGCATCTGTACATAAAGATAGCGGTATTAGATAAACACGATTTCATTCAGGGCGTAAAAGATAACGAGGATAATCGTACCCTGGGAATCGACATGCACATTGCAGTTTTCATTAGTAAGATTGAATACTTGTCTATTGTATGCGTTGAAAATTGTGATAGAAAAACGTTTCGTCATGAATAAATCAGGTCTCGTTCATCCGTGATTTGTTGTACGTTCCGCGGAGCTGCGCGACGATGATTCGCGGCTCGGTTTCCATCGTGAAGTCGTGATCATGCCCGCGCGGACAATTACTCTGGCGTGCAGGTTCGCGGCCTGCCTCCTCACGGTGTTATTTGCTGGAAACGGCGAGATCGAAACCGACCAAGGAGCACGGAACCTCGCGAGGAGATTTGCACGGATGGATCCTGCGATGTGGGACACCGGCTAGGTTTCTTGATCGCACGTAACTGCTTTCCATGACGGCCGATTACCGATTTTCATACGCGTTTATCCCCTCGGGAAAAGGTGAAATCGGTGGCCAGGTGATACGCAGCGTCAGCTGGGGCTCGTTCGATGCGTGTACCGCGGTGCGCGATCGAGTCCTGTTATTTCCATCGCATAGGAGGATTCATTTGCGAATTAATGCGGGGATACTGATTCTGCGAAGTTCGGGCAACGTATGTATCAGGTAGTGGCAATATACGAAAACATATACAGTTTCAGGAAGTGGCAATCGTTGCACGAAGTGGCAACAGAAATAATTCCAGTTTAAGGATATTAAATTAAGGAAACGAGTGTCTTATTTAATACATAACACTTTCTATTGCAACGAGCTCTAAACGTTATAAAAATTGCAACCGCTTGAGCCGATGCCCACGATCGAGGAAAAAGGAAATCGTTTGAGGAAAGGTGGACAGAAGACGATCACGAGATCACGCGAGTGTAACCGCAACTGGTCGAAGTGAATGGAGACGCGAGTCGGTATAATTCGCGGAACCGGATTATTGAGACATCGAGGAACCCATTGATTCCCGATGAAGATGTCCGGTGGTTAACGAGAGAGATGAATAGGTGGCTGGTACGGGGTCCGGGGGGAGCAGCCCGCAGGAACCGCAGAGAAGGCCCAGTTCCAGGGCCCGACAAAGCGTTCGCGGAGCACGAAACGTGTACGAAGCACGCCAAACGTTCAAAAAATAAATTGCTCGGTGCAGGCTGGGCGTCTTTCTCGATGATGGCGTGGCCGAGGCATCCTCTCGTGCTACCCGGAGCGAAATCGTGCGGATCGGTAGGCAAATTAGGAGACCGCGAGGCCCGAAGGCGCGACGGCTTCTAATGGAGACGTTCGTGGGACGAGAAGAGAGCGAACCGAGCCACGTGAGACCGAAACGGACGAGAAAGAGAGCCAGATAGAGTCCGAGTGAAAGAGAGATCGAGAAAGGCGCAGAGAAAGAGAGAGAGAGAGAGGGGAGCGAGAGAGGTGGGCCGCTTTGGGCGAAAGGACCGTAGTCGTTTTCCCAAGCGAGGTGGAAGAAGAGGATGAAAGGAACCGCTCCTGGCTGGACCACTGAGCAATGAATAAAAAGGGGATGCGGAGCCGATTCGTAGGTAATTCGTTTCTCCTTTTCGAACCTGTATTTAGCCTCTACGCCGAACTCCTTCCCACCTCGACCCACCCCACCCATTCTCATTCTCTCTTCGTTCCACGCGCGCGAGCAAATAGAGGAGCCCCTCTACAGTCTTGAAGCGATAATCGATCGGGGAAAGGTTCCGAACGATCCTTCCTACGATTTATTGGGAGACGATGGAATCGGAGGAAAAATGAGGTTTACTAGGGTGAACCTTGATATCGTGAATGTTGTATCCGCACTCACACTTCGGGTCACTAATAATTCCTACACGAAAGACGCTCGTGTTTAAATCATGGCTTACACCTTCCACTATAATAATGGTTGAAAAATGTTTTGCCTTTCATCAAGCCTGTTCTTGCTTCAACGTATTTGTTTTACTGAATTTAACGCCACTCGAGGAACAAGTGGACTACGCGTTAATTTGTTATACGACACAGATGCGAATATGTGAGTGGCACTCGCTTCTAGTTTGTTGTTCCGCCGTGCTCGAAATTTTTTTTCTGAACAATACTCGACCTCGTAAAACACTCTTGAAAGGAAAGCAAATACTCCGGCCGGCCGAATCAGATTATTTAACTCTCAATTCACAGCCACTTGTGGACAGACCAAGCCATAAATGCAACGACTCTCGTGTCACGTCGGGAACACGTTGGACACATTTCATACGCGACCGCGTTCCGTTTCGGTGTTTACACAAACGCGATCCCTCGAACCCTTTTTTGGCCGGTCCCCTGTGGCCGAGGAACATGTGGAAGGACGACCATGGTCGGTTAAAATATCGTGAGCAGCTGTCTTCTTATAAACAGTACAATTTAATGCCCCAACTTTCACCGCGTACCGCACGGCAACGGAATGGAATATGAAAATGCGGAACCCTACCATCGCTACTCTAAAATTATACTATTTTATTTTACCAGCTCTCCAGTTCCAAGTATCCGAAACACTCACTCTATTTCAATCGTGTTTAAGGTCCATTTATACTTAAATATATCCGACGGAGTATATTCGATCGGACAGATGTTCTACAATGCATTTTAATGGAAGTATGTACACCTACCGTAGCTCTACATACTTCCATTAAAGCGCATTGAAGAATATTTGTCTGAATATATTCCGTCGGATATTTTTGAGTATAATTGGACCTTTAAACGTTTTATTCTGCTTCGTAATTGCTGAGAAACTGCATTTTACAGGCTCGCGTTACCACGTCCCGGATGTTATATAATTTCCAAAAATACCGCAAGAGTTACCAGCGAGTTTCCAGTACCTACCCGCGGTTCCATAAACTTCGAAGGGTATCAGTTTTTTAGCGAAGTAAGTCGTTCAGATAAAACAGAGGCTGAACCAGTCCGTCCACAGGTTCTTCGAGTTTCTCTTCCCGAAACGGAGCCACGGTCACGTTATTTTACAGTCCCATAAGAAACAAAGTCTCGGAGAAACGTGCTGTCGGGAACGATCAACCGCGCCCGCGGCGGAGAGGAGCATCGAAATTCCTCGAGGACAATTTTCGCGCAGCGGAACACGCCGTACCCGCCGGCCGACAAGCGTTCTCGCGAGGGAAACACCGCTTAAAAGCCGCTATAAAAGGACAGAACGCGGCGCAGGACAAGCGACGCGCGACTCCACTTAAAACCCCTTAAAAAGAAACAGATCCTGCGAGGGGAGCGAGCGAGAAAGAGAGAGAGAAAGAGAGAGAGAGAGAGAGAGAGAGAGAGAGAGAGAGGTAGACAGCGGTCTGTCCGTGCCTAATTAGCGTTATCAAGGCTCGTTGGGAGTGAGATACGACAGCGGAATCTTGCTCTTTCCCTCTTTATCTATCTCGAACCAGGAACTAAGAGCCAGCAGGCGTCCGGTACACTCGAAAAAGACACTCGAAACGGTTTCTGTTCCCGCAGATTCCTCTTAACGAGAACTCTATCTCGAAGAGGAGGCCGGCCCTCCGCGTCCTCCGAGGTTCGTAGAGTTTCGGGAATCCGGCACAGATAATGGCGACCGTAAAACCGCCGTAAATGCGCTGGTAATCCTCCCGACCGCCTCCTTTTCCCGCGAGCACCGTAAATGCGCCGGCAACGACGTTGTTTCTACGGTGGCTCGCGCGGAAATCACCGGCTAAAAAGTCGCTTCTAACGCGAAACAACCGACCGTGCAGCCACCCCGATTTCCTCGCTCGCCGTTCGCAAAATGGCGGTCGAGGACACTGTTTTACGGTGCCGCGCCGGCTTGCGAACCGCTTCTGTTCACTGAACTCGCCGGCTAGCCTCGTTGGTGGAACGACGATGCACTCCGTTGCCGGGAGAAAGAGAAATTGGATCTAATTGGATGTGGGAAGAAAGTTCTAATGATTTTAAGCGATCCGCCGGCGTGACAGCCCCTATGAAAATTTCTCATGGTTCAAACCTATTGTGTAATCAAGGGAACCGTTGTTCGGGCCTCTCCAAACTCCTTTACTCGGCTGCATCGAACTTGTTTCAACTTTCGTTCGTTAAATATGGAGATTGCCGGGAATACTTGCGAGGAGAGAACACGAAGATGTTGCCACGAGATACGGGACAGCATAAAATGCGAACACAACGATCGCTATTTAATAGCAGATGCGCGAAACGATCGTCGACACTATTTTCGTGAACTGACAAATTAGAAACAATTTTCTTTGTGCTTGATTAATTTGAGCCTTTTCTAGTTGTACAAGTTACACTGCCACAAAACATGGTTCGGCGATTCGTCCCCCTCCCTGCAAGTAGACTCAGGATCAGCGAGTTTACCTTGATACCAATTTCCCGGGGGATCGCTGCATAAATATTAATATGTTGATAAAGATCCGCGCGTCTGATAAAAAATGAATTAAAAGAAGAGCGGTGTGTAATGCCGAAGCTCATCCATTAATCATGATGCAACAAAATGGTAGCTATCGGCAAACCGATCGAAGAATCGTCGGTATCCGAGCGGCGCCCGCAAAACGGTAACACCGTCGAGCGGCTCGCATGTTCTGTGTGTCCACCGGGTCGATCTTGCTCGCGAAGATCGAGGCACGGTAACGGGAGAAAAGGGGGAGAAAAATCGGCGATAATCGAGGTGAGAAGAAGATCCCAAGGGGCCGAGAAGCTCGAGATCGGTTCGCACGATCTCTCGGCGCACTGGGAGTGGTGGGGGGCCGGCCCGAACACCTCGCAATAAATATACCATTAGGAACGCTGTGTTATGGGTAATATTATGTTAATTGCCCGTACGCCCGCCACCATTACGCATGTTTGCGCCGCACCACTACACGGGGAGGCTAGCTTTCGCGGAGTATAGTCGCGCCGTGCGCGCACCAAAACCCCGATCCGAGATTCTAGAGGAGAATTCCGAGGAGAAATTATGGTAATTAACGTTTCTTAATCCCCTCCGCGTCGGTTTACCGCGCGATGAATTATTCAAGCATGGATTATCGACCGGGATCGAGAGGAATCCGTGGATAATTTCGATGATCGATAATTCGCCGCGGTGATGTCATAGAGCACGCCACTGTCTCCTGGCGATCCCGACGAATTATTAATACTATAAGGAATAAAAAAAAGTAGTTTTAAGTATTTTATGTAATTATTTACAAACACGTCCGTCACCAAGGATTGATTAATATATATTATAAATCTGTACACCCGCTGCATTATTCTATCGGCTCGATTTTGAGTTCGCATTATTTTCGCAAACCTCCTCCACGACACTCCGCTCACCGTAAAGGGAAACTCACTCGACGACTTCTCGCCTGAGAGACCTTTCGCAGTCTTAATAAAGATATTCTTACTGCTCTTGAGACTCCCGTGAGCAAGGGACTTCACGATGGGATAAGAATCGTCGAATTCAAGGAGCGATCTTTTATGGTCGGTGCACGCTGCAGCGAATTGGTTACTTACAGTCGTTTCTACTTCCATCAACAGGTACCTAATCGTGTACCGTTCAGTGTTATCCTCAAGCTTGGATCCTGATTTGTTATTTCGTCGTTTATGGCTGATTAGTGGATGGTTATTAAAGGTTTTATTCAGTGCTTCTCAACAGTACAGAATTGTCTCCATCCATTCCTCGTTCGCAGGTGTTCACGGCGATATGGAAAGTATTCCTGCAACCTTAATTCACCGGTTCGAATACGTTTCTGGCTTGTAGAAGGAAGTCTCTCCTGGATTAGCTATAAAACTGCATTCAAGAGAGACTTGATTTAGTTGAAATACGCGAACCATGAACTATGTCGGATCAAGTGGAAGCTGGTGTCTACCGGAAGACGTTGCGTTCCTCGGAGTCGCACGCGTTAGAAAGATGAGAATACGTTTTGCATTGTATGGATGATTGTATTCTTTCGCATACTGAACTCGACAGAGACTAGGTATCAGGGTTTCTTATCGGACAACCGAGTACACTCCTTTCCCCCAATACTTAAACAGAGGTAGAGGAAACGTCTCGCACTCGGTGTTCGATGAAATTCTTCGACGCTCTGCTCCCGACAAGAAAGTGTTTACGCAAAAATTGTCTACGGGCAAAGCGATCGTGTCTCGGGACTCGCGGGAATAAAAAAGGAACAGGGTTCCCCTATAAAAGAAGATTTAACCTCGCCCGACGTCTGAAATAAGGACCTCCAACACGATCCGATCTGATCATCGAAATTCCGTCGATGGTGAGACTTCCTCGAGTCTTGAAGAAACCACGGAATTCTTGCATATATATACATTTAAACCGAGCATCTTGTGCGATCGAAAAATCCACGGAAACGAATGCAAGGTGGAGAGAGAAAGAAGAAAAAGGAAGAAGATTGGCGAACCAGAGTGGAGGAGGTCTCGCAAGAATCGGAGACACCGGACGTCGATGGGCCGCGCGATAGATCGGCTCGCGCACGGGTACCTGCCGAGGTCCACGGGGGATTCCTAATTCCCATGCAAATCAGCCAATTTATTTGGCAGACCGGCCTCGAACGATTAGGCTAATGCGGCCTGCTAGCCCCACCGCGGACATCCTCCGCTCGTAAAATCGTGTTCTCCTCTCTGCCGAGACTTTAATTCGCGGCTCCTTCTGGCACCGGATTGGCCATGGTGGTCTCTTCTTGATTAACAACGATCTCTATACCGATCTCCCTCTTTCCCGAGCGACATTCACCGACCGGCAATTACCGAATGTCACGCGAAAATGGTCCTCCTCGCTTCATCGAACATATCGGCACAAATTCATTGGCAAAAATATTCTGAACTACTTCTGTTTTGCTTTTTGAATCTCCGTCCCCATTATACGTACAAGATTTTATTTTCAATCTCCTTGTTGCTTTTCGATTGATGTTGCAATTCCTCGGGTAAGGAATCAAAAAGTTGAATAATGCGTGAAACGAGTGATGTGTTTGGGCGTGATTGCGAAACGAAATCGGAGGAGGTCGATTTTTCTTGTGGTAGTGAAATCGTCGCGTGTGCCGTTGGCAGGCCTGTCCCGAGATTAGAAGTTAAGGTACGCGATTGAAATTTATGGCCGGTGCCTTGTCCCGCGATTTAACCGAAGGAGATCTCTCGCGATCGGCAGCCAACGCGAGCCGATCGACGCCCACGCGGGGCCCCGCGATCTACCGGCATTCCCCAGGGCCGCGAGCCAGGAAACGTCGACTGGAAACAATGGACGGCACCGGTGATATTCTTAAATCAGAGTCGCCGATTAACGATACCCCCGCGGCCCGTTATAGAAAAACAAGCCGAGCCGGCACGCGGCCCGTTCCACGCGGATTCTTTGATCGCTAGGCGTTCGTGGTTCGCCAAGAGAAATATATCTGCCTCGTCCTTCTTCGCCGAGTTCGTGCATTCGGATTATACTCTTGTCGAATATGATGTATGAAACGACGTCCGGCCGAGCGTACACGGCCCTCCTCGGAACATGTGATACACATAATTCCAAAGTCGATTCGGGATGCATCGGCGGAACTCGAAGAAAAACGATTCCCGATCGGTTACACATGCTCGAAAGAAATAACGTTTATATCGAAACACTTGTTTAGTTCTCAAGCGAGGTAAGAGAACTGTTAAAATTATTTAATTCAACAAGCGTGTGGCTAACTTCTAGAAGGTTGAAAACCATGTTGGACGACTATGAAACGAAGAATCACCGATTAATTTTCTAAAGCGGCTATTTTAATGAGCATGGGAAGCGGTCGTCACCTGTTCAGGGATAAAATGGCTGCGACCGGGGCCGTTTACGACATCGATTAAACCGTGTACCGATAGAAGAGGCCGATAGTATGCGCTAGGCCCGAAGGTATAGCCGATCCAGTTCTCGGTTTCTGCGTCGGCTAGTCTCCAGGCCTCTTTCCACGTAGCCGGTGACGCAGGGTCCGAGGTCGTCTGCGATGCCTCGCGACCCAAGATCGAATGTGCGATCGAGTGTGTAAGTGCGAGAGCAGGCCACCAGCAGAGCTCAGACCACCTCGACCGCCGGTGCAGCCGGCGCGGCGTATAGCTGCTCTTCTCCCTCTTTCCCATCCCTCTCTTTCCTCTGTCCTCCTTCCTCACCTCTTCCTCTCTCTCTCTCTTGTCTTCTTTCTTCGTCTCGTTCGTCCTCCGAGTCGTTCTCTTTCTCCCCAATCTCTTCCTCCCTCTGTTCTCCCTTTCGAGCCTCGCGGACGTTCCTCTTTTCTCCGGGCGCGGTGCAGCCGCCTCGACTCAACTCTCTCGACGAGAGACCACGATCAAAAAGAGACGCTGAGACGGGCCTGCTCCAACCGCCGCGCCGCGGAAAGAATGCGTGGGCCGGACATAATGATTCGGACTTTGTCGGGCCGGTGGCGAGCCACAATCGCCCTCGTGAAACTAGATTAAACGACGAGCGTATAAATATTCATGGCCAACCCCCGATTTCCGGGGAAACGTATTCTCCAATAGTGGCCCGAGGTTTCTCGGATTGTCTAGGTCCTCGGGCGTTTCGGGGAGGAGTCGTTCCTTTACCGTATTGTGTTTTTCGAACAGTCCATTTCTCGCGACCCCCGAGTTGGGACTCTACGGTAACCGACGCGGGATGGACAGATTTCTTCCTGAAAACTACCTACTCTGCTAGAACGTACCTGTAGATTTTGTCGCAGTATATTCCGGCGCTATAAGTCAGCCGAACTCCGCAGAGTGAAGGATCATCAGATGCTAATCTTTGGTCAGGTATACGCTGCGGAGGTCCCCGAGCTTACGGCGCGGGTCGAAAGTATTAGGACGTTTGACTAATGAACGGGACTAATGAATGTCTTGATCGAAATCAAAAATATTCGTGGACTGTCCCTATCCACATTCCAGTCGGTTTCGTTGAATGATCGCGGCATGTTCGCTAGAGCGTTTCGCCGATGGAGACTCGACGTGGAAAATTCTAGGAGAGCCTGGTAGGAAGGTTCTCGCGACTTCAGGATCGAAGATACTCGACGCGGCCGAGGACTCGTTACCCGGGTGAACGTCTGCGAAGATAATTCGCCGTGTTACAAAGAGGAAGCGGCACAATCTCCCATCGCGGCTACGTAATTTCATCGGAGGAAGAGGAACCGTTAATGACTCGAAAACGGTTTCCCTAATGAAGCGCATAGAGCTCGCGATTTACGCACGCGTTACCATCGCTAACGAGAAGCATAACTCTCGAAAGTAGGATACCGGGAGGTAGGCGATCACTTTTCCAGATACCCCGTGCGCGAGGAACAAGAATTTTCAGGAGCCTCGAGAAAGCTCGGCGAGACCGACTCACGAGAACCGGCAGCACCGTGTCGCTCAAAGTAATCGCAGAAAAGGGCCCGAGCTAGGAGGAAGTTACTATACACTCTAATCACGGAACGGCCGATGGTTTCCGCGTATCCGATCATCTCGAGGCGATACACCGGACAGGGGGCTGATTAAAACGGTGAAATATCGTCACGATCTCGCAGGTGCGCCTGTGCTCGTTACGTAACACAGTCGGAGTGATGCCCACGACAAGATTGTAATTACTAGGCCTAATGAGGCTGAGACGCGATCGATGATCGTTCGTAATTCGGCTCGCAACTTCGACCAGAAGCAATGCGATGCACGGGCCGGATACGATCGGGTTTCAAAGACCAGAGTCACAGAAATCCAGGACGCAATCTCAGGCCGAATCAAAATCAGCTTTCAAGCAGGAACTTGTTTTTATAGAGGAGGTACGCTTGCATTTCGTAAAACATTTTAATTATGAAGATCGCCGAAGAGAAACGGAGGTGCTTAAATTAAGAGCACTCAGTCCAAAGCATCCGAATCAGAGACCTCCCTAATCTACATATAGACCTGAGCCAAGGGATTACCGGATCCAAGGACACAAGACACTCTCTTCGGATCGAAAGATCTTTGGGTTTCAATCTATAGATCCAGGAATTCTTTAACTTGTTAGATGCAATCGTTCAGACGCGAGGTCACCGGCTAGGAAGGATTTTTGAATTAGATCTTGTTTCTAGGCTCCTCGGCTTGGATCTACGAGTCCGTGGATCTTTCGGAGGTTGCGAGGAATGTGAGGCAAGGTTCTCCAAAGGGGGCCTGTAAAATTAAGACGGCTGTCCCCTCTTTGATATTAAACTTGACAGACGCAAACGATCGCCGGGATTGAAACGAAATCGCGATAAAATTGATCACAGCAAGATCGACAGATTAAACGCGGATCGTGCTGGGAAGAAGAAGTACCTCAATGGTAATTAACTAGTTCTTAGCAGCTGCAAAGAGGATGACCCAGCTCCTCTGACGGCGTTGACCCCGCGGAACTGAGATGCGAGTCAGAGATACTAGAACGGCTAATTAAAACGTAGGTAATGCGAGTCCGAGGGATTTCCTTTGGTCATCGGTGTCTGGGGATCATTAAACTTATTCTCGGTCTTCTATGATTCTAACTAACTATTATCAGCGCCACGAAAGGCTCGGTTCCTAATGGTACCTATTTATCGAATGATGTAACAAATTCCACGAGAAATCATTTATTTCGAATATTTCTCTTACCGCCGACGTTGATTGGTGACCAATCAATTAAATAGTCAGAGACCGTGAGGTCAGTGCAGGAATAACGACACAGTTTCTTAAGTACCGCGGATAGAAGTACGACCAAGAGGTACAGGCATTCTTGGTCGCTAGTAAAAATAGTCTCCGTCAAACAGGGAGAATATTGAAAGCGGACGTCGATGATTTACAGTCGTCACGTAAATCTTCTCAGCTTCGAAAGGGCTTCGATAGGTATCTTAAATCCTTTCCGAAGCCCGGACGGCAGGCGGACGCGAGGAACGTGATGTTAGGGGCTTAAACGTCGTTTCGGGCGAGGTTGTCGCGTGTATCGCGCACGGAAATCAACTTTGACAGGTCCCGGGAGCCTAAAAACGCGGGTTCTATTTTCGGGAGGAGGGAACGGCGAGGAAACCCGCGGCGAACGTATTTTTAAGGCCCGGGCAGAGGAGCCTCGTCGGCCATAGTATTAGCGACAGATGCGTACCTCGAAGAGCCAATTTAACGGTTGCCACAAAAGCGAATCGAGCGAGCCGGAGGATGCGTGCAGCGACTCCGAGGTCGCGCGAAGAGAGCAAAACGAACACCGTAGAAGGAGGGTGGGGACACGAGGGGGAACTGCATTAAATCTCACCCTCTTCTGGCACCCTTGCCCCTATGCACCGCGTCGTGTGACGTGTATCGGGCTCACAAAAGCAACCGACCTGATCCGCGACCTAGAAGGGACCACGTACAGGGTGTCCCCTTTCAAACGATCCTCGTGGTCCACCTTTGCTCACGGACCCGGGAAAACGAAAACGCGGTCTTAGACAAAGCTCTCGCGGCTAACGTGCTCCTTTCAGTTGACTTCTTTCCCGGCGAGGGGCGAATTTTCGAGAAAATTATTCTCCGGTGGGAACTTGGAGTCCGACACCTTGAGAATTTACCGAATCGCATGTTTGCGCAGATGATACGGTGGTGAATGGATTTGCCATTCGTGGGGAGCACTCCTGCTGTCGATTGCTTAGCACTTTTTCACGGTACCATTTTTATTCATCGCTAGCTTTCCCCCGCCACGCATGGCTGTGGCTCAGTATTTTTTAAAAGCACATATGTCATGCGCGAGTGTTGTCTCCAAGAGTAGACTCTATCCTTAAATAAATTTGATTCGTTGTTATCGCATTTGCCGTTTTAATCTCGGCCATCCCTTGCATACATAACAGCCGCTTAAATTGTATTGAACTTCCCGTATCTGAAGCACAGCTAGAGCCTGAGGAGCTACGATCCGTGGATAGTGTAAATATTACCCATCAGTTGTCAATGTGTCAATCAGGGAGCGGTGTTTCTGGGAGCAACGAAAAATTTGCTCCAGAGTGGAGAAATTTGAAATATTAAATCCCTTTTCCCACGCGAGGCTCCTCCGTAGCTTCCCACCGGTTGTCCGTCAAACTTCTAGCATGGATCTCTCATCGAAAACACTCTAAACACTGGCGTGCACGTGCACGCACGGGCCCCGGGGATGGAGGACCAGAATACGTACTCGCGGTTGACCTATCCCGACCCAGCCCTTTGTAACGTCGACGCGTCGTTGCAGTGCTGGAACGTCGAGGATGTCCCCCCCTTCCGATCGCCGAGGGGAGTACAATGGCATTGCTCGCGTGCAGAGATACGCGTCCATTCTCGTCGCTCCCTCGAATAGATACGTTTTGCCGGGCGGCTGACGTGCACGTACACGCCTTCTACGGATCTCGACGGACGGAGGAACGCGTGGATCCGACGGCAAACAGAGAGACAGAGGGTGCTCGGTTTGTCTAGCGACCCGATAGACCAGCAATACATACACACATGCGGAGTTTTTGACGTGGAGGGCGCTCGAGAGACGTGACCGGGCACAATGGACACGCTGATTAAGAATTCGTAGAAATGTTTGGTGCACACACGGGAACCAGATCTTCCGAAAGTCTCAATGACGTCTTTGTTCTTTGTTGGGACGTTAACCCTCCACCAGGAGAAAATATTTAACCCCTTGCGCCGCGAGCTATTCGCAGGCACTGCCTAAGCACACGGCTTCGTTTCTACAGTAGCTCGTCATTGCCTATTTGCATAGGAAGCTCGCGAGAAGTTACGCCGAGTAGAAGTCAGTATTCTTAAAAAATGGTACCGTCGCACAGACTGGTGTTTGACCGATCTAGATAGTCTACATTTTCTATCGCCTAAAATTGATTAAATTTATTATGTTTTTGTTAAGTTTTAATAAGTATATTGTTAAAGTTACACATGGTCTTGAGAGTGCCTTTTTTGTGAACTCGGAAATGCTAGAGCGCGAGCGTAGTAAATAAAATTTAAATTTGATTAAACTATGGTTACATTAATTAAAAAAGAAACAATTTATAGGTTACGAACAATGGAGTTGGTTCGAATCTGGCTCTCCCAATGACGTGTTCTTCATTTACCTGGGGGTAGTTCTAGGAAATTGACTTCTGGTTAACTAGATCGGTCAAATACCAAACTGTGCGGCGTACAAGCATGTTCTCATAAATCCATCTTCCACATTCTTGAATATTCTTGAAAACGTACGTACGCATAATTTTCTACATTGTGGGAAGTCTCGCGTGTTAAGAGCGGATTCCGCGATCGCGGCTACGGAAGGCAGAATATTGCAAATAACCCGGAGGAGATGCCCTTCATGTAGAGCGGCATACCGAGAACCCATCCAGAAGTTCAAGTCCGAACGACTCGGTGAAAAAAACACAGGTTCGCCGTCTAGCGATCTAACAGGCGGACGAGCATCGAGAGACCCGAAACGTCAAGAAAGCGTGTGTCCAGGGGAAGCATGCGGATCACGCGATTTCTCGAGGTCGCCGCTGGCGGCCCGAGTCCCGTTGATCAAAGCCGGCATCCTTTGACGCCGGCCAATCCGCGGTACGTACGAATTTAAAGGATTTCGTGAAACTCCGTCGAGCAGGCGGGAGAAAGAGAGCGCGCGAGAGAGCGACCGGATCGCGTCGTTCTCCCTCTCCCTCTTGCTCGCTCTCTCGGAGCACAGCTTGAGGCAGGATGAAGACGTCCAGAGCTTCGTGGCAGCTCAAGGTCTGCCACTTCTCCCTTCTCCTGGGAACGCTCGCTGCCCTCTCCTCCGCGGCTTGATCTCGCTCTTTCCTCTTTCTCGTTCGGATTCCTCTTCAGGCTCCGGCTCTCGTTGTCTCTGACCGTCTTTCTTGCTCTCCCACACCCTTCGCCCCTCTCGTTCTATCGGTTCGTGCCGCCCTCGGCGGTTCGGCGTTCGCGGGACGAAGACCGCGATCCCGAAGGGGAAAGAGGAACACGGGGGGCCCGGGCACCGGCGAAAGGGTGAAAAGGACGAGCGAAGGCGAGCAGGCGGAGGGAACGAGAGGGATGATGACTAGCAGAAAACAGGGAGGGGGCAGGAACCCAACAGACTGAAATAATAGGTTGCGCCTGCGCGCTCATTAACCTTTATACCCCGGCTGGCTACAAGTACCACCGACCTTCTTCGTCTTCTTTCTTCTTCCCTAAGCGATACGTGTCTTCTGCCCTCCACCAAACCCTCTTTCCGCCTCGGTAGACGATACGTGTGTTTGCTTTTGCCATGATCGGGCACACATGAGCCGCCGATTTCTGCCGTTCGACTCTCTCTTTCCTTTTCCCTGTCTCTTTCGTTCGCTCGGTCTGTCCACCTTTTTCTCTCTCACCACCTTTTGTCGGGACCCGCGCCCGAATCGGTGAGCTGCCCCGATCCCACCCAGCGGGCTCACCTTGAACACGGGATTATGACGCGGACACGCCGCGGGAGTCGCGAGATTTTCGGGAGAATCTGTCCGAGCCGAATCCCAAATTGAGACGTTCAACGGACCGGTGCTTGCCCCGCTCGCGGGAGGCTGAACCTTGCCCAGGTCATTCGAGATTCGCTAATGATCCTGCGGTCACTATGTGTGGTAACCGGAGACCTTTGCAGGACATTTTGTTGCCGTTCGAACACTACACTGTTTCTTTTATTGCTGTTGTTTATAGTGCTTTAACTCCTTCCGCAGCGCACTGTTACTGGTTTAGCGGACTAAGAGTCTTCAATCTGCGGGTTTTTTTATAAAATTTGACCTTCAAAACCTTAAAAAAATCAGTCAAGGACAATTTTGCGGGAAATTGCCAGCAGCGAGTAAGAAGATTAAAATATTTGCATAAACAACCAAGGACACAAAATTGCAAACACTGACACATGTCCATCATGCAACATGTCCTTGCTCCAGGCACATGGATCAACAATGAACGAAATTAGGTGAAAGTGTTCGTCCTTCGATCTTCGCCAATTTGTTGTCGAAGGCCATTACAATTTTATTCTTTTCTAAATAAACGAATCACCCGTGCATGTACTTGTTCCCGTAAACGGCACTTTGGTTGGGTCGTTTAACCTAAATAAAAATGTCCGAAGTCTGCATTCTGAATGAATCGTACGTCCCACGACAATTTGATTTCACTTCATCAGGGAGAACCTAAGTTGGGAGAACGTGGGACGGACGAGGGTTAGAAAGGAACCACTTTGGACAGCACTTTAGACAATAATAAATTGCATCTGATAGGAGCAGTCTTTTCAAGAGCGTTGCAGTCAATTAGAGGTCTGCAAAGAAAGCGAAATAACCGACGAAAGGGATTCTGCGGCGAAACGTGGTGAAAGAGAAGCGATTCGGGTTTCGATGGCGAAGATAATTCGGAATCGACTCTAGTTCGGCGACGGCCGGGCATAAATTAACACCCGGGTGTGCGGCGAGTGTCGGTGGCTGCTTTGTTCCAAATTTAAAGAACGCCTTCGAGCGCTCGCCATTAATTCCGGCGGTCGGGCCAGGCGACTCGCGTCGGTTGATCTGGATTTTTCGAGTCACCGGAATCTGTTTGACCGGGCTCCGTTTCGGAATTCTCGGGAGAGATAAAGAGAGAGCGAGGTAAGGCGAGGCGCGACTAATGCGATCGCGAACGGTTCGAAGACGGTTCTGGGGACGGTTCAGGATCGGTTCGAAAGAGGGTTCGTCGGACGCGCGATGGGGCGCGTGTGCGTGGCCGAAATGCCGGAGATTATAGTCGCGTAGGACCGCTCAGACCCGAGGGCGGTATCGTCGTCGACGAACGACGTGTTTACGGATTAAAACGTTTCGTTCCCGTCGGCCTTCTCTTTTCGGGGATTATGAGCGTTTCGATGTTATGGGCTGGCCCAACGAACCAGCTCCTTATACCGTCTGTCGTTTCAACTGACAAACGTCCGATCCCTTCAGATCAGCCGACGGCTACGGATTCGAGGAACCTTCCCTTAATCGACGAAAACGAGCACCACCGGATCGATCTTAAAACTGTCAACGTCGGGACCAGAAGAAGCTCGCCATTTCGGCGCACCCGCGAGATTTTCTTCGCTAACGAGGCCCCGAAGATCATTGGATTTACTGAAGAATACTTATGATAAGGGCGCAATGGTTCGATCAAATTGTTACTCAAAAGCAATGTTGCTAGAAAATTAATAATTGCGTTTGCTTTATGAAATTACTTGACATGTTATGGACTGGCACAAGCATGTGCCGTTTGATGGTCGCTCGTGAATTTTCATAAATTGCAAAATTGCTTTTTTAACATGAATATTGTTTGAAGTTCGACTTAACGAAGTTAATTTTCTCTCGCCATAAAAATTCTTTTATGCGTCTCCCTGTCTTGCAGCAGATGAAATGTTTGTCCTGCTACGTAATTGAAAAAGTAATTAGAACACTGAAAAGCAACGAGAAATGTGAACGACGCGTCGACCGTCTCAGAATCTCGATGATGAAAGAGATAACGAGCGAATCTTGTTCGCCACATTCCGCATTCTCCATTCTCATAGGAGGTATGAAAAAAATTAGTGTAGTCGATGCGGCTGGAATTTTATGGAAGCAGATAGTAGGATGTTCGGCGAGCGCGCGGGGAACCGAACGATGGATATTTATCTACTAGATCGACGGTAAATGTCTTGCGGAATATCCTGCGGACGCAGAAACGGCGCTGTCGGAATGCTTGCTCGCGAAATTTATGCGACTTCAGCCGGGCTTTCTCATTCCACAGATTTTCCTCGCGCGCTCGGGCAAGATTCATAGCTGACTCCTAGCGCGAACACGACTATTCCCAATTACCGTGGAAAATAACTATGTGGGAATATGAAAATAACTCATGCGAGAGACTGTCACGGTTTCTTGCGAAAATTTTCGTTTCGTGATCGTTGAACAGTTCAACTCATTGAACATTCAACTGTAAAAGAAACATTCAACGATACCAATGAACTCGTCTACGCGTGTCACAATATGCACGAGCAAAAGTGTCTAGCCCAACCCGATCAATCGATCAACTCGATCGACTAGTCCAGCGTTGTGCTCTTATTGGCATGTCAGCTATCGAGACAAATAAAGAACAAATCAAAACCTTTTTTCCTATCAATCCCTATCGACTTCCACCGATAGCGGAGCGGACCGACCAAACTCCGCAAGCCTCCCGATCAGCCGAACATAAATTCGCCACAAAAGAAATCAACCGATCTGCGGATCGATCGATTCAATCGTCCCTCGATAGTTCGATCGGGGCGCAGAATCAATCACGAACCACCGGCTCGTCGGATTCCACGGTGCTCGATCGTTTATCGCTATCGTCTATCGGTCGATCGTTATCGGAGAGGGTTGGAGCGCGAAGACACCAGAAGAACCGGGTTTGAAGTCGGGTCTCGGTGATCCGGGCGCGTTCCACGGTGGCGAAATTCGTAAGGATTTGATCGATTCCAGCTATCCCGAGAACCGACGAGACAAAGGAGGCGCGCGCGGTAGGAAGCTGATCGCCGCCGGTCCGTTTCGTACGCTCTTTGCCTGCGCGCCTTCACCTGACAGAGGCCCACAGATTTATCACCGTGCCTACCCGAACCAGATATCATCTCGCCTCCACCGTCCTCGTGTCCCGTCATACGTAATCCCGCCGCTCCGACAGCTCATCTATTTATGTGGCATTTCTTTTCTCATCCCGCTCCCTTCGCCTTTTCTTACTCCTCGGCCCGAACCCCACCTCCTGCCACCGCCTCGGCACCCCCTGCCAGGTACCGAACCCTTTACCCGTCCCTCCAATGTCCTTCGATCTTCCTCGAGACTATGCCAAGCCCCATTCCGTAGGAAATTTGGTTCACCACTTTTCTAACTTTCTTGCGCTGCATATACAGCATAGATATGGTATTTGACTAGTGTTCCTTCTCGAGAATTTCCCGGGAAATTTTGTAATTGGTTATTTCTCATTTTTCGAGAAATTCTGTAATTTCTGGAGACATTTAAATCTAGGAAAATTCTTATGAGAATTTCATTTATTTGTAACACATTTTCATAAATGAATGTTTAATCAACTCAAATTGCATAGTACTTATCAATCGCGTACGTATAAGCATATCTACAAGCAGCATATTGATTCCTACGTATCCATGTTTGCAATGTAATCATTTACAATAATTGTTGATTATCCAAGAGGAAAAAGTTGTTCAAAATGTCGAAATCTATGAAATATTAAAATTTCATAAAAATCGGAGTGGGCAGACCTGTTCTATATAATGACCAATTTTGTTACACCCTGTACGAGTTGCGAAGGCAAATGACAAGACAGATGGATCTTCGGACACTTTGACGGAACCGCACGTGACAGTAAGTATTTTGATGAAAGTTGTTGTCACGTGTCGATCCTCGATGGTTCTCCATTTCGGTTACAGATAATATTCCGTGGGTGTGTCCTCCGTGTAGCGTTGATAGAGATCTTTATATTTCATCGTAAACCGGTGTAAGGGAAATGAAGGAAACGATCAGTTCATAAAGATTTGACAGTGCGTCCACTTTGACAAATAGATGTCCTCGGCCTCCCGAGAGTCGTCATCAATTTCTTACTGACACTGTACAACACTCCGTCCCCGCGTGGATTCTTCCTGTCCGAGCAGCGGGGACAATCTACTACCAGAATAGACAATCTCGATTTTGTAGGGAGAGGAGATCGTCGTGCTCGATGTACGGTGGAACCTAAGAAAGTAATTCCCGAGAGATTGCTACAACCATAGAAAAATCGCTGAACGTTTTACGAAACGTGTAATCAATTTTATCGCCGTATACGATCGAGTTTTAAATATCCGATAATCTCAGGAACAATCTCCAATTAATTTTCCAGCGAGTTAAAGTCAAGCGCGACGAGATAAAACGTTCGGCAACACGAAATTTCGTGATGCAAGAAAAATAGGGATCAGGCCACACCGACAAATTCCGTTTTCGCTGCGATATTACGCGTTTCCGCTGTTTGCTCGCTGTGTCGAAACGAACACGGTCCACTTTCACCGGCGCGGCGGTCGACCACGTCTCCGACGAAATACGTTTCCGTTAAACGCCGTCATCTTTTAGGCGTCGTTTCACGATTGGACAGTTATTAAGTCGAATCGTTTCTGCGAGTGGCTTGTTGTCCGGTCTAATCTTGATCGAACGCGAATATGTAGTCGGGGGAAAAAGAAGAATTTATTGCGTACTCGAGGCACTCGAAACCGAGCACGGTGCGCAGTATCTCCGAAAGATCAGTTCGAATATGAGATATCGCGGCGCAGGGTCGTTAAAGATGGCGGGGTTGGTAACACCGTGGAAACAGGTAGCCGTCGGCCTTGCCGGAAACAATGTCGACGATACGCGGCAGTTAGGTTCGCTTTAAGAGCCGCCGAGCATCAAAAAACGCGGCCGAGGTAGGCTGTTACACTTTGTCGAAATGTCATAAAACACACGCGACTCCGATATTAATGGTGCGCGAGACGTGTTCCCCGAGCCAATAAAGATTAGGAACGCCATTATGCGATGGGTAACAACATTCTTCGTCGCCGGACTCTCTGTCAGCCGTGTCTCTTCATGTTTTTCTTAATGAGCCGCGTAATGGCGGCCGTGTCACGGCTGATGGGTTTACAAATGATTCGATGCGGCTGATCGTCCGTCGAGGACTTCGAATTATACGGGCAGATCCAACAAATCAGGTGTGGCGCCGGTGATGAAATTCTAATCGGCTCGACCATAACGATGGGAATCAGTTTCAAGAAATTTGTTTCCAATTAAATGCTTTCAAATATTTTAGAATAAAGATCAACGAGCATATGCGACCTCAAAGAAAATGTACAATCTCTTTCATTGTAGTGAAGCGAGGCATTGATTAATCGCCAACGAGAAAGACGCTGTATCGACTTCGAGCATGAAAAAATCTGGAAACAAGTCGAGCAGAGTGGAGAACGAGGCGGTACCGGAAATAGGGGAAACCAGGATTCCGAGTCCTTTATCGAGAGAAACGAAGTATGAAAAATATGCGTCTCGATCTGCATATCCGGATACACGTTCCTAGCGTTTGCTATCTCGACCGTTTCCGTGGAATCTACGAATTTCCTGTCGAAATGGAACGTTTTCGTCTGAAGGAAACAGACGGACTTTTTAAGCAAATGAATTGGCAAAGGGTGGAGGAGACGAGTCGGTCGCGTTTCATTCCGTGAACGTCGTTCACGTGTTAAATCGCTTAATCTGTCGGGGATCTTCGACGTTAGCGATCGCTGCGCTGTCCCTCCCGTTTAGCATCAGAGGATGCCGGCTGTCTGTCAGATTTCTGACGATGAATCGCGGTCCAAGAGAGATGCCTTCGGTGCCGCGGTGATGATAATCGCAAAGTTACGGCTAAATTCACCTTGTGTCACTTGGGAACTGCTCGGAAGGATTATCAACGCGATCGACAAGATGGGAATTTTTCGTTTATCTGTGTTGAGAGGTTACATGTAAATAATTATGTACGAGGACGGTGGAAGTAATATATTTAAGAGCAAGAAGACGTTGTCGGCGGTGTCTACAAGACGGGCACACGATTAGAACTAAATCCCTAAACGCGAAGGCAGCCGTACGTACCTTTATACCTGAAGGGAGGACAGCATGCTATAAAAGGAAGGGGAACCAGGTGTTTTCCAATATATATAGAATTATTTAATTTACGTTGAAATAACAATTGATCGAACCAGTGCCCTGAAATCATTAAAAGTTTGTTAGCAATTATCTACGATCGGCATAAGGAAACATTTACATATAGGATGTTGAGTTTCCACTAAATAAAGTAAAAAGGCCAGATGTTTTACCTTGACAATCAGAAAAGAGCTAATTTCAAATAATAATTCCGAGAATTTATTGTGAAACTGTGACACCTCAAATATTACGAGATTGTTAGGTGATCATTAAGCAAAATAGCATTATGAAATTCCTGAGGTCCTTAGATGAACACAGAGTTTATCATGCTTCTGTTGAAGAAGATTGGACGAGACATTAACTTATAAATTTGCAATGGTCGAGGCCCGTAAACGGACACTTAAGTGCAGTGCTTTCGAGTCTAGGAAACGTTTTGGATCGGCAAAAACGGAACGAGGAGGTTTAAAAATAATTGGGAGGAAGAAGGAGATTTCAGTGGTAGCTAATGAAGATCCACAATCAACTGGTCGTACGTGAGTCGTCCTGTACGCTCGAATCACATTTCTTCGTTAGCTGAAGGCCATTCGCATTCCTCATTGTCCAGTTCTCCGAGACAGAGTGCATCCTTTAATTAATATTCTTCAGGTTCTAGCTCTCTGCCGAGTTTAATTACACCGTTGGAATTGTTTTTTGTCGCGCATCGTAACACGAGCGAGGTGGGGGCTAGTGTACGCGGCACAGCAAGAATCAAAGGGCCCATTATCTCGTTCTTACCCACTTTCGCGAGTAGCAACTGCACAAGGCCCCGTACGTAGTGTTGTTGCACGCCGGGGCACGTGCATTTCCTACGGTCGCTGAAACGCGGGGGACAGCCGCATTAAGTCGCCGGTATACCGTAATCAATGTCGGGGAACTCGAGCCGACAAACGATAATAGTCGCTCGAGCGGATCGAATAGACCGAAACCCTATTCACGAACATCTTATTTTCCGCGCGTGATACCGACCACGCCGAGCAACGGAATCGTAACGACAGATCCAAATCATTGTTCTGCTAGCTAGCGAAACACTAAACCTTGCTAGGAGTCTTGAATCGTTCAAATTCAAGTTTCTAGAACTATATATTACTCGAATATCATGCAATTTCTAAATGTTCATTACAGTCAACTGCTTGGCTCTCTTTTTTATTTCTTTTCAGTTTTAAAACGATTACAAAGGTGCACTTGGTAGTATGATGACAACTGCGATGGTTAATTTCAACAAAAGAACGCAACATACACTGGAAAGTCTTTCGTAGTGGATATGCTCCGTGCCTTGAATGTAAAGAGTGAACGATGCAGTTGAAGATTCCCTGCTGTTTCCCGGCAACGCGCGATGGGCACTCGAAAACTTGCGGGTGAAAGTGTTCCCAGATGTTCCAAGGGTTTCAAGGAAGGAAACCTTTCCTCGAGATGAACAAATTGACCGTGTCGATGCATCTTTATGACCGAACCGTAGGTTCCGGCAATTGTTAAGTTTGGTGCTCATGCTTAGGGCTCACTGTATGAGATATGAAGACGAGCGAAGGAAAATTGTATTGTGATCATGTTCGTGACATTTTTAGGGTCGATCATAAATAACTCAACATTTCCGTCACACAACGCTGCCAGAAGATTGACTATTCAATGCTAATTATACACAAGTTCTGCTCGACTGATTGGACGTCGAGCGTGACTTTCTCGATTAACTGCGGAGCTAATCAATACCTGTGACTGGTAAATGGTGGTTCATTGTTAACTCGCTTAAGGCTGCTTGCCAATTAGTCGTATCTCCGGGTTACCAATTAGAATTACCGATACTTTGAACTTGCCACGGTATGCTCGCTTTCCTCTGCATCGTTCTAACGCAAGAACCTCACCAAGAAGATCAAAACTCTTACACATCGCGTGACTGCGAAAGCACGCAAAGCAATAGAAAGTATCATCATTTCCACAGAGCGACGACTCTGCTACTTAGATCCCCAGTTTACGGAATCGTGAACGAAGGATCGCAATTCCCTGGAATAAAGTCTGGAACGAAATAGAAGCGAATCGATTAATTCTCCATAACATTCGCCAACGCCGATGGATCTCCGTTTACCACTTCAAACCTCTTATTCCCCGTAACAAATTTTCAATCTCCCCTTCGGTCGGACTAATTACAATCGCTTGGACGCGACCTGTTCATGCGTAGCGTAACAGCCGTAGAGCCGAGCCGGTATCCCCAGCATCTCCATTACATTGTAAACGTCTAGAGACAGCTTTGATCGCGGAACGGTCTCAGATAAGAGCCGGCAAAGTCATCGGGGACTTGCCTGCCGGAATCGCGAGCGTTACGATCGACGGTGCACTTTTATAAACTCGTTACTGCGGACCGTATCGCGTCGCGATCGCCGCGTTAGGGTATCCGCAATGGTTTCTGAGCTGGCGCACGGGAGGCGAGCATTAAGAATCCGGTTCTGAATTCGCTCGACGATGATCCGAGCCCGGCGAAGACGACGACGACGTCGGTGTTGGCTTAATAATGTTACTGACACGGAATCGTAAGTTTGCGCGAGAGGATAAGAGCATGGTCGCGACGCAGCTCGAGGAAAGACGCCGAAGAGGTCTACGCAACAGAGAAGGGCAACGATGCTTGAAGAGGGCCAGGGGAAGCGGAGATCGCGGTGAACGAGGGAAAGAGGAACCTGTTATTTCGGCGAGGCTCGAAGCCGAGGCGAGATTACACGCTGTCACACACCGTTCCTCGTCCGAAGCCTTTCGGCTGGTCTTGCGCGTCTCCACCCAGCCGATCCTCTCTCAACCCCTCTCTCTCTCTCTCTCTCGATATTTCTTTCTCGCTGTTTCTCCCTCCCAGCACTTCCCTGACGGCGTTCGAGGGGGAGACGAAACGCGGACGGCCGATCGGCCAGCATCCCGACGTCTTATTCGCGCGATTATCATCGCTCGTCGATTTGCGTTTCGTGGCCCCCTGATCACGCTGCTTACCGCTTAATGCGGCCGTCTCTCGCTTTTAACTGATCGCTTCGTATACACCCGTGTACACGCACACATACGTGGTCCGCCTCGGGTTAATTATATTTCCTACGGAGCCCGCGGAGGGCCCGCGAACGACCCGATCCAGTTCGTTTAATCGCAATTAACGCCCGTTATCGACGCCCGGAACCGTTCCCTCTCTCGCTCGCTCGCTCGTCCCTCGTCGCGACAAGTCGACGAACTTTGCATCCGCCGGGAGAGAGCCGATCACTCGGCGACTCGTTTGCCGAACGCGACGCGCGTGTCCGATGCTCGGTCCCGCTCTTTACGGAGCATCGATGCGATTTTTTAATTTGAATGAGGTACTTTGAATAACGACGCCTCTTAAGCGTCCCCGGTTTTACTGGCCCTCTGCGGTGCATCGATTCGTATCGAGTCCGCTCGCTGGAGCTGCTCCTCTTTTCGTTTTTGCGGACGGGTGGTGACTTCGGAGAATCGGCCGATCCAAACTCGCCGAACGACTTCCTGTTTCATATTTTTGCGAAAGCCTAGTTTGTTGTGCTCACGGAAGCCGAGTTTCGTTGTCTCGCCTGATACTCGACGCGTAACTACTATTCGCTGAAAGAGTTCTGTTGTAAATTGTACTGCGATTTATTTTATGGAGAGAGTCGCCGAGTGAGAACTTGTGTTTATTATATAGGTTTCAAGCGAATTAATAACATATACTTTTATGAGTATTGACTCGACGTTATAGTGCAATGATGTTTTGCATCGCATGGAGAAGTCCATACCAAAAAACTTGCAACGTATGCACGGCCGACCTTCTCTATAAAGGGGCCTGGGTGGAAGAAACCATTTGGGGCCCTACATTTTTTGTATAGTAAAAATAATTACGAACACGAACATCTATTACTAATGCAGGTTTATTTAATGCGTTATGTTGCCCCTCAATCGCGGGGCCCGGTGCATAGTATCCGCTGCATCCCAGATGGCCGGCCCTGAACATATGTACCCCTTTCTCACAGACACCCTTTCAATTAAGCCCATGATAAAACTCACACGAACACATTTGCAAAAATTCATTTGCCCTACTCATTTGCACACGTTCACGTACCGGTATATAATAACGAGCCAGCAAATCTCCAAGATCCTTTCTCCCCGATCCAAGATCAAGCCTCCGATTCCCCCCGATCAAGTTCTCGAATAGATCAAGTTTGCCGTATCGTTTGAAGGCTATTTTCGCGAACGGTGACCGCAGAGAGCGAGCCGCTGAGGTTTCACTTGCTCTCGTTTCGCCAGCATCGTAAAACGAAGTATGTGCTCCCTAACAAGCGTCAGCTACGACAGCTAACCGCGTCGCAGGCATATCGCTATTACGTGTTACATAAGGCTAGTGCTATCAGCGCAAGGCAACAAATTACGATCGAAGCGACACGAACGATCTCGATAGTAGGAACACGGTAGCGATCCGTGCCGTCGACAGACTTATCGTCGCGTCATCGATACGTTATTACAGAACGTTGTCGTCGTCGTCGTTTGCCGATCGCCTAATCGTTTCGCGCTTGCGGACCGTGATACCGGATGAGATCATACATCAACGTCCCCGGGGCCCTCTCCGAGTTATTGTTTCGGTAGCGATAATTTCGCCGGGCCGAAATCTTGATTAAGACGGCAGGAGTGGCGCAGCGTGGGGGAACCAGTGGGCCCATATTTCACCGATCAATTCCTCTGTTCGGGCCCCGCAAACGACGCCGACCGCGTCGCGGGGGAGGGACTCTGAAAAATTACGTCTCGCTTCGCCAGTCACGCCGTCAAGGAGACTCCAGAGAGCCCGGCTGCTACGGCTCGCTTTCAGTTTAATGTGACGCGAAACAATAGAGCAGAACGGATCAACGGCGGACACTTAAGCAATAATTATAATCAAACGAAAATACCGGGTGAAATATTTAGTTAATATCCATGCACCGCTATTCTAACGTTAATCGTGTGCAAAAGGGTGATTGGATCCCATACATTTTTGGAGTAAAATGAAAGAAAGAAATTGTATTAGAAATTTCGAGAGAAAATTATTCTTTTATTCGCACAATAATACGAATGTATCCCTTGATGAACTCTAAAATGCATTCAGAAGTACGACAACCACACCGCGTGATTCAAAGCTGTTTCCTAAGACGTATAATCTCGGAAATCGCATGTACTCAATCAAAGTGTCATGCTTTTCGGATGCAGATATTTATTGCCCTCTCTGGACTGCATATCGTAATATATGATACGAGGGTATTCACCTCCGCTGCGCGCCTGGGGTTTCTCAGCGTCCACGCTGAAAATCGTTCAAGATTTTAAAGATTCGTTTAAACACTCATCACTTTTCAACCGCTGTTCTAGTATTGATATGTTTACAGCAGAACCTAATATTAAGGCTCGTATTTGTATCCATCATTATTTCACAGATTGTAGACTATCTATTTAAATCTTATCTGTATCATTGTAACATTAAATTTCAACATTGTAATACTAAATTGTAAAGCGAAATGGACCCATCTAAGTGCCTAAAGAGCTTCAATAAAAAAATGGAAGCTGCAAGGGTGAAAATCGGTAGCATTCGGACAATTGCGTCGATCGGAAGTGGACACGGTTTTCTGCGTGTCAGTTGGTCCACGTATCTCGAATCGGTGTGTCTTTCTTGCCAGCGCGCGGCGGTTCCACGATGACGATGATATCGCGGCCCGCCGATCCGCATGAATACCGAAGAATCAATCACCGTGGCAAGATCGGTGGCCCAGATACCGGTGGCCGCTGCACGATCTAGATTCGCATCGGTGGGCCACGCCATTGAAATCATAATAATGCTTCGATCCATTATTATATAGCAGGCCCCTGCGAACGGAATACAGATGTCGTCCACCGCCGTGCCGCGCGGCTTCCATGCGAATGCTTTCGCGGTAATTGATCCATCTCCTCTCCGCTGTCGACCGATTTATCAGGGTCGATGGTCGCCTCGAGGATCCTCGCGGACAATTAATAACCGAATTGCGTAACCCGGTGATCCTTTCGGATAAAGGCTTTCGGACCGATCCGGTTGCTCTTTTGAAGCGTTCGAATTCCTCCGCTACGAGCTGACCCCTCCGCTTCAAACCCCTTCAAACGATTCAGTCGTATGCTTGTAACGTTCCTCGACTGGAAGTCCACACATTTTCTACTTTAGATATACTGCACACTGTTATCAATTCGCTGAAAAGACAAACTCAACTTTTCTTCTAATTTGCGTAAGTATTTCTTAAACATCTTTATTTTATAAAAAACCGCAGTCTACTTAAAAGAAACGGCTCTCTATCGATGATCCAGCAGCGGAGAACCTGCTGAACCCGATCTCCCGACGACGTTATCATTGCCGCTACAATTTTATTAGTATTACAAGCCCAAAGACTCGACTATCTCTTGCAAGCGGCGCAGAAGACGTGTTCCTTATCTAAGCGTTCGCACCTCTCGTACCGTGTACCGTTCAGCACGACTAGACAACCTGTCGAAGTCATCGGATCCTGTCGACGACCGTATCATCCGGATGGTACAGTGTCGACGGGAATTTATTCTGCTAATGAACCCAAGTAGAACACCCGGTACACACCACGCGGATCGAAAAGGTGGCGCGTGGACCGGTTCGAAACCACATTCCCCCCCGTGACAGAAGTGCCGAATCATTTCGGTGCTGTTCCACTGTCAACGTTCGAGCACGGAATCCTTATCGACGGGGACTCTCGACCGACGAAACCGCACCTGAACGATACCTCGATATCTTACGCTCAATTAAGCGGTCATTGTGGCCGCTGAATGTCCCGATTCTTCGGCCTCGTAAGAGATCGTTAGGCTAACGCTGCGCGCCGTTCACAGGGCGGATGATGAACTCGTGGTCGAGGGAATGTTATTTCAGATGGCCGAGTGTATCGGAGGACACGTGAGCACGCTATCACGATCGCAGTGGAACGTGCCAGTCGTGTTTTTTGCTGGTGTGCATCGTAATGGCGCTTCCTGTACTCGCGGATCTCTGCGATCGAGATTTATCGTTGACCTGACACTCGTCGGGGAACACAGTAGAAAAATCTTGATACGTAGATCTTGTAAATTGCATCGTTTCTGTTGGTTCCCTCAGAACTCTTCTACCGATATCCCTCAGATGATGTCCAACCGACAACGTTTACACGCAAGATTGTTTTTCTGATTTATGGCTGCGTTTAACGCGGCGATGTACTCCGAGCGAGACTTCGATAGAGAGTCGAACCGAATACTTCGAAAACTGCGAATGCCGAGGAGGAGATCGAACTTTAGTTGAAACCGAAGTTACTAAAGATGGAAAGTCGCGAGGGCCTTCCAGGTGGGACCATGTACACGTTCCTTCCGCAATTAAGAGTGATTTACAGTGACCCTTTGAACCCGTAGCGAAGGCTTCCTGAAAACATGGAAAACACACAGTCGGCATAGGCTTCCGCAGGGTTCGATTCAGGTCCATCTTGGAATTCATAGGCGCATTAGTTTCCTGTCTTACGAGAAACGTCCGTTCCGTTCACTCCGTCCGTTCCGTCCACCAGACATCGAGCATTTACTTTGATAGCTGGGTGGAGGTTCTTATTTCACGGTTATACGGTCGTCGCACGGTGCCGATCCTACGGGTCCACCGCGTGAATAACCGGCGTATGGTGCCGTATGGTAATCGCTACTCGGATTCCTCACCACGGGTCGCTGGATCATTGCGTTTCCTAGCAATAAATTGCCGGACCGAAGCTCCGCGTGATACGTACAAGCTTCCACTCGACGGCGCGCTTTGTATCATCTAATCTATGGATACCCCGTTAAAAATCCGAATGGCTGGACTCTCGCGCGACGGACGCCGCATTCCGACAGAATTTCCCATGAGTGCGTAACCGACCGCCTAATCGCTTCCGCCACGTTCCCGAATCTTGCATTCGCGGAACCCGCTGTAGTTCGCATCGTTGGGATTAAACGAGGATCGCCGAGATGCTATCACCGGCGACTCATTAAATCGTTTTGTATCTAGCAGGTTCACAGTCTATCTAATTCCGTCCTCCTTTACGTACGAATTTATCTTAGACGATGTTCAAGCATCGTTTCTTTTCAATTTTCACTACGAAATCCAATTGGTTTGGCTACCAAGGCCCAGCACCTTGGAATTCAGAGTGGACACGAAGCTTGGATTACAGATACAGTGGAGCCGGTGAAGATCTAGGTGAATGAAGAAGCGGTGAAGAGAGGATAGATACTTTCAAGTAGCGAGGGACATTTTCTGGAAACTCCGATGAAAATGCAGGTTGTTCCGCGTTTTGCACTCCGCTGGTGCGGTTCGGTTTGAATTCAAGGAGAACGAAATGGCCGTGGAATGGCGCGTTTAGCGGGCGCATAAATGCAAGCTTTAGCACTCGCACCCTGCAATCTCAGATTTCCTCCTTGGCTCAACCGGATGATACGGCTCGACTGGCAATCAGCCACCGACCTTACGCGGCCGTCTGGTTCGTTTCGGTCCTTCGGGAACGTCCGCGTCTCGTCGACGTGTTCTCTCGTCATAGCGGGTCCCGATTCATAAGGTATAATCACGGGAGGGGTCGCCGGGCGTTACAAACAGCGGAGCGTCACGCGAACCGACTGAGTTAGCGCCGCTCACGAATCGCGGAGCACGTAAGGTTCATCCCGAGTGGGAGACGAAGATGATTTCGGTGAAAGCTGGGATAAAAAATGCGAACGATTCTGGACGTTGAAAGAGGGTTTAGCATTGATGCTGTCCGAAAGAATACGATTTACGGATAGAACTTGAGGATGCAAATGATAATTTTCGAGTCTAGAAGATAACTTTCTCGTGGGACCCAGTCGTAGTTAATACAGTAAACAGTTCCTTTAGGGTGCGCTCATACGGGTGCCGACTCCAGGGGACAGTGCCGTTCACTGTACTATCAGCGTCAAGCTACGAAACAGATCAAGTACCAGCTACTGAACGATTGCGTAAAGAGGAAGCCTTTGTCTGTTCTGTGATCAGGACCGTTGAAAATCTGAAAGCAAGGGACAAATCGATGGATGTGCGAGAGTCTGCCGAACAGCGGGCACCGGGATGATTAAAGACAGCGGATGTCGAGAGAGGGATAGCGTCTCGAAGTGGACGGTGACGAGAGAAACCGCAGGTTTCGGGTCTCCAGGCTTTGGATGGACCTTGTACGTATAATATCCTGGCAGAAACGAGGGGGAAGGAGGGCGTCAGAAGCAGAGGGAGAAAGAAACTCGGAGGAAGGGAAGCGGAGGATCTCTTTCCCGTTGGGTGGAGTGGGTGGGGGCAAGGTGGATCGCGGATTGAGTCATTATGCCTGCTCCGAGGAGACCACAGGCTTTGATGCGGGAACGGCTGCCATCGGCTCGTGAAAGGAAACCGACCGGATGATTCAACGTATACAGACGGACAAAGTAGTCGCGGAGCTTACTATACGCTGCACTCATCCTTTCCTCGCTCCTATTCTTCTTCGTCCGCTTCGTCGTCAGCTTCTTCCTATTTCGCTCGACGACTCCCTTCCACCTCTTCCTTCGATCGTTTCCTAGTCACTCGGACTTGTCCCTTGCACATTTCAACCATGCGACGCGAATGGAAGCGAACTCTGATCGCAGCGCACGCACCGGATAATTCGGGATTGCAGGAGCTCGAGAATTATTTAGAGCCTCTCGTTCTTACATTTTCATGCATGTGGCTTCTGCAAGGATATTATAGCATATTACAAGCATAAATTCTGATACATTAATTTTAGCTACAGGATTAAAATTCGTTCTTCCTGTTCGCATTACGTATTACAGCATCGTTGATTTACGATGCCATGGAACCGAGTAATTCTCCTGAAAAAAAGTCTATGATACATGCTTTTTATTCCTCGCCGAGCGCTCAGAGGGGTTCTAATTACGCGTAAAATATTTAATTTCCTTTTTAAGATGAAGTTTCGACGACAGGATAACGGTGGCGTCCCTCGTTCTCATATTTGCATATTAATTACATTACGTGCGCTTGTATTTTCGTATGACGTACTAACTGGTCGTCTATAACTCTAATAAAACGCAACTCGTCCGCCATTGTGCGAATCTGGTTGCGACGACGATGCTGCCTTTCGTGGATCGCATCGACGAATTCCGTGGCTACCGGTGATTCCACGAAATTGATCATTTCCTGTTTTTTTTGTGGACGTTGATAAAGCGGTCGAACTCGTTACGGAGAAATTTATTAACGCGTTTGGTGAGGTCTCGGCGACGCGACGTGCGCCGTCCGGCCGGAAGGAGGCCGGCTCGTTGGTTTTTCGACGCGTAGGGAATCCGTATTTTTTTTCAAAGCAATTAACGTTCTTTCGCGAACCGCGCCGGTGTGTTTGTTAATGAAGAACCGCCGCGCGCCCGCTATAAAAATCGATCGATCGTCGCCTCTTTCCCAGGACCCTGATAACATCTTTTCTTCCTCGCTGATCTCCCCGTGAAACAATAAAAACGAGACGACTCATTACGCGATTGTTAATTAACAGCCTCTTGGCGTAATCGTGTGGTAACATGCAGCGAAGTAGTAATTTATTTCGAAATTACTCTTCTTCGAAGTTCTTCTACTTTTATAGTTTCAAACCACACCTATTCATTTCTGTCAATATCTGTTGCTTTATAAAAATGTGTATGACCATTTCCAGTGAAAGCATCATTATTGATGTGAAGCTTTCAATAGTCCGATATAAATGAATATATATGTCAAAAAAATTTTTTGGGAGCAGGGTAAGAACCTTTCAAAGCTTCCAAATTCAAATTATTGACAAGGATTTTGTCATTTGATTACAGTATTACATCTTTATAGTTATAAAGTGAATCGATCTTGTAGTTTGAAAATGGACCGCAGCAGCTTGCACAATGCTGCTAATAGCGGAGTCGAGGAAAGGGGTTGGTCATTTTAAGACGGATCGCGGACAATGCGCACAATATTATGACATCGTGGCGGACCATCGACAAGTTCCGCGGCGGTGCCATTATGGGGCTAAGCCGCCACTGGATTTTATCTCTGGCCCCGAAGCCGGTGTAAGCCAAACGAGCTGACAAGTCGACTCCGAGTCGCTAGAGAAAGGAAGATTGAGCGTGCAGGCGACAAATACAAACGGACGGAAAAAGGCGCAGGTATATTATGTACACCGTGGGCCCGAAAAATCCTTGCCCGGAGCCACGCGATCGATTACCTGGGCCTCCTCCGGGGACCGTCTCCGGGATCTTTTGACAAGTCACTTCGCTCGACTCCGGGCAACCTTCTTTCGCGGAATCGGCTCCATCGCTCCCGGCTGATACCAATCTTGCTAACATATTGTCGAGAGCCCACGGACTCGCCATGGTGAAATGCATATTTCTGTTGGATCGCGTGTCGCTTCGTTCACGCTCGTTTATTTTCCTCTCGTTTTTTCTTTGTCTTCGAGCGGCCACGCCGTGCTCCAGGACAAGTGGAAATGTCCTGCGGCGTCTCGGAATTTATTTACCGTTCCTCTTTCCCCGAGAATCCACGCTGGCCTGCTCTTACGCAACCGTGTTGCCTCTTTGGTCACTTTTCACCTTTCTTTCCGGAAAATCCTTCAGTGAGTTATATCCCTCTGTGTCTCTCGCGCAGTCGAGTGGACACCACTTTCTGTATATCCTTTAACGGTACTTTATCGCCTAGTCGGAATGTCCTCTTTAGGCACCCATTTTCTAAACACTCTTTTTGTAAGTGGTGTTAAGGGAGTACGGTAACCTTGAATATTACTAGAAAAACAAGTGAAAACAGTGTTTGCGGGAAACCACTTCTTGTTCTTATACAAGCACGTTACGAGCTGCGCGAGGGCTCATTCTAAAGAGGAAGCGCTTTGATCGCGAATTGATCGCGCTTCGCTCTGGTCATGATTTAACGAGATTATGTTTACGTTTAATAATATGAGCGTCCAAAGTAGGGGAAACAAATCGAGATAACCGCCCTCGGGTTCCCATGTATTTTTCTAATACAAAACGGTTTTTTTACTTAAATCATGACCAGAGCAAAGCACGACCAATCTTCCTATTTACAATGAGCCTTCACACAGTTCATAACATGCTCGTATAATGACAAAAAGTGGTTTCCCGTGATTGCATTCAACTTTCCCATATTTCGTTCATACAGACAGAGTCTAGAACAAGTTCTAGAGTCAATTTTAGTTCAACTACTTAGACGAGATGGCTCCTGGTCAGGATAACTGTCAGCGTAGATTCGTAACAACAAAAATATAATCATAGCGAAACTGAAGCGTTAGATTGATACAAATGTATGTTTATCAGTGTTACCACACAAATATCTTCTTTTCTGCAAACGAGGGTTGAGTACATTCCAAACCCTATCCTAACCCTAGCAAAGGGGTAGGGTACCCCTTAAGTCAAAATTCTAAACAAATTGATTTTCTTCCTTGTTCTTGTAAAAATACTAGCGAATTGCCAGAATTGAGACATCGTTAAACCCGTAGTATAGAAAAATGGAGAAGTGCAGCAGGTGTCGCGAGCCAGATTAATCAACGCCCTTGCGCGGCGATGCGCAACGGGACCTGAATATCGTAAAATGAAAAAGCGAACTATGAAACGGCGGAGACGTGTTCCATGTAAGAAACTCGCACGACATAAATAACCAGCGTACAGTTAGAGGAATCGCGGGTAGAGCGGCCGGGATGCCCGTGAAAGTACCAAGTTCTCTCTTCAAATTACGTTGCAAATTACGAACCCCCGCTGCTCGCGATGGCGAGACCCCACGCGTGCCTTGATGCATGTAGCGCCGCGCGACTCCCTCGCATTAAGGAGGAGAGCTGATGAAGTCTTTCGTACGGAGTCTCTCTCGAGCGGGTCGTTTTTTCAGCCCCTCGTCGCGTTTCTCACCGAGTTGCCGAGCGCGCAGGCAATCCTCGCCGCGGAGAAATTCTTTCTCGGTTCGTTCCTGACGTGTTCGACCGTGAAGCTGCTTAATCGAAAACAAATGTACGGCTGATTCCCTGCGACTTTGATCGCGGCTTACCTAAGGCACGCTCCTTAACCCTTCACGAATCAATTTATCTTGGGAACGCTCGTTCCGAGTCTTCCGTCAACATGCGGGACCGACTGTGTACTCTGTCGGCTGCAATCTTGGAACCGAGACGCGCCTTATCCTGGCTTCTCTGGATCGTAATTAACGCTAAATCTACCGACCACTAAAACCGATTAAAATGCTTTAACTTCTAAAAATGACAAGGCTCTATTTACTTGCTTAAACGAATAATGTATCGAGTCGATTTCGGAATTGCCGCATGGTTTTGTCAGCTGCTGTTCGTGAACGTCAAAAACGAAACGAACAAAAAAAGTCTCGTCCGGTCCGTCCGTCCAACCCTTACAGTTTTTAGTGTTCCGACTACTGGCATTTACTGAAAATTGTGGTCTAATCGTTAATTCTTTGATTGCTGTTTGTACGAAGCTTTTCAATAACCTCTATAGCTAAATAGGCTCAAAAAACATGATGGATGAAGCTAGATTTGACTGGTCGTGAACGATATAACGAAAGGCTTTCGTCAAAAGTGAAGCGAGAGTATCAGCAGCGGCTGGGGACATCGATGCCCGCACAAGACGGGTAGCCGCGCCGGTTCCAGTTCCGTTTTTCCAGCGGCCGGCAATTAAGCCGAATCGGTGCTCGCGGCCTTGCTGTACGTGGAGGAAGGGTGGAGGCAGTGCAACGGGCATGTCAGCGTCGCGTTCATGCCTTTCCGAGCATCGGAATTGAAGAATTTACGAGGCCGGTCCGTCGAGCATTTGCCTTTTCACCGCGCCTCCCTTAACCGTTCCCGAGCTTCCTCGTATCTCCTTTAGCCGGTCTGGGCCTCTCCCTCGCGTTCCCGCCGAATTTCGTTTGGCCGATGTCGAACGAGCATATCTTTCTCTCTCTCTCTCTCTCTTTTTGTCTCTTTCTCTCGTTCGCATCTCGTCCATCCATCCATCCGTCCATCGGTTCGTCCCGCAGCCGCGCGGATTCAATGTCCATGCAAAGTAAACGGCGGCCTCGAAACGGCTGTCAATTATCCGTTATATACGGCCCTGGCCCCCGAACCCATTCTTAACGACCCCTTAAACCTGGCCAGTGGCCAGCCCCCTCCCCCTTGGGTCCGGATCGCGCCGAAAACTCTCCCGACGGGCCCACGGGAGGACCTACATCGATCCGACGAACAGGCCCGCAAGGAGGAGGGCCAGGACGACGAAGACGACGACGAAAACGAGCGACGGGGACGCGAACGACGTAGAAAGACGAAATTGAGGAGAAGGAAGACCGGCTGCGAACCGGGCCAGGGTGGAGAGAGCGGTTTCCGGGAATCGTTTGGTATTCCAACGCTACCGCCACTCGCGGCACCTTCCTCCTTCAAACCGTGGACAGATTCCTTCACGGTCGCCGCAGAGAGGCCACCGATATACAGGGACCGGAGACCGCCTCTATAGCCGCGTCGCGAACTGTGTCAGAATTGCAAATGGACAGCGAACCCGGCACCCGACGGAACGACACAACCAGAGAGAACACCGCTCTCGCTCGTCCGAAGGAAACGGGGCGCGAATTCCTACCTGTAATCCTCCAAGATGGATTCGAGTCGGCGCGGCAGCCAGGAATTCGAGGCGGGAACTGTTTCGGGAAAGAATCGGTGGGAAAAGAGCCACCGATTCTGCCAACGGACGCGGCCCTTTGTCCTAGAAAACCAGACCACTTCCTGTCCTCCGAGCGTTATTTTATGTAGGCGAGAGGCTACAGCCGTCCCTCCCGCCTCAGAGCCAGTCGGAATGTAGATCGAAACACTTTGATCAAAGTGTTAGCCTGCTTGAAGAAATGTCTTTGTCGTGAATTCCCCGGCTACCGTCCGGCTTCGTCCTCCTGGGGAATGCGTGGCTCTCTCTTCAACTACTTTCTACGGAAATACTTAATTCAAAACGACTGGTTTTTAATGAGTTTTACTAATGCAGTTTTGTTATTACGTCTTGATTAAGATCGCATCTGATGCATCTCTTCCTAACACCAATAGCAGCTGCGTTATTCAGGTGACCCGTTTATAGTGCCCCGCCCAGTATCATCGTTAGTTACCACACGATCTCGACGAGATCGCCAGGATTAAGAAGCGTAACTCGGAATTAGGATGAATAATTTCCAGGCGATCGTACGCGAACCTAACGAATCTGTTAACAACTCCGACCGCTGGAGCCAACGTGGAACGACTAAGCCGCCGAAGAGAATGTTGGGAGTTAACTGGTACGAGGCATCATCCCCTCGCTCGTAAACGCCAACGCCTCGTAATTATAACGATACGTTCCGTTCGAACGTAACGAGCAGACCGGGACGAGATTGGCGAGTCGTGGCTCGCCGGTTTACCACTTTCGAACGGCTCGTTACGATGATCGCGTAGAATCGCAAATCAATCAACCTCGCCCGGTCTTTCCAACGAGTTTGACGCGCGACCTGCGATACTAGCCTAGTCATTTTCGAATTATCCGCGTGCTTTCGAATTGTCGTCACTTACCGAATGGGACTCGTAGGCTTCGAACAGCTCGGAGGAACTGGTCTGACGTCCGTTGGCGTGAGATTGCGGTTAGGCGTCTGGGTGCTATCGATTCTCTTTGTTCCTCAACCTCGGATCAGTCCACGATCGATCCTGCGCGATACGTGTCACTAGGATACTCGAATTTCTTGGGAATACTGCACCGGTCGTTGCACACTGCAAATTTTCTGACGGAACGAACGCGAACGAGACTCGCGTGAAGATGGCCGTCGATGCGCAACTGTCCTATCTTTGCGATTATAAAACTGTACGCGCATGGCGTGCAAAATGAACCAACGTGATTGGACCGTTCGTGGGACTGTCATCCCGACTTTTGAGATTTTTCACTGCACGATAATCACATTGATAAACACTGGAACTACTAAATAAATGCATTTTCGTCATTATTATAAGACAATGTATGTTAATTGCGTTTAGTGCAGTAGTTCTAGTGTGAAAATATTTCTGGAGGCTATATTCTTCGAGGCTTCATCGTACGATGGGTCAGAAAAAGGTTCGTGATACCCGTTCAAGGATTAAGAGGATCTCCGGCTAAAAATTGGAAGGATGACTGGAGAGTTTCCGCGTAATATCTCGGGGATTTTTCCGTCGACCCAGGTGGCTCGTCCGCTTTTTCATCTGGTCGCGATTGAAAGGGGCCGAAGGGTGTAAGGCCCGGTGATTCGTCGAAGGTGCGTCGTCGCGCGGATAATGGCTTATTAACAAAGCGTTCAACTGCCGCGCGAGGAAGTGACAGAGAGCGGTCAGGGACCGTGGGGAATGAAAAAAGAAGGGCGAACAGACGAGGATGGTGTTGGCCAGCGAGCTAGAAAGTAAGAAGGAAGGAGATCGAGTCCTGACGCCAGGAGTCCAGTCACTGGTTTCATCGACGCCTTCGAGAGAAGGATAAGGGGAAAGAGAGAGAGAGAAAGTAAGAGTAGGGTCCTGGTGCACAACGGAGCTTTAATTACGCCGATATCACGGTAATTAAGCCGATCAATGCGTGCCATTGTGCGGCGACCGCGGGGCCCCATCGGCTCTTAAGGCCCATCCATAATCACGGTCGAGGACCCCCTTCGTTCGACACAAAAGCACCCCGTCTCGCGGGACACCAGGATATGCGGTGCCTGCGCCCGGGGATCTTTACGAGTGACTTCTTTTTTGCAGGGAAACCATGACAATGGAGAGGCAAAAATTGACGCGTTCCGGTGCGCGCGATTCGATTCGTTTAATTGAGACACCGGCCGAGGTGTTATTTTTGCGCGCGGCTCCGTCGGAATGTCTGCAAGGGTGGGAATCAGGAAGTCATCAAAGTTACATTCATGCTCGGATTGCGCCCGAGAGACTCGACCAATTCAGCATTGTCCACGCTGATGCTCGCATAAAACTCGTCGCGACAGTCTATAGGCGATTCAACGTTTAATGCACATTTAAATATGCGCTTTTGACGCACCGAGTCATTTTTTATCCGCATCGAGACGCCGCGCGATTCTCTTCGTAGATTGTTTCCGCTGTTGCTGAAGATATTCTCGAAAAAGAGTAAACGAGTTGCTTAACCTTTAATTGGGCGCGCTTATAGACTTACGTTAGTGGGCGTTTCATACATGGGGTCTTATAATATAATAATCTATAAGGGATCTAATAATTTCAACAATATATATAATTATATGTATAAACAAACAATATGTATAAACGGACTCTAAGTTCGACGATCCAAGCGTCCGGTGTACAGGTTCAGAATGTTCCCACATGGGTTGCTTTTTTATTGCCAGGATGCTGGAATCGATTACTCCGCGCGCCTTTCGCGAAGGACAAATTGTAATCGCGAACGGGTGCAATCATCGAACATTTCTCCAATTTAAGGGACATCGAGTGTGAAATTCGTAGCTCAAGGCGCGGCTGATCTCGTGTCCGATCGTCGTTCTCCGGGGTAATTGCTGCCCGATCGGTACGCAATACCAAAAATTCACCGAAAATCGCTACCCCGAAGCAGCGCCCGCTTCAGGGAGGTTTGCGAACGCATACACACGACAATGCTGCGCTAATCGAACGGTACAACTTTGTAATTTTCCGCACGATATCTTCTCATAATACGGCTCGGTTATCAATTACCTTATTAAATCCTCGAGGCTGTGGCTCTTCCTCGTAGTCCAGATTCAAGTTCCTCGAGCCCTCGGGAAAATATCATTCCATTTTAAATCTACATAAATTTAAATGAAAATAAATCTCTTTTTGGAACTATAATTGATATACATATAGATATATATATTTATATATATATTATATTTTTTCATTTCTCGAATATGCATGACTTAGTGCAGGCGGAACACAAAGAATGAGAGTTACAAAAGAGAAAACAATATTTGAATCACCGTATAGAAATTGGAAAATCCATGGGAGGGGTCTAGAGCATTCCACAGGTGCAACATCCCAATCTCGCTAGCCTCGTGCACCGAGGAGAATATTTTCGAAACTGCGTGGTCACTGTTCCATTGTGCCCTGTCCCAATTACAAGAAACGCTGTCAAGGTCGCGTCTCATCGGCCCAAGAAGTTATTCAGCCTCGGATGGGTTCACGAACGCTTGGTCACTGTTTATCGAGGTTTATCCTGCGGGTAAAACTTTCGTGGTGGCGAGAGAGAAGAACGATATTGAAGGAAGGATCGGCGAAGGGGGTGGATGATTTGTTTGCGGCCGCCCTCAGCGTTTTCTCTGTTTGTAGTAGGAGTTAGGCCAACGAAACCGTCTCCCCGCAAAGCGCCGCTTCGGGGAACCAAATAACTCGAACGGTACCGCTTTTTACCTTTTCTCCTCGGCCGTATATTTGCGCCGGCGTTTCACGAAACATGAGCGGAAAAGGATCATCAGGCTGCTCGCCGCGATCTCCTTCTGTCGTCTCGGGCAGATGCGTACTTCCAGTAGAGAGGCACCGTTCTTGTTCCATTAACCGTGTTTATCCGGAACTGTTTGCAAAGTTCAAACCTTGGCCTGCAGAAAGCAAGCATTATCGAGTAGTCTTTTCTGGAACGCTCGAGATTCAGATATTTTGTACTTCATGGTCTTTTTTTTTTATTGTAGAAAATCTCATATGAAATTTATTTCTACAGAAAATAAAAATTACAAAACAGAATAGGATACTGAAGATACATAAATAACAAAGACACAAGAATGTTAGAAACGGTATAAACAAACACTTATACCTTAAGTTTGTAGCTCTTAAAAAATTGATAGTATGTAACGAGAGGCTTTAATATTAGGTTTGGCTATTAATATGGAGACATACGTTTATTAATTAATTTGAGCCTTTCCTCATTGTACAAGTTACCTTGGCGATTGGAAATATAATTACGTTGATAGTCAACCGGGATTTATTATTATTGCACGTGGACAATGTCGCGGGTACAGCAAGTTCTAAGATAAAAATGTGTACGTTTCAGGTGACGGTGGCTAGCACGAGCACGCCAAGCCCCAACACGGTTCATCCCAGCGTTAACGACATGGACTGGTTCGCCGGCGTAGCCGAGGAGGAATTGCTGTATTACACGGGCGTCGGTAACGACGTCGATTCCCTTTGGGCTGTGATAGGAAGCTTTGTGCCGCCGCCTCCTAGACCACCTTATTTACCGGAGGAGGGTGTCACCACCGACGGACTCACCACCTGTGATTTGTGTTCGTGGGCGTGGAGGAACGACAGGCATTCCTTTTCCCTCGACGGCACTCTCGGTAAGTGTTTGCTACCGTAACTTCCTGCTTTCGACGCTGCCGATTCCTCCGCATTCAATTCCGATGTTCGCCACTTGCGATCATCAACTGCGAGTAATTCCCGCCTAATCGCGAGTACCGCTGGCGTGGAGGTAAAAACGTGAAACTTCTTAAAGATGTACCATCATTACTCGACTGCGGATCTGTATGCAGAATAAAAATGTTTTGCATTGATCATGGGAAGCAGGAATAACAGAAAAATTGATTTCATCCCTTAACAACTTTGTTACATTAAAAGTAACGTTACGACATTTTTGAGTCTTTAAAAATCGTTTACTGTTTCATATTTCACTAACCAATTTCTTCATGAATACATAAAGATCCGCAGTTTAATAATTACTAATCAAGAATGGAGATCGGTAGACAATGGCTTCGAGCTTCTAAATAAAGTAAACAGCTTTCCAGTCATCCTAAAAACCAGGATGCACAAAGGAAACAAATCAACGCCTATCCAAACGGAATTAAGAGCGTTTGTGGAAAGTATTTTCTTTTCGTCCTGGGGACCCAACGTCCCACAGACCTCCTCGATTCTTGTCAGCACTTCAGCTCGGATCTCGAGAGAAGGGTTGAGAAACTGTTGCCGCGTGATTCCTTCTGTACATATACAGTCGAGCGTTGTTTGCTGGCTGTTTGCTCGTCAAACAGCTTTCCGTGTCTAGTGGATCCTCCAGAGGAGTGGGACTTTTCATCGTCCGGTTAGTAATCGTCGGATGACTCGTGAAATATTTCTCGCGCGATCGAGCGAACCAGCACGCTCGCTCGTGTGTGTTTTCGAAATTTCTCGCGGGTGATTGCGGCCTAATCCACGCCTGCCTGCCGAGCTTTCGCGACGGTTTATTACACGATGTAACGATGTACAACAACTGGAGAAAATGATGCCTATTATCGGGGCCCGGCTGCGCCCCGGCTCCGGTACGCCTCTCCCGCTCTCCTCTCTTTTTACACGCGAAAAAGGGGTTAGCGATTTCATTACAACGAGAGGCACGCTCTTTCTCTGCTCTTCTTGGGGTCGGTGGTTAGGCAGCTGTGGATACGATAGCGCCACGTTTGCCAACCGGGACAGCTATAAGATGCTCGGACCATATATACTTTTTGAAAGAATGGACACGATAATTTCAAAGAATTTGGCATTGTATCATGAAATTTATTCTATACGTTTTATTAAGGTATTACAATGAAGACTTATCTTAAGACTTATCTCGTGACGTCACACTGTACGTTATCTTTGCCGACCTGAACTCTCGGTTTTCCTGTACACATACTATATCTATGCCAGGTATAGGTGTATAGGTATATATGGTCTAAGATTAGATGGGTAGGGGCGAACGAGGCGAGCTTCCCCATTAGCTTGCCCACGAGCCGGCCCATTAGCTTCGACGACGACCAATAGAACGTCAAGATACGGATCCCTAAAGCAAACACCATCGTGCCAAGCGAAAAGTCGACGGTCGCAAACGAGTCCTACCAAACGATCGATCAATCCTCGATCGATCCGCTATCTCGCGACTATGTAGTTCCGAGGAGGAACAGTCGGATAACATTCCCCGGACGATGGATTTCGTCGCGTGGTACATTAACGTCGTGTTCCACGAAGCTGTTGACGATGTCATAATCGATAATGCCCGGGGACCGTGCTCGATACGCGAAAAAAGAGACGGAAAGGTGTGCGTGCTCGCACGACCGTGTGTGTCCGTGTTCGTACACCGTCTTTCAACGTGGCTGGTCCTCCAGGTCGAAGGTCATCGGCTGGCCTCACCATGGGAGGCCCGAGCTCCGTGTCTGTAAAACTTCGCTCCCCCTCCCCCCGTCTGTCTCAGCCCTCTCGCCCTGTCCTTCATTCGATTCGCGCTAATTCTCGTGACGGACAAATTAAGACAGATAATTCAAGGGCTCGCCCTCCGTGCGCAGTTATGCGATCAATGCTAATTAGCTGGACGAAACTCATAATATGAGTCTGCAGAAGATAGATAAAATTAGTGACTACATATTATAAAAGCGTGGAGAGCGCTAAACTATATTGACGTAATCTTCCTGGGCGCTCCACGCTTTTATTTGTAGTCACTATTGACTAACAAAATTATTTTCTCCTTTCTAGTGTATTTTAATATAAGCGTCGTTTTTGAAAAGTTTTTTTAGTTTCTACTTTTTAGTCTTTTTTAAATGGAACGCGAGATATAGTAATACTGGTATGAGTAATGTTGGAATTCAACTTTTTTATTACGTATTATTTCACTTACATTTGTTTGTTAATATTATTATTTCATACATTTTATGTGTTTAGAATGTTTATCTTGGAACTTGCTTTTCATTATGATAGCTAATATCATATAATCGTGGTAAGATCTATGCAGAAAGAATATTAACATTTCTCTATCGGTGATACTAGCAAAGTGAAAAAGTGCAAAGTCAAAGAGCAAAGAACTTGAAGAAAGAGGAGTGACGACCGGAGAAAGATGGGAGCTAAATTGCTAGGGTCGCCGTCTTATGCAACGTGAACACCGACTGTTGCGTAAAATGGCCGCTTTAATGGCCCCCGGGAAACCATTCGTTTAAAAGTGTTTATTTAAAAGCAAACAGCGGACCGGTGATAACGCGACATGAATAACTGTGCAACGTGGGCCGAGTTGATCTTTAAACTGTCAAGATATTTGAAGATCGATACTAATGAGTAATGGTTAGTTGGCTATAAAATCTGTCGGCTCGTGAAAACCAGTTACGCTGACGGATCGCTAGCTGCATACTTCGATCGTGATTAATTATCTAATCGTAAATTAAAATTCAATCTCCCGATCCGTCTCTTGAATAATTAAATATTTATACGACTTCTACGTAGAAAGTCTCCTAACATTTAAATGTTTAACATACTCGATAACGCGAATTTCTTGATAGTGATCCTCGAGTCTTTTGAAACCTGTACGATATATTATCATCTCCTCCTTTTCGCAGACTTTGCAGTCTACTCGGTGAAGACACTGTAATCTGTAAATTTTCACGGTTTCCTCAGACATAGATTAAAATTAAAATTGGATCCGGATCGAAACACCGAGAATTTTTTGAATTGCAAAATTGCTTGTTTTTAACGATCGCACATGTGCGCCGAAGGCATTATACATTTTCTATAAAATTGTTACGATCGACAAAATTTAATATTTAAAATAAAAATTGTGTTGAAGCGAGTGTTTCACGCAAAGGGGGAACCGGAGTTCGTTCTAGCTTAGAATTTGCATATATTTCCACGGTCTGCCGATCGCGAGCCGATTCGATCGCGCTGTTTCGATGACTCGAGGGGTCGGTAAGCCGTTACAACTCGAACGAAATCGAACCGCAGCGGGACGAAAGTGCTGGCAGGCCGAACTCGACATCCGGTCGAAGGAATTCGGCCAATCAGAACGTCGGTTCTCCCCTGATGGAACGAGGTTCACACGTACGCGGGGGCACACGTGAGTTTCCGCTACGTGGCAGGGGTGCCCCACCTCTGCGCGGTCCCCGTTCCCCTCTTCGTTCGTCCTCCGCCTTGTTTCAGCCCCTGCGGGCCCCATCGGCACAGGCACGCATTATCGCCATTACCATGAATTCCAGCAGTTATTACGCCTCTGTTGCGCCGCCACGAAAATGGCGGCCGGGCGCATTCTACCGTGCAACGAGGAGGGCTCACGACCCCCGCCCTCTTTTTCCTCCTGGCGCCCATACGCCGTTGAATATCCGCTTCGGACCGCAATTAACAATGGAACCTGCAACTTCTAAAAACCCTTCAACCGTCAGGACAGCGAAAGCAAATAAACATCGGCGTACTTCCTGCATTAACCAGCTGAAGCGCACCGGACAGGCTAGATAACGTTGCTCGAGACTGGTTACAGAAGATTGGTCGATATTACCAATTACGCACGGTGTAGGCTACTAGCGAGCATCAAGCGATTCTATTTGGAAAAAACTATTAACAGTTTTTCGCACGTGTTTTGTAGAAACTATTTGATTATCGCTGCGAATAACATTTATTTAGACAAAATTCGCGAACTCCCGCGTCATTCCAGGAAGAGCCGCGCGTCGGATGGGACCGAGAAGGACGTCGAGGAACAAAATTGAAATTTATTTCCAGCAAATCGAACGGTCCTCCCGCGAGCGCTTGATGGATGACCGGTAATAAGCTACGCGGCCGTGTTCGATACTGTTATTAAAGCGATAAATCACGGGTCGAGGGCGTAGTGGGAGGGATCGCGGGACGCGTTTCGTGTGCCGATACGATCGTCGGTTGATTCGCGGCGGAGACGCCATTGTCTCGCCGAAACCGCGGCAATTACGCCGCGAATCGCGCGGATAAACGGCGAATTGCGGAACGGGTCTTGACGGGAGAGGTTGAGGGGATAGCGGGAAGGATCGTGGCTCCTTAAAGGAGGCTCGCGATGGGGTAATCATCGCGTCACTTCGTATCTTCAGCGACGTAATAATTACGCGATCGCGCCTCCGTCTCTCGAGCCAGCGTGCCCGGCGTCCGAGGAGGCGGAAAGCCGAGGAACGGAACGGAAGGGACAGAGAGAACTTAATTCGAGCTCTCGAGGACTCTCTTCCCCGAGCCGGAGAGCTCGCAAGAATCGTCGACGACAACTGCCTCCACTCGCTCCTGTCCGCTCGAGTGACTCGCGCGAGTACCACTCGCCGCGATAAAAACTGCGACCGCGCTCGACCGACGACTTTTTGCACCCTCCTCCGGCTCCGGAGGCGTTCATGAGGGAATATTTCGAGGATCTTTCGCCGCCCGTGAAGAGATACTTGCGGACGCGTGTAATCGCCGCACCGCGAGGAACAACTCGGTCGAGTTTATCATTATTCACCTTATCGCGTGAGATTTCGGTCGAGGATCTCGATGATCCTGCCGCGCCGCGGATGTTTATGGAAATTGACTTTTTATCGATAGCCGCGTACAATGCTTAGAATCGCGAATAAATTTGTCGGCAGGATATGTAAAGTGCTTATGCAAATTCAGGATTTTATCTTTCGATCTGTTGAAATCGAGATTAACATTGTATTTATTGTTTTCGGGACCTCGTTGTGCTCGTACTAATTGGACTGTGATACTTATGCAGATTCCTATCCTTCGATATTTATTACTGGGTAACGAACGTGGGCGTACATTTGCATTTTCCACTGCCAATAACTCCACGACGCTAGAGATAATGATTTTTCGATGATCTTTACGAGCTGCAAAGATCCCATTTTTACGATCTACAAAATCTAATATTCACGTGAAGATCGGTTGGCACAGCTTCGGGAACCACGGTCGATTCTAGACCGAGGATATGCTCGTGGACTACATGCTCGTAATTAGTTAAAGGAAGAGTCGGACATCAATTCCGAGGACCGTAAGACGCTTGACCACGTGTGTCATTTTCCCGGGTGCTTGATAATCAAGTTAATACGTCCCAGTTTAACGGAACAACGTAATCGCACGTAGACCGGGCGGATCCTGTAATCAGCACGGAATACCAGCGGAATAAGCGGCACGCAGGATGCTAAGTAGACAGAATCAGCTCGAGGCGGCGCATTTCCTGTGCAGATCGTCATCATTTTTCTTGCGTTTGATGGACAGCTACATAGCACACGTCCGAGCGACGAAATTACACTGGATATTCGGAGTGCTCGAAGCCGGACCGGCGTCGAATCGTAAAATTTATAAATGCCTGACAAAAAGACGTCGAGTTGATCTTCCGTGAGTAAATTAAACGTTTAAAACGTTCAAGAGTAACTTTAGACTCGATTCTAATGGAATCCTACGGCTCGTTAAAAGATACGAAAGTCGATGTACGATGCCTGTCCTTGGGTAGAGCAAGAAGCCAGAAGAAGCCTCAAATTACATACACGTTGTGCAGTTACATGCTAGCTCATTCGCATCTGAAATTACTGTTAATAAGAAACTGAAAACATAAATGCAATAATTTCAGGGATTTTTTCACCACGCTGAATGGCCACGCACGGAGGCGGTGGAAGAGAATCGAAGGGAAGAGGAGGTAGAAACGGAAGACAAGAAAAGCGGCGCGGCGTCCCACCGTAGATCGGCGTCGCCGCGTGAGGCGCCGTTTCAAACGCGGCGACTCGCCACGCTAATCACGCGATGCCGCTCGAAACGAACCGAGAGGGAGAGACTGCCAATTAGAACGCAACGCGCGGCCCTGTTGATTGTAATACAACGTTGGATTACCTGTCGTGCGCGGCGATGATGGAAGCCGGGCCCCTCGCGCGGAGAAACCGCCGCGGACAACTTCATCCCCCTCGCAGCGAGTGGCATTTATCGGTTCGGGAACGGGCCGCGCCGCTTTGTCGTTTAATCGGCCGCTCGTTAGGATATCCTTGCGCCTCGAAAACCAGGCCCATCCTCGCCTGAGTCATCCTTTTAATTCGCGTTACGTGCCCGCGGCTACGTATATTCGGATTGGCCCGATCTTATCGCGGCGTACGCGTATACGCCCGGATGCCGGCCACGTAACGAGGCTTCTTCTTCGCCAACTCCCTTCTCAGACCCCCTACCCTTCCACCGAGGCCCTGTGCTACAGTTTTGTGTCAGTGGTTTGGAAGAAGTGTTCTCTGGAGAAAATGAAGTTCCCCAATGTACAACAATAACAGTTTATTGAAAACAAAAACACGACAACGTAACAAGGAAACCTTGGAGAAAGTCCGTGTCCTTGGTCCGACCAACCGTATCCGGGCGAAAGTCGAGGGTGGCGACCAAATGTGTACACCAGGTAGGAGTCGAAATCTGGCGACCAAATGTACACTCGAGAAAACTTGGGCCTGGCGACTAAACGTGTGCAAGGTCACAGCCCGCATGCAATAAGCCTACCTGTATTAACAAATAACATTAGTTGTTGCAGATCAAAACGACCGTGGTCGAATAATATCAAATAAATAGGTAACATTTTAGCATAAAATAGTTTAATTAGCGTAAAAGTCAAATTGTTACTTTCGACCCCAGTCTTCCTTCCGTTAAGTCCACAACGTTCTAAAACTGGTGTATGTCGAAAAGAAGAACATTAGCACATTTCTGAAAATGAAGAAAATATCAAAATTGTTGAAAGATCGAGGCCGTTGCAGATCGAAGTAACTTATACGAGAGTACCGAAAAGATTTGCCCAAGTAATTGATCCCGAGATCTAATCGGAGGATCCATCTTTCTCGGTGTTCGTTTTGCCGGGTGTAGCAAGGATGTCGCATGTTCGCTCGTTGCAAAAGGAGCAAGCGGGTTCGCGCCTGGGCGAAGCGCGAGCTCTCCGGAAGGATGCAAACGAGAGCGGGCAGTTTCGTGCGACCGAAAATTTTTCGAGAACCCTTCCCCGGGCCCCCAGAGCTTTTATACGGTCCCAAGCCGCGTACTTTTAATCTCGGAGTCGATCTCGCCCACGTAGATTTATTGGCAGCGGTTCTTGCGCGCTGCAGGGCTACCGTTGTGCACTTGTGTGCGTCCCTTTGATTGCGTGCACCCCGATTCGTTACGTGTTCTCGTATTTATCGGCCGCTCGCGGCTAATCCACGCCACGCCGAGGAATTGTTTTCGGCCGAAGAATGCGAATATATTCCGTCGAACGGAGTCGCGCGACCCTTAAAACCGGATATTTTAGGACTGCGACGGCAGGAATTTAATTTAATTAATAGGAACAATAGACACGGGTCTCGCACAGTTTCGCTGTCCCTCGCTGAAATTACTTGAGAGTGGAGTATAACAACGAGTACATACGGAAAGGGGATCTTTCAAAATCCTGTAGGCGATATTTATTGCGAGAGTGTATTCAAATGACTCGTTAGTTTATTCCCACGAGAAATCTCTTCCGCTGCGCGTTAAAACAGTTAGTTCCGCGCAATCGCACCTCTTATTTCACCTGGGGACAGCTACTCGGTCAAATTAATTTGCATCCACAATTGGTAAAGAACCCGTACAAGGCTCTCGGGCCTTCTAGGAGTATATATTAATTAAATTCGAAATGTAGCACACGATGAATCATACACGAAAACCGTAGGACAGTGAGACAGTGTGGGAAGTAATTGCGAAACAGACAGAGATCCTAACGGCACCGATTGCCGGACGATTAATTAATCGGCGTGGCGAGTTAATAATATGTAAATAAACGGCTCTCGGATAAAACGCGTGAATCATTAATCCGCGCCGATGAGTGACCGGTATAATAACGCCTTTTAGCATTCGATACGAAACACCGAGATCGGCAAACGGGTACAGTGCTGCTGCTGCTATCTATTAGTTCGCGAGCGGAACGGTTTCGCAAGCGTCGTCGTCGCGCCCGAGAGTCTAACGATGATTGGAACGGAATTAATTACTATCTTGCCGCGGGGCTATCGTGTTGACAGTGCTCGTGGAACGAATTACCCGGCGCATAAATTACGCGCACTGTAACTTCATAACGAACTGTGTAAATCATCGGCGAGGTGTTACTATAAATTAAATCGCCCGATAATTGGGCCTTCGCGATTAGAGAAACTGGCTCGCACGAATGCAGGCTATTTTCCAGTCTCCGCTCCATTTACGCTCCGATCGCGGTGTGATTTTAATTAGACGCGGCCGAAAGCAATGTTTCAATTCCCGGCCAGATTGTCTCGACGCCTCCGCGAACAATTTTAGTTTCTCTGCTTGTAGACTGTGGAAGTTTATGCAAATTTACGATTTCACAGGTTTACTCGCGGACGTAGCAATCGGCAGAAATTGTATATAAATTGCCTGGAGAATAAAGCCGGGGTTATTCCTTTCAGAAATATTCGAATCTTTTTCCAACGGCTTTATTCGGCTCGAAATAAAATGAATTCCGCATTATGTCCGATCGACTTAATTCTAGCCTGTCAATGGGTGTTCTCCGGCGACAAGGATACTCCTGAAACGCAGGTGCATCGCCCCCCTTTCGGAGTCCCAACCCATTCCCGACGATAGCGCGGGGCGGACACTTAAAGTTCTCACGAAGGCTCGCACTTAACAAGCTCTCACCGCGTTGGGAGTTAGAGGACGGCCATGTTGATGCGGCGACCTACGCGATTTCTCAGCGGTATTTCGAGTAATTAAGATTACAAGCCGCGCCGATTATTCGGAGACAGACTGTCGCGTGTGTCCCATCGTCCGTCCCGCGAGACACGGCCATCCCCGATGGCGTCCGGCTTATCTCCGCCACTTACCGAACTATGCCCAAAGTTAGGCCCCTTATCTCGGTAACACGGGCCAGTCCACTGGGGTTCCGGCAACATCCGCGTTCCACCGTTTCTCTCTTCTTCTTTTCGCCGGCACCACTGACACACCACCGGTCGTTTAGGAATTCTTGTAGCCCTTGGGATGGCCGGCGTGGAAGCAGCCTCCGTTATTTATCCCACCGTTTTTTCCCTTATCTTGTTTCACGCGGCGGCCGTGATCGCGCGCAACAGAAAAGAGTTGTTAACAGCCCCGCGTGTATCGCTACATTAGAACCGATAGAAATACCACCGAGCGACGCTGACTCATTTTCAGCATCGCTCGTGTTCCATTATGTTTGTGTGTGTGGGTACGCGCCGATCATCCCCGCGACTCGTTAGCTAAAAGCCACCGACCACGACGCGCCATTTATTTCTCCGCCATCCGGCCACCCAGGCAACTTTTTCTCGTGACTCGTTTTCCTCAACTCCTCGTCCTTATGACACTGCAGGGGGGAGAGTAATCGGCCGACCCGGTAGGCACATGCCCCGACTGATTGAGCCGTTCAGTTTGCTGGAAGATCCCCTCCCGTCGCGACCGGCTGATACTCTAAATGGCTGATCCCTGGAACCTCGTAGATACCGCTCGAATAAGACATAAACTCTCGGAAAGACTGCATTACATGGCCCGAGGATAGCGAAGGTGAAACAGTCTTCGCCCCATTAGTTACTAAAGCGACCACACGTTTCTAATAGGTTGATAGGTTGACTACGACCTATGCATTTTTAGAAGGAAGCTAAGTTTCCAAGCGGAATAGAACGTTTCAGATGGACAATGCCGCGCGTTGAAAACTCCCGGCGATACCGCTCGCCGCGCGTTCAAGTCTCCGGCGCGAACGCGTCGAAATCACTCGAACAACGATCGATCGCTGCGATAACGTCTAACCTTTCTCGCGCGCAATTGCGCAATCTGTTCCTTACATCTTCGATAATTATAGAAATAAACCGTGGATCTTCGCACCTTCGAAAGGTTCTCGAAATTATCCCACTGCTGAAGGATCTTTTAGGAAGTCGACAATTATTAAACAATCGCCGGCTACGAGGTTTGAACATTCGATAATTTTGTTTGTTCGTAATGCATAATTTATGTAAAATAAAAATTGTAGTAATTGCATTAATAACTGTTTTATATTTTTTGAACGCTCTTATATCGTTTCTCGTTTGATCTGCTATTGATTGCGAACCTAGACGTTCGTCTAGGTTATGGATAAACAAAAAAATCGTCTGTTTTCAAGAAAGTTCTAATCACCGTGACTGCGATTTACTAGGCACGCAGGAAGCCGATTTTCTGAGCAGCGCTGACCTCTCGAGCGTTTTTAAAACCGCTTGTTGAACAAACCAAAGCGTCTTTCACGGTTCTCCTCGCTACAAGACACGAGTGACGCGCGTGATCGGCACTCGAAAGAGCATAGACACCGAGGCAATAGAGCCATCAAGCTATAATTGCTCCTTGAACCGTCGAAGTCGCTATAAGCGTCCCGAGTGCCGCGGCGAGGTACAATGCCCGCTTTGTTTCCGTTCCGACCTCTTTTCGACTATTGCTGATTACTCCGGTGGCCCTTGAACGTTCTCCAACGTACATCGATGCGGCGAACACCGTCGGCTGTCTCCTTCTTACTCTCTCTCCTCCTCGCAGAGGATAAGGGGAACCTATCCAGTCGGTTCTATTCTTATACTTTTCGCCGCAGCTCGCCGGGTACGAGAACCTGACGTTGACGTGTACCAAGCGGCTTCGCGCGGGTTCTCGCCAGCGCCGGTTCGCGTACAGTTGACGTAGAGTATGAATGATTCCGTTAACTGGACGTCACCACTGACAGCTCACTGGTTATTTCTCAGGAAACGCTGGAGGGTGCTTCGAGCGAAGGCTGGCTTCCTTGAGAATTCGGGACTCCTCGGAGAAAATGAACTCGCGCATTGTGAACCGTTCACCTCTCTAAATTAAGCATTCAGACTCATCGAGGGTTACTTCATCCTATGAAACATTTCCTCCAACCTTCGCCCCCGGCATACTTTAAAGCGACATTTTTACCAAGATGATCCGACCGAAGTAAACATGCTCCTCTAAACATGTTTTTAATTCTTGATCGAGTCAAACCTTTCGTGTCTGAAGTACAAGATCACGAGTAAAATACAATCGACTCGATCAAAGTGAAAGATCGAATTAGAAGTAATGTGACGTAAAGTGATTGAATTTTTCGATGATCAGGAATATTTTTGAACCAGTTCGGACGTCAGAAAAAGTGACGCGAGATCCACGTACAGCGGGAACGGATCTTGGTTTATCGATCGATGAGATCGCCGAGCTGTGCGATAACCGATCGAGTAAATGTGACAACCGTGATACGGTCGATGCGGGACATAGAACCGCGAAGATCGGCCCGATAAATACACACCGGTTTGCAGAGAGATATGATTTCATTCGAACGATCTCGGATCATTTCGAACGATCCACCGGGTCCTTAACCTCTTCGTTAAGCGCGCGGCATACGGCTCGCACTGAAAAGCTATCCCGATAGCGCTACATGGTCGCGCCGCGGCCGTTAATGCACGCTTCCCCACAAATAGGGCTCTGACGCATCGCTCTAATGCGGGTAATTTATCGTGGCTGCAGAACTTATTGTACGGTATCGCGTAGAAAGGCTTTCTTGATGCGCGCAGTGCGCTGGACCGTGCACGATGATGCCCGCCGCGCCGTTCCTCGTCGCTTCAAAGAGCGCAGCGCAATCTGCAGCGGCCGCGCGATCACTTTAGAAGGAAATCACCGGCGATCCCACTGTTCGTAGAAACTGCAATTAGTAACAACCTTGATATCTAGATCCCTCGCTGCGGCGTCGATCCTTTATGCATCTGTATCACGTAGAACTTCTCGGTAAACAACAAAACACGCTGCTCGATGGAATTCAACCCTTATTTTACTTTCGTACAATCATACAATTATTGAAAGGTTTGGTAAGTGACTTAATTCTGTACCGACTTCGAGCGCCTGATGTGATCGAGCCATGTAAAGAAGACGACCAACTTCGTGATTGTTGTCTATGAAGTAGGTTTCTCGAGTAAGCTCTCGAAGTTTGAAGATTGATGCTTTCGTCCCCCGCGAGTCTACAGAGAGACACGCGTAGAAGTCAGTCGACCGTTTCACTGTCAATTCGGCTGTCTTTCCGGCCACACCTTCGTAGACAGTCAGTCAGCAAGAAAGAGAGGAAGAGAATGGAAGCAGCGGCCGGTGAAGTACAGATGGGATGACGGATAAATCGATCGATCGATCGATCGTTCCTCCTGTGATGGATCTGTTCCCGGGCCGTTCCTTTATTCTACCTGCTCCATTGCCGACGCATCCCCGGTGTACACCTTACACATATTTTCAATCACGATCTACGATCCGGAGCTGTATGGCTTTATCTCGATTATAGTTCCGAGATGGCAATTCAGGCGGCCGTAAAAGCAATATAATTCCATCGCCGACCGTCCGCTCGGTGTATAATGACCGCGCCACGATACAGTAATGACACGATTGCCACACCATTAACAAAGACGTTGATTGTAGATTAATATGACGTAATGTAATGTCCAATTACATAGTTCCAACGCCACGGGGCTGGAGAGACCGGGTTCTTTCTTTTCAACCTTCTCTCGTGGTCTCTAGCGACACACTCAATCGCTGTAGCACACTTAACCGATCGATCCGATAACAACGATTGCATGCTTGTTTTTTTCGTGAGGCTGCTCGACCGATAGGAAAGACGCGTTCCATTTGCTCCCTCGAAAAATTGAGCAACCATTCGGAAACAGATGTGAGACGGTATAAAAATCGATCAACTTTCTAGTGTTGATTCAGCCTCTGATTCGTACTTCATTGATTCATATTTTACCGAGAAAATCGTCTGTCTCTTCCAACCTCCTCCTGATATATTCAAGCTGGTTCAATTTATTGTTCCATTTTAATTCTGGTCGAACCTCCTTAAAATTTGCCATAACAACATCCTGTGAGACCAAATACACTGTTCAATAATCGCTGTTTGACCTTTTCGTGTGTCCCGTCGAATTTTCGTTGTCGAATCAGTAATTGTCACTGATAAGATTCCGGAAAGATTTGCATATTTTGGTGAGAAGCGACGACTTGAGAGCCGTTAATTTCAGGTTGATCAGAGAGGTTTGCTCTTCCGATTGACTCGTTACGGCCGTTAACTAAATTAGTAAGGTGGCGCGTTGATCGAACATGCGTCGCCTAATCGTTTTCGGGGTAGCGATCGACGCGGGTCCGGTGATTTACGCGCCATTATCGGAGTCTGGCTCGCTGGATCGTTCTCTCGTCCAGGGACAGAGGAGCCAGAACGATTAGTGGTGAAAGTCTCCCGTGTGAATTACGACGTGTCCGAGAGGGAAGCGTGGCCCCGCACGCCGCGCCGGTCGCTTCGCGGCGTCGGTGCACGGTCGGCGACTTCTAATTTTTCGAAATGCTTACCGGGGCCGGCTGGCATTGTCGGAAATATTATCGAAGCCACCGAAACGACGCAATAAAGACGCGAGTTAACGGCCTCCGTCTGCCAGCGAATGGAACGTATTTCGGTAATTAACTTCGTCACGTTCACTTCGCCGAAGTGGTTCGAGCGGTCTTTTATGATTTTCCTGTTTAATACGCTTTTTCGTCTCCCTCCCTCTCGTAACAATCTCTCGATCCTTCCGTGCGAATTCTCCATAAACGCACCCTGGTTTATGCTCGATAACGCGGAAGCTAATTTTATGTTTAACGCACGTTAAAAGCCGTTCGCGGGTATCGGCTGAATTAATGAAGCTGTTCGACGTCGCGAAAGTATGCCGAGAACAAAATGGTAAGTGGATCGATCTTTAATTCGAACCAGAGTCGCCAGATTAAGACTTGTATTCCAACTCCACCTTCTTGAGCACACGAATGGTACTGGCAGAGAGGGGGGTAACTTTTTCCCTCGATTCGTGCATAAGGAAGTCGTAATTTCTCGAACAATCCGTACAATTTTATTCCGGCTGTACGAGCACAGGATAATCCTGGTCCGCATCTTGCATCTTTTTCTTTTTTTTACTGTAAACACTTGTGTAAAAGGACTTTAGTTCGTCTATAATAAATAATAATAATAATAATTACGTCGACACTAAACGTCGAGGGAAACGCCGGAGGAACAGGTCCCGGCGCTGCGCGACACACGAACACCACTCGAACGAAAAGTCTACAATTTCGTCGATCGTCAAAATAAGCGCTGTAAATCCCGACAGACATTCGTCAGCCGTTTTCGGAACACGATCTGTTTACACGAGCATTTAGGAGCCGGGCTTAAATATCTTTTGACATCCGAATAGCCGGGTGCGCGCACGACGCCGAGTTCCCGGCGACCCTCTGCACATCGTTGCGCGGGCCTCCCAGAGCTCGTAAAGCCGATGTAAAAGTGATTTGCTGTCTGTCCGTCCTCGAAATCGTCGTCGTCGTATATCTTGTTCCTCCCCGATCATTTCCATCGGGAGGAATTCGAAAATACATTTTTCTGCCCTTTGTTCGATTTAATAACAATTTATCGTGTCATTAAACTTTGAAGCTGTCTTCCCAACATCGAACAACCTTCTTTATCGCTTCTGTAAGTCACTCGCTGATGCTTCGGTGTGAACGTATCTTTTTTGTGGTTGAAAAATTCACGAGCTCCTTCTAGTCACGAAAATCTAATTTTTTACAATTTTCGAAGAACATTTAGAGTCAATTTTTAAGTAGAAAATTCAGACTGTACCTCTAACCCTGAATATTTTTCGTAATATCAATAATCGTATTTACTATTTACAAAAAAATGCTGGCTAGTAATAATCTGAACACACTGTATATTAAGTATCCAGGTATAATAATTTTTAGTAGTCCCTCAGAGGAGACAGTCGAGTTAGCACGTCTTCCATTGCAGTGACGGTTCCGTCGTCGATCTAAGTAATCGTCCACGAAATTAGTTGTTGTTAATGCAAGGAGATGAACGTCGAATACAAGATTTTATGTAAAGGTACAAACGCAGGACCCTTCCGTCGCATATTTATTACGAATAAACTCGAGATTGAATCTTACAACGTCCGCAGGTGGTCGACATAGCTGGTGCCCGGGCCGTATAGTTAGCTTCCCGAGATTCCGTTTTAAAATAAATTCGACGTGGCTTTGTATCGTGAGTTTGAGATACGAGGCAATAAAGCGGCCGAAACGAGCGGAACATTGTGAGGCCGCTTACGTAAAGACAGAAACGGGTCGAGATTAATTCGCGTGGCCGGTCTGGGTCCGGTGCTGTTGGCCCGCGAGGAATCCGCGTCATCGATTAACCGTCCGGGAGGGGAACGATAAAATATCGTTTTATGAATCACTGTGTTTCGGGGCCGAGGAGAGAACGGCGGCTGACCGGCGCGCGTTTATTAAGACGTCCCCGAAGCTTTCCGAAGCCGCGTAATTGCTCAGGCATGCTTGCGGTTTCCGTGATTTATCCCGTGTGACTGTTTTCAGCTGGTAGTCCGGACCAGGCAAGGATAACGCCGTGAATATATAATGAATCGGGCCGGAGCTGCCGCGGGTATATTGAGCCATCAGGTAGAGGAGACAGCCTATCGAGCGGCGCTCCTAAAATTCTCGATCGCGCGCGGCCTTTTTATTTACGAGCCGGCTGGCCGACTAATTTCTTGAGTAATCGCGCGAAATTTAGTGTCACCTTTTAAGGCGAGACGGCCGGGACGACGGGAACGCGGCCGTTCGTGGAAAGGGGACCGGCACGGAACGCGCGAAAGTGTTCTTTCTTTGCAATTAGCGTTTTCTCGGCCGATCGTTAATTCCCGTCGAACCGCGCGCTCGAAAATTCAATCGGTTTCCAGCAACGGCAAGTTTATTGTTATGCGCGAGGGACACGGCGAACGACTTCTCTGGGTATTTGCAATTACAGTCGCACCTCGGTTATCCGAACCTTCGATGTACCTCGAGTCTCCATTTTCCCAACACGCTTTATATGCAAATGGCTCCATCTAAGACTATTTACTGCACGAATTAATGGAAATTAAAATCATCGTAATAACATAGCAACTGTTCTATTATTCGAACATCTCCTGTTTGCCCGGTTAGTTCGGATAAGCCCATGTAATTTTCTGTCCCATGTCTTTTCTCTTATCCGCGCGTTGAAATCACTCGACAGTGTGCTTGGAAATTCACTTACAGGTTTTTTATTAGAGTATTCTGCGATGCTGAAAGTCCACCGTTAACTGTACCGCGCACCATCAAACTCCACAGTGCATTGTTTAGAGTGGTCCTCGAGCAAACAGGGAAGTATCGCACGACGACCATGGCGAACGGATCCGCGATCCCGCGGCCGGCGCATTAATCAAGCAGGCAATTAGCCGGCGTAACCGAGAACTCCTTGAATAATGAATCGGCGTTCGTTGTTCGGATCCTAAACCCTTAACCCCGTCTCTCGGAACAAAAGGATCGGCGCGATCCCAATTGCTCGGCGTGTTTAAGGAAGTCGGGCTGGCTCGGTCCGAAAAACCGTCGGTCGATGAAATATCCGCGAGAGCGCGTAATTGTCGGGTTTCCTTTCCTGCGGGTCCGAGGCGGCGCTGCGGCGGCGTTCGCAGGCTCGCCGGTGCCGGACAGTTACAAAGCGCTCGATTAACAGTAAAAACGAGCAAACCGAGGATCGGTGAAGAGTAACAAATAGCACGATCGGCGCGGGTAGCTCGGAACAGCGGCGTTGGAGGCTGGGCGTGCGACGAGGAAAGAAAACGGGAGAGAAACCTGGGGCTAGGAGCCGGAGAGTCGGAATCGACAGAGATAAGAACGTTCGATGGCAGGGAAAGAGTGGTTTTACAGCGGCGAATCGCGGATTTCGCCCGCGGAGCCAAAAACCGAGGCCGATTAAAATTGCTGCGGTGCCGGGAGACGGCTCAATTATCACCAGGCGGCGCGGCGTGGGCTCTCGCGGCCGTGTGAACAGGTCCGACGCGCATGCGAACGCTCGCAAACGCTCGCAAACGCTTGCAAACGCGCGCGAGCGAACGGACACAGACCAGGAGGAGGCTGGAGCCTCGAGCGACCGGCGGCGCCCGTCTTCCCGGATAAATTATCGTTGTTAATGACATATTTATTGGCCGTACGCCGACGGATACCGGGAAGCATCGCTCGGTATAATTTGCTGATTCGAGGTAACCCCAATCCTTCTCCTTCCTCTCCTTCCTCGCCCCCTTTCCTGTACCTTCTACTCTCCTTTTCGATTGGATCCTCCGGTTCTTTCGTGGTCACCGAGACTCGTCCGGAAAGTAAAAACCAATTGATCGTGCCAGCTGTGATATCGTTCAATTTCCACCCAATGGAGCACTCGTGTGAACAACATTGCTCTACCCAACCTACTCTCTTCGAATATACAGTGTTTCCTACTTTTCCAGCAAGATTATAGAAGCATGATGTACAAGTGAAAATACGAAAAAAAAGTTATAGACAAATATTGAATGTAGCCGGAATAACTGTTTCCTTTATCTCGATCAACAATTTGTTAACGTATTGATGTTTCAGTGCACTGATTCGATCTGATGTTACTAAGCAATTTTGCAAATTACTATAAAATTTTCAACGTTTCGGTCTAGTTATAGACCATTTTCAAAAAAAATTTTTTTTACATAATTGCGTCTGTAAAAATATAATTAACGTAAATTATGTAGTTCAAGTTAGTAGTACATAATTTACGTTGGTTTAATCTTTACAGACGCAATTATATAAAAAAAAGTTTCTGTCAGAAATGATTGAACGTATGCAGAAACGTTGTGTACCAAATATATTTCAAGGAGTTGTTTTTTACGTTCGCTTTAATGCATTCGTATTTTTTACGACCCCCGTATTTTTCTCAGTCGGCTGCCGCCGTTTTGTTTCTCCCGCCCGAGTTCCGTTAATCTCACCGGGACTGATTAATCGAACGAGAGACGCCCCCGAGCGACCAGAAAATCGCGAATACACCGATCGAGAGGTGCGCTGCAAGTAATTGTGGTTTCACGTGTGTATGCGTCTGCGCGCGCGTGCAAGTTGATCGTCGTCGAGACGAATTCGCGCGAGTCGAAACGGATCGGGGCGCGTGGACGTGTAAAAAGCGGCGGGTTTTTCGTAGAGCTCGTTTGTCGCGCACCCGGCACTCCGACCGGGTAATTAAAGGGCCGACCGCCACGGTTTTAATTAATCCGGCCGGCCATTGTTTGGCGGTGGTCGTAACGAGACCGAGTTCCTAGAAGTTGGGTTTTCTTTTTTGTTTCCACTTTAGAAGACCGTTTCTAAAGACTAGACACTAATTTCTTGATTTCATCGGACTTCTACCAGATATCTCGCAAACTAGATTATTCCTTCATCCGGGACGTCACAGTCAGCAGAAAATTGGGTGTAATTAACGAAATCAGAATTGACAAAAGCGAAACGAATAGAATAAATAAAATGGAAACTCAACAGATGAATGTTTTCCTATTCAAATCCTCGAAAACATCCTTTTTATAGAGATGGCGAAAGTACCTTGAACACACCTCGAATCCAATTGTTGCAATAACAGTTCGAGTGAAACAATCGATGTTCGTAGGTCGGAGGATCGATATCGACGCGCGAGAAGGTCAAGAGTTCAAGAGTCGCACGTTCGTATAGAATGCAACAGTAACAGTGATTTATACGGTATTATCGAGGCCCTAATGCGGCGCCATTTAAGCATCATCAACGCACAAAACTACCAATCGCAAATGTTAACGTCATTCGCGTTGACGATCCATTCGCGACGCACTCGCGTCGACGACAATACGGAAAAAGAACGGATGGAACGCACGCATTCTCCTTTCATGTCGCGAAATTCGTCCCTTCCCGCGGAACCTTATCAGGACACGCGAATCGTCCCTTAATGATGATTAATGAGCGTAGCGTACGCACACAAATGACGCCGCGGGGTTGCGTAACTTTCGCGGTAATTAGCGAACACAATCGTAACTCAGCGATCTGTTAAGACGCCGTCGCCTTTCGAACGGTATTAATTATTTTGTCACTAGCTGAATACCGACTACCAGGCCTTCGGTGTGCCGCGGCGGGTGTGAATTCTTTCTTTCTGTCTTGTACCGGCGCTTGACAAAGGTGAAATCAACTCATTAGGAGCCGAGCATTGATATATCTCCAGACATCGGAATGGGAATCGTCATTATAGGTGAAGCAAAATTAGTAGATGTCTCGAGTAATTGTTGTCTAGAAAATCTTGATGCACGACTGATTAATACGCACGCCGGCGTGATGCGATTAAAGTGCGCTTTGTTAACAGTCGTGTTCTGTTTAACCGCTTTCGCGAGTCTCTTCGGGGTCTCCCACGGTCGGTATAACTGCGACCCTTGACTGTATTTAATGGGAAAATGACGATATTATTGCAAAATGAAACATATAAAACCAGTTATTTGATCGGCAGTGGTAGGTTTAGTGTCGAAGATTATACAAAATGTAAAATTCCATTCCACTTGGAACGACACGATCACCACTCCCTAATTAGTCGTTCTCCGAAATATAGAGGATACAAGAAACGGTTCAGACAGTCTGATGTTCCCCGGAATGGCATTAAAAGCTGAAACAACGTGAAGAGTCGTCGTGCAATCATTCGTAACCGCGAAGTTCGAATCGGCTCCGAGAAAATTGGCAATGCGGTGTAAGATGGTAATTCGATTGGATAAGCCCGTTCCTCGGAATAAGGATGAGCATCATTGTAACAAAATGAGATTGCTACCGAATAAAGTTGTAATCGAATTGCCCGGGACCATGTTGCGAGTCGTTCTCCTGCGTTTCTTGTTTCTCTTGTACGCCGGTTATCGGAATATGGGAATGATAATCGATCCCCGTCGGTCGGAACAAATACGTGGAATCGATTCGATTAAACTTTACCGGACAGAACATTATCCAGTCAATATCAAATTAAAGAAATGAGAGGTTGCGCATGCTATCCCGTAAGAGACGTAGACGCAGCTTAACCTCCGCAACCACACACTCCACTGGTAATAAAATAAATGGCAACCGATTATGTATTATTGTACCGAAATTTATCCAGTCATTTTCGTAGGGATTAATCAAAAACCCAGATGAAAGATGTTTATCATTTCGTTGAAAGTTTGATCGATTGGTAGTTGCAATAACGAATGAATTGTAGCTTCTACACATTTCGTAAGAAGTTCCATGCTGTAGCTTCTCGAGAAATTACGGAATCCTCTCAATCAGACTTTTCAATCATTGCAAACTTACTTAAAAATTAAATTCCGTGTTTATACAGTTTTCAAGTAGATATCGAGTTTCTCTGTTTAAATGCAGTCTGTTAGGTTATGTAATTTTTTATTGGAAGTAGATTTCAAATATGGCAGTTTGTTATTTTTTATGAAATTCCAAACTGTAACCGAAAATTGATTTGTGTTCTAACAATTAGAATACGCGAAAAAATAATACTGATCGACTAGCGTAATCGAGGTACACTATGCAGAGAAAGGGATGGCGGACTGCGTAGTTTGTCTTTGAAAATGGAGCCGGCGGAATTCGCAGAGGCAAATGCAGCCGATCGAATTTCGCGGGGAGGCGGACGGAGAACGGAGAATGGCTGGAATAATCGTATCCGTAATTGCCGCGGGTTTTTTAGAAAAAGCGCGCGAAGAATGCGGCCGAAAGAAGCCTGGGTGGTACGAGGCGCGTTTCGTGAGCGTGTTCGAGGAGAACCGAGCGTCGTCGCTCAGAAGCCGGTGTCTATCGGCGCGCGGTTTTTGGGCGGCGGGAAAAAGGCCGCGGCGCGTATCGCTCGAGGAACGAAGCCACGGTGAATCTCTAATTATCCCGGCGTGGTCTTAGGGCGTGCGTTTTTTCACGCGAAACGTGCCCGTGACGCGCGGCTCCGGCAACCGGGAGAGATAATGACAAGTCGGTGTAATTACGCATATCGAGCTGCGACGTAATTTCACAACAAACGGGGGACGGAACGCGGCCCCTGATTTACCGTGTCGGCTGTCCACGACTCGTTTTCCTTTCTTTGAAAACTACGAGGAAATAATTGCACCATCGGTAAATATTCAAGTCCACACTGGAAATAAAAGAACCTTTAAACTCGAAGTATTTCTGGAAGTACTTATGCGAGTTATTCATTGCAAAATTGCTTGTTTTACATTATTGATTGAACCTGTGCGCCAACACCACCACACAATTATTATCAAATTTCTACGATCGAAAAATTGAATTCATATTGAAGTACTTCTATCTATCTCTACCAGTGACGTAGTCTACTCTTGGACTATCTTAGAATTCGAACAGAAAAATTAACATTTATAAAACGATTCTCCTATGTAAACTGTACATACAAATTTTTCAGAATCATCTTGCAATGCAGGATTAGTATTCTTGGAAGCATATAACAATTGATATGGATATTTGCTTTTGGACAATCTCGAAATTGAAACATAAAAATGAAAATCCATATAGTTCGGATTTAAACAGAACAAAAATGAGATTAGAGGTACTCATTTTCAATCCCGTTGTGCAATTGAGTTTTATTCACCAAGTCCTTTGAGAAACTTTCGAGAAAACTCCAATCTTGATTCTAATAACGAACTCGACAGATCGTCCTTGGTGTAGTCGATAATCCGAAAGAGCGTTTCGGAACAGCCAGTCAAATTTTCGATAAGTATCGCGACGACATCGATGATTAATGTTCTGGCCGGAATTTCGATGATCGAATCCTTGAGTACGCCGGTGGTGCCATTACGATTCCTTGTCGAAATTAATAGCTTTGCGTAATAGATTTCGAGAGGTCTTCTCGATAGTTTCAATTTAACACTTTCGATCGGCGCGCGTTCGACGAACCCAGCCGAACTCGGCTCGCTTCATTCCCATTCACCGAAACTACATAAACGGATTTTTATTTCTGCGACCATTGAGTCACGACAACATGTTCATAACTTTCCGTGCGTTCACGGGCAACGGCGTAATTACTAATTTGCATAATGGCCGCAGAAACTACGGAGAGCTTGTTCGTTAGCCGACTGGATAGCGATGAAACTGAAGATAATTATATTTTTCCTGGGATACGCCATAAAAATCTTTAATTGAAATCTAAGACGGGTACACCGTAAAACGGTAATGACCCGTTTGATGGTTGACAGATGGGTACAAGGTCCATCGAAACCGGAAAAATCGCAAGTTTATGTGGCGAATGTTCCGCGAAGCGTGTGCAAAAAAATTAGTCAGCTCCCTGGTCTGCAGCAGTAAATCCGTTGATTTAATATGAATAATTTATGCGTTGATTTACGACACTGCTTCGATCCTTTCTCTTATAAAATTAGTACGTGCTTAAAATTTACAATCGTGTGGCTAATGTCTTAATCGAATGTTAGTAGTACGAACTTAAAACAGTCTAAGCTATTATACAATTGATGAACTGTTTCACAATTTAAAAATGAAATACATCACTAAAATTGGCAGAAATGATTTTTTTTTGCCACGTTTTCCAGGGTGGTCGATCGACGAGTGTTTCCTCGAGTTCCTTCGCAGTTCGCACCTGTTCGCGCCTTGTCCCGCGGAACGGTCGATATTCGCATAAATCCTGCGAAGCATAAGCGCGAACTCGTTGCGTGTCGTGCGTGAGCGTCGCCAGTGGCACCGAACACGTGTAAAATCGGCCCGGAGAATGCGTGTACCGGCGGCGTTCACGTCGACGTGCGTGTCGGCCCCCCATGGGCGATTGCAAATCAAAAACTAGGCTCCATCGAACCACGAAATCGAACGACACGCTCGTTGCTGCCTCAAAAAAGGCTTCGATCCCATTTCCGTGGAATAAAGGTGCGGTCTTTCTTCGTCGCAGTTTAACGAAAACCACGTTAATGATTTTAATGATTTTAAAAATTGATTTGCGCAAGTGGAAAGGAGCAATCGATGTGATTATTGATTGAATTAAAAATAAAGCTCTGGTCGGATACTATTCTTCGAGCAGATAATGTTTCTAGGTTCATTGTAGTTAATACATTCTTAAAAATAATTCAAAATAATGTGTTCTTCAATTTTTTAACACCAGAAATATGTGAAGGAACAGGTAAAATACATTGACAAATTGGGTAACGGCATCGTTCCCGGCCGCTCGAGTAATTAACGAAATAAAGTATTCCAACTGACGCAACATCGAATTCCTGGCTGATACGAAATCTTAAGAGACTGTCGGCGTAGTAACGAACGAATCGAGGAACAGGTCGTCGAGGGTATACCGAATTTGATAAGCCGGAGAAAACCCGTCGAGTCAGCGTTGGAAGTGTTTCGCGTTATCGATGAAAAAATAATATCGACTGGTGGAACGAGTTCGTCCGGTAGCTTTATTACACGCGCACGTCGGAACGGGCATAGAATCCTCGGCGAGCAGGAAAGCGTTTCGAACCTTTTGCCCATAAGAGAAACACTGTTTAGTCACTATGTTTCCACTTTCCGATCAAACAACTTTTAATTATATCCGAACCAATATCTCAGGAACATCAGATAGGGAAGCGGCGGTTGTAATATAGAGAACGCCTCTAACAAGATTAAACGATCGTTGAACACCGGAGCGAAGATCCTATGTCGCTTCGATCACGGAGCAGTTAATGGCCGATCAACGACCGGCCTGAAAACGGCAAAAGGACGAGAGGAGATCGCGCGTTAGAGCACGATCGAACGATCTCTGGTCTGGAGCAAACATCGTGGTGGACGGTTGCGGTTTTATAGCCGTCGCCGATACACCCGGGTGCGTTGGTCTATTTTTCCAGCGGTGGAAACGCGTCGCTTTGGCGACCGTCACGTTCCCGGACAAGAAGTCCAGCGTAACCGCGGATAATCCTCTCGGAAAGATTCCGAACTCGATTGGGAGCTAATCCAATAATTAGCGGTCGTTTCGATCCAATTACTTCGTTAATTGCCGTGTCGTATTTCGAATGCAGATTGGCTGGTTTTCGTGGTATTTATAGATCGCGAAAGATTCCACACAGGTTTTGACACCGTGTAAAATATCAGCCGAGAATTTCGCCGACATCGTGTATAAGCATTGTAGCAAATAAACGAGCGCGAGCAGCAAAAGAGTGAGAAACCCTACAAAACTATTAACGCCGCTTCTCCAAATCGATTTATCCAACAACCCGTGAAGTCCGACGGCGAATGGGCCGCGTGCAGGCTGATCGAGTGCGTTGCTTCAGAACAGCGCGAAATCGACAAGCGTAGAACGGCTCGAACACAGCAGCGAGCTTGTCCGATTTTTGTACGCTTGGTTCGTTCCCGATCGGGAATCCGAGATGGGCCAAGTCCCCACAAATCGAACTGCTTTCTTTTTTTCCTCGTCGATGTCGTCGCAGCAACATTGTAACCCGACGCACCGACGAAACGTTGTTCACGAGCTTCCCAAGCCAACAGGAACGGTCCTAGGTGGCCGGGCCTGCGCGCGAGATGATTGATAACTCTCTTGTAACGCGTTATCAGCCGTGGCGTGCACGTTGTTATGTTCACGTCAGGAACGCGACGCTGATAGACGGCCGGCCTATCCTCTCTCCTTTGTCTTTCAACGTCGCCTCGTCGGTCCGCGCCGTTTCCTCTTCGCTCGTGGTGCCTCCGCACGACCTGTTGCTGTTAATTCGAACTTACGTGTCGGCGTGTTAGGATCTCGTCCTTTTTCCTCGATTCGACACTCTCCGCGGCCGTGTCTCTTCACCTCGGTGAAGCCATCCGGTGTCGTTTAATGGAATGGAAAGGGATTTCTAGAGCGTGAAACCTGCGATCTTTCAGGATCGAGCAGATGGGATGAACTGGAAAAAGAACGTCCATAAAATCCTCGCAGTCAGCACATCCTTCACCTGGAGTGACTCACTGAGTAATAGAAATAGAGAAAACGGAGCTCAATGTTATATTCTGTGTTGTATGATCAACTATTTACTCTATATGTTAGATGGGTTCCATGAAAATCACCGTACTTTGTAACCGGAGTTATAGTTGAGGAGTTTTATTGATAAACTAGTGTTTTGTTTATCATAAACCTACAACGTTCATTGACCTCTCATCCGGAATACGACATGTGTGAGCTATTGAAACGGTCGAATCAAAACAAACTCGAAGTAAAATGTTTTCCATCGTGGTTGACCTACAACGTTCACGAAGGACCTTGAATCATTCTCGCGCACCTCTAGTTTCGTTGATCTCCATAAGCGTTCCACTCGCTCCCCTCCCAAGACTCGCCATCACATTTTGGGTCGACGAAAAGATCTGATTAGTCGTCCAATTCGTGGGGAGTCAACGCGATCTATTAAACAAGATAGGATCTGTTAGAGGCAATAGCCTCCGTGGCCCAGATGATCTATCTATCCTCTCCCAATCATTGATTACCGGCGAGGACCGAGCGGAGAGCTACCTACGTAATTCATCCAACTTGTTCGAATGTCATCCGGCAGGGACGAGGTCGAGGGACGAACAAAGGGCCTGAGCTGTTAGCGAACAGCTCCGAAACAGCCACGTGAATGGAGCACGACTCTAGCCGGTTGTCCGATCGGGCCTTGGTCACGAGCGAGCCGCTCTAGCGGTGAATTCTCAGGGTCGAGCGCCGGCAGCGGATTACAAGCGCCCCTCTTTTACTCTCGAGCGAACCCTTTCGTGTTCTCCCTGTCCGCGAACAATCGGAACATCGACGGGCTCGTTTCTGCACGAGGCGACAAATACAACAAACCGAGCACAATAACGCTTTTAGGGTTATGGAGACTCTTATGAGTCAATATCGCGTCCGAGGGGAGGCCGAAACTGGTTCCGAGGACGTGTCCGTACAGATTTGTAGCTTTTTTCTGCTGTTGATCTGGATGACTAGGTGGTCATGAATAGAAAGGGTCCTTGTAGTTTAAGGGATGAACTGACTCGTAAGACCCTTTCATCCCCTTCTTCGGAAGCCGCAGGTTGAGCGGAGCCATTGGAATGTAAATGTTTCGCGTCGCCTCCGTACTTACTGTTATTTCGCCAGCTTCGAAATAACTTTCTGCTTAATCACGCTCGTAACACTTGTAACGCGTGTTACCATCGCCTAAGTGGAAGTTATGAGTCTGTTACGTAAATTCCTAATGACCCATATATGGCGACTAGAATCGATACCGACGCGTAATCGAGACGGTATCGTTCGCCTTTGCTCCAATGATTTTCCGTGAACCACCACTCCGTCCCGGACACGGTCATTTAACCAGTTCTCAGTCGGTTTGTCCCGCGATTCTCACAGTTCGTGGGCCGTTCGGTGCACGGGGCACCGTGAACATCGGCTCGCTCGCGATGCTCATTAGCAGACTGCTTCTGCCGATTCCGCGCGATATCTTAATCCCTTAATGAAACGTTTCTACTTGATTTCTAATTTAAAGGCCTGATCGCGAGCGTTCCCCGCGGAACGGGTCGACGCGGCCATCTTTACTACCACTGCGGTCGTAAATAGGAGCGGAGGTGTAATTTACTCGGAGCAGACTGTGAACGTGGTGGGCAAATACCTATTTCGACCGGATTTACTCGATAAAATATTACCTTTTTCGACGGTGCTGTTTAATCTGCAGATCTCTGCAAATATTTTATTTTCCCTCTAGGACAACTTAGTTTTATTATGTTAACTTTATTACTCTCCTTCCTTCTTTCATATCTGCATCTGCGTGCCGTTTCTTCAAAAACCATGCTTATATTAAAATACGCTAAAAAGGAGAAAATAATGTTTTTAAACATTAGTAACCATTTTTGAAAATCTTTTGTGCAGATCCTTTGGTAAAGCAATGCTTCTAGTTGGTGATAAAAAATCAGGTCGTTTGGTACAATTATAAAAAAGTTATTCTATTTTAAAAGGAATACGAACACTTTGTACACCCACTGTATATGTATTATTATACTTCTTTTAGAAATACATATTTTGAGTCGTAACTTTCCTGGAAAGCGGAGGTATATTACAAAGAAAGAATCGTAATTCATCGAACGGCCCCGGGATTGTGTTTGGGAAGATAAAGTCGGCGGATAATGCAGAAGGAATTCGGCAGTTCGGGGCCGTAAAGTAAAGGGATTCCTTGCGCCGAAGTCGCAGTATCTCCATTACGTCCACGCGAACGATAATTTCGTGTCTCGTTACACGCGAGTCTGGGGCCGCGGTGAAAAAGGGACGGCGAGCGAGGGTTTTTCGGTAGGTGTGCAGTAGAAATAATACCGAAGCTGGCGTAATAAAGCTGCGGGCATCCCGCTGCGCGGATACTGGACGAGGTGAACGCGACCGCGGCCCAATTACCGAGCGTATTCGCGCGGCCGCGAACTAACACGCGACCGACCGTCTGCTAATTTATCCGGGACCATTCCCGGGGCATTTGTCGCAGCGGGTGTGCCATGGTAACGTTCGGAAGTAGTCTGCTCGCGTTTGCGAGATGCCGTCCACGTTGCCCGAGACCGAGGGGGCGCGTAAAATCTTTCATTTTTATTAATTAAGTGCGCGGGACCCTGGGTTATTGAAAAGGTATTTCTGTTTCGGAATGGCCGCGGATGGCCGCCGGAATGGATATGAATCTGCTCGATCGTGGTTTTATAGTATCTTTATTACGTTTATACCGTGCATGTACACAGCCGTTAAAAGATATTCGATCGTTTGCAATATTTACCGACCGGCGACGGAATAAATGCATCGCGCGGTTTATTGTTCTTTTAGCATTACCACTCCCCTTCCCGTTGGCAGCGTTTAACGATCCCGGACCTTTGTAAATCAGTCAACGGGTGTTTGTTAACACCTACTGCCTGCTGCGGTTTAGTGCATTAACAACCTTGTTTTTTCTTCGTTTCTTGCAGAAGCACCTGGAGAGCTTGGCTGGGTGCTCACCCTCGTGATAGTGTCCCTTGTGTCAGCGGGCATCGGCGCCGTGGTCATGGTGACGCTTCTTCATTGCCGGAGGTCAGTATAATCAGAATGATTTTTCTTCGGATCTAAACTTCAAGTCCAGTTTCCATAAAAATCTATATTCCCAATCGGATGTTCGATCGGATGAAATTGATCGGGAAAGGTGCAGGCGGATCAATGTCCGCAGAAGTGTTCCCTCTAAAAATGATCTGACCATTAACGAATTAATCAGCCGATCGATAGGTCGGAAGCTCGACTCGCGGGCCTAGGTATCGATTCCGTCCAGTCGAATTCAATCAGCGATCTCGGATTTATCGGTGCGATCACGGAATCTCGAATTGAAATATGAGATCACAAACACCTGCGCTGCTCGGTTCGGTTTTCATGAGATTGCCTCTCGAAATCCATACAAAGAGGAAACCGGGCGGCGATGCATCTTGATACGGATCGACGATCAGGCCGATCCGCGAAACGATCGCGGTTTAGCCGGCCGAGTCTCGATCGCTCGCCGGATCGATTCCCTTAAATTACCGCCTACCCGCAATGCATCAAAATCGAGGCTGGCCCGATCCGTAATAAGGAGGGCGAACCGGTTGCTAACTAGATCGATCGATTCGAATCCTGGTCGGTCGTGTGACAGTGCAAAAAACCGAGGAGGAAACAATGAACGCGAAAAAAGGCGAGAAAAAGGCAAAGAGAGAGAGAGAAAGAGAAAAGAGAAAGGAAGATGAAGGAAAGATCTCCTCGCGAAGGCGCTACAACCAGGGACAGCGGTAACTATGGCCGACCGTTCGCTCCAGCATGACGAGGAATCGCCTCGGATCTTTATAGCGATCCACTTCCTCCGACGATCGAGACAAAGACTCGTATTCAGAGCGCGGTTAACGCGAATTTTTCTCGGACGTCATATCCTCGCGTTGCGATTTTAATGGCCGCTTACCGCAGTTGCACTCGAGTGACGATACCGGCGACCATACAGACCGAGCCACTTAAGATGATCATCTCCTGGGCCTTTTTAAATTCACGGCCCACAAAAAATGGTTATTGTACTCGTATACTATGTTCACCGCTTGGCAGCGCTTCGAGCAGCTTTTGACACATGAAACTCTCGAGTCGGCCATTTATTTTATTGCTGCTGGGGCGGGGAACTCTGGACATTTGCAGCGTTGTATAACACACAAACTTCGATAGTGTTCTGGAGTAATTTAACCCTCGTACGTTCCTCAAGGTGCACGCTCACTCGTTTACTTTCCGCATACTGTCTTACTTTCGTTTTACGGAGTACTGAAAGTGGGCATTTTACACTATGCTATAAAAGTAACGAAGAGGTGTCTGTCCAGGATTTATCAATTTTTTAATAATTCGTGCCCGAAGAAATGAATTTGTTGAATTCCTCGTGGATCTTTAAGACCTCAATAATTTTAGCTTGAATTATATTTGAGAAACGTAGGAGGGTTCCACATAGATTTCTAATATTTTGTTGACTAAAGATTCTGGCGTTTTGTTGCCACAAATTAGTCGCTGGTGTTTCCGTCCTCTAATAGATTCATTCGTCTTTATGTTACAGGATGAAGAGCGCTGGTGGCAGAGGTAAGAGAATCTTGGCAGATTATTATAAATCCAGTGTTCTCATGGTTCCCTTCGCAGTTGTTCGGAATCGCACTTATTAATACAGCTAATAGGATTACTCCGTAAGCTGCTTATCGAGGTTACGGTTAATGTTCGCGTGTACTCGCGCGGCTGTTATTACTAGTCTTTATCGGAACGATTACGTTTTTTCTACATTCGTCTATCCGAAGTAGAAGAAAAATTTCTGCGCTGCCGCCGGCTTAGAATTCGCCTGAACTTGCGAGAAAACTCGTGCAAACCAATTTAATACGTGCATTCCTACCAAGAAGAGAACAAGTTGTATACGTTATACTTGCCTGAGAATACTATTCGAAGCGTTCTCGCGGCGTTGATCAATCGAATGGAATTTTAAATTCGAAAACACAAGAGTCGTGCCACCGGTAACGTATAGTTTGAATGATTACGGTCCAATTACACGAAATTGGTACAATAGGCACGCCAATCGAAGCGTGTCGAGATTGTAGTCGTAACGCTGACAGATCATATTCGAAATCATTCATAATTACACCGAGCCCCTAGCGGGATATCGATTCCACCTCTTCTATGGTTCCCTCGCAGCCCGTTAAAATATGATATCCGCCCCTTAATAATTCCTATTATACCTCCTTTTGTGAATATGCCCTGTAACCTTATCTGTGGTCGAAAGGGCTCGCCACGTGTGCCCGAACCATCGGCAGAAAGAATTCGATTCTACCTACTGGAGAATAATGTTGAAAGGTTTGAACAAAAATTCCTGTTAAACATATTTCTGAAGAAAGTGAAAAAAGAAGATGGTGTCTGGCCAGGGATCAGAGAAGTTTGCAGAGTTGAAGAATCGAGTAACGTCTATCCACTTAGCAGAAAATTTTAAAATGTCGTTCCACCACCTTAGATCGTAATCTGCTAAAAGTTGTTCTGCATTGAATGCTCTCGTGTTCGAAAATAAACGAAGGCTAGGCAGGGCTATCCGTCGCTCCCACGGGGCAGAAAAATCGAGCAACGTGCAGCCAATTAGGCCGAGCAACCTGGTGCAACTCACACTTCCAGTAACCACGGCCCTCGGCTTCCCAGAAACTTAGCAATCGAATCGATCTTACTCCGAAAGGGGAAGCGAATACTCGCAACACGTCTCTGTTGCTGCCATTTCCTCTTGTCAAGGTCCTCGTACGTATCCGGATGTCGTCGGATCGGTCGGTTAGCTGCGAGAAGGTTCCCGGCAGCCTCTAAAGAGAGAGAAAAAGATACAGAGGGGCCTTAGAGGGGCCTCACGGGGCCCTCACACAGGCTCGCGACGTGCCGCGTCGATCGGTGCAAACGAGGAGCATAGTAGAGCCGTGGCGTTGAGTGTCAGCGTCGATTGGAGTTTAATTAGTTCGCATAATGAAAGCCGTTCACGGCGGCGTATGCAGCCGTGCTACCGGTGCGCTCTCGGGAGCACGTAAAGGGTACCAGGGCGACGCGACGGACGGCCGACATAAAGGACAGTGAAACGCGTCTAATTAACTTTCTGATTTAAAGTCACCCGCGGCACGATACGATCAACGAGCTGGCGCGCGGAGCGGCGGGAAACCGCCGGAGAGACCAAAGCCTAACGGAGAAACAGAGACAGAAGGCTCGATCGTGGACCGGCAGGGAAGAGGGAAGGTTACTACCGGACGAAGGATACAAGGGTCACCCGAATTAATTATCCGACACTCGTTTTACTGAATCACCCCGGACTCACTCGTCGATCTCCACCGATCCACGATTTGCCTTTTAAGTGCCCTTCACACCGAGACCTCGTGATCGGTCTCGATAGGACTCCGATCGGTCCTCGGCGCCGATCCCGTCTACATTCTGCTGCGATTGCCATCTTTCGGTTTGCCACCTATCCCTGTTCTCACAATATTTTAGATACCTTGTCTTCTAAACTCTTCTTGTCTCGATGAGATTGTATTTAAAATATCACAACACCGCACTAATCCGCGTCAGTCTCTTTCTCGCTGTACGACGGTATGTTAATGATCCCAGTAGCCAATTTAACGAAAGTCCCATCAATTTGGACAACATCTATGCTCCTCGATAGAAAGTCGCGTACCGAAAAATCAGGAAAATTATCCACCGTGATGGCGGACCGTCGTAATCCCTATCTGAAAGATAACCAGTTCCCGGAAGCCAATTCCCGAGAACTACAGACTCATGCTGTCCGCGTCAAAGGCTGTTTGCAGGTCTCGCGCGCGTACGTCTTCACGTCCGGAAGTCCTTTCCATCCATCTAAGTTTCTATCAATTACACGAAAACCACGGTCACGTCGTATTCATCGTCGGGGTTTATTTATCCGACGTCTCTATAAACTTGTCAGCGAATGAACTCATAGTTGTAGCCGACGCCGTCGCCTCCTCGTACGGGTGTAATTGGAATTCAGCTTGTAGAGTCGCGCGTGCGAGCGCATGGGTTCGTTAAACGATGGACGATGTCGCTTATTGAGAGGGACGAGTAATTTCATAGCGCAGGCGCGGGTTTCCGAATAGAAAAGGAAGAAGATAAGGGAAAAGGAAAGAATCGCAGGAATTAATGAAAGTTCGTACGAAGCTTACAAGCGCCGCGCGAATGCCAGCGGACAAGAGAGGCGTTAATGGACGGCTGAAAGAGGCCGTGTTGCGCGGAACAGAATTAAAAAGAAGGACGAGGAGGAGAGAACACCGTGCACGCTGCGCTGGCTTCTCGTGCGATCGACGGGACACAATGGCGATTCGAGGGTCGGGCAGAATAGGTGAATCGAATCCGTTAATCGGCTTATCGCGCGTTCCTCGAGACCGATACGCCGAATCAGCTGCTGCGCCCTGAAAGAGTCAACGACGGGATCGTGTGCATCCGCTGAATGCACGCGTCTTCTCCGCAGGGTTTTTACGCGGCTCGATCACGGCGTGGCAAAAGGCTCTTAGCGCACATAATTTCGTTCAGAAAATGGTATCAATGAGACCCGATTCTCCATTTTTAACCACCGATCTTCCCATCCGATCGCAACGTCGGTATCGACGGACCGTACCAAGCTTTGACTTTTCAGATTACGAAGTTATTTTTATTTTTTGTCTTTTCGTATAAAAATGTTTATTATTTTAAGATGGAAACCGATCTGGCTTACTTACTCTTTTTAATAAAATAAAGTCAGCTTCGTTCAACAAAGATACGCATTCTCTTACAATTTCCAGAGGGATAGCATGCGCGAGGAATTTATTGTTAGCTCCATCAGACATTCACACTTTCACCAGGGATGTGGCACCGAAAATTATCCTCGCAATGTTCTACACCTCGAACTACGCTTTTGTTCGCGCGGTTTCGGAGAGGGGATCGAAAGATCGATTTTCAAGAAAACTCAATCGAAACCTTTCATCATCCTCGAAGTCTCGTGACGGGCTCGAAACGTCGAAATTACCGGAGTACGTCTGAATCGCCAATGAAAGAACATCCTGCGCGCCGCAGCAACAAGTCTATCCCCGGGGAATTCCACAAAAAACGCCGAGCCGAACGTATAATTTTCTCGCTTCAGCGAAAATCGTTCCGACATAACGACATCGAAAAACGAAATCGGGGTCGCCGGGGAATGAGTCCGAGCCTGGAAACAAAATCCCTCCGTGTTTTCGAGCCGAGGGAACCAGAGAAAAAGAGAGACGGGAGAGAGAGAAAGAGAGGAACGCTAGTCCCACACCCTGCTGCGCAGGCAAGCTGTACGATTTTCACGCGTCCCGTGTTCCCTGGACTAACGCATCCGTCGTCCAATTAATATTCGAACCATCTAATCCGGTAAATCACGCGGGTTAACGCGTCCACGGAAGGGCGACTCGACGCGACAGCCTGGAAAAGGAACGGATCCGATTACCTCACCTGGTTCGGTAGGTGGGAACGATGGCGTAATCGCGGTGGAACCGCGTGCCACGCTGTGTTTCGTGCGTGGTTTCCTCCTACCAGTCACAGCTCCTCGACGAACTAGGGATAGATAACTCGAAGGAATTCCTTGGACAGTTATGACGAAATATTCTATCTAAATATTCTAAAGATAGACGGTCGGTCTATCTTTCATGTTATTTGGCAGTGTGATTTATATAATACACAAAGATTATTACTTCTGAAAAATCTCTATAAATTAAGATTTCAGTTGCCTTTGGATGTTTCTATGTTCTGGGGCTTGTCATCGTATTATATCTTTTGGTAATTATATAGAACAGGTCTGCCTTCTCCGATTTTGATGAAATTTTAATATGTTATAGATTTTGACATTTTGAACAACTTTTTCCTTTTCCAATGTAGGGGGTCGCTTTTCATTTTCGAGATATTTGCAAAAGACTAATACTGTATTGAATTTTTCGTACAAGGGCAGGTCCAGGTTGCGAATCCGCGTTTCGATAAATCGACACCGCCTTATTTACGATAGCAATAAAGGAGCGGTAACGCTTGCCGTGGAATGTTAAATCGCTGGTTGCGAAGCGTGTGCGTGTGCCTCGGCGCGCGGCGGCCCGACCAGGCCCGATCAGGCCCGACTCGAATACTGGGGACCCGCGTCCGACGATAAATAACGCGATTACACTACGCTCGTGGACGTAATCGATTGCACTCGGTCTTCTAGGCGGTCGCGCGCAAATGAAGTCGCGCGACCGTCCGCCATGATCGAGTACCACCGACCCAGTCACGGTCTGAATAGAAGGTTGATTAGGGTCTCGCGAACGGTGGAAAGGTGCACCCCGCCAATTGAAATCGCGGAATATCGGAAACCCGCAATTGGTCGCGATCAAGGCACTCCACTTGCTAGAGCTACCAATTATTTTATTGTTATCGCAAACAGGGACAAATTTCCTCGAGTGTCCACTTGCACATCGCCCTTTCTCTCTTGGGAAAATACTCGCGAGCTACGATAATGATTCTGGTTCGTTAAGACTGGGGAGACTCGCAGCAAGCGATACCTGTTTATGCATAGTAGCCACACACGCGCATTTAAAAGGTTCTCGGAAGAACGTAGGATTGGTACGTGAATAAGTAGCGAATTTTATTGGTTGATTTTTGAACTAGCTTACTTGAAATCTGCTTTCCTTCTGTCACAGAAGTTGAACTATTAACGAGTTACCTGTGCATGTTCTTTCAATTTTTCCCTGTATCCTAAGTTATCGTTTCCGCAGTTCCAGGATGATTTTATGTAACTTCGCGATCCGACGATATAGAATGTACTCCGCTAGGTCTAATTGCCTACGAGTTGCACAGTTCTCTGGTTAAAAACTCACCCACGTGTGTCGGGGGATTCGATGAAAGGCTGCGGATGCGTCGAGAGATGCTGCAAAAATTGGAAACGCAGGGGGACGAAAAAAGGCAAGTTAGCCTAGCAATTACATATAAAAAGGGGTATTACTTTCTGGATGACCTTCGAGTGCGAGCGCGCGTGAACAGCGTCCAGGGCCGGAGCTAGGAAGAGGAACGCTCGCGTCCATTACGCGCGGACGTCTTGCATAGATCCTAATTATGTAAATTGCGGTGTAACGTCTTGTTATAAATACACCGGGGCAGGCGGGCGAGTGGTAGGGAGGTTGAGGAGAGGGAACGACAGGGTACTAAGCCGGCAGAATTAAATTTCTCCTCGTGTACGTCATCCCTGCTTTTCATTCCGGGACGTTAGAGCGCATCAGCGATTATCCTCGCGAGCTTCTCGGAAGGCGGAGAAGAAAATAGCGTCTAGACCGAGCCACGGCAGGATGGTTGCAGGGGTCTGGACGGAAAGGAACTGCTGCGTGCCTCCTGCATGGTGTAAGGGCACCGGCGATAAAACGAGAACCAGTCTCTCTATCTCCTGGCAAGTGACAGCCGCCAAGCCGCGTCGTCGTCGCTGGCTCTCCTCGGCCCGAAGACGACGAAAACCACCGTGAGCGGAGAACGAGGGAGGACGCGGTTGTACGTGCGCGGGTTATGAGCCGCGCGACCATGTGAAAGAGAGACACGACGCCGCGCAACCCATGGGATTCCCATAATCTCGTTTTTTCACCGCGGCATTCTCATGCCTACCTACTCGGCCGGGCGGCCTCTCTGATCTATGAATTCCGAATTCTTTTTATTTTCTCTCCCTCCGTTCTCCTCCCCCGTGTCCCCACACCCCTTCTTCGACCGGATTACTTCTACGTCCTCCATCCCTTCCTGCTATTACGCCCCTGATCTCTGGCTCCGTCACTCTCCCTCTTTCCCTCTCGGCTTCGCCATCCCCAAAATTCTCTGCCACGTTTCTATGAGAGCCGTGACGGCCACGATGACGGGCCCACAATACCCCCATACAGAAAACGGCCCGTTTTTTTCGTCTTCCTTTTTCATTTCTCTCTTCATCCTTACACGCCCTATCACGAGGGCTTATGTCATAATGCGCTGATTCGAATACCTACCCGCGCGCCATGTACACGGTGTTTCCGAAAAGCGCTCCGGCCTCTGTGAAATATTACCGTGATTTTTGTGTACACTCGGTAGGATCTAGTTCTGGGTGTGATCCATGTGTTTGTACGGGGTCATTTTCTTACATTTTTTAAGGAGACATTTTTTAAGCTCTGAAAAACCTGTCGCAGTGAGCCAGTAACGTAACTGGATTCTCCGTGAGAGATCACCTGGCACTTGACGTGCTTCGTCTCCGATTTGTAGGCTCTCCAGGCCAGCTCGACGGGTGAAACTAGAGCACGACTTTCGCGTACGATCTCGTCAATGGGTTTTCCGGGCCCGAGACACACGTGGGAGTACTGAACGCTTTTTGTTTCTGTTCCAGCGGGCTGCTGCGGCGTTGGCGTCGAGGACACCAACGGCCAAGATGACGGCGGCGCGGCAGGAGGAGCCGGAGCTGGTGGCGGAGTGGCTGTCATACCCGATCGGCCACCTCTAGAACTGGACAAGCTTCCGCCGTACCACGACGTCGCGCCTAGTCCTGGTACGTTTGCCCATTGAGCAATTTTAAAATTGAATTTCGGCTACGCCAAGTACATAAAAATTACGGATGTGTATTGTATTATAAAAATAATAAAATTAAATTTATTTATGTTTTGTGCAATTTTTATCCTAATGTACAGGATATCTCAGCCAAAACAGGTCACCCAAATATCTCTTTTATTTTTAATGATACGAAAAATATTTATGGATGATATGGATGATATTTATTCATAAAAAAATAACGACCTTGAAAAAAACTATGAAAATACAACCACGCAAAAACATTTTCTTCTATAATATTCCTCCTTCGTGGCCTGCTTCGTGCCTAAGAAGGTATAAATTGCTGAAGCTGAAGCCTTTCTAAAACGAAAAACTGCATATTCCGCGACGAAGATTGTGTGGAGAGGGATTTGAACTGTGCGATTTACGTTTGATTCAAGGGCACAATGTGTGGTCGTGGCTGGGATCACGACGAGGCGGCGGTACGCCAGGAGTCGTCACGACGCCTCTGTCGCTTCCGCAGCACAGACGGGCGATGAATCTCCCCGTGGAGAACCACTACACCCACATGCAAACGGACGAGGCTCTCTACGCAGAACTGGACTCTCAGGCCGCGAGCTACGCGAGCGATCTCCAGCTACAAATGAGAGGAAGCTCGACGTACGGTACAACTTCCGGCGGACAGGACGACGAGTACCACGAGCTGGACGCCGCGAGGTTACATCGTCATTATGGCGGAGGCAACGAGGACGGATCCTTGCAGAGGGACACGCTACGCACGCGGCACAGTAAAAGGTAAATTAGTCCTTTGCAATTAAGTTTTGAATTGAAACTTCTTTGCTGAGGGGGCTACAATTGTCTAGCGTTACGGAAGCCAAATGATCTTCGAATCAAGGTGAACATTTTGGTATACATCGCAAAGAATCAAATGCTCCAGCGACAGAAATGTTTTTTATTGTTATCTTTTGTTTTCAATAAAAAAATACTGATAATTTATCCGCATCTATACCTAATAAGCAATAAGTTTCACTTCTGTCGCGCGTGGACTCCACGCACACGATTTTTCTCGATGTGCTGCCAGCAACTCTCTCTCTCTCTCTTTCTCCGAAGCAGGTCGCGTTGTTACGTCGCAGCTGCTCCTCTCGAACACGTATTCGTCGAATCCTCCGAGCTCCGCGCTTCAATAATTCCGAATCGATCGACCAGCGCTCGGACGCCTCTATTTTGCCCTACGTTCCCGATTCTATTAAAACGATTCCGTTGATTCTGCGTCGATAACATGCCGGCTGAATAGTCTATTACAGTGGATCGTGGAGTTCCTTTTAGCGTGCCAGAAAATGCGAACTAAAATCGATATGTAATCTTGCGCGTAGTTCCTGGCTGGGTTGCTCCGACTCGCGTTTCAGATTGTATCTTTTACGTCTTGCTCGAGAACATTGTTCCATTTGTACTTGTTCTCTTAGTGCTATGTTTGCTAGGCACAACTCCTGCCGATTATGATTTTAACGACACTTCCGAGTACACGTAACCGTTTCATTTAGGTTGCAAGAAACGTGAAAGACAAATTGTACAGAGAGTCGGGACAACAAGTCGGAATTAAAAGGGATTTTATTATACGATACGATCTTCTTTGCTAAGTGATTTGAAAGTTTTATCCGGCGAAAAGTATCTTATCGGGGGAATGTAATGGAAATGCAATTTATTCTTTTCGCCACTGATAACTCCACGGTAAAATGCTTCCAATTAGTAACGCTCAAGTCCACGCGGAGATGCCACGATCGTTCGAACGATGATAACCAGAGAGCTTTGAGTAATATTCATATCGGAACCAGCTCTAACAAAAAACTCTTTAACTTTGTTTCGCGCGGCGAAGGATAACCAGGTGCAGCCACTCTAGATCGACGTTCCCGTAACGCTTAAAAGCACCGCATTACGGGAAACAAGACTTGTTAAAATGCACCGTTACGAGAGCACCGGTAATCGCGGCGTCGCGTCGACGCGCATTCCTGCGACCCGATCGGGCATAATTAAGAGAAACGGACAATCCGAGTCCTCTAATATCTGCACGGCTCGTGCATTTATTCAGGATCGCGCAAACCTGTCGGTCAGCTAGATACTAGAAACCTGATTCTACTTACACTCCCGTTCATAACTGTCAGAACGCGTGAATCGACTCGCATATCTTCATTCTCGCGATATTTCAGTCCTATGTCTATTCCAGATCGTTTATTACCTCACTATTATCATATTCATCTGCCTCGTTTCGGTTGTCCACTTTTTGTTCTTTTTCAACCTCAATATACAGTGGGTGTACAAAGCATTTATAGAAAAAATTATTTACTAGCTAGTAAATTAATCCTAAAGTTAAAAAAAGTCAGACTGTTGGGTTCAATTTTGGAAAGGTGTACGAACACTTTGTACAGGGTGTCACGAAATGATACGTAACGGCTACCAAAGCGTGATTCTACGCCTACGATTTAGTAGAAATTGACATAAAAAGCTCCTCGCAAAATTGACCTTGAAAATCAAGGTAAAAAAAAACCAAATCGCGGTATCCTCGCCTATCCAGCAGGTGGCAGAAAGTGCACAACTCCAACGTATCCGAATATCCAAAATCCCAAGTTTCGTCCTACATCTTAACCCTGGTCCTCGCGCATCAGATACTGTCGAGCCCGAGGCCCAGAAAAGAAAATTTCAGTGGACAATGGCAGGGTCGCTTAGTCATCTGGAGCGGAAAGCTTCGATCCTGCTAGTCGAAAGCGTTAATGGACGACACCGTGAATGCGCGAGAACGGACCGATCGGCGCCGGCTAACTTCGTAATCCGATCATTTCAGGTTACAAGAACCGGATTACGAGATGTACGAGAACGGGCCGTCGACGCCGGTGCCGCCTGGTCAGCTGCAACATCATCACCATCACCATCACCACCACAACCACCACCTCCACCATCAGGAGCTAAGGATCGGCAGCAGGAACGGCGAGCACCCGTCCTACCAAAACACTGCGTACACCGGAAGCGACGCGGAGCCGGACGGGCCGACGTTGAGTAGCGCGCCTAGCAGCGCGTACTATAGCGATCTCAGCTCGAACTCTGCGAACCAACAAATGCCGGCTACAGCATCCACGAACACCAGCACGAACCTGCACGCGAACCAGCAGGGGCTGGAGACGCCGCAGTATCGACTGGCCGCGATAAACGAGAGTGCTGTGCCTTCGGACTATATCTAGGCGACCTTGAACAACCCTGAAGAACCTCTGAAAGTGTTTCTGTTCCTCGTCGTGTGCGAAGAAGTTCTTCGAGGAAGACCGAAGATGCTAGGACTCAGGAATAATTTTACGCGAGCGGGAGACTACGATGGTTCTAGGTCGAAGCGACTGGATCGTAGATTAGAAGCGAAATGCAACGCGCGTCTTGTGCAGTTCCGTTCAGCAGTGCCATACTCAGAGCCTAGCAATTCATCCGTCTTTCCACGAGGACACGCCTCGCGTCAACGATTTTCGTCGACGATTCTTCGTGTGCTACTCTATCGGAAAGAATTCGGATAATGGTACACATACCGACAGGACGCTGGCTGCCGTGACAAAATTACAGGTTACGGTACCGCTATTATGATCGCTCCGCAACCATTCTTGTTCACCGCGAGAGGTGATACAGGTTTCCGATGCGTTCGTTTTTCTCTCGTTCCTCCGGTCGATCCGGTGAATGGACACGTCATTATGCATTTATTAGCGAGGATTACGCAACGGAACGGTCGACGGAGCTCGCAAACAGGAAACGTCACAGGTGGACGTTTAATAGTCATGTTTCTCAGGGAATGGACTGACCACGGGGAATTATCGGATCAGGATCGGCGCGGCGGTCTAGATTCGCCCACAGTTTTTCTATCGGCCTTGCAGAAACTGTTCGATCGAGTCAACCGTCTCTCGCGGTAATTATTCACTGGATCTGGGAAATATTAATGATCCATGCAAATAAAATGATAACACTCGTGCGCGGAAATATAGAATATTAATTGAAATCGGAACACGTTCGCATCCTTGAAGAACGTGGAACAAGAACATCGATACGTAGAGGCGTTCAATCATCGCCAGGCGTTGAACGAATGCGGTTTAAAGTATTCGAATACCTTGACATGCTAATTCATTATCTTCTACTATTTTCTGTTTTCAACATTCGTGAGAGCAAGTTTGATGGAACACTTAAGCAGTAGGGATACCGTGACTGTGGCTTCGGTATATTTAACGACGAAAATAAACAATTTTACAATTGTTTGTTCGTTCATTTAAAAATTTGATGTCAATAAATTAAAGCTCTGTAACTCTGTGTGTAACTTCGCAGTTACATATTCATATTTTTCTAACAAACATTCCATTGTTCCAACCGAACCAGCCACAATTTGAGTATTTTGGAAAAAGTTGAGTTATCCAGTTCGTTTCTCCGAGGGGGAGTTGATCGATTGTCGAGCCCGCGATTAAAATACCAGCTATCGATACACAGTGGTTTCTCTCGTGAAGAGTGCTAGCTGCAGCAACAGCGTCTCACGCGATTCTTCATCGAGGAAATGGTTTCCAGCGGCCAATTGAATCTGCTCTAGCCATAATCACCGTACCCCATTAGAGCGCCGATCTATCGTTCCCGTGTATCGCGTAATGAGCATTGTTCTTATTGCCCCGACGCAGAACCAGGAACACCTAAACAATGGATCACCGAGCATTATCCGGCCGCTACCGTCATTAATCGGTTGCCGGCGTTTGTTCGCGGACGCGGAATAGCAGGGCGTACCTTAATCAGCCAACGAAAGCGACGGGAACACGCGAAACCGATGCGAATGAAGCCGTTTTCGCGGGACAGGTGTTTCATAATTTGACGGGCCGGAGCTACTAGTTACGCGGTAACTAAGTTTCCTTCTCCCAAACGTGAGTCAAGGTTCTGGCAATCCCTCGATCCAACCGTCTAAAGTGCGTACTCGGAAAGGATGGGATTTCTGCGTCTGAAAAGTCCTCCTTTCCAACGCACCGTGTCCACTACACCCGCAATTTTGCTCTTTTTCTCTATCCTCGATTACGTTTCAAGATGGTTTTAATTCGTCCGGAGATTTGACGTTTACGCTGTGACGCGTCGTTACCACGCGTTCAAATCACTGAACTGCGTTAGCGCTCGCCACGCGTTGAAGTCTCTCGCTTTAGCGCTCTATTAAGTCATTAATTCTCGCTATCCTCATTTACGCAGTAACGACTTCTCGTTTCTTGCTCCCTTAGTCGTTTGAGAGATTGCTCGCTGCATTTAATGAAATCATAAAATCAGGAAAGCGGTTCGCGTGCACGCAACGTATTTATTGCGAAAGCTGAAAAGCGATTAGCAACGTACTTTCGGTGTCGTCGGTGTAACACGCGTATCGCGAACTCGTGGACAAACGAGATCTCCACTTTGATCGCGTAGAATTCTTACAAATATACAGATGTGGTGGTTCGAATCATAAATCACGGAAAATTTGCTAGCGGAAACGGTGCGCGAATTAAACGAAGCGTGGAACTCTAGCTGACGAAGCCCTAACGAGTTTAAGACGAATGGCGAGTGTTATTCAAATGAACGTGGCAGAGTGTTTCGCAGCATCTGCGAAGGTATTCGTCACTGAATCGTTAAACAGGAGAGAACCACGGGCCTCCGCGGGGCTCAATCGTTTATCTTCGAACCCTCGTTCGCGACGGTCGAGTTAATTCGTTTCACCCGATTCGGCAGGACCCGTTTAATCGTCGCCGTCGTGTTCTCTTAATTACCTTCCCTCGGACAGTCCCGATTGTTCCTGCGACAGAACACGAACTCGTGGAGACGTTCCACCATGAGATTCACTGCCGCCGCTCCCGCGTTCACGTCTTTCATTTGTATCTCACCTGCGCCGTGCCTGTCCACGCCCGCCGAACACCTTTGGAACTCGGTAATTCTACCCTATAAACTGGATTCCTGTAATCCTCTTGCATCTTTTATTCTTTCCTTCGCACCGCTGCGCTGGCTGGGTGCATTCGATGAAACCTTATATAACTCTTCATGCTTTTCACGTGGAAAATATTTTTTATATTTGCCAACAATTTTGGTAATTCATTTTTATAGGGTGCTGTGTGCGTGTTGGTAGACAACCCTGTATATAGCTAAATTCATTTTAATAGAAAAATAACAGGCGAATCGCCAACCAATTGCAAAGAGAAAGATCGAAACGAGCGTCCCTGACAAACAAGTCTGTTACCAACGATTGGTTATCCGTGCATAATGAATACGGTTTTTCCTTACATTTGATCGCGTCCCTGGGAATTCAGCGTTGGCGAGCGGCATTTTTCTGTTAATTGTCCGCGTATGCCGGTGAGCCGACGTAAATTACGCGGGGCCAGTTCGAGCGCATAAATAACCGCGATCGTGGGGGCACAAAGAATCGCTTGGCGGGCGCCTGGTTCGCCGAAAACTGTATCCGCGGCGGAGAATCATTCACAGCTCGGGCCGGTTTGCCACGATGCACCGAGCAGAGAGCAAAAGGGGGGAATCGTGGAGCGTGCAACAACAGATGCAACAATGCGCTCCCTCGCGGCCACGGCAAATAATTAATTGCGGCCCCCGCGGTCACAATGGCGATAGGGAGAGCCGCAGCCGGTCCGGTCTGGGTCGCCGCGGACCGGCATTATTTCGCCGAAAAAAATCCCACGAACGCGCCACCGCGTGCGCCGTGCTCTTATCGTGGCCCGTGTTACGCGAACGGGAACGTATTATGGAATTCGTTGGTTGCCCAAGCTTAATTAAGGTCCACCTTCGTCCGCACCGCTTCGTTTCTTCCGCATTTGCGGGCCGGGCCTTGTGTACCCGTGTGCAGTTTTCTTTCTTCCTCTCTCTTTCTCTCGCAGCCGTTCCGCAGCTGCGCCGAGAAATTTATGTCGAAGCTTGAGGGGATCCTAGAACAGGCCTGAGAAACACCCGAGGAGACGAGTCGCGGACGCTGTGCGTAGTTAATTATAACCGACGACGTATGCGTAAAAACAAGCTCTCCTCTGATGAGAAGGTAGCTCGTAGAATTCTCCTCGAGGTTGCTCCACGCGGTGACACTTCTGCGTTTCACGACCAGAACTATCGGCTCATCGATCGAGACTTCATCTAGTCCAATCTAATTTAATCGCTATCGGTGGAATTCTTGCAATGTTGAGGGAGCGGAACACCTTTTGTACATAGCTTCATTTTCTAGAAAAATGAACTTGGTAATTGTACACGGAACAATTGCAACAGTTCGCACTGGAAGGACGCGCGTCTTTTGAATACTCCAATTTCTAGCATTTTCACTTATTTTGAATCGAAACCACAGGCCAGAAGAATAATGATGTTAACGGCGCAATAGTTCGATCCATAATTTAATTCCAAACTTCATCAGAAATAATGTAATGAAGAATTTCGACGTATTTACCACTTGAATGCATGCGTGGAATAAATTGTTGAATTTGCAATATTTTATCGAACCGTTGCGCCGTTAGCATCATTATTTATTGTTTAGATTATTCGATTTGTTTGTTTTCAATAAACTAAACATTTCAGTATGAAGCACTGCCAGTTGCATATTTATAAAATTAAAAAATCACATAGAATGGAAATATCTTAGATCGGAAGAAACGTTTGGTTTTCTGGTTAAAGTAGCATCGAACGGTTGAAAGTGCTAAATCAGTATTACTTCAGAAAGGGTCACGATTAAAGCAGAGAAAACACATTTGAACGGGGGGTGTTTATAATTTCAAATCGGTAAGAGAAGTTCTTTTGTTCGCTAATCGCATATCCATGCTGTCAGTCATTGTTCGCCGCGTATCCACGGTTTATGTTAATGCCTAATATAAATTTTGAGATATTTGACACGTTACAGTCGTCCTGTTACCAACGCCCCCGTAGTAATACTGTCGCGTTGCAGCACAATCGGGGATAACTTTCTCTGGCAAACAGCGGGGCCACGTATAATGCAACTTCCACGATAACAGATGTAACGATGCAATTAAGTTTAGGATCATATGGGCAACCGAATGAACAGAAGAAACATGATATAGTGGAACATAAATGACGAGTGAACCGCACACTGACCCGAGCAGTCCGAAATCCATTCTCATTCATCAGGCGGAGTACTTAAATCGCCATTAACAAGAGGATCGTGAGAATTCGTCCGGTTGGATTCCCGCGAATCTCTGGATTCGCGGAGAGAGAAAAAGGAAAGAGAGAGAGAGAGAGAGACAGAAGACGGGTCCGAAGGATGTTCGCGCAAGGACCCGCCCTGGCGGGGCGCACACCACTTTCTCGTCCCTGCTACGGGATATATAAATTATACATGTAAATATACGGGCGGCCAGGACCGGCAGAGATCGAACCGTGAGATATCGAGATACGTGTTGGAGACCCGTACACCTCGCCGCTTCTTTCCTCTTCCTGGTCGTCCTCTCTTGTCTCTTCTCTCTGTCCCTGCACGCACAAACTCCACGCATCTACGTGCCCGTTGCGAATACCTTTGTCCCCGGTTTGCCACCGAAACGTCTCTTATCCCGGCCCTCTCGCGCCGCTCCCGCTAATTCCTATGCATTTTTCGCATTACCGGTGAAATCGCGACGCGCCACCGTTTACCCGCGTTCACCCGACGCCGTTCCCACAGCGGAAAAATGCCCCGTGGAATGAAGCTCCTCGGGGCCGACCGGCTCGATTGTTCCTCGGCTTCTGGTGCACCGCGTGCCGTGATAATGAATCTCCCGCCGAGGGGTCACGACTCGACTGGGTTTCGGATAAGGTGGGATTTGGATCCCAGGTTCCTGGTTTCACCGACGCCACGGCTTCGCTAGAATTTGCGAACGGTCCGCGAACCGTTAACCAGTCCCAGTTCCCTTATCTCACCTGCGCGTGACTGCGCGACACGGTCTCGGAGAAACTTTTAGTCGCAAAATTTTCGCCCCTGGGAGCGTCGAACACAACGAACCGGATGTCCAGGATGATGTAGGAATGTACGATAAAGCGAATTAACACTAGAACTACCGAGCATTACACTTTCTTTTCAATATACAGGGTGTTTCAAAATACTTTCAACATCCGGATATCTCCGGAGGTTCCTGAGGTCATTTCAAGCAACATTTTCCTTTGCAAAAATTGGCGTCCGCGGTTTTTTAAAGAAGTTATTAACGAAAAACAGACCAATCAAGTGCTGTTAAGAACTTCTTAACGAAGTCGCGAACGCCATTTTACTTTTACGAATTATGAGAACTCTTGTATATACCTCAATAGAGAGGTTCACTTAAGAAAATTTTTCAGAGAAACGTATTTATAATTGTAATATTTCTAACTGAAGAAATCAAAAGCAAATCATTTTGACTTATCCGGTAGTTCTAGTGTTCATTAAGTTATTTTTCCTCTAAGGTGCTCGGTGTCTGCGTCCCTCATGTGTTGGATATGCTAATTTCGAATACTAACGTTGCATTCGATGCGAAACGAGTGTCAACGGGCCTGTAAGAAACAGCGTAATAAGTGTCAGACGTGTGGAAATTCTTATTGCATAGAAAAGAAACCATATTACCGTTCGATTGAAATCAAACGTATCGTTACGAAATTTCGCAAGAAACCACGGCTTATCTTAGAAACGTTGTTTCAGTCGCGACACTTCGTGATACACTTTACGGTACAAATCGCCAAGAACTTTGAGCCTTCATGCGAGCGTTCGAGTTTCGATTGCGTGATTGGATAACGTTCCTGCGACTCGACCGATTCATTCTCCGATCTACGTACTCGTATGTGATGCTATGCCTCTTGCCTAACAATTACTGTTCCATAACCGCATGTAAAATGTAATATAACGTAACGCGAAAGATAATGTATAAAAACCCGATCGAGACTATGTAGAATTGTAAAAACGTTTAATTAAGCTGCGAACGTGAAACGGTGCTGCAAAATGATCGTTTGCTTTATAATTCTACGCGATTCAAGAAAATACAATGTTGTTTTTACTTTTTTGATAGCGCGATTCATCTGAATTCGCCTTTATCAAAGATAAATGACAAATGATTCCTCTGTACGCGACCCAATTGTTCGAAGACAATCATTTGAATTGTATTTTTATTTCTGATAATTGTGAACACCGTTGATGGTGTTAGAAAATCGTTCGATGACTTCGAGGAGATTCTTAAATTTTTGCAGTTCCGGAAATCTTGCACGATACGTTTAAACTAATTTAATCTAAGAATCTTTTCGAGCTTATCGGGCTGCAGTATGTATATACTGTAGACGATTATCGGCAATGACGATAGTATTCAAGATTTTATATAAATATTAATATCGTTGTAAATTTAGTGCTCTAAAATGTACATATTTAATATTGCAAAGTGTAAAAAATGAATCTATTTTATTACCGTGTACATACTATTGTATGAAGCGTACTTGTGGGCGCTACATGAATTCGTACTACGCGCGATGAAGTCAATCACTGCTATGAATGCAGCCGCTATTTGATGGCATTGCACCCTTTGTATGTAAGAAATTGTACAGTGAATAAAGAAAAATTTGATACTTGCATCCTACATACTTTGAACCTATTATTTCATTAAGATTGACCTGGATTCAAATATGTATAAAAAATTATGTTGTAATCAAAATTTCGGCTGTTCTTTTCCTTGCGTATCTAGAAATTTTTGCCTTTCTCCTATGTTACCCAGTAGCTCTGGGCGAGAAAATGCGAGAAATTCAAGTTTCGATCCTGTTGGATCAATGGTTCAAAAGTTACGAGTGTTTAAAGTTGAGCGGTTTACTGGGTTTTTGACAGGCAAACCTACTAGATAACATAGATAAAACGTAAAACTGTTTGGTTACGCAAAGAAAAGTTGACCGAGAAGTTTATTCAAATCGATATTAGCTAAAGTCGAACAGAGATTCGTATCAAGAAATTAATATTTTATTTTATAATGCAATAGACTGTATTGTTAAGCCATCTACGGTAAAAATGTAAGGTACTAAGATAAACAGTTCCATATTCTTTCCACAAGATGGGGACTCGATCGCGTTCTCTAGTTTTGTTTGAGAACGGATTACCAACTGTGAAAAAGTAACTATATACCTAGTGTACAGGCTTATAATCCCTATCGGTATTAACCTTCTGTGAAACTGGTAGATAACTAGTTACCTACATGCGATAAGTTAGTGATTTCCCTCTGCAGCTGGGCAACCGACGAGACAGTGTTATCTCGTCGATGCTTGGACGCGGAGTTCTTGCGGAAACCGTGTCGATTGCTAACAAAGTCATAATTTTATTTTCACGACATATTTCTCGCTCTTCTCTTGTTGCACGTAATATCGGTAGGGATTTTAAGTCTGTGCTCTAGTTATTTGCAATAGTTACTTTTTCGTAGTTGGTAATCTGTCCTAAAAGAAACCAGATAACGCGCTCGATTCGCCACCTTTTGGAGAGAATACGAAACTGATTTGCTTAGTAGTTTATGTTCTTGCCGTAGATGGCAGGATACTACAGTTCCGATCGATACGGTAGGATGTGACACAGAAACCACCGCTATTTTACTGATCACCTAGAATAAGCACGTTGCGACATCTATACGAGAAATGAATCAGTTTGTATCTTAAGTTGTTTCAGTAGTTCGTGTATAGATGGCGTAGAATATCATGAAAATTTAAACTGCTTTTTCGGATATACATATATTTACAAATAATCAAACAGCACATTTAAAATAATAACATCGACAAAAGAAAGTATTTATATGTTTGTTTTAAAAGATTTAAAGTACATTGGCTAGAGGAATTAATCATTTATTCTTACACGATATCATCATTTATACATTTCACTTAGAAAATCTACATTGAAAAATTCAATACATCCATTATTAACATGTTAAATACCACAGACAAGATTGTTCTTTAGTTACGTTGAAATTACTTTCCATCGTAAAGTATCTTATAAAATAATTGTGCTCAGTACAACCTGCATGGAGATACCGTAATTTCATTATTGAGTCAACCAGGGACGATGTGTTTGGATGCTCTGAACAAAGTGACGCTGGTGAACGTAAACCGTTGCGACGGACTGTTAAATTAAGGCACTTACAAAAGCTACGGTACAACAGTAACATAGAAAAATATCATTTCTTTGACAATCTGGCAATTACAAAGTATTGTGCGAACTTTGTGTAAAATCAATCATTCCAAAAGCTCGATTAATTTGGTCGATCCCGGAAATTACATCCATTTTGGAACCTCCTTCCGCTACTGAATAAATTTTCGATAATCAATCGTTGACGTAATCGTATGTTGATCGTGATCAAATAATCCGTGAGATTTCGATTTTGCAGAAAGATTGGCTGCCTGCCGATAAAAATGGCGGAAGGAGGGTTGACCAGTTTCGTATACATCCTGATCGGATAAAGCCTCTGCGCTGTTCACGACAGAATAAATAATTTCTCTACAACTGCGCCGATCCTCGCCACGTGGAGTCAAAGCCAAATGCGGTATCGGAATCGGAATCGTTGTTATGCTGCGATCTGGTAGTGGTAACAACTGTGGTAGACGTTGGACGCCGATGTTGACTGGATCTGGACACTTTGCCCTGCAACAAAGGTGTGCTGGGTTGGCTGGCCGTGTGGTCCCGCGATGATCCAAAATCCTGTGCCCTTCGACTCCTCCTCTTCTTGATGGCTGCGTACTTTGGTGGTGGCATCATCTTCTGGTCCAACTGAGGGAACAGTCAAAATTAATTACACACTTAGCATACTAACTGCGTGAATTCCTCTGCTATCAATATTCGGCGTAAGTCGCAAGCAAGCGAAACAGGATTTACGACCCCGCGAAATTCGGTATACGGATTTGCGATATTCGGACGCTTCAACGAAAAAGGACGAAGGAGTTCGAAAACCATTAGGCAGGGGATTAAGAAGTTTCAATCCAGCCCGGATCGCAACTCTCGTCGTGTAGAAAATTCATCAAAGTCGAACAAAATGACCGGACCGGCCAAACCTTGAAGTCGAAGGTCTTTCGCACGATTCCTGAGCAATTTAGCTCCCGGTCAGTTTCGCTAGCACCCGGTACACTCGCGAGAATGGACAGAGCAGCGACCGCGATCCAATGTAATCATCTCCCGACGCAAAGTAACGATTTTCGATTAAAATCGTGCGACGAAGTGGCTGGCAGCCTCGTTCCTCTTCCGATGAAGGTCGGGGAGGACTCTCGTGCACGGTAATTTCCCCGCATCCTTCAGCGCTGGGGAAAGCGCGCGTTAATATTAAAAACGAGTTCGCGTATTCGTCGCATAATCGCCGGAGCCAGCCAGGGGTTGAATAATTATAGAGGGTCAAAAAAGCAGCGCGGCCCGTCCGAGTGTACAGGGTGATTCACCTGAGATTCTCACCTGAAGTAGACGATACTATAAGTGTTATAATATATCGTAATTTCGAGGTAGAACTGGGTCTAGTAGTCTACCTGCACATTATCCGCCGAGCCCCAGCTCTTGTGTATCTTCTCGTGGTTGCTGTTGCTGCTGGCGCTGCTGCTAGTTGCCACACCCAGGAACTGGCTGAATGCTTCCGTCGTACGTTTCACGCGCTCGTTCAGCGAGCCAATACGCAGGAAACCAAGATCTTTCTCTGCGTGGTGAATCAATGATCGTGTTAGCTGTGCCTGTTGCGAACTCGCGGGCGCAAGTCCTGACACCCTTCGCTGCTCGTCCTCTAACAGGAGCAGCGGTTTCCGGTGGTCGCGCTCTTACAGAACAGCGACGAACAACCCCCTTATTGTATCAGATCAAATTTGGCTCGGAGCTTTTTCTACTAATCTCTCAAACGTCTGTTTATTCAATTCATTCGTTAGGAATAAAATTTGCTATCGCTGTTGAATTATTCAATGAAAACTTCTCCTTGTTCGTTTGAATATGTAATTGCCAGGTTGCTCGTCGATATTCTGCAACATTGCTGAGTAATAGAATCTCCGGAAATCATTGCTCTCCGAACGTTTCATACGTTCGCTATTTTGAAAGAGATTGTCGCATGCAATCTAGGAAACCGGGAATGGATTTAGGTTGATGATGCTGGGTTAAAATATAATTAGTTCTAGAGTAAGTCTAGTATGAATTAGGGTGTCTTAGACCTGAGCTAAGTATTAATTTGATTTTTAGTTGGGTTAGTATGGAGATCGAGAATGGATATGATAAAGAAATAGGACTGGTAGAGTGGAGATGATAGAAATCTATTACAGGTAGAACAAACAAGGTTCGCTAAACTTTTTGCTTACACCATAAACTCTTGATTCGTCTAGAATAACTCCAACTGGAATAGAACAATCTTTTCTTCAAAAATTCAAGCAATACTCAGATCTGCGTAGAGAAGACATTCGATTCCAATTGCTGAGAATAACTCCAGAAAATTGATGAGCAATCTTGGAAAGTAATTCTCACTAGAAAACTCGACCGAATTGCACGCGGGAAAATGAATTTTCCGCAGCGATGTGTTAGTTCTACCATGCATCACATGTACGCTTCATGCGGATTACTTCTTACCTGCATGCTTTTTCCTTGCTTTTATTTCTGAAAGAAAACAGAAAATCATTTGAGACTGCCTCGCCGGAGCCGCAGCGCGCGGGCGTCGCAGAGGATACCGTAAGAGTCATTTAGGATTATCAAGATTGAGATGAAAACATATTAGTCGTACTGGTTAGATTATTATCTTGTTAGAACGACAATTCTTGCGTAGTATCGCAAATCGTCGCTTTCGGTTAGGGCCAGATAGAAGAGTTTTAGCGGTCAGTGCTGAGCAGTATAACAGCGAGAAAGAAAATTCTTTTTTCATAATTCTTTACGAAAGCTCTGTTGAAACTAATCACAGAGATCTCCAATAACAAAGTAACCTGTATAAATCAAGTACAAATACCGTAAATGTAAAAATGTAAATGTAAAATGTGTAAATGTTACACAGTCTCCTGAAGTTAACAAATAACGCAGTGATTTTTAAAGCTGCTCAACAGCGACCAGGCAAATTCTTTCAATGATCAGGCATCAATTCGATCGCGGATCGGGGAAATATTAGATTCGTCGTCGCGGATGAGTTGAACGAAGAGAGTCCAATCGAGATTGTTAATATTGTTAAAAAAATCACTTGTTATGAGCGCGATCGATCGCGAAATGCGAATCTTCAACGAGAGTCGATTGCTCGAGAAGAAGAGTGCAGATATCGGTGAAGAATTCAATTTGTCTGAATAGGATCTGGTGGGGTGTGTTAATCAGGGTTTTCAAATTAAGCCTGTTCTTCGAGTCACGGCGAATCATTAGGGATCGGGGAGTGTGGTCGGTGCCGATTATGCGTTCCTCATGCTCACGTCTACATGCTTTATTATCTTGTAACAGTGATGGCAGAGAGAACACTAACAATTATTGGACGGCGATGCGAAATAATCTCTACTTTTTACAGGAACATTATTTATAGCGATTTATTCAACTTTATAGCATGATGAACAAACTTGTACATTTTTATCGTGTATGACAGGCTCCAGAAAACCTACAGCTCGTTAAAATTAATATTCTTCGTCACTCTCCTAACATTTGTCTTCATCTTGCTTTATTCATTGTCATCGCAACTTTTTTTGTTATTTGTTTAATCTTTTACCAACCCAGTATTACATTTAAAAGATCTATAGAAAGCTAATTAACCAACGACAACGTTCCAAAATACAAATTTTTCGAATTTTATTCTTCGAATTACATTAAAATTGTGGGATAGTGATCGAGGAGAACGATAGTTCGCATCGCCGGCTACAGGGTTAGCTCACATCATCTACGGTGCTAGGGAACTAATTGTAAGTCTCTAGGTACTACTGCCACTTTGAGTCAGTAAAATTTGATCAGAACGTTTATTCGATGGAAAGGTAAAACCCTTTCTCTCGCGTGTCTCGTAGCCGTGTTCCAGTTACAACGACAAATAATCTCTACATTACAGCGAACAATAGTTTCTTCTTCGAAAATCATTCTCCCGGCCAGCAGATTATGCACGGGACATGTTATCACAATGATAAAGACATTTTGACACGTCTTCGTAAGCGTTCGCAGTGCCGACAACGTTTGACAAAGTGGAGAACGTTACAAGATCACTGGTTCGCGAAACTCAACGTTGATCAAGCGGAGATCACAAGTACAAGACGTACACAATTTCCCTTTGGAACTTCGGGAATGAACGGGTCCACTTGTGTGCGTCGATCAGTGTAAAGAAGCCACGAGTTTGTTGCACACGGAACGGCAGATTTTACAAGCTTCTGAATACTCTCGCCGGACAATAAACAAACACAAATTATTCCACGAACATGAAGCACCTTAATAAATAAAGACAAATCTAAAATCAAAAATAATAGCTATTAAACAATCTACTCATAATGGGACCTCGTTGAAGTAAATTGTTATACTATTCTTTCGAACACGACTTCCAAAGGAAACCATCACTAAATTATTTTTCCAAATCCACATTAAAATTTTTCACAAATAATTCTCAAGCCTACATGTTCCAATCAAATATCTTCAAAATCTTCCAAGACGCGTAGAAAATTACAAATTATTTTCCAAACTTCGAATCGAGAATATCGTTAAAAAATGTCACATTAAAATTTTCGATAGAACTCCTCCAAACGTTTCAAAGTCTAACATACGATTCGAACGGTCGTCGAACACTTCTGCATGAGGAATTTGTTGAAAGAAATATCTTTCTCGCTGAAAAATCTGCAATGTTCTGTGCAACAACCCGGGAACAAGATGGCCGTTCCGGCGACGCGAAGATGGACCCGCGGATTCTCCATGGAATACTCACGTCAGCGTCGACGAAAGTGACAGTCATACGTTACGTTTTTAAGGTGCGGCTACTTTAATCTTGCGACACAAGCGCTTTACTACTTTAGCAGAGGTGTGCTTCTGAACTTGCCTGTGCGTAGCGGCAGCAGTAATCCCTACAACAGAAGAATACTTCCAGAGGCCCGATACTCACCAGAAGAGAACAGAAGAGGACATAGAGGGAAGAACCATTTTATCCATTTCACCACCCGAAACCATTATCCATCCTTACTATGTATTAAATCAACCGTGATTCGTCGTTCCACACCTGGTCACCTCGTTACCTATCGAGGAGGATCAAGCCCGCCGGTGCATGCTGATGCAGTCGTGGGATCTAGCAATTTGCTGGATGATCGAGGACGCGAGATCTCGCGAGAAGTTCGAGCGAATGATCGGAAACGATTAGAAGGCTGAGTATGAAAGATGTTTGGTAGGAGGGTGTTCGTTTGCTTCAATCATTTAGGACTCCACTTATTTTTTAACGTTTTTCAAACTGACTCAGTTTCACACACGAATTTAATAGGAGGTTGCTCAAGTGACTTCTGTCTATGGCTTAGAAAAGAGGAATGGAAGTTAATAATCGTACTCATTTTTATTATAAAAGCATAAAATTCCTTGTCGAGTAATAATGTTTAGTTCAGAATTAAATTTTAGAAGAATGAGGAGAAGATTCCTCACGCTAACTCGAAGAAAATTATTTATAAAATATCGACGATTCAACGTTCATATTTTTGTACTGATTCGATGTTTCGTTGAAAATTCAGGAAAATAGGAGACGAACAGCGTGAAAGGGCACAGCAAAGCGTACATCGTCGAGACGAACGACCGGAAACATGCACGCGAGCGAAAGAGGGCCGACAGTGAAAATAAGCGAACAAGATGGAGGCCGAACCAGAGCCAAGCGCATGAAAGCGGTGCAACTGCGGTGTATCTGGGATCGTAACTTATAATTGCTTTATCGTGCCGATCAAGCATCGATTCTACACGACCACTCGGCTTCTATTCCGATCTGATTTATCGCATCGATCGCCGCGAACTCTTTCTGTCAACCGGTATTCTGGCAATTCCAACTTATTTTGTTGAATGGAAAATTCAAAAAATTGAATCTTCGCGTGGTTGTTTTGGAAAAAGCATGATTTACCGAGTATTCCTTTCGCGAGATCATGCGGGAACAGACTTTCCCCGCTCGAATGTTCGCCTCTTAACGTTACACAACTATAATCGCGAGCGTTCGGCGACAATGCTATTGTTCAGCCGTTTAAATGCAGCTCCCCAGCTCGCCCCGTTTTTCTCAGGCCCGCGATTAATGTGAAAATTAATGGAACGACGCGATCGCACGAACGATAACACGGAGACAATGATTCTCCTCTGTAACTCCCCCCCTTCCCAACGGAATGAAGAAGGGGACATTATAAATACAGCGACGGGGTGTAATTTGCTTGGAGATCGAATTGCGTAAACATCGAGAAACTTTTACGGCGATTATTTACAGCTCTTTCTTGTGTCGACGCTTTGGCAGCCACTCAATTGATAAAATCGCTAGACTGCGGATATTTATGATATTAGAAAATTTACATTATCAACTCGGAACATTTTTTATCCAACTTCAGTACTTCCAAAATTGTCTACGAAGTTGTGAATTTGCATTCTCCGCAGTCTATCGACGGCATAGTATGCTTGAAGGTAAAATATAATTATACTGTTCGTCGATTATAAAATAAGTAATGTCAGAATGAAAATGTGTAAGGTTTTGTTTTAAATTCGAGTTATAATTTTTTGAATATGGTGAATCTTATCTAACAAACTTTGAACTGGATCCCGGAGTTAGTTTCGATTTTGATTTCACGAAGCTGGGAACGTGGTTTATCGATTAATTTCGATTAAAATCGTGGCTGGGATGAAAATAGCGTAGTACTTACTGCGGAAGGTGTCCTGACTGACAGCGGCCTCCTGTGAGACCAGATACTGTCTCGCTTTTTTTCCACTGTAGTCACGAATATCCTGATTTGCTCCTATACAGTTTTACGAAAAAATATGTATTCGATAATACTAACATTGCAATGAAGCACGCACCGGATCAGGTATTCAACTCACCGTATACTTGGACTAGAAGATTGAAAACGTTCTCGTGATCAAATTGCATTGCAATGTGCAGCGGTGTGTATCCCTGGAACATGCAATAATTGCTTGGATTTATTTTGTAAACTGCGTAATAAATTGTGTATACTTCCATTTGTCGAATGAATTCATAATTCGTTTGGAATGGTTAATATAAAATAGTAAAAACATCACAAAACATATCTACCAAAGAATTGTTGTTTTAATCTGTGCTTCCAATTATAATTATACCACGAATCAGTAAATACCAGGAGTTATATAGAGTTTGATTTTTTGTAATGAAGAATTATTACGTGCGGCTATTTAATAAGTTAATAATCATTTGCAAGATTTACGAACGAGCCTGAAAATAGTGTAGACCGTCACGCGGTATGTAGTCAGCAATTTGAAAAAGGACATTTGCATAAAGGTTCACAGTCTAATTATTACTAATCGGAGATCGCGATTCTCTCCCTCGCCGTTCCCACGGGGCCAGGATCAACAATAATGCCTTCGATTGTAACATCAGGGAATTCTTAAAGCAACGAGCGAGGAAAAAAGGAGCCACTCGGCGAATAAATCTCCTCATCGGCGTCTTATCGTATCTTCGTTCACTCATTTTTTCTGCTTTGCGAAAGACGAGCTGAGGCGGGGTTAGAGGAGGTATAAAAGGAAGAAAAAGAAAAAAAATAGACGTCGCGTCGGACCCCGCGGGGACAATGAGGAATTAATGGCGGCCCATTATGAATATCACTCGGAGCGTGCGAATTCGCGTTTCCGCGACAACAATATTATCGCCCGGGGACCGAGTGTGTGCGTGCTCGGGCAAGATTGAAACGCGATCCCGCGAAAACGAACCTCGCGTGCGATAGATCGACAAGCGTATGAACTTTCCGACTTTCATCCGGCCATTGCGAATCCCGGCTCCGAGAAACTCACCGTTAACGATTTTCACGACGGTTTTCCCGAACGCCTTTTCCCGCGGAAATTTCCTCCTCGACTCGATAACAATGCCCCGCAGAAATGTATTCCGCCAGCAAACTGTGCATCCCTATGCATAATGCAAATTCTCCGAGTCGATTTTTGTGCTAGAATTTTTCAGTGGGAGACATCTAATTCTTCATTTCTGATTTTTGTGTTGCAGAAAAATCCTCGAGATCACTGATGTAAAATTAAATTTTCATCCGAATTAAACGAATTTGATTCTATTTCGGCAGAAACCGGTGGCGTTCGCGTTAATTAAAAACGTCCAGGCTCTAATATGTAAATAATCGGGCGAAGCACGCTCGCGAGGCCCGTCACGGAGTAGCTGAGTGGACGGAAATTAACGAGTTTAATTTACCGGTCTCGCTATCCAATTATACAAATGTGCGAAAATAACCGATTACGAGAGCGTTAATAATCCGCCATATTTCATACCGCCACGTTTCCGGGGTCTCTCGCAGGATAACACGGAGCTGCTACGGACACCGTGCGTCCTCGATCGACGAAATTATACGGGAAGATCGGATCTTAATACCGAGCTGCTGAATTATTAATTATTATAGGCGTTATTGGCCAGACGATCGAGCTCGGTCACGATATACTGTGCGGTATAGTATAGTAGTATCTCTGGTAAGAGCGTAAGGATCGCAGGCAGATGTTTCCTGACGGAGGAAAAGCGGACGCCTCTCTCACCTGTCGTCTTCGGCACGATACTAATTGCGAGATAACGTCACTCGGCCATTTCATTCGCTGCTACACGATTTCTATACCGCTCCGTCGATTTCTGCAATGGTAATAGCTATCTCCTGCCGTTCTTTATTAGCATTGCATATCTTTCGCTCGAGGAATGTGGACGTGCCTGGCGGTGACCGGGTCGAGATTGACCCGGAGTTCTTTTCTTTTGTTTTCTTTCCAATTCTTTCCTCAATAAATTATATTGGAAATAAATTCTATTCCTATTCTATTCTATTTTTTTTGTGTACTCTGACTTACTTGTGCAATATTGAATAATAGAAGTCTATGTTTCATTAAATAAGACTGATTCTTCTCCCGGTTGAATATCCCAAACCACTAACTGTAACAAATTCTCTACAAGGTTGTAGCTTTTTACTGGGTCGCAAGCGACCCAGCCAGCGCGGCGCAAAGGTCAAGAGTCGTTTTTTCCGCGTCGTTTGCATTATAATCGCGTGTCTTATAGCGACTGTCGGTGTTATATACGGACAAAGGACGTGTTATTAGAGCACGATGAGGGATTACATTGTCGGAGGAGGCAGGGACGAGTGGTTTAATCCTTCTTTACTGTGGAAACGCCGGCGTCGTAGCGTTTCGGCTTGTCCCATGCTTGTTCTCGTAATTAATGGATGATGCGCTGCGACCTTTACCAGCCGAACGTCGTGCCGTCATTGTTTTTTCTTTACTACGAAAAATTATCGCACCTGCTGTTATTATTTGTGACGCTTCTCTCAAAATTACAGCACCTGCTGTTTGTTTCTTCCTTTTTTGTAATAAAACATATAATTTTGGTAAATTGACGATCACAGGATAAGAACACCAACGTGCATTTTTATGGAACTCTTGAAACGTGTAACCTTGGCGTTCACATAAAACTATTTTGTCGCGAGAAACGGTAACCACGTCGGACATCTGAGTGAAATCGCCAATTCTTTTTACAACTAGTGAACTCCTCGTGAGTCGCGCTGATGAAATACAATCCTGCGTTATCGTTAACGCAGATAAATTGCAGCGGACTTGTTGGTAGCACGCTAATGAACGCTCGCGACGCGCACTCGTTAATTAGCACCGTTTAGTCAGTTTTATGCCGGTGTACAATTTGCTCGATGCAGATCGTCGGCGATTAGACGAGGGAAAAATCAGTGAGGACATATCGGTTCGTTTTACAAGAGCCTTGGTGAGAGATCGGTGTAAAATCGGCATTAATTCCACGATGATCGTTTTATTGCTCAATCTGCCCCAGCGTGGAACGTGAAATCGGGACAAGTCCGAGGACTTAATCTCCGATCGAAAGCAGATCGATCCGTGTGGTCGGACGAAATTGCTGGACCTTGAGGTATCGTATGCAAAGTGGAAACTCCGCGACGCGACGGTCGCCCGGGTCGAACCGGTACCCACGAAAGCGAGTCCAGAGGGACTCGAAGCATGATGCTCGGCTCCGAGCACGATGCCCCGCTTGATAAGTGCGACAAATTGCGCGTAATCGTGTGCGTGCACCGCTCATTATACGGCGGAGGTGAAAACGCGGTCGAACCTCAAGATCGCGTCGTCGATCGCGCTCTCGATCCGTCGACATTGACGCGCGCTCTCTCGATCGGCGATCATCGAGCTCGAGAGAAAACCGGGCTTCTCGATTCGGGCCGATCGATCGTTTTGCTTCGTCAACCGTGCGTTCGGAAACTTAAGAACGGTCCATGGAATTTCACTTATTCGTTTTATAAATGTGAAATTTCATTCGGTCAACCTCGTACACGTCGGGAACGTGTAATTACGTCTTATGGCTGCGAAGCGAGCACTCGATGCACGTGAAAAATATGGCTGAGAGAATATTAATTCAATGAGAAAACTTATCTAATCGTTTCTGTTCGAAACTTTCCGATGAATCTTGAAATAGTTGGAACGTTTAAAATCTGAGACAGTCTGAGTCGCGCGGGCATTCCGTGTCAGATCGCGTTGCCAATAACGCGACGCTCAATAAACGCGGTGACAAATGCGTCGAAGCCGCGATCACAGCATTCGTCGTTACCGAGGGTCGCTTGACGGTCTCTGTTCGGAAGGGGTTGCCACTGACGCAATGTTCGGACAAGAACGAAAAGGACGAAGGGCAGAAACGAAGAGAGAAAGATCTGACTCGCGTTGGCTCCAATTTATTTCACTTTAAAGTCCCCGCGTATAGGTGGGCGAAAGTCAGCCGTATAGAAACGGCGCGTATGGGGTGCCGGGGCACCCTTTTCCATCTGCAATAGCGTGCGACACGTGTGTCCTCGCGACAAGTGGCGCGACACCCTTTTCCTTCACGCATGCTCACCCTCTCTGGCCCCTTTCACCCCCCTTTCTATTTCCTCGTGCTCGTCGTAGCCGACGTTACGCGGTGCGCGATCCCACCTCCGCACCCCCTCGTACGGTCCCTTTATACTTTCGACAATATATTTTAAAGTAGCAATGTCCCGACACGCGGAGTCACCGCCGCGCCTCGAGACAATATCGCGCGCCATCCCCTAACCGTTGCCGAACCCTTCCCACCCCTTGGCCCACCCCCTTCTCACACTTTTCCCAGGATCTACTCTTCCTATGCCACCCACGCGACCCACTCCGTTTCCCTTCTTCCGCGACGAGCAACGTTCGGGAACGGGACAGCTGCCGGCCACCAATATCACGCACGCGTATATCACCGTTGAGGATTTTCAATTTTAATATTTTCCTACATCGGGCCCGCCTTTACGAGCCGCTAAATCATAACGGTTTCGGCGGGTCGGAGATTCCTCGACCGTTTTGTGTTTCGATCACGCCCCGTGATATTGGAACCGGGATCCAACGGCCCTGTCACGTCGTAGCTGATGTAATTTTTTAAATAATTAACTTGGAACGTAGAATACGTTCAAAATAAAATTGCTGTATTGAAACTTGTACGGAAATAAATACCAGTGAATCCAAGATTCGAATTTCGTGAAGAGAACGTGCTTTTAGCAACGAGACCGTGGCATATCTGTTTCCGTTGTTTCGTAGGTGTTCTTGACTAGCAGTGTCTCGGGTGTCTCTTGATTCCTCGAGGACTTTGTTTGGATTTAGTCCTGCGGTTTCCGGGAAGATCCGGGTTTTAAGGGCACTCGGTGGACCGAGGTGGACTTGTATTGGGTTACTGTGCGAGCGGAGAATGGGATCGTTCGTCTTCCTTCGAGTGTGCCTCGTGGATCCACCGAGTAGTTTTCGGTTTTAATCTGTTGTTAATTGAAACGGCGCCGTCGACATTAATTTATACTTTAAATCTGGAGGTACTTTCTGTAAAAGCAAAGCCGGGTTGGTACCTTCTATAAATCAAATCGAGGAACCTTCCACAAAAATAACATCGGGGGATGGTAGCTAATTGCTCCGCGTCTTTAAAAAATTATTGGGTCCCATGGAAATCACCGACACGGATTTCCCCGACACGGTTTTCGTCGACTTCAGATTTGACCGACAATGACAATGGTTTTAACCTACAACAATTTTAGATTCGTTGTTGGTCAAATTCGTTGTCGGCCAACGTTCTTGTCGGTCAAATCTGGAATCGGGGAAAGCTGTGTTTTTGGCATCGGGTGTTCCCATTTCGCTTCAGATGCTCCAATTTCGTCTCGGATGCGTTCGAAACGGGTCACCCGATGTACCTGGAACAGATTCCGCCGGTGTCTCGAGGGTCCACCGGTGGGATCGCCATTGTCGTTGGGCTGTCGTACGCCCGGCAAGGATGCAGGCGCCACACGGGCGGCTTACGGTCCCCATGGGGAACGGGCACCGTTTTTTGCGGGGATTAAATGCGAGCCGATGCCGCGATAAGCCGTAGAAAACTACGGTGGAAGCGGTACTGGTGACAGATTACGCTCGTGACTCCGATCCACCGTCTGCGACGTTATACTCTGCGCTTCCTCGCGAGTTCGTTCCGTCTCTGTTCCTCTTTCTACCTTTCTTTACACGAGCGATCTCTAACACCGCCGAAACCTGCTGCAAGAACCGCTCCGCGAGAAGAAACACCGCGACGAATTTCTCCGTGATGTGTCTATCGGCCCGCAAACGAGGCACGCCGATGCAAGGCAGTTCGAGCGAGACCCAACGCGAGGATGCACTCTCTCGTGCCCCTTTCTTGCGCACCTGGCCTTCAGAAAATCTTCATTTTAGTTCGGGTCGGTTGACATTCATTGTTTCGAGGAGAGTCATTTGATACGATGAAAAATCAATTCTTATGGTGACGGTGCTTGTCGTAATGTAAACTAGTCTTTTTTTCAACGAGGTTCAGAGACTGTTCAGGTTTTGTCATTTTCATCTTGTTCGTCTTGGAGTTTCTGATTTTTCTTTAGTCAACCATATCTGGTAACCAAAATCTGTGACCAGAAGATAAATGATAGCGGAACGGGGTCAACAACTAAATAAACATTCTTGGAAAGCGATTCCGGCGCATCAGCGACATCGGACCACCGGATTACAGCGTCAGGACGTTCGTCGACCGGCGTCGCGCAAAAAACCAGACCGCCCCCAACGATTCGCAACAAAGAGAAGCTCAGGAGCACTTTGTAGTACAAGAAGCGGTGGTGGCGTGGCGAGAAGAAGCAGCGTGCCGGATGCCGCGTGTAATTGGCAGGGGAAAAAATATCGGAGCGCGGGATTCTTTTCGATTCGGGACGGTTACACGGAACAGGCGGATATTACACGGTGTAAAATCGCGGCGTCCGACTGAGAAAGACACGCGGTACGACTTTGAGTGAGCTCGCGAATCATTTTTCTCCCTCCTTTTTCATTCGACCGACGGGGAGGAGGGCATTAACGCGACCGTCGACGTCGGCGTCGGCGTCGGTGGCCGACGGATAAGCCGTAGAAAACTATGGCCGGGAGTGGTGGCTGTGACAGATTACGTCCCACCGTCTGCCCGGCAAAGCCGCAGCAAGGAAAAAAACGCCGAGAGAGGATGGATCCGTTCCCGAAGTGGATTAGCCCTCGGCCGCCGTTGTTGGTACCTACACGGATACACGCGTATTTATTAAATCGAGCACTAATCCCCGAAAACAGAGAGTCTGGCGAGTGTCCTGGGGGAACGGGAGCCGTGTTTTAAAAGAATTTAACCTGTCCCCGTGATTCCTGTCCGAGTCGGCTAACTTAGGATTACCCCTCCGCGTCATTCCACCCGCTCTATTTATCCCTCGTGCTTTCTCCTTTTTCCTTCCTTTTTCGAGGAGCCCTGTCCTCCCCTTCTGCCACTTGCGATTTCACGTGCTAGGCTGCTAGATAGAAACTATCGCAAGCCAATTTCTGAATTATTTGGAGGTGCAATTGTTGTACTGTCCCCTTTATTCACGACTTGTCTTCATTCGCAGAAATTGGAATACAGCGTTCGGTTAAATTTACATCGCTTTGGGAATCAATAATTAGTAGCGGTTTTTTTAATGTACTCAGTGCAGTCTAAGTAGAATCACCTAACAACTGGAACCGATTATTATGGAATACGCAGAAGTGTGTACCTAACAAAACTAGAACTTTGTTTCCCACTTTGGGAATTAGATCTTAGCACACAACCAATGTTTAACCCGTGTAAAGACAACTCGCGAACACGTACGACCATCATTTTCATTTTTATCGCAACCAATCGTTTACAGTTTCATTGAATTGCACAAGATTCTTCCGTTGGTTACGCGCATCGGAGATCGCAATTAAGGAGATTAGAGACTTAATGGCCGCAGATCGGATCTAATCGCGATCATATTCGCCGGTCGGCGAATCTTCTATATTTCACGAAGCAGATTCGCGAGCGTCCGCCTCGCGTTCACAGGAACGAACGGTAAGATCGTTTGTCTTCGCGGTGTAACTTGAACCGACCTGTCGTCACCGTGACACCTTTTTCATCTCGCGAGGCACCCGGTCTTCGTATATATTTCTTAAAAACGGAGAGAGACGACGCTATTATTTGAATTTCAGGGAATTATTCATTCGACCCGGTTGCTACTGTGCAGTTCATTTCGACAACAATTTTCATAATCGCGATAGGGGACGTACACTAAAACAATTCAGGGCAATTTGGAAGTGGTTGAAAAGTTCCTAACCTAAAGGTGGAACCTGCACAAGAAAAATATCGATGAAGTCATAATTGAAGATGAAATTCGTTTGAAGGCTCGCGATTGGAGCTAGTGTTACACTACAGAAACGGTTCTGTCGGGGTTTGGTGGGTCGACTTTTCTTTTCCCAGCGGCAGGACATCCATCTGAACCGTCCGCGGGTAGTTCAGCGGTGTTTGTCGCGAGCCGCTAACGAGCAAGGTGTCCCCCTCCTCTACCTGTTCGGTTTCCCCCCGCAAGGGCACCACTCCGGCTTATATAAGTCTTATAAAGAGCAAAGCGGCGGACCACACACATCCGATCCTATCTGGGGAGGCTTCTCTCGGCGCGCTGCGCCTACCTTTCCTTCTCTTTTCCTCTTTCCCGCGCCACGAGGACGAGCCACGGGGTCTCCTGCTCGTATGGGAGACGCGCGCGGGCCCATGGGGCCCCATGGGCCCGCTTGAATGCGCGTTCTGCGCTCCTTTCGCACGCCGGCCACTTAGAGATTACGCTTGATACCGTCGCGATACTCGCTCGCAATTTATTTTCACCGGTTAAACCCTCTGCCTCGCTTCCAGATTATCGGACCCCTCCTCTCCTCTCTCTCGTTGCATCTCGACCACTGTTTGACGTTATTATTCGTTCTTAGGGTGGTCTATTCCTCTCCCAATTTCAATTGCACGTAATTGTGCGTAATCGTGACGTTTGTTTCGAGGTATGATTTTAATAGTATGTAATAGTTGAAATGGTTTCAGTATATCGACACTTACCCCGTTCTACGGGCCCAGGATGTCAGCAGCACCGGAAAAAGAAGACAAAAAAGCGATCAGAAAGGGACGAAATGACGGTTCATCGCAGGAAACTCAATAAATTTCAAAATATTTGATCGTATATCTGAATCGAGCGGTATTATGCGGGTCGTAAACTTAGTCCCTCCTGCGGAGACGGCACCATATGGTGCTAAAAAATCCATGGCTGCTCTGTATACGCCTAACCTTCGCATAATGTATTTGCAAAAAGATATACTGGCTGTGGCAGTTGCGAAGGATACACAGAACAGACGTCAGAGTGAATTGATCTATGTGGTTCGGTCTTCGAGATACTTTATTGATTTGTATATTACTTTTCACGTAGCGAAGCTACAACACAAATTAACATATTCAGAGTTGAGATACTTTACTGTATAAATACAAATTTCTCGAAACATCGAGAATTTTCTAAATTGCAGAATTGCTTGTTCTAATAATTGGTCGAACCTGTGCGCCGAAATCTTCACGCAATTTCTATTAAATATTTACGATCGACAAAATGGAATATTTATAAAAAATAGCTTTTGAAGTGGCTCACCGTAGTCTCGTTGACGCTCTTGATGTAGTCCTTGTATGTGCCGGCGATCAGCTTCACGATGTTCTCGTCGCCATGCTTCGCGGCCCAGTGTAAAGCAGTCTGGAACACAAAGAAGAACCATGTATACTGACCTAGCATCAACATGTGGTTACGTTAAAGTTATAAAAAAAGCAAGTAGGTAAAAATTGTTCTTGTTTTAAATTCAGACAGTACAAACATAATATTGATTGTTAATTTACAGACGCAGTTCTTCTAATCTTCTTGAGAATGATCTAAAGTACGATCGAAACGTTGAAAAGAGATATTGTGATAATTTGCAAATAGTGTTTAAATAACAATTGATAGAACCAGTGCGCTGAAATCAATAAAAGTTTAACAAAGAACACCATTCAATGTGATACGGTTTTCGAATGAGATCCGATGTAAACATACTGGGTGACCAGCCTGAAGTAGTCAACTCTTTTATCACTGGCATAAAACGACCAGAAGCAAATCAATATAACAGATGAAGATCGCGGAGAGAAGCGAGGGCGTAAAAATACGCGGCGAACGGAAGTTCACTGTGTCCGTAGGTTGGTCGCGAATATTTCGGAAAAATCACGACGGTGGCCCGGGTTGTAGACACGACGCGAGCAGCTGTAGCGTATTTTCAGAGAGGCCGGTGAAATATTCGCGAATTAAGCAACGGCACCCGGCTACGTCAACCGGAACGAGCTGGATGAATGGCGACGTCGGACAGCACTCGAGAGGAGGAGCACTTTGAGAGCAGTCGATCACCGGGTGGTGCACCGGACGGGGGGTGCAGGGAGAGATAGAGCGAGAGAAACAGAAAGTGGCGGAAAGAGAACGGTTCGCGGTGGAACACGCCAGAAAGACCAAGTCGAGGATCGTCGTCGTAGCTCGAATTACTTGGAGGATCGCGCTCGAGTCGTCGGGAGAAAAAAGAATCTGCACCGGAACTGGCGCGGACCGGTAGAATTCTTGGCTCCGGTTCAGATCAGTGATGATTCACAAGTCGATCGATCGAACTGAGAACGAATCGCGAGGACTCGTTGTACCATCAAATATTTAGCAATCGGAGAGGAAAGAGAACGAGAAATTCTTCGGTTTATTCACCTATTGCATTTAAAGGTTGTTTCCGTACTCTCAAGGGTTGTTTAAAAAGGGATCGTAAACCTCTGACAGAAATAATTTGAAAAATTATACTAATATTGCTCGGGAATTAACGCCGAAATAAAATGATAAAGGACAGGAAGAATAAAACGCGAGAGGAAGGATTTATTTCGCGAATGTTTGCAGAAACAAGGTTAAAAGGCGCGATAAATATGTTTTTAATTTTACTCGATTCGCCAGGTTAATTCTCCGCGCGCAAAGCGGGATAAAAAGCAACGTGAGTAAAATATAAAGACCGCGTTTTTAAAATCCTGAACGCTGTCTCTGCGCGGTTTAAACGTTGAGTTATGTCCGCTGGCGGGCAGCTTTGACATCGGGCTCTCTTCAAACGCTATTTCCATATAGTGGGTAATGCCATGGACGGATTATTTCGAGCATATCCGTTATTATTCTTTGCAAGTTACCGCGACGGCTCGTAAATTTAATGGCACCGCTGCTGGCCGGCTTTTCGGGAATAATGCAGGACACGCGTACGCTGCCAGTCTCTGCGCGTTTAATATCAATTCCCATGAATTTGTTTAAACAATGTTTAAACAATCGTAATGTATTAGCATCGCGCATCACTGGATTCGGGAAAATCTAGAAAATCTAGAATCTCTTGCCGCAAAGAAAAATACAATATCTTTTATAATAACATCACAATATTTGTTCAGAGTCGAAAAATAAATCTTTCTTCAAACTAAAATTTTTCAACAACTGTGCGTGTAAGAGAGAAATTAAGGACATCTTCAGTGAGGGTTCGAACCGTTTTTTGGCTGTTGGGCCGTGTTAGTAGATTAGTCGAGAACTAAATTGAGTGTCGCACCAAAGGCGAAAAAGGTTTCGCACGAGCGTAATATTGTATTTCGAAAGTCGCAAACGAGAGGATCGCAGAGATAATGCAAAATACGCCAGACACGGTTGCGCAACGCGGCCATCAAACGTAAAGAGAGAAATCTCTGGAACAGTGTAGCAGCCGTGAAGGACGCGGATTATTTCGCGAGAGCATAGGGTGGCTCGCTAAGGGAGAAATATACGGTCCGCGTCGGGGATATAAGCAAACGTCCGCGGACATGCATTTTAATTCCGCCAAGTCCGCGTCCGGGGGGAGTAGATTAAAAATAGTGTCCAGGTCTCCAGATTCGCGTGGACGTCATAGGGAAGCCGGAACGCGTCCAGGTGATCCGCTCCGCACCGCTCCGCTTCTCTCCAACTCGTTCCGCGCCGGACCGTCTGCACGCCGCGCAGAGACAACTTGCAGGCCACCTCATTAGCGGCGGAAAAACTCATCCTAACGAGGCTACGTACCTAATGACGAGAACCACGCGCGCGCTCTTTCGTGTATGCCTATTTACCGGCGGCCCTGCCATGCGGCTGCTACGTGGCCACCGTGGGCTGGATGGCAGACCAGACTGTCCCCGTGTTTCTGTACACTGCCGTTCATAAGTCACCGGACACTTTGCTGCTTCGAAGTATCATAATCCGACTGTGGATTTTACGTGCTCGTCCAAAAAACGTCTTTCCAATCGAATTTCGTGCACACAAGATTTCTCACCAGACGCAATTTTCATAAACAGACTGCGGATCTTCGGACGAAATAAATATTTTAAAAACTCAAAAAACCTTCGGGACTGAAATGTGGCTTAGATCGTGTACACGCTATTCCTTTGATCGCATATTCTGTTTTGTCGATCGTAGATGTTTCGTAGAAATTGTGTGATCATTTCAACGCACAGGTCCGATCAATTACCGTCGAGAATTTTCTAAATTGCAATGTCGCATGTTTTAATACCAAGTAAAAGATTAGGTGAAAACCGTTGTCGTCAGTGATTCGTTTTGCGAAGTATCCCAGTGACTTATGAACGGGAGTGTACGTGTGGCCACGTGTGGGGTGCACCTTGTGCGCCCACCGGCCCTATACGTACTGGCTCTACGGCAAATTAACGAGCGACGCGCAGGGAGGATATACGACCTCCTGGTTGATATTAGAGGCACGTGGCGCCAATGCCGCTGCTGCGCCAGGATGCACTTGCCAAAGGATTCCGGCAGCGAAGCTCGCCGGATCGTCCCTGGACGACAAATATTGACGCTGATGCGCTTGAACCACCTTCGTCTTTGAGCTTCGGCGCGTTTACAGTGGAAACAGGAAGTTGCCGAGGGAACTTCGCCACCGGTTGCGGGACCTCCTTTTCTCATTCTCCCATCCTCTGATTTCTCGTAAAATATCCTCCAGGTGAAAATGATTTCTAAATACTAAGATATTAACAGTTGTAGATAATAAGAGCCCTGCGTAATTACTGCATCGTCGATGTAATGGATGAAAGATTTGAATTTAAAATTGTGAGGATCACGAACTCGTGTCTAACGATCTCACATTTTTGAAAAATGGAACAGTCGATGGTGTGTTTCGTACAAATTGGTAACCGTGTCGTTCAATGCGTTGGGTATACTGTGCCTTCAACTATGGACGATTGAAGATAAAACACAGGACACGCGCGAGACGATATCGTGTCAAAGAATCAGTAGATTGGTCGCGATTGTGGTCGGACAGCCATTAGCGAAAGAAGTAAAATCAATATTTCTGTTCGAAGTAATTGAATACACGAACGAAATTCTTGTAGAAGCGTTTGATCGAAATCAGTGGGTTGATTTGTTGCTTTGTGACGCGCAGAGAAGCTGGAGTTACTTATATGGAGTGCTTGGGTCATCCTTGCCGTTCGTAGCTGGGTTACGTGTGTCCGCAACGGTATGATTCTACTGTGCTCAGTGTACGAATGTATCCAACCTTTCCCTATTAAGCCAGATCATATTAGGCATCTACGCAATCTGAAATTAAATCTATATTACCGAAGTAGACACGGAGATATCTAATCTACATCTACACCTACGCCATCTAAAACTGAATCTATTACAAGACCCAAAATTATGAGACTGTTGTCATCGATAGGGCCTAGATCGCTAGATTAGGCACCCTAGATCCCTGGCGTAGACCTACATCTACAACAGTTAAACTATTGAACTGTTCCTACCAGTAACATTGACATTCTTATTATTCAACAATATTTATTTAGGTATATACGGTGTCTCAAAATTCCTTCAACATTCGGAAATGAGAGGTTTTTTCGTTAATAACTCCTCAACAAAGCCGCGGATGCTGATCTCAGGAACCTCCCATTTCGGGATGTTGAATGAATTTTGAGACAGCCTGTATATTATACAAAAAGACAAAAAATTTTGATAGACATCCTAGTTCTTTTTGCAAAGTCTTGTGAAATAATCACTTTTGGTGTAACGTAAATCTAGTGATCTAGACCAAGCCTAGGTACATCTGTAAGACCTGGACGCCCTATTCGAATCATCCGGAGAAGCAAGAAGAGGAATACTGTGGTGCAACGTAATGAAATCGCGGGACAACACGTGTCGCCGTGCAGCATCATCGAAACAGAGAGCCAGAGAGGAGAAGCCGGTGCGGAAGACAGGGTTTCGCGAAAGAGGGCGCAATGAATCCCGTTTACCTCGGATAAAGGAGCGCGGCTCACTAATCAAGATTAGGATCTCCTAGGCGACAGGCGAGTCTAGCGGAATGATCCAGCGATGGCGGGGGGTAGCTAGGGGGAGAAGAGAACATGGTCCGCCTAATACGGTCCAGCAGCGAAAGATGCAAGAATCCGGGGGAAATTACACGAGCGGGTACAAAATGAATTTTTACGGTAGCCCCGCGAGGCCATCAGCGGTTCTAACGCGCGGCCCGGCCAGAGACCGAGCCCCGCCGGACCCGTCTACTTGCCGCGATGCTAACGAAGTTTTATGAAGCGCGATAGCGCCATACCTACGCCGTCCCGTGGACTTTGGCGCTCCTTAATTTGTGAACGCGGTGCGCGCGCTGTGTCGGCCGACGCGGTGCCGCAAAAGAATGGTATGTCGGCCGACAACGTGATATATCTTCGGCCCTGCGTGCCCTGGACCTTCGCCGAGCCCCGCGGACCCGGCACCGTGGGTATACGGTAGCCTCCGTCTTCGCACTCTTTAGCGGATGCTCCTATACACGGTGGCTCCGACCGCAGAACCGACCATCAGATCGTGGAATCGCATCGTCGAAATTCGGTGTTAGGATTGGGTTAGGACTCCTCGATAAGAACATGGGTGGATTTCGCGTGACAGCATAGAAAATACAGGCGCGAATACGAACGGTGAAGCACGAATCTGTACTTTTCTCCCCGCATTAATAGACGAGGGAAAAGGGGTTTAACCCTTGGGCGGTGGGGTTTTTAGTCCCGTTTCCTCCAAATTTCAGCTAGGCGGAGCCGAGTCCCACACCAGCCCCAAATTTCATCGTAGGTGGTATGCGTAAATGCATTTCCCCACCGTCCTGAAAAAAAGGATTGGGTTAGGACGATTATGAAGTTGAAAATCATCCTTGAACGGTGATTATCCCGAACGTAATGTCACACAAGAACGCCGAAATACGTTCACTGAAGCGTTACCCTTGGAACTACCGCAGAAACCAACGGATGCTCGAGGCTCACCTGTTCACAGAGTTAGGTGGGACGAGTTAAGTTATTCAAACCTCGGATTTCGCGATGAAAGCAGCCGTCGTTCGCGGAGATCCACGCTCCGGGAAAGCTCGCGGCGAGAGGTCGCGTTCCTGATTCCCCCGGGGTCGGTAGCTCGCTTAACAAGGATCCCAATTACGCGGGTTTCGAAGTATTGGAGTATTCGCAGCGCCCGCGGGCGGGAACGCGCGCGTCTTTTGCCTGAGCAGAGAGGGAGGATGTATCTCCTGTATTGGTTGGTTCGGGGCGGATCGGTCCTCGCGTCTTCGTATATTCCAGCGGCCGAATAATCCTCCCCGGCTTCCGAGTGGCATTTTAATATGGAAGTTGTCGGATTCCCGGCTCGATGCAGCGATAGCGCTCCTTAATCAGCCTCGGCGGAATTGACGAGGCTGGGACTCGCTAGCTCGGGTAGACAGAGGAAGAAGGCGGCGAGAAAGAGGGGTGGCTACAGCAGGAGGGAAAAAGTATTTGGGCCGGGAGCCGCGGATTTTAAGGGGAATCGCATACCAGCCGGGCCAAGGAGACAGGGTCCCACGGGAGCCGAAGGGTGGAAAGGGCGAACCAGGCCGGACCACGAGAGACGGCCACTAAATATTGTGTTCGCGCAGAGAATACAGCTCTCGGGACACGTGTAAGCGGGGCCGCGGGATTCCGTATGAGCAGATCGGCCCGCCGATTATACGCTAATTCAACGCAAATTCCTTCCCGGAGATATCTGTATCGCTCGCATACATCAGAGCCCGCGGTAGCTGGATGCAGTTGCTGCTGGTTGCTGCTGTTCCTCCTCGATGCTCCTGCTTCTGCTGCTAGCTGGCTGGCTGCTTCTACTCCTGCTCCTGCTGCTGTTCCTGCGGCTGCTGCTTCGAAGCCTGAGCCGCCGAGCCGTGCCTCCGGCTGGCTTAATCAGTACCCACGAGGAGACAACTATATACCCAACGGCTACATAGTTTCCTGCACATATGGCATCCACGCGGCGACCCCGGGGCCAGATACCGGGACCCGTGAAATCGGCTACTCCTTTTTGCGCCGACTTTCGGGCCAGCAAAGATGCCTGGCGACGCGCGAGAAACCGCCGCGATGTACTAATTAATCCGCCGGGAGATTCGATTATGATACGAATCAACGCATCCTTGCAGTTTGAATAATTATGAAGATTCCTATAGGTGTAGCGTGGAATCTGGTAGTCGTCAAAAGCATCCACAATGCCATAGTCGAATACAAAAAGACAATATATCTTCGAGCCGTGCTTAAAACACCAGCCGACAATGCTCGAATGCACCGTTACGCGTTCAAAGAATAACCCCTTTAATCCTCGCAGAGACACGAAGGAATGTCCGCAGCCCAGCGAAGCCTCTCGTTCTAGCAGGATTAATCGCGATCCACCGAACAAACCCATAAAGAGGAGAATCGTCGATAGGCCACGACCTCGCGCAACATAGTACGCGGAACAAAGGCTCGCACAAATCACTCGATAGTCCGCGGACGTTAAAGGTTCTCACGCATGACGAAGGCGAGCCTTGGGAGGAGCAGGTAGATACAGGGTGTTCGATTAATCGTCGATTATTCAACTCTGTCGCGTGAGTGACAATCGTCCTTCGAAACCAAAGTGTTCGAAAGTACAAGCATAAAGACTTCTTCTGCAAAATTATTTATCCCAATATTGAGAACCTTTCGAAATATCAAGGTAATATTAGAATTAAATTACAGTAACTTCCCTATGAATCGGGAAGTTAAAAAGAGGACGATCATTAATAATCCCATTGCAGAATATTTAAATAATCGAAGTAACGAGGACTTGTACTTCGATAGTCGATAACTTCGGAAACATTGTGAATCATAATTTGAAATTTTACAGAGACATTCTAAAGGTTTAAACTAGAAGATCCTCCACAAAGACCGATTGTCTGCCAAAACGAAGAAATTCCTCTCTCAACAAAGAGAAAATGGTATTCGTTATTCCGTCGGGTCCAAGTTTAAACTGAATTTCCCGTCGATCAAAAGAGCATCAACGGGCCGGATATCTGGTAATCTTAAAAAGAGGCATCCACAGAGGCATCCAATCAGCCTGTTTCAAGAGTATCTCTCAGCAGGCGGGCCGATACCGATAGCGTGTTTGATCGAATCGCGGTTATCTGTAATCGAGCAGACGGCTCTCGGCCAGCGGCGGATCGACGAAAATGTATATAAATCGTCGACGGGGATGAAAAACCGCGTGGAATAAAAAAAAGGAGTGACAAAGTCGCGTGCGGAACGATAACGGAGGGACCTGTCGTATGTTTCCTCGGGCTGGGTTCGCGAAGAAAAAGAGAGCCGCGGCTGTTACGAGGGGAGAAATATAGAATCGACACGCGGCCGATAATTCCTGACTGCGCGATGGGGGTGGCAGCGGATCGAACGAAAACGTAAGCCGCGTAATCCCCCGTGAAATACCGGGCTGGATCCCCGAGAACTTTGCCGTACGGCCGAGGACATCGGGGACATCGATTATTCGCGGGAAACCGCCCGCGTTAATCGTTTAAACTCCGAGGAGGACGCGGAGGTTCACTACCGCCGGAATTTACCGAGACTCTCCCAAAAAATCGACTTCCCAACGCGCAACCTGCCGCACACGATTTTCTCTAAAAGAAGGCGTCAAATGTACTAAATCATGTACAATTATTAAGTACAGTTACCGACGACATTCGGCGGGATTCTCGCCGTTCGGAGAAATCTTCCTACAGAACCAATATTGTGAATCATTATGCATGAAAAATTGAGAAAAGCTGAAACATTTGCAGACAATTCATTATTTCAGGTCTAAATGAACCGAAGGGGTTGTCCTCCTAAGAATTAGTGTAGGAGGATGCTCGAAAAAAATCTCAATGGAGTACTTTAATAGAAACGTTTGAGGTATCTCGAGGGCAGAAGCCGAGTGGATTTTCCGTGGCGGAAATTGAAAGTACGATTCGCCCTAACAAGAGTCGTAGGAGTTAATGTCACGCCGCCCGGCGGGGAATAATGGGACGCGATATCTCGGCCATAGATCACCGGAGGAATTAAAGACTCCGACGCGGCCGCCGGATAAAAATCTCTCCGGGCGGCAGTCACAGCTCGTTTGAGCGGATGCCTCAAGTGATTCCAGTTACACCTCGTTTTGCACGATCCGGATACGTATAACGTCGCTTATTATTTCCCCGATCTAGGAAGCGGTGTTTCAGTCGCGTCGGATTGAAATTGCAGGCTCGATGGCGCCGGATAACATTGTGACCGCGATGTGAAAGAGAATGCTGGTGTCAGATCGGAGTGGCCATACCCCCGAGCTCCGTTACCTGAACAATCGACCGGCCAATTTCCAGCAATCAGTGCGTATCCCATCGTTCTTTCGTCCAGCCGAGCCGGGAGCCATCGACCACGTCCGGGAAATAAAGAAACCCGTGCATCAAACTGGCTTTTTAAAGACTCTTCCTTTCTATCCTTTAGTTAAGGGGCATTTTCACAGAATCTACTGGGAATATTTTTTCTTTTCATTATAGAAAACTTCATATGAGATTTACGTCAACATAATTATAATACAGAATATATAGCAATTACTAAACAGAATAGGATACCGAAGATACATAAATACTGCAATAAAGACATAAGAACGGTATAGACCAAACACTTATACTTTAAGGCAGCTCTTAAAAAATGATAATATGTAACGGCAGGTTTTAATATTAGTTTCGGCTATCAACGTTGAGACATCCATTAGAAGCTGGAAGTTAATTACTACTGGGAATATTGTCTGAAGATTAATTGGAAAAGATCTCCAGCAATATGCGAAGACACGTACAAAGGAAATTTTACTCAAGCACACCCACGCACCGTCCAAGGCAAATATTTGATGTGTCGAAGATGAACAGCGATTTCTACAGAAGAGGTTGATCCGACGGAAGGACAAAGCAAATGAAGAGATAGAGAGTCACGATAGGTCGGCGTCGAATCATCTATCGGCGAAGCCTGTGTTCAAGCAATCAGGCTAAACCACAGGTTCCGGGATCCGTGTTCCGCGAACAATCTCAGGAAACGGAACGGTGACACGAGAGGCCGGTTCCAGAGGCTCCCGTATCATTAGTCCCGCCCGTGGCAGTAAAACACACATCTCTTGTCATTGGGTATTACGTTAATATTAGGCATCGGGTTAACATTAGTTAAGAATAGGCGGCGCAACGGCCTAAACACACATCGCGATAGAAATCGGCGGGGTTCTCGACATTAGTCCCGGTGTTTGGAGTGGTGTTAAGTGCTACCTTCGGGGAGGTTGCAGCTGTTTGAAGATCGCAATTGCGAAATACGGATCGACGGTGATCGGGGTATCGGGAAAGTGAATTTCTCGGATCGTACGCGATGGATCTGCATAGGATTGCGGAGCCGGGGTCGTGTTTACCTGGCGTGCAGCTGGAATTACGAGCGGGAAGGAGGGGCTAACAAGAAGGGGCCGAATAAATCATAAAGCACGGCTCTTCCGCGCTATGCTAATGACACCTCCTGCATCCTGTGTGCATCCGCGGCTCGCGAAACTTTCCGAGTGGCACGCCACGCGGCGCTCTTTTTCTCTCTCTCCTATCGTCTCTTCGCGTTTCTACCTGGCTTTCTCGCTATTTTTTTCCGTTTCTTTCTGCAGCAACACACCTCCTTGACGCAATTGTAGGAAATAAAACACTCCTCCTCGACATTTCCCCGCGTTCGCCGGCCGGACAACAGCTCAGGCATCCAAACGGCCGTGCTCGGCCGTGTAACGAGGCCGCCGCGAAAGAAAGAAATATCGCGGCCCGACGGTTTTGTTCGAAAGCGAAATATGGCGCCAATTAAACACCTCACGACCTGAACGAGGACCCCGCGACACCTTCGCGTGTTAAGGAGGCAGGCTATGTGTAAATTTAATCGCGAAATTTCGAATCTGTTCGTGTCGGACGTGATACGCTGATGAAAATCTGTTAAGCTGAATTTTTTATGCGTTCTCTAAAATCTGAGCCCAGTAAAATTTTTACGAATTTATCTCGATATCGTAAATATTTAAAGCAGTGCAGTTAGGTTAATTCTAGGAAATTGACTTTTGGCCAGCTAGATCGGTCAAACCAAATAATGTTACGCGCAGCACGTCATCAAAGTATAGTCCTTCGCAAACATTAAAAAAAAATTCCGATTGAATCGATGAAAAACCGAATTGTCAGCAGATTTTTGTCCAAAATGATGGATTTCTGAATTCGCCGAATTCGTCGAAGGTGCGAGACGGCTCGTTGGAGAAATCATGAGTAATAGTTTCCAAGGAGGTGGCAGGCGATATGCAAGGGGCACGGACAGCAAGATGGTGGCTGATCAACTGGCGAGGACACGCGCCATCGAGCACGCGCCGATAGATCTGACATCTCGACGTCCGACGCGGTACACGTGACCGGAGGCTCGTTACCCGTTCATCCACGTTCCTTTCCTCTTTATTCCTCCTGCTTCCTCCACATCCTCGTCGGAAGACACGCGCCCGTCGTCTCCCCCGATTTCCCGGAATCGACTCGACTTCGAGAGATCGAATCGCCGGCAGGATCGGGACGACCCACCGCGTGCACAGCCACGTAGAGGATCGGTCGCGGAACCGGCTTCTTCCTACCCCGAATCTCGATCCTTCGAGATGAACGCCCGAGTTAAGGAGCTCCTATCTTTCTCTCTTCTTGTCCTTTATACTCTCTCTCCTTCTCTTCTTGCTCCCTCAGCCACCCCCTTACCGGCCCATCGCCGGCCGAATCTGTTTACCCCGACGATTCTCGGGGAAACAAAGACATCTGGCCAACGATTATTCGCGGACGAGCCTGTTAGGGCCTGTTCGATCTACAGGGACGATACTAGGAGACAATTTGTGGGCCCGGACCCTCGCGATCATCTTCGCCGATCCTCGCCCGTGTGTACGATCTCAGATTTTTCTAGAAGTCATGTTAATTCCTCGCTTTACGGTCGTAGCAGGTTGTAAAGACACGAACCAAAAATATCTTTTGATTTTGCTGTGCTCGTGCGTGGGTAGGAACTTGTATAAAACACTGTCTCGTGTACGCATTCGTTTTGTACGTAAGACCTTGTATCTCCGAAGGAAGACACGAGTTTCACATTTCCTTCGAGTTACTGAAGAGAGTTGCTAAGAGTATTTTCAATTACGTAATCGTGTGCATAATCAGGCTAAGTAAGCCGCATGTAGGGCAGTCGGTATAGAGGACAGCGGATCGCCGATCTTTGACTTCCGGTCTCCCACGGTCACACGTGTAAGAAACACTGCGCGTACACGCGTGCTCGTCCGCTAAGCTTAATACTCCGGAAAATCATTAGCCGGCGATGTTCATCGAGACGAGTCGACGACGTTTCCCAGCTAATGGACGAACCTGATGGCAATGTCTTGTCGCGTCGCGGCTCGACGAAGCCACCTGCTCCGCGAGAACCTCGATTTATATTCGCGATTCCGCTTAAACGTTTCTCATTAGACTTCTTTCGCCGCTTTGCGAGCTCGCATTGTCATATATCCCGGAAACGAGTCTTCCGAGACGACAAACTTCGCTTCGGCAGGTGACTCATCCGGAGCCAAGGTGAGCAACCAATTGCTTCGTAATTTTCATTATTTTTTCCAATCCTTGTGGTTTTCAAGAGGACGGAATCAACGTCAGCTTCGACATGCTGTCTTGTAAAAATTACACAACAGAATATATTTAGACTTTACTCAATTTTAATAATGATACAATTTTACGATTTTGAAAAATTCAAAAGATTACGTACGTCATGTGGTTGGGCATATCGTATATGCTTTGGATTAAGCCCGTTTCCTTAATCATTAAACAGATTCCTGCTTGGGATAAAAACGTCTTGCTCGCCAAGATTGCGGCGTCGACCGAAAATATCGATTTACCCGAACTGTCCAGCACGCAACAGAGTCGAAATAGCCTTTGAAATATGGGCGCCCTAAGCTGCTCTATCGAAAAGTCTGGGTCGGAAGGCTTGGGGACCGAGCGAGCCGGCTCTTTCCTCTTCAGGTACGTCGGCCCGCATGAATCACCGGTCGGAGAGGCCATCAGCACCGGCGAGGAGGCATTGTATACCAATTTGTCGGCGGGACAAATCGTCCGGCCGATGCCAACTGCTGTAGTACGGTATGAATCAACCTCGGAACGACGAAGATGGCGATTCGGGTTTCGAACGGGCTCGCGGCGCATGAATTCGCTCGACGAAAATACAGTTTCAACAAGTGCATCGTCGTCGTTGGCCTTCGGGAGCTTTCTGTCGCGAAGAGGATCCACGATCGAAGGATCGCTGGATTGCGATCTCTCGATCGCAGGTGCACCGTTTCTCGAGCGATTCCGAATCGAATCGAAGGGGTGGAGAAGGGTAAGCCGCTTTGCGAACCAACGGAATCGCGCGATTCACGAAGGAGGAAGGGAGCAAGCGATTAGGTAAACCCGGGATTAGTTGGACGCCGGTTCGGCCTTCGTTTCGGATCGGTAACCGGGCTCTCCGGTTCCGAACCGTTCCAAACCACCCCCTCTGACCGACCACTCCTCTACCACCCTAGGAGAGTTCGATTGCCGCCACTAATAATGCTACCCCTGATTTACATGATTGGATCGCCGTTGCGAAATTGAAACTGCTACCCCGCCGCCCGCCCACCACCCTCTGTATCGACATGCAAATGCTCGAAATTAGCTGGCTACTGGATATTGAACGACACCCAGTCTTGTACGAGCGCCGAGTTACGAGACGCGTCCAGAAAGTCGCCTCCGATCCGCCGTGGAGCAGAAACGACATTTTATTTGCGTGGAATCCGATGCAACTATTAAATATGACATTTCAACCCCTGAGGCAATAGTGAAAGTTAATTTTTGGACATTCGTTGATTGTTTTAGACGTCTGGCAAATTAAATGGAAGAGCAAAAACCGTGTACGAGAAGTCTCGAATGGTACTGTATCAGTTAGGAGGAAGAATCCTGAGGCATCATTGAAAATTCAGCGTCCTCCTGCAGCGAATTCTCCGGAGGATCACCCGAACGAAGCAAATCATTCGGGACGTCGACGAGGAAGCGTGTTCCCGGTTATGGGACGGCGAAACAGAAGAGAACAGACAAGAAGAGAGGAGAAGAAGAAGAAGAAGAAGAGAGGAAGAAGAGCCGTCTCTTGGCCGAGGAAGCGGAGGCGGTCGGAGAAAGAAAGAAAGAAAGACGGAAAGAAAAGAGGAGGAGGACGCTCGCATAAATACGTACGCAACGCAAACAAAAACCCACAAAGGGCCGCGCTCGCGGCAGATACGATCTTGCGGCATGCAGATACGAGCATACTAATCTCTCCGAGAGGTCTCTCCGAGAGGATACCGTGTCCTTTTGTTGTATCCGTCTATGAAATATATTGGTGGCTCGGCCGACGTCCGACACGAGGGAACGATTCAATATCATTCCGACTTGGAGCATCTCACAGACGCATTTTTCCGGGGCGGCGCTCCTCTAGATCATCGGAGACTGTACCGGAAAATAGAAACGCACGAGCGCCGGAACGGGAACAAAGGACAGATTTTTTCTGGATCTTGCAGTTTCGCAACGATGCTGTGTCGCAGGGATGTATATTATATTAAAGAACCACGTGCTCGAGTCTGCACCCATTGCTTCCTCTATCTCTTTCAGCGTATGTGTGTAGGCATAGAACTTCGCGATACATTATTAAGGTGTTATACGCTTACGAACTGCAATTAATACACCGATTTATAAAATCATGTCGAAAATCGTCCTCGTCCAAACGCGCACGTCCCCTCATTTTCCGTTGGCGAAAAAGCGGAGCGGGGTTCGAGATTTGAATTACAAAGCGTCTAGAAAGAAGCTATCCTCAATTAGAAGAAACAAGGAGACCAAATGATCCGCTCTGGAGGAAGGACTGGAGGTCGGTGGTGGAAAGGGGGTGGGCGGGGGTTGCAAGCCGGGTGCCCGGACGTCCGTCGCGTTGGCGCAGCCCTAATCCCTACTGTGTACCAATTACCTCGTCCATTTTGGCTGCAGTTCATGCAAATTGGATTTCGGTTGCAGAAGACAGAGAGGAGGGCCGTGAGGGCCCCTTATTCGACCACGGAGGACGGGGCTTTGTCGTCGTTCGGGCGAACCGTGAGGATAAATGTGTCGCGCGACCGTAAAGAGGACCTAGCCTTCGGACCAATTTCGACGGTCAAGCGACCCAGAAGAAAAGACCCGTAAAATCGGTCTCCGTGTACAGAAGTTTCTGACAACTGTACCGTGACAGGGATGCTTCAACGACAATGGGCCCGGGAGATATCGTTGTCAGCGACGAGAAGCCGACCGGGGCATAATGGGGCCCAGCCATTTTTCTAGAGAGAACCGCAACCGGAGAAAGGTAACCGATAGGCGGCGGCCGCAAGAAGAAAGGTAAATGTCCCCACCAGGGACGGTGAAAGAACGAAAGGAGAACGTTACATGGTTTAGAAGGCGGTTGAGGCTAATCCAATCGAGAGAACGACTCGTGCCGGTTTCCTTTTTGCTCGTGCAACGGAGGACTTTCCTCCTGTTCCGGTCTTATCGACCGAGCCAAACCGAGCTCTCAATGGTACCGATTTGCATCGATGGTGAGACCGTTTCGATGACATAGTTATTGGGTCCAGTTCGCGATAGATCAATCTAGAGGATCGATTTTTCAGGTAGCAGATGAATAAGATCGTCAGATGTGTCCGATGGGGATGCACAGGATAATACGCTGTGGCCGAACCATGGGAAACGCCGATGATCGTTTCGTATCTCGCTGGGAAAGGAAAAGAACCATTATGTAAAGATGGACTTTTTGTGGCAATCTTTGCGTCAATTAAATTACGGCGATGCGCGTCCGGGCCCTCGGGTTCGATCCAGGCCTACGGTAAAGTGCATCGTGCGAGTGAGAATCGTTCCCACGAGAAACATATTAAAGATATAGGCGCCTCTACACGCTCGAGAAAAGTAAATTGGCGGTGCGGCGCGCTGCAGCCCGGTAATGCAACGCGCGTGAGCCACCGATAACCGCGGAATAACGTTCTGGCGAATTTATTGGCGAAAAGTTTGCTCGGAATTCGCGAAACAATTGTCTTTCCACTGTGAACGATTTTGATAGAAATAATCCTCGAAACACATTCTTTTATGTGAAATAAACATTTTCTGGGACGTATGGGAATTGCGAGATGAACATGTTTTTTCTTATTTCTTCAGAAAATTTGGTTCACTGGAAAAAAATGTAATGTACTTCTCTATGGAAGTATTGTTGAAGCTCCTCCGCAGTCAGCGAAATGTTGGTGGAATTTTAACAAAAGGACACGGCTTGTATCCGAAATCCCCAACAGATAGAACTGTATAATAGTATTATTAAATTTTAGTGGAGTTTTTCTGGCCAACGTTGGAGTCAAGTTGCGCACCGTGATGAGCACGGACGTACCATAGAACAGTAGACATTGCCGGACCTCTGTTGTAGATGTTCATACTCAGAACGTGTTTCCTGTTTAGTCGCGCTCTATTGTTGAACTTCACCAGCTGAATAACGTAAAGTTTCGTTGACGAGTGAACTGTTCGTTACAGTCGCTTCCCTAATATTAACTTTTCGGTGATTGCTTCAATTACATCGGTAGAGTTCCAAACTTCAACCTAACCGAGTATTACTCCGGGTTTGTAATATTCTCTAGAGGGTGTCTCAAAATTCGTTCAACATCCGGAAATGGGAGGTTCTTGAGACAATTTGAAGTTCCTTAAAAAAATGTTCCTTCGAATGATCTCAGGAACCTCCCATTTCCGGATGTTGAACGAATTTTGAGACACCCTGTATACAGCATATTCTCCGATACAAAATTGCATTCGAACGTGTTTGAAAAAATCCAAAAATGTTCAAGCTAATAATCGATCGTCTATAAACGGTCCAGAAAATTGTACTCCATCCGTAAGCTCCATTTCCAGATGCTAAATCACTTTCCCTTCCTCCTCATCAATGTCTGCAGCACACCGAGCGCAATTAGCAAACCAAATCCGCAGGTTCTTAAGAGTTCCCAGCAGCTTCTCTCCGTCGAAGCGGCATCGTTCTGGAATTCCCTCGTCCAGGAATTCTCGGCTTGCATCGTGTTGCGGTATCGTGGCAAAAAACAACCGCTTTTCTCATGCGCGCGCGAGAGAGCGTTTCTCGGTGACAAGCGGCGTGCACGAGTGAAATTGAGATTTCACGCACGTCTGCACGGCAGCAAGGTAATTGCGTTAAACGGCGCGGTTGCGTATGCGAGTGCTGCGCCCACCTGTGTCAGCCCCGCGTCGCTGTCCAAATAATAGAATTCATGACGCGCGCTCGCGCACGACCAAAGGAGAAAGAAAGCGTTGCACCGTCCCGATGCGTTCGATCGCGCCGTCGTCATCGGCCTCGTCATCTCGTCCGTCGACACAAAACCCTACGGCAGCCGACTGCTAATCAGCTAGCGTGATTCACCTGGTCTTTTCGACGTCGTCCAATCGGACGCTTCTCCAGAATAACATCAAGCTGACGACTGCCTTTTTCATATGCGACTTTCTTTCTGCTCGCACAGGTTGCACTTCCGAAAACCCGTGGACGATCTCCCGGGAATTTTAATGATTGTTTACGTTCGACGTTGTTCGGATTCGATCTCTCTTGCATGGTCAAATACTTTCTTGTACAATACAAGTATTAGGTTAGCTTTTTTTAATTAGGAAAGTCTCAGAAGAGATTTGTTACAGCGTCAGGCTGTTACATAAGAATATAAACAAAATATAAATTGGGAGTAAACTTAACAAACAAAACAGAAGGATATGTTGCTTTTTTAGGAAGGAAAGCATAGAGACGTCCAGAGGCAACTGAAATCTGTAATGTAAACTACACTGTCAAAGAACATGATTGAGGGTTTCAAACTCAGAGTTGCATCTGCACGTTGGGTTGTCAATGAAGCTGATACGGGCGTTAGGTTGGTTTGATGTATATAGTTCGCGCGAGGATCGGTCTCGAAAGCCTTGAATCTGTAATTAGCGAAGAGGGAGGAAGTGTGGTGGATGCAGAAGAAGCGTGCGGCGTCGCGGAGGTTTTCGAGGGCGTTCAGGGGGTTGTCGGAGGGCGTGGGTTAGGGGTTAGGTGTGCAACAGCATGGGCATGGGCACAAGGGTCAGCTACAGATTTTTGCGGGCAGCTCGAGCGGCGTTGGGCAGCTGGCGTGCGGTCAGCCGCTCCGGCCACAGCGCTGCGTCGGTCGTGCATCACCGGCCACCGTATTAACCCCAAGCCCCGACGTACTCGGCCAGCACCACAGGCCGCAGAGTCCACGGTCCACGGTGCCCCATGCCAGTCCTCTCCAAGTATATACCTGGCTGCACACCCACCCCACTACCATATCGGCCATAATTGTTCACGGTTCCTCGCGCTCCACCCGTACCGCCCTTCGGCTACCTCTTTCTCTCTCCCTCGCCTCGTTCTCCGTACGATCGAAGTGTCTGGACACTTGCTCTGGGCCCGCTAGATTAAACGTTTTTCCGAATAGACAGTTGTGAACTACTTCAGAGAATGAAGCGTTGATACGACTGAGGAATAGGTTGATCCGACATTTCTGACTTCGGTCGGTAAGGACGCGAGGTGATCGGACGTGATCCTGAGTGAAAACCTCGAAACCAGGAGCCGCTATTTCGCGCGGGATTAATTCTAATAAAAAAGAGGGCGCGACAATGGTTTTGGCGGGCAGAGAGTCGATTGTGGCGGCCGAGGGAGTAGGTTGTAGTAAGTTGTATCAAGTCGTCATTTTTGTTCTTTTTTGTCTGTAGTTAGTATTGTTTATTAAAGATTTTGTGTATTTTTTTACGTGAGCCACTCGAATGTCGAAGATGTCAGGGCGTTTGAAACGAACCACCGTATATATGGGGAGCGCGTTTTGCCCGTGTAAAGCGGGGAACGTTTAACGCCGATACGGGAAACGGTCCCGCGGTAAATGGCTCGGTATTTAATGCGCCCGGCGTTGTTCCACTCGATTCGGCCCGTTACGATATTCTGCGGTTACGATCGTTTTTCCACCAACCCCTCGGCCCCGCCCTCGTATTCCCACCCCCGGCGGCCTGCTGCGACACTGATCAACCGTGTACTCGGTGAATAGTTGATCGATTTATTTGTTAGGATGGGATGTGTTCTGGTCGGTATTGGTAGGTTAATTGGGAAGCTTGGTGACCAGACACGGGCATCGCACGGCTCCCGTGTAGAGTTAGCCGGCTATTAGGTTAACACTTATCCACCCCTCGATGCGAGCACTTGCTAGAACAGCCTGACCAAGACTCGGCCGCCATAGGAAAACCGCTGGGACTGCGGACGAATGCGCAAACACACGTTTTTGGAACCCAATTCGATCGTGCTGGGAACAAGCCACCAAACTAGGTCGTCTGATCATTTTTTCAAAGAGATCATTTGCAACAGCTAATAAGACAGGACAAATCTTCTCACAGTAAAACCACGACTTTATATATTATATGGATATGTTTTTCAAAAAACCTAGGGTCACCTTGAATTTTTAAACCCGAAGGATTCACCCGGAATTGATCCAACCATTTAGAAGAATTTTTTCGAACAAAGTCAGCGTCCACATAGCTTCGAGTGCAACCGCTGTTGTTTCCACTCTAGAAATCCAAAATGATTCGCAGAGGCGGACGATGGACGGATCGATCCGCGATCAATTTGCGTGGAAGATGGTTCGAGCGGAGTCGGAACTTTTACGACGATCATAACCGCGGCTTGCGACGCGTGTTAACAAGCGGCCCAGTGCCGCGGTGCGTCCGGTTAATCGTCGAATGAACGTCCGCGGAGGACGATCGGTGGCCCGGGCCTGCGAAATTAATAAATCACGTACAGACGAGACGTTTCCAAATGCGAGCGTGTCGCTATACAAGCAATATCCCTGATAATGACAGGTTACGCGCGACGATACACGAACTTCAATGTACCCCGGCTACCAGGAAATGTCCCGCGAAGTTAAGTACCGTGGAACAAGGTCCGGTCGTTTGCTCCGTTATTAGTAGCAGTGGCCGCGTAGTAGAAACTTGATCAAGGACGGCCCCTTCTACCTTCCGACACGAAACCGAGAGGAGATACGATACCGGGAACGCGTCGAATTAAAACGTCCACGCTTTCTTCGACGAACTTGTAATCTGTGATTACCAGCTACCCTGCGAAATGGAGTCATCCAGCTCTTTTCTCACCCTCTCGAGACTGCAACTTCAGATCGTATATTCGAACCTGTTTTCGATGGCTTTGTCACTCGCAAGCGCTCCTTCTACGCTGTGTTCCAATTGAATGGTATATCCATCAACTTGTAAATATTTTAGTTCGATCGTTCCACAGCCTTCTCCAATTGCACGACGGAATAATTTCAATCTTTTAATCCAACGTGAAATTCGGGAACGTTTAATTCTCGTCGAACACCGCAACCATTGTGTGAAACACTTTTGTCCGACAGCAGGGACACCGTGTATATAGAACGGTTCTCTTAGAACCGATCCAGGAGGTTGTTGGTTCTTTTAATATTGGAACTGGCGTGGTTGGTTTATAATTTCCCAGAAGGATTATTTCTGTATTTAGCGCGGCGTGTTTTACAGCAGCGACTTTAATTCAAGCAAACAGTTAATTTGATCGAACGCTTTCGACTCCGTTTTTAAGTAAACGTGTACAGCAATAAGCGAGGATTCTCACCACGCCCATTAGATCGATTTGTGGAAGCCATTGGGAGCAACGAGATTTTAATCTGTCGCCTGTCTTTTTGTAACCGGCAGAGTGTCTGATGTTCCTAGTATTGGTTTCTTTCAAGTGGTTCCGCGAATTTCAGCGTTTACCTGTTTACTGTTAACTCATTAACTATGTAAACACTTCATGTTAGGTGCTAATCAATTCAAGAGAGCAAGTAAGAGACCGCATCATAAATGCAGTGAATCAAATATCACCAGAACAATGTTTAGCTGCAATTTATCAAGTCAGTGCTAAATGTAATGTTGTTTCTTTTTTGCGGTTTTCTCCAAGACGAAGTAACAACGAGCAAATTTTTGTTTTAAATTTTGAATTATAATAAATTTTTCGCAGAGATGTCTTTTGTCATTTTGGGCGTCCAGAATGATCAATCCTCCTGAACCACCCCTTCTGTCGAAGGCCAGCAGCCGGGGGCTGAACTGTCGCGACCTCGGTCAGCCCGGTTAACGCAAATTGGCCTTATAACAGCAAGTAATAGGCCCGGTGTACTTTTTCGGCGTTTCTGTGCACTCCCTTCTCTCAATCCCGGCACGATCCGGCGTTTCGTATAGTCGCGGAATCGTCCAATTACGAGCGATCGAGAGCGGCTTTATCGATCGTAAAACCGAACGGCTCGGTGGATTTATCATAAAGCTTGAAAGCTACTCTGTCCGATTTCCCGCGGAGCCAGCGAAACGCGTTTTTACGGCGTCGGTTATGTCGGCGAGTTTCAATTACGCGGCCATGTCGGCCTGTCTGATCTCGCTGCCGCACTCATTATGTGGAATATGAGCTCGTGCTTGATGTTCTCTCCCGCCCTCCTACGTTCTGCTACCATTCGACCAACCCCAAGGTACCGACGCGCTCGACGGACACCTGTGCATGGATCTCGATCAATCGCACCCGCCTCTCGCGTTTAGATCGAGCCGAAACACCTCGGAACCTGGCCTCGACGTTATCGATCGAGACCGGTTTCCGGTGGCGCCGAAAATCAACCCGTTGCTTTCTAATCGATCTCAGCGATTTTCAACTATCGATAAGACAGTGTAGATCATCGTGGAATGCATAGAAATTGGATTCTGTGTGTAATGAAAGTAGTACGGTAAAAAGAATTTAAATTACTTACATACTGATGGCGAATCCCATAACGCGCACAAGTGTCCATGGTCGCAGCATCGATCACCATGAAACAGAAAGTTCAGCAAAATTAGTGGTCGTCACTGATTACGATGTCTTATTTGACTAAAAATTAATCTAATTTGCCTAAGATTATCAACCCCCACCATCTCCGTTAATCCAGGTAGAGGTTCCTGGGCGCAAAAACAAAAATGTCAGATGCTGTCGAATCCTCCGTCAGATATGTACTCTCAATCCCGGTCTCTATTTAAAAAAATGACCCCTGCGTTCTGTAGAAAAGATTGCTTTTTTCCAGATCGTTAACAAGGCGGACTGTGAACGTTTCCCGGTGCACATCTATGCAGGAAAAGGCTTGCTGCAAGCAGTACGAGATATGCGCATTTAACCGACGCCTTTATTAAAAAAAACCAGCACTAATTTTTCCAGAAAAAATTGCTGAATACCACGTTTCTTTCGAGATCGTTAACGAGGCAGCCCGTAAACGTTTCCCGACGCAGATCTATCATGGATGTCATTACCGAGAGCGGGGGCGGAAGGGGTTAAAACGGTTGCGACCGCACGGAGGCGAATTATCGTCGAGTGTATACGCGGACGATCGTTGACAGCCGGCAATCAAGTTACGCTCGGCCCCCGGGAATCGCGTATCGGTCTGGCAAATACGGTGTAACTGCTATTAACGTCCGGCGTTTTTTCGCGGCGAGCATGATAGCGCGGTGGCGTGCGGAATAGACCGATCGCGGCCGCCCCCGCGGCTTCCCCCGGAACCGGTTGCACGGAAAACTGAGGGAATTTCCGAAGCGAGGCGTGCTACCCGGTTCGCCCCGATCCGTCATGATCAAGCCGGGACCTGTGATTTAATTGTCACTCGGCTCTGGAAACGGGGAAAGTCCAGGAAAGGGGCTGCCGCACGATTATTACCCCCTTTTTCCAGCGATCGTTGACGGACCGAGAATAAGAGGATTTCCAACCCCTCATAATCCCCGACCCCACGAAATCACACTCTTGTTATTTGCATTTTTTAAGTCTGGCTTCTGTTTGTTCGTTCAAATTTAATATTCCGTTTTATTGTTACGCCGCCTTTTCCGGGCCAATGATCCGTTTTCACCATTTCAATTCTGTTGCACCGGGTGTTCTCGATCTGAGAGTACAGACAGTATATTGCGGATTGTTACGAATTTATGTCATTCATGTAAAATAAACTATCGACACTTTAATTTAATTTACAAATTGGAATATCCATAAAGACTCGACACGAGTTAATCGAAAATATAGAAGTTGTTCGAGCGAGACGTCATTTTAGGGAAAATCGACTTTGAGAATTCGTCAAGGTCCCAAGCAGTAGGAGGTGCGTAGAAGAAGTAGAATAGGCAAGCCATGGTCAGACATATCTGACGATTCTTATTGAATAAAAGAAGCTCGGAACTGTGTAAATTTTCGAAATTGAATAAATACTTTCAGGTTCCTGCAGGGTATTCTGTTTAATTTAGTTGATAAGAGACCGCGTAGACGATTATTACGATCAAGAAGGGGTGACACAATCAAAGTCCAAGGCAGGGCACGTGATAAGGGTAGCAAGAGGCGACGAGCGTTTCCGTCCCCGGTCGAGGTTTCGCGAGCGGTGTTTCACGAATCTCGCGGAAAACGACCGGCACGATATCCAGTCCGGCAATTATAAAACTGCTGTCGAGAGCCACCGGCACCGCGAACACATGTCGACTCGCTGCTACCACCCTCTGTCACCTTCTGCCACCCTCAACTCTCTTTCTCTCTCTCTCTCTCTCTCTCTCTCTCTCTCTCTCGCAACGTTCCTCGACAGCGACACGCACGCACGTAGCACGCACGCACCCACGCCACGTACTTGCCGGGTTTGCGAGAGTGTTCGGGCTGCGTGCGTCGCAGTTCTGAATAATTTGACATGTTGTCGTACACGTTATTATTCAGATAGATCTTGAGATACGCCAGTTGAGCGGACCTTCGCCTCCTTTGGACGAGACTGACCCTTTCCTCTTTTTTTATTTCCCTCCCTCTTGCTGTTCTCCTTCCGTTTCCATTCTCTTTGCCCACCTTCTCTGTCATGTTCCTTCGATCATTTCCCTTGATTGCATATTTCAGGAAATGCATTGCATCGTTAAGTGTTGAGCTTCGAGCAGTGGTTGCCGTACAGGGTGGTTTATTTCAGAGAGGAAATCAGTGTAAAGGAATAGAAAATAGAAATGATTTTGAAATGGTGATTGAAAATGGAACCGTGGTATTCGTACAGGGTGCTGTATATAATTATATATGTGGCATATATTTAAAGTCAAAATTAATTTTGCGGGGAGTTTTTTGTCCATTTCTACTAAATCGTAAGTGTAGAATCATAATAGAGATGCAGGTAGTTAAAATCCTCTAGAATTACAAGTTTCGACCTGATTAACATTTGTGTCAGTACATAAAATTCAAACATTAATGTAAAGAGCAAATACAAGTGAAGATTGTCGACCGAGTGGACGCAGTGTAGAGTTAGGACGTGGTACAGAGTCTCGGTACCGAGATTGACATTTAGATCGCGGTGCACATGGATTGTCATGGGGATCGGCGAGTCCCTAATAGGCTCTATTAGCATGGAACGGTGTAATCGGTTCGCTTTCGCATGCGCGTACGAAAAAGAAACGCTCGAACGGTGTTCCCCTCTCATTATACCGCGGAGGATACCCGCGACGCGTCATTAGAATAATACAGCCGGTAATGCGCTAAACATCGGGACGCGCATAATAAAGCGGCTGCACCTGCGGCTTGCACGCCGTCTAATTATTCGGCCGGTTTTTTAAGTCGCGGCGATTTATATCAAGCAATTAGCTCCGGCTGTAGCGCTAATTGGAGTGGGACCGCGTACGCGCGCCCGGCCACGGCCTAACTGATAAACAGGGTCTATCTCGTTAGTACTACGCGTGGGGTCTGTTTGCATTGCTTTTCATCGTTGTCGAACCACTGAACTTTCGAAACGCGTATTGCTATTCGGGAATGGGTCCCCGAAGAACGAGAATTCTATTTGATCTTTCTGTGAGAAAATTGCACACTGCATCGTTTAACGCTGGACCTACCACCATGGTCGATTCACTTGTTTTTTACATGCTCCGTTTCACGGTTATTGAATACATTGTTTTATTTATGAGAGATACAAGCCGCTTGATTTTATTAGGACAGTTCGTTGGTCTTCCAACAGACGGAGATCTGAAGTTTGAATGGACTAGAATGTTTCCGGAACTTTAGAATATCTACAAGATCCTTAACAATGCTGAAAAGCTCTGAGTGTTTGAAGTGCCTCGAACGTGTTAGAAGTTTCGTGAATCATGGAAGTCTTTGAAAACTTTGAGGCAGTCTTCAACGCGTTGGGAAACCCTGGATGGTTTGGAGTCGGTATACAATTTGGAACGCTGGACGTCTTCAAAAATCTCAAAATAATCTTCAAAATCTTTTGGAATAAATAAAAATTGTCAAAAAATCCGGAAATTTTATTACTAACAAATCTAACTTGAAAATAAAAATAATTTCATTACGTTCCCAAGCGTTTCTAAGAAGGTTCACAAAACTCTCTAATAGGAAAATCGAAAGCTAAATCCAAAACCGCAACATGATATTCTATTCGGAATTGAACGGCGCGATGAATCTTAACGACGTTGCGTAGCAAAGGGGGTCCGTCGATGAAGATAGAAAAAGAAAATTGAAGTGCGAGATTGAACGCGTGTCGGAGGGAAGCGTGAAGATTGCGAGGGGGTGTAACGTGACAGGTTTCGGGACGAGGAGCGAAGGAAATCCGCATTCCTCGTGTGAAAACGTAAATTAAAATACACTAGGAACTGCCGGGCCGTATCAATCAATGTCTGGCAGGTAGAGGGAAGGGTGGCGCGAAGATGCCTCGTCATTAACGGGCAACGGGCCACTTTTCGAGGAACCCTTCCCCAGCTCAGAAACGGGCAATTTACTTCCTGCTGGCGAAACTGCTCCTAAACACCTCGCCGAATGCCGACGATGTTTTCTCGCTCTGTAGACCGCTTGTTAAACTATTTTTCGATCAACAATGCACTCGCCCCCTTCATCTGCATGCACGCAGAAGAAAGCGAACCCGTTCGTCGGGTCGATAAACTTCGGTGTTCGAGCGTCTTTTTATAGCACAGCCAGATTCTACTGGCGTTTAGGGTGTCCTACCATTTTTTCTGGATATACTTGTTAACACTGTACCAACAACAAGGTGGAACCATCAAATTCTACCATTCGTATCTCTCCCTCGGAAAGCTAGCAACAGCCATCCAAAACACGTACAATTAAGGAGGCACTTCCGCACTTTCGTCCCACGTTCCCAAAAGAAACGGTATCGGAACGACCCACTCTAACTGCGTTCAACGACATCATAGCAACACCTGCGTGCATCGGTAACGTCTCGGCTCATGAATGGCCGCGACGCATCCTCACGCATACGCAGCCATAGTCGAGGGGAAAGGTAGAGGAGGTTGGGGGGTAGAAAGGGGTCCAGTTGCATCGTCGTAGAGATCTTCCGTGGCAGATATAACGCCGGACCCTAAACATCCACCATTATATTAAATTGTGTATATTTCCCTTCATAATTACTCGAATTATATGCATTATGTAAATCGGTATGTTAATGCCCGGCGTCCACCCCCTTTCACCCCCACCTATTTTCCCCCTTGCCGGTCTTCCTATCCGAATGGTCTCGCGGTGCTTTCGACCGCCACTCCGAGGCGGAGGATTACAGCAATTTCGTTTAAGCGCGCGCTAAATGTTCCTTTATGCGCTTCTTATTCAGCCGGCATCCGGTCGCGCGGATACGCCTGCCTCTGGCCTCTCCGAGAGAGCCCAGTCTCCCTCTCTCTCTCTCTCTCTCTCCTCGGCTTCCCAGGAGATCGTGTTTTAACGCGCGCGCCTCTATTTACATAATATTCCACGAGAGGAAAGGGAGATCGGTATCGAAGGACCAGAACGTGCTGGCGCAACGCGTTCTCCTAGGTTCGGAGTTCAGAAATCAGAAGCTCGGGTTCCCGGCACTCATCTGGTCACGCAGGATGACCAGCGATCGTTTATGGTTGGCAGGGACGCGGTCCGCTGAGCCGGCCTCGACTCCGTTTCTTGGGAAACGTCGCGTTGCGAAACACCGGCTATTTGCGAGATTTACTTCGGAGAGGTTCAACGAAGTGTTCCGACTTCGTGCAGGCTCTTCCGACACACCTTGCTGATCGAAGATTTCGACCCAAATTACTTTCACGGGAAATCCATACGACGCTAATTAACCAAGCATTGGCTTAACCAAACGAACATTCGCTTTTTTCTTCCAATTCAACCACGAACATAAAAAATTTGGAGAACGTATTACTCCAGGATTTATATTACATATATCAAGCTTGACACCTGCCTGGATGGTATCGGACACGATGTTTGCGACATGAAACATCGTTTTACTGGTGAACAATGTTGCTCCGCATGCCGATCGGGCGAGTTTACTGCTCTATCTACATAATATTCCGCGAGATCGGTATCGCAGCACAGATTGCGGCGCCTTAATAAGCCAGTCCCGGTGAAATTAGGAACCCGAAGCTATTCGCGCGGGGATCGCGAATGGGGACCAGCAAAATATCAACCGGCGATCGCTGGATAAACCGTCGATCCTCGTTATTAGCGATAGGCATCGGTAAATAAAGCAAATCGACAGGTGAGCGACGGTGATTCGATAAAGGATACGTTATTTCGCGCGTTATTTCGTGTTCTCGGGGCTGCTTCAACACTGCACCCGTCGATCGATCGATCGATCGTTAACGATCCCTCACCAAAGTCTGCTTAATTGTCCCTTATTCGTGAAGGATGAGTCTACTTGACGACGAAACCGCAAGACGTATACGAATGTGTAAAACACAATAATTACACTGAAATTTTTTAAGTGATGTATATTTTTGTGGACCAATTTGTGAAAATCGGTATCGATAACAGATTTTTTTGTTTGGGTGATTTTCGAAATTGTACACGTCACTCCCCGAACACAACAATTTCAATGAAAAATCAAACGAAGCACGGATCGGATAAAACGTCTCGACAAAAGACCGATCGATCGGGTTACACAAGTAAAATGTAATTTTTCAACAAAGTACAGTAATATTTGCGCGGTACACGATGTACAATGTTATATTAAAAGAGACGAAGGATGCTGCGCACAGGTTTTACCACGACTACATCGATTGACACGTCATTCCGAGGAGAGATCGGCCGATCTCGCGCGGCAATCAAATCAGGATGTTATTAGCCAGGATCGGGTTGCTGTTTTTCGTCAGTGAACGCGGGACGATTACCGAGTAACCCGTGGTGGCACCACATTACCGGCACCAATTATCGAATGCGCGACTCGATCGGCCGCGGTGGCAAACGATCTACCGATCGGCCGAGGGACATGATCTCCGAGGACGACGATCGACGACGAGAGCCGGATGACGATCGACTGCAATTTCGATGATGATACGGAATTATCCAGCGCGAACGGATCACCGGAGCCCGGCCCAAGGTCCGGGGGCCCAGGACCCTTCTCCTTCGCACCCTCCGACGATTTCAACAATGTTTTTCGTCTGATCGCGGCGTGGGGACATGTGGTGGTGTACACTTCCCTCCAAAAGTTTCTCAGCGTCGCCATTTATACCAACAATATTTCAGTGAATCCCTTCAGACGAAATTAATCATTAATTTTGAATTTTGTATGCTGCTCAGGCGATCGTTACATTTGTTTCCCTTTGTAATTTTATCTAGACAGCGGTTCAGGCTCAATTCGGTAAACTAATTTAATATAATTTAAACTATTCAGCGTTCCGATTGAAAATATTTCACCGAGATTCGATCAGTCGGAAAGTTGCAGACGACCCGGGATTATTTTTCCGGATGAAATTGTTTTCGGGGCGTGCGAAACTTCTGCGGAACAGTGTATGGGCAACGTTGTGAGCGTTCGCGGAGGTTTATTACACGCGCGGAATGGGGCAGAAGGACGATCACGGATCCGCGGGCGAACTTCGTTACGGACCTGTGTGATTTTCCATGCAAATTGAGTTGTTCGCCTGTCATTATGCTAATAAAAGTAATGACGCGTCGCGTATATACGGGTAATGCAGCTGCTGTAATGAACCACGGCGTATATATATCGGCGTCGGAGGTCCGTCGGTGGATCGTGACGATGCGACATTTCTGCAACCGACGGTGAAGAACAGCTGGACACGACTACGGGAGAAAGTCCTACGAATGCCTCTGATTGTCGCGTGCACCTTACACCTATGCATTACGCTCGCCCTATCTAACGAAACACGGTTGAAAGAACGACAGCGAGCGATGCCATCTGCCGGCCTAATTAACTGCGACCACGTACTTGTGATACCGAGAATTACATCCATTTCATATCCATAAAATCATATACAATGGAATTATTCCAGGTTTGAATGAAATGTTTAATTTTCAAGATTCCAAAAGAAAAGCGAGGTATCTAGAAATGTAAACGAGTGATTTACGAACCGTATTATCCTGATTGCCGTTTCTCAAATGATTGTATTACGAGCGGAGGATGGCAATTATAAAATGATACAGAGTTGCTGGAGTCTGAATATAAGATTGCGGTATTGACTCGACCGGATAAGCACGGAATCGCGACGGCCACGGCTCGCAAAAATAACGAGGCAAAATGATAGTAATTATCGCCGAACGATCGTAACAATTATTTCGTTAGAGCCCTACTGCCGCCACCCCTTTCGCAGCGTTAACACGTTCGCAACGACCGTTTTCTCCTGGAATAACGGACACGCAAGGAATTAGCCGTAATAAAGATATCCCTCCTCGTATTTACACACGAGGCTGCGCGCGAACCGCTTGTACAACACGGCCGGTGTAATTACTTTTTCAAATAAATAAAAGTATTTCCTCGACGCGCCTAATTTCCAGTGGAATGTTGCACGGATAATGACATCGACGGTGTAAGTATGTTGAAAACGTACCACGGTTTAAAGATGTTATTAGAAAAAGGGGTACCGGTGATTCCCGGGATACTTTCTATAATTGATGTAAAATGCTACGTATCTTGTAATCAGTATGTAAATCGCGAACGAGTCGGAAGAAGTAAGAGGGTGCATTTAAAGGAACCAAACGCTATAATCAGAACGAAGTCAATTGGACGCCCAAGGCCGCTGTCCCCACTATGCTACTAGATTATCCCCACTATAGTATCCCCGGGCGGACCAGTAGAGGTGCAATCTACTTTTCAAACAGAAAGTTGAATCGTCGCAAACATGAGACGTTTGCTACCTTGGAAACCCTACAGCGAGAAATTTGCTCCTGGTGCAGGGTCTGTATGCAGTAATTGTTCAAAATGATCACCGAAGTCTTGGAATTCTATGGGTAATAGCACTTCATGGTAGAAGAAATTGCTACGTGCCAGAAGTTATTATATCATTGTGGAAAACGTGACTTTGTCTCATTTTCTTTTAAATTGATTTTAGAAGGAAACCTCCCTAGTTCTCTAGCTAGCACTTTCCCTGGTACATTTCCCTAGACCCCCACCTACTTCTTCCCTACTGTTCTACCTGGTATCTTCACTTCTAAGACCCTTTTCCAGTTCCCTACCTAGTTCTTCCCCTAGTTTCCCGTCCCAGGTTACTGCCTAGTTCCTTCTCCAGCTCCTGGATCCCTCCTAAACCTCTTCCCCAGGTCTCAACATCTGCTCCTCGGACCCCCTTTCTCTCCTAATTAATTCCTTCTCCTTTCCCAGCTTCCTCTTCCCTCTCGCGTTCCAAAGGAACCAAGCAGAGCTCAAGGAGTTAACCTGTGCTCATACATAGAGTTCGCAGCTCAGGGAAGAATCGTTTCATATGGAAAAGGGAAACTCAAGTGCAAATGCACGTGGGTGGAACATCGATGGATCGTTTCTCACAAAACGACACTCGTCAAAGCCAACTCCCGGTGCATCGTGGGAGTGAGTGCGGAAACGTCTGCTGGCGGTGCCGCCGCGTTACGTGCGTGCATAATGCATATCGCGTGACTTCGTCACGGATCCGGACAGTTACAACATGTACACGCGTAACAATATTGCGTATCGGGGTGGAATCTCTCCTCCCGGCGTCTGGCATTTTAATCGAACCTGCGAGGGAGATATGGATTGCCCGCCGAATTGATATCCCGCGGACTGAACAGCCTAACGAACCCATTATGCAACTTTCCCTTGGTGTATGCACTCCGGCGGGGACCAGCGCCGAACTTGTAGCGAGGCAACCGTAGAAAGTCTCTTGCTTTCGACTTTGGGGAAGATGAAGGTAACAAACTAACACTTCGCAAGCTCTGTTTGCCGATTCTTATAGGATCCTGCCTGATATAGCATACGAAGCTTTGAAATAACTAGCAAGATTAATTAATTCCAGAATCATCGGATTTGTAATTTTCATGGATTAAAATTATATTAGTTTTAGAAAGATTGATTAACGAGAGACTGATACGAGTATACAATTTGTTCGTGAAAATTAATATTTCAAACACAATAATTACTAACGTTAATAGATGTATCTCACAAATTCATTACCCAAGAAATCCAACCCTTCATGTTGAACATAAATGGTCCCCTCTTTTCTTCCACAGTGTTCTTTGCTCTGACACGGTGGAGAATTTATGTCAAACAATTATAAATTCGATGTGTCTGAATCAAAGAAACGTGTTCTCGGTGAAATTAGCAGCGCAGATATCAGATAACCGCGTCGCTCGGATTCGCCGCGCCCCAAGGAATAAATATTTCACTGATTCATCAAATCAGCGGGCTAATTGACACAAATCCGAACTGACTTTTATACAATTTTTCCTTCTCTGATAATCCAACGGAAAACGTAAATTATAATTGTAAGTAGAAACGGACGGTGCTATCCTCGCACGGATCAGTTTTAGTAATACCGCCAGGGAAACGCTTGTTATCCGAATAGTTTTCGCAAGTCACCCTCCGCGGGTTCTCGCGAATCTCTCTCTCTCTCTCTCTCCCTCTCTCTCTCTCGTTCTCTCTCGAGTAACGATGAATACACACGTTTCCGGGTTCCGGCGAACGTTATCGCGTTTTCCCCCAATGTTTCCCGGCCGTCGCACCAGCTATATGCCATTTCGAATGCGAGCGATTTACGATTGCGAGGTTAATTTATATACTGCCTCCTCGCAGTTGAAACGGACTTCCTAATTATATCGTGAATGTTTATCAAAGCCGGCGTATCGTGTCTATTCGTCTCGCGTGTTAGGCAGCATTAATTAAGCCTCTCGTTAAACCGTTCACCGATGATCTTTCGCTAGCCGAAGCCAGGGTCGTGAGATTTCGAGAGGAAAATCCGATTCGATACGGTGCAGCCTGCGTTCAACCCCCAACTCAATAATCAACCCGTTCTTTGTTATAAATTTAATAGTAAACCTACCCAGCTTTAAAAGTAGTCGGTACATTACCGCGAAAGCATCTTTGTAATTTGAATAATTGTGGAATTCCAAACGTAAAAACGCCCTGTGCATGAAGTACAGTATTTTATCGATATAAGTCCTCAACACGGGTCAGAAAAATGACACAAATATGGTCATCAAAGTCCCATCAAAAAATACTAAAAACTAATGAAGTTTGAATTTTCGATTAGTGTAATCCACTCTCTAATCCCGAATAAATAGTTTGTTAGAAAAAAAATTTGGCTTGCACAATTTCTATGCTCCTTTTACGAGTTCGATCAATTTTACGAGTAGCTGAAACGAGCACAAGGGTGCTGCGAGTTCCTGAGACCAAGGGGCACCGTCCTAATTGAAAATCCAGCTAAAGTCGAGTCGTTTGACACGGTTTAGGCCCGATTGCGAGCGGAAAAACTGCAGCCGGGCAGGCACGCCTGCTGTTTTACGAGCTGCAGGTTCAGCACGTCGGCCAATTACACCTTCCACGGTTAGGTGGTTCCTCCGTCTTAACGGGCAGTTAGTGCCAACATAAATGTCCCCGCCGCACGCTTTTAATTGCCCGCTTATAGCGCCGTCCGCGATATACCGGCGCGATGGCGTTGAAGAAAAGAAGTAAAAATCAAAGAGAAAAATAAGAGCGCGGGGGCGGAACAGGGGGACACACCGTGTGCGTGCCGTGTTTCGCGAGTGTGTCGATGTGAAGGCGAGCGAGGCCGATGAATCGTGTTTTACAAATTGCTCGCACTCGCGCTTGGGCCGTATTATATGAAAACGCGGCGCGATTATCAACGGGATATCTATGTTTGTGTTAATTGTCTCGAGATAATCGTCACCTTCGTCGATCGAAGTGCTCCGGGTGGAATTGAAGGCTTCCATGGAGATGAAATGGGACTTTTATTGCTTGTTCTACCCCACCGAAATGCATATCATGATTTAAAAATTTTATTGAAATTCCGTATGTATATTCGAAGAAGTGGGGAGAACTAGTGGCCATCGTAAGGGAGTAAAGAAATTCTGCGATCGATATCCAGGCGCGTTTCACGCGTCGGAGATGGAAACTTGGCTCGCGGCACGGTGTGGCGCGCACAAAAGCGTGGGCCCGTGGGCTACGGGGCCCTTGGAGCGAGGCCACGAATACGAAATGACGGGACGGATATCTGACGTCTCTATAGCAGTAAAACGGCGGGCATGCGTGGCCGTCGGCCTCGACGGGGGTCCGGGAGACGTCGTCGGAGACATCGGGCACCGCGGGCGGCCATTGTCTCAAGGGAGTCCCAAGGGAGTCTCAAGGGCGAGGCCAGGAAGGGCCCAACCCCTGGCTGACACGCACGAGGGGGTCGCTGCGCCCCGCCGCGGGCTCCCCGAACCAAATTAATAACCGAATCTCGAGTTATTCCTATTTCAAGCGAGAGGAGTTATCGGTCCCGAGGCCACCTGAGTCCCGAGCCCGACCAGGCCCAACCTGGACCACGGACGTCACACCCACGCCGTGCCGGGCCCCGAAAACGAATGCTTGGACGCGCGGCCCTCGGTCCCGGTGACTTACGACGCCGATAAACGATATTTACGGCGTAATCGTTAATTAAAATATATCGGCGGCGGACGGCCGCCGGAAACCGATTCGCGGGGAACGCGCGAACGCGTGTCCGACGGGATGTTAATGAGCTCGGATACGTCTCTGTTAAGTGGTTTCGTTTTTCTCGGACCCCTGGATCCCGTAAACGCCGCGTATTCTGCGACTCGGCAATTGGCTGATTTATCGGGGCCCGATTGCTGGTTTTTATTTGCATGTTTTCTAGCGACGGGCTAGGGAGCGTGATTAACACGGTGACTATCGTGTCGGTCATGTATGGGGACACTATGTTTTTGCCCAGGTTCAGAAATGAATTTTGATTAGGCTCGACGAACGCAGGAGCATCAGTGGAACAAACACTATGCCCAATTTTGTCTATCCAGTCTTGGTATTTGGTGCAAACACGTTAACTGTTGAATTCTAATTTATCTCTTCGAAGGCAGACGTTTTTAAGGTACTTCGCAGTTTAAACTAACATTAAATTAACACTTAAGGGTTAATTAACACGTTATATGTTGGCTATTTTTAATGATTATAATCCACTTTATAGGTTTTAATTTCTTTTCTACAACGTTATCTTTTGTGAAAATGCCAATCTTTTGACGGTGCATAAGTGCATCGCTCGTTCTTAAGCTTTCTCTAATGAGGACGCCCCCTCGATTCACTTTTCCGCATTAAATCACCGGTTTTTCGCTCGCGTTGCACCAGTTACACGACACGCTGTACGCGCATCATACATCATACACGGCAGAGAAAACACGCGAATCGTTATCCCGTTCGTTTCCCACAGCTATTCTCACTGGTATCCCGATGCGTCACGATAAATCGGACGAGTTCCTTTTTCGTGCGCTTCCGATCCGCTCGCTCGCCTTGTGTCGTACAGGATGAGGGATCGGAGCGGAGCCGAGCCGAACGCGCGTGTCTTCTCGTGCACGGCTCGCAATCGCGAGATCGAGGCCCGCGGTTAGGTCTCAATTAACCGGTAGATCTCTATCGAACCGGTGCTTCCTTCCTCTCGCGATTATCGAGCGATTGTCAAGCGTCTACGCCCCCCAAATTATGAACACCGAGATCGTCGCGATTCCGTCGTGGATCGATGACGTGACGATGGATCTCGGTTTCCTCCTTGATCATCGCCGATACCGGTTTTGGTAGCTAGCGAATGCTGCGGGGACGCGATCCTTTCTCGGCGATAACAGCACCAAGGTGATCTAGAGAACCGATACGGAGTTGCAGGATATCGATCTTGTAGAATCTATAGTATAGATTGTCCGAAGGTCGAGGAAGGTCAACGATGCCACCGTGTTCGCGGTGCAGTAGAAGTTTAACAAAAATCTATCTCTCCTATTTAGTTCTGATATATAGGAAATAATACAACGAGTCTACAAAGTGGGTCGCCACATTTTGCCATCTAGATTTGCGTCATTATTATTACGCATAGCAAACGTGTTTCGGATGAAGTTGAATGGTTTTGAGAGGGGCATATTCAGATAATCGTTTTTATAGATGTATGCGTTTTACGTTGTGATTTTTTAAAATAGACATCATCGACAGTTCCTATCGACCGAGCAACCGATCAAGAAGTATCACCCCGTGTCGAGCCTCCTTACAATAGCTAGGTCCATTTTCTGAATGTCAAATGTTGAGCAAAATGTCTAGAGCACTTTCAGCCTCTAGAGACGCAGGCGGACGATTCGAGCAGACGCCGGCGCTGTTTTTTTAGCAATTTAAACACGGTTTTCGCAATGGTAACGAAGATCGGTACACGCGATCCGTTTCGCGTGCTCGTTTTCCTCGCGATTCGGAGCGCCGGGGGAGTAAGCCACCTCGCGATAAATTCCACGGAAAGATCGTCGCTCCCTCGCCCGGAGGATTATCATTACCAAGTAATTAGTCGGCTTTCCAGCGGCGTGGCTGGTTACGCGCGGCCAGAGGATTCAATAAGTAGCCGTGTTCACGCGATGCCATCGGGGCCGAGAGTTGAAGAACGTTTCGAAAATTATCGATTCGTGCGTGTAAACGCTCGCTGCCCTCTCCCCTTGGTTCCCGTGCCCCTCTGCGATCGTGCCTTGCTGCTACCTTTCCTTCTCGATCGCAACAAAGTAATCGTCCGCTTGTCAGACTCGTCCGAGACGCAGGTATACACTGTTTGCATTCCTGCCAGGCCGGGACCAGTCCGAGGGAAAGCGATGTTTAACGGGCGCGTTTTGTACGCGACCTCGTTCGAGGCGCAACGATAACGTGCTATTACATCGACGCTGCTATCTAAATGCTACTTACGCCCTGAATTCGGTGCGGTTCCATCGGCGGAGCGGCGATCATGCATGGGTAACGCATGGTTCGGCGCACGAGGGAATATGAAACAGAAAGCACACGATTAAAAGTCCGCTCGAGGAGCGGCTCCGGGGGTCGAATTAACCCCTTGACGACCACCAAAACCACCGACTTCGCGATGATCTTCCCTTTCTTTTATTTTCAGTCGCTTCATCGCCGGGATCGAGGGATGCTCGTGTGTACCGATCAACTGCGAGGATCGCTCCCGCTTCGAGTAATTGGGGTACCAGAATGTAAAGAACAAGTTTTTTCGTACTTCGAATGCACTGCACACGTTTTACCATTGCAAGCGCATCTCATTGGTCCAATTTATATTCGTCGAGGACATTGGTTACTCTGCACGCCAGTTTCAGCTTTATAATACGGTTCGTTATTAGTCTAGATAGTTTTCTTTTTTAATCGATTTACATTTGTCGTCGGGAAGCTAACAATTAAATTGCTAGGATCAAACTTTTTTAGTACGAATAAAGTTAGTCATTTCATTGTCGATCACGAATAAGATTGTAGAATATTATCCGTAAGAAATTCTCCATAAAATATCCATTAAAAAATTGCATTAAATTTTGAATAGTCGTTGTTATGAAAAAACTGTACGATCGGTACTCCTAGCGAGTAATTAAACGCGAAAACTACTGGCATAGCGGCGAAATTCGGTCGTTCCACTTTCGATGCGTCGAAATCGAACGACGAGGCTCCGGCGGTCGCAAATAAGAAACGCGATACTCGCGAGACTTTTTTCGGCGACGAGAATCGAGTCCGCGACTGGAAAGAAACCCGTTCGCTCGCGCTAACTTTCCTGTCTTTCTCTCTCTTTCTTTCCCCGTCTCTCTCGTTCCCCTGCTCGATCCTCGCAGCCGATACTTTGCAACATTTCGTGATACTTAATAACCCATACTCACGGACGTCGGATCCTGCGAAGAGATGATGCCCGGCCAGCACATGAAACAGAAAAAGGCATCCTTGGTTAGGCTCTGCATAGTAGCCGCGAAACGTTCAATTTTCAATTTCGCGGACCATCTACCCGTGGATCTCCTTGATCATACACGAAACGCGACAATTCCGGGGATCCTGGGGGCGGGGCTATGCAACCTTCACCTTCTTTTATTAACCCTTGCCTCTCGTATGGAAATTCAGCCACTTTGTGCTTCTATTGGGTTGCTGCATCAGCTCTTATGGTCCCAGTGCAATTTTGTCTTGGAAACAAATTTTTCGCGCACACGCGATGGTTAGGTTAGGTTTGATTTGAAATTATGACCGCCGAAAAGTCGGCCACGGTCACAACTTGGAACTTTTTTGCCAATATCTCGGAAGCTAAAGCTGAGCGGCCGTAACATGTATAGGAAACAGTTGTTTAGAATGACGACATACTTCAATGTCATCGAAATCGGTGAGGAAGCCCCTGAAGTAAATAATTACCAACTATTCTATATTTAATAAATATTTCTTATTGGTAACTATAATGTGTCCGCCGGCAAGACAGCGCCGAAGCCTCCGCAACAATACTATAATAAAGTCCAACACAAGTGAACAAACATTTGCAAACGACGTGAAACGCGTGCGCACGTGTATCCAAGTCAAAACTGCTCATATTCTCTGTACCCTGAGAAACGAGCCGAAAGGGGTAAAGAATCGAGATTCCGGATAGCCGGGCAAACGTTTAATTTTCAATTTCGCGGACACCCTATCCCCAAGAGGCAGATCCTCGGCCACTCTATCCACAGTCTCATTATCCTGCGAACGCGACCGATCAGGCTGCTTACCTCCCCCCGCCCCGGATTCATAGGCAGGTGAGTACACGGGGCCCCGGCGAACAATCAAGCCGGGGTTTGGGGCATTATGCAGGAATAATAATTGGATTGTAATCGTCGGCGGGACGGAAACAGCCGTCTTCTGCCCCCGTGCTACGTGCCTAACGATCCCGGGTCCGGCATCAAAGTATAAAGACGTTCGTCGAGAGTCGACAATTTGTTATGCATACCTCGCATGGACGAAAATTGCGTTTAATTCGCCGGTGCTTACGCGGTCCACGGGACCAGGGCCCGAGTATGGAATGGGTCCTACGGGGCTCGGGGATTGCGCGACCGGGGCCCCGCGCCGCATAAATGTAGATGTTCCATTTAAAAAGCCATTTTCGCGTGTTTAGCATAATACGTAATCGCGCGAATCGTCGGGCTCTCGGGCCCGACCCGGGCCCAGCGAATTATTCCGAAAAGTCGGTGGACGTCGAGGGCGGTTATGTTCCGGGCGTCGGGCGTCGTTAAGCTCCGAACGATGGAAAAAAACGGCCGGGATCGATCTCGATCCCGTTCCCGGAACAATTTGTAAGCCTCGCAAACGAGCCGAGGAAAAAATCGCCAGGCCGACAAATTATTGGGCCGCGGTATTCTCGCTCGCAGAACCGATCCCGAAGACGGTAGCCGGCCGAGTGTCGTACACGTGTACCTTTAGTGAATTAGATGTCGAGCCATCGAGCTTTGTCGCCTCTCGTCCTTTGTGCGACGCGAAATTCCGCGGAACTTTTGGACGGTGCCGAAGTAATTGCTGTTTCAGCACGCTCCTCGAGCGAAATAATAATTTTTACCGATATATTAACATACGCATAGAGATAAATCGACTGCACGGCCTGAACGAAGCGCTTGAAGCCCACAATGACGGCGTTGTGGGCTTCAACTCGCCCGTAAGACGGCTCAGTCTATACGTCTGTGTATATTAAGACGTTTCAACTGTTTGAAAAGGTAATTCTACACTTGTAGAGTGTGTAAAGGGTCTGTTTGTTTACAAAAAAAGCCGCAGATCCATTCGGCGACCGATGTGCCACGAACCAGCAGCGAATGAGGAAACAAGCTGCGGTTTTCTGCGGGCGACTCTTGTCCCGCTTAAATATTCCATCGCGGAGGACGCCGTTTTCCGCGCGTTTTCAATCACTCCTACGAGTAAATGGGTATTCGGGCCACGCGTAACTCGCACCCCCTCCGATATCCGTTTCAACCCTCTCGTCGGACAGTTTTACCGCCTTTCGGCAATTCCGGTTGCCAGCCGGCGATGTACGTGTCCCGGGGAAAAATCGTCGCTCGAACGAGCAACCGGATCCTCTCTGCACCGCGAGCTTTTATTGCTCCACTCTACAATAGCGCCGGAAAAAGCCTGATTGTAGCTGCTGCTGCACTATTTTCCAATTGAATGTGCAGCGTTCAATTATCATAGTTCGTATAGAAATTCTGGAAAATTAGAGCAGCGAAACAGTCACTCTGCACATTTCTTAAACCGATCTACATGAATACGTAACTTCAAATTATGTATTTGTAAATAATACAGGGATAACATCGGGAGATGCATCAGAGGGAACTGAAACACGTGTTTCTATGAAACGATTGAGGACGAATAATGAAAATCGTGCGGCAACGGGTTAACAAAGTAGCACGTATCCGCGGAGGTTCAGGCAAAAATACGTCGGAGAAGGTTTCTCCAAAAATTCCGAGGCTCTGCGAGCTCGTCGACCTCCTTAACAGGACGTCAGTCAAAATGGCAGTGGCAGGGGGCAGGCAGGTGAGCAGCAAGGTAGACGCGAGCGGGTCGGGAGGTTCGCCACAAGATCGGCCCGGCTCCCAGCGGAATTTCAACTTTTAATAATAAAGCGAGGGAGTCTCGAGCTGTTAGGTTATGATAGGGAGCTGCCGCGGAAGGAACGAGCGGCCCAGGGGAAGGAAAAGAGGTGAATTAAAGGCGGTAGGAGGCTCTTTGGTTGTCCTCGTCCCACCTGGCCCGGGCAAACCTAACCGCAGCACAGGCACCGCCGCCACCGCGTAATTGCCCCGGCTCTCTTGGTTCCCGGTCGTTCGATTGATTATTATTTTTGCAACGGCTGACCCACCTGACCCGTTGCCACGGATCGGCACCGTTCATCCCGCGATTTCATCATTAGTGGGAACCACGAAAGCATTCGCGGGGGACTGGAACCCATCGACACGCGAATCGCGATGTTCGACGAACTTTTACCATTTTCGCGAGCCACGCTCATCTCGCGAAAACTGTTTTCCTTCATCGCTGATGCAAAAGCCGAAACCTTAATCTTACAGCAGCATTGATCAGAGCTCCTTTATATTATTACACATCGACAACAATAAAATAGAATTTTCAGTACGATCTGTTCGAAATCATCGTGAGACTCACCCGTTTGGATTTTCTCTGAAAGCAGACATTAATTGTTCAACTACTTTCTGAAGCTACTGTATGCACGAATAAGTGCAAGTAAGTCAAGTGCACACTCGAGTCTATCAACTTTCTAATATCATCTGATTTGTATAATCGAAGTAAACGTCACTGCCGAACAACATTTCTTCTGATACCCATTGATCCGTACAAAGTTCAAATTAACGCGAGATTCTTTTAACGAGCGACGTCTCTTAACGAAGACATAACGAGAACGCACGGCTGACAATTAGTTCAAACGCGAAATGATTCTCGGTTCGCGGCGAGCCGTCAGTCACGAGAGGTAGCTTCGGTTTAATCACGCAAATGTCAGGGCCCCGTGATATACGTTTCCCAAAGTTGGACGCCGATGCAACGTTAATGAATCTCTCACGCGCGTTACATACTTGGACACGAAGAGAACTTATTCGCCGGTTCGGTTGGCCGGCAAGAGATCGGCCGGTCGGTCGGTGGCTGGGCTATTATCTTTATACACCTCGACCCAGCTGACCTTAATGCACCGATCGCTGCCGCTCCTTGAATCATGTTATTAAACCGGCTGATCTCATGGACAAAGGTTGCCTCTCGCGACGTGGGTAACTGCGAAATCCGGCGGGAACAAGAATGTAATAGACAGGCATCGCGCGAAAGTAAAAGCATCGAACCACCGTCTAATGGATCGGCTTCATTTCGCTAATGGGACGCAGACCGCAGGATCTTTGCCGATTTTCCTCCAACTACAATGGAACGATCTTTCTTTTTATCGACTCGCTTCGATCAAATTGTTTAATCAGCGCCAGAAGAACGGATACCACCTGGTCAAGATTTTAGGTAAATCATTTTGTAATTACCATCGACTTCGTTTTTACCGATACAAACTCCCCACGAAATAATCGACCAATATTTTATCAATTATTTTCAGAGGAGGCAGCCTCGCTAAGAACATAATTTTAATTATTAACCTTTTCATTTGAATTTCAATTCTTTCAATTTACGATCTTTCGATTAATTATTAATTTTTCTGCGGAATTCATGAAGATGATTGTGGGTTACTATGCAAGTACAACGTTGTATATATACATTCAACGAAATTGGACTGAGATGAACATTTTGTCAGGACCTAAACGATTAAATTACAAATAGACGGAGAATTCATTTGCTATAATATAATCGTCGTGACTAAGATATCGTGTTGGCTGGATGTGAGAGAGCACAAGTTGGCAAGGAGTCCAGGAGCGGAAATGCGTTTCGAAGGACCGAAGGAAGGTTAGAATATCAGACGATTCTAGATATCGGGCACGCTCCCCGGAGAAATTCGCGCAGTTTGTACATTAACAGCGGCAGAAACGCAATTATCATTCGGCGCCGCTCGAAGTTCTCCCCGGGACCGGGAGCGAATTCCATGCAACTAACCACTCTCCCGTCCCGTTCAGTTTTTATTTATACGGTGTTCCGCCGGCGAAGCTACCCAGGTTTTCCCGCTCGTTACTCGAGTACCTACCTCGTGAATCGAATTATCCTCTGTTCCAGCGGAGGAGAAAAAAGAGGAGGAGAGGCGTGCCGTTTATGACCGCTTCCCCCGATTATTGCCACTTCTCGGAGCTTTCGTCTTATTAGCGTATTCACGAGCTTTTTCCCTTTCCTACCGGCACCGGTTTTTCTAGTCTCGGTGGTTTTAATGTCGTGGAAGAAGGAACATGTCAATTCATCCTGCAAACTTTCTCCTTAGCCTCTGCTTTCGTTCTTTGAGTGACAGTTTGAGGCAAACGTGAACTATTCCTGCGAGAGTTTGTTGCAGGCTACGGTAGTTGGTGACTTCTTTATTTATTTCTTTTACGATTCGATAGTTTGTGACGAGATAAAGCGACTTCCTTGGGGAATTTCTAAACTGTAGGAGAAACCACCCAAATGTTCGAACAAAAATGTAAGAAATCTCTCTCCCGCCGCGGCAGTCAATTAAAACTCTTCCGAAGCTGCCTAAAAGCGTGGAAGATTCTGTGCTGGGTATACGCGGTCCCATTCTAAAAATCGTAAACGGCGTCGGGAACGTTCGAGCATCCCAGCAATTTAATGGTAACATAAAACTATGAAGCACGCAGCAGCAGCAACAGCAGCAGCGGATCGCAATCAACCGGAGTCGACAAGGAACAATTTATCGGGAAGGATCTAGCGCCCGAGGATCCAGGGAAGAGGCTCTCTCTCTGCAGGCAGGGTCGTTCGTAAGTAAATTATTCGTAATAAATGAGCGCGCGTCCTCGAGTGTCTACATCCCGGAGACATTCGTTTACTCTTAATTAATGATACGCCGGCAAGACGGCGGGATTAATTGCGCGCAATCAGATCGCGGTAATTAATTGGCCGGAGTGTTCCCGGCCACTTTATTTCGCGTTTCACGGGGACTGATGTTTAATACTAAGCGCGCGAGCGCGCACGAAACAAAAATTATTCCCGGCGAGCGTTTACGCGCGGAACGCTCGTAAAACCGCCCGTAGCCGCCGACGGCCCACTACGTTCAACTCTCGAACAGTCTCGATTAATCGGGCCCCTGGTCGGGGGCAATCAGACCCTTCCTTCTCCGATTGGCTGGACCTCGTTAACCGGTTCCGGACAAACGCAGATAGAGACGCTACAAATTACAATGGTGTCGACGTAATTGATCGAATCGCCCGGCGAAAAGCCAGATTGCGCAGTCTCTGGACCCGTAGCAGTCCCAATTCAAGGGCCCGATCACATCCTGCTGGGTCCACTTCAGTGAAACGTCCACTGAAGAATGTTTAGGAAGTAGTACTCCTTATATTTCTAACGATACACAATATTATTTAGATACACAACAATCGATATACTATTTTCAACTTGTGAAGCTTATGAAAGAAACTGAATTTTTATTTTTCAGGCTATCAAACAAAAACAGAAAATATTATAGAGTTTCAAAATATGGGAACGTTGCAGCATCGTTTGGAATTAAATGCGAAGGTGTGGCGAACGTGATTACGCGATTAAATTACTACGGAATTGCAGAGCTGTTAGCAGAGATTAGACAACAAGTTGTAGAGCAGATATTATGTTGAAAATTTCCAGCACGGCTCTCCGTTTCTTTCGCAGCACCTCTCTCCGGGTTCTCGGCTCTATACGGGGCACCGTGCTTCAAGAGAAGCGATATATTACGTAACGCGATGGCATCGCGGTAATAACATCAGATCGTATTCACCGTCTAGGCGAGGAACTCCGCGAAGATGCTTTATGACACGCGAGAGAGCGAGAAGAAGGTGGAAAAGTCTTTATGAGCTCTACTCGCTTCCACGAAAACCGTCTCACCCTCCCACCCATTATTCCGACGGCGACGAAGCCGTGGGTAAACTTCCTACGTAAGAGCAGTCTTTCTCATATCATCTGGTCCTCCCCCAGCACCCCGTTGTTCATTGCGTGGAAAAACAGAGAACATTTTCACGGAAAACCTAAGAGAGAGAGTCTGGCACCTTTGGTTCGCAATTGCACATCGTCAAGCGTTGCAAAAAATAACACTTCTGTACAATATGCACGATATAATATGCAATATGCAAAAACACAAATGCACTTTTTCAGACTAAAAAATTTTCTTCTCTCGAAAATGATCCACATCAGGATCGAAACGTTGGGAGTTTATTAATTCCAAAATTGTTTGTTTTATATTATTAATCGAATGCAGACATTTTCAATTTTTAATTTTTTTAAATGGATGAGATTGTGTTAAGTGACACGCAGAATATTATTCGCACCTTGTTATCGCACTCAAAGTGTTAATTAAAAACATTAAGTCCAGGTGTGTGAACATTTTCGAGAGACATTCGAAGAATAATAATGAAAAAGTCGTTGAAATAAAATCGAACGAATCTCTACGATTTACGAAACGCAGCAAAACAGAGTTTACGCAGCGCCGGCAGGGAATCGCGTGCATCCCAGGTGCAGGGACGCCCGATGCGGGGAAAAGAAAATATTTCAGCGTCCGTGCAGCGACATTCGCCAGGTACAAGAGCCGCAGAAGACATAACTCGGTAAAGAGGCGAAGAGGCGAAGAAAACACAGCCCGGTTGCCGTAGTTACAACTCGTACATTATTCTGGAAGTCGTTACCGTCGATCGGACACGTACGATAGGGCGCCGCTATTAAGAACGAAAGCGTGAGATTCGTATTTACTCCTGATCCTTCTCTCTCTCTCCCTCTCGTTCTCACTCTAGCTGATTCTCTCCCTCTATTTCGCTCATTCTCTTCCTGCCAGCAATCAGCGAATTGATTGCACCAGAAACCGAGGAAAGTTTTCGTTCGGAGCAACCGATAGAAATCGCTCGGCATTCTAGCCCGGCATAATTGACGACGTAATTACATCGCGAGTCATTTTCCCCCGGTACCCACGCGAGCTGAAAATCTGCTTCTAATAAGGGGACACAGCACGTTACCTGCCGGGACTAACGCAATTTTCCGTCCCGCGGAGATCGTCAGTCCTATTCACGGGTTTTCCGAGTGCAATTACCGATCCCGCGAGAAAAGTAATAAGAGGAACGAGACCGTTCGCGAACGGTGTTTCGCACGATTCGGCGAGCGTAGGCGGGGAAGTTCGCGCGCCGATGAACCGTGACCTTTTACCTGGCTCTCGTAAAGAGTTCCACTGACTGATAACGCTACGTGTTGCTAAATTGATCGCCGGTCTATCCTTTCGCCGGCTCTACGATCTGCGTGATATGGCGAGCCGCGAGAAGGAAATGTAAATATTAACCCCGTCGTTGCGGAGAACGTTGCTCGCGAGCACTCACCACTCCCAATTGTTTCGATTCGAACTGTGGGATATCGTCTCAAACGAGTTGCTTCCTTCCACCTTTTATTTATCGCTTTCTATGCACTTTCTCCATCTTACGAGTGATTTGAAATTTCATCCAACTACATTTTCTCAAATGATCTTCTAGGTACACTGAAATCGTTGTACCAACTCGAATCATGTGTGCCGGTATTACTCTTCTTAATCTATCCTCACTCATCTGTAATCCCATTCATTCAGCTTTCTCAGACTTCGTGTACGTTAGTCCTATTCCCACTTAATCCTTCCCCTCTTCCACCCCCATTCGCTTTGTATTCATTCATGTTCCTCTTAACCTTAGATAGGCCACGTAGCAGGTTTCTCGAGCGGAACAATTACGAAATATCACCGGTTTCTATCGTCTAGAATCTAGAATATTGCAATAAGATTATTTATTATCTTGATGTTCCCTATAAAGTAACGTTTGCAATACCTAAGGAGAACGTCGTATATTCAAGCGATTACACGGAGGTAACACATTATTACCAAGGGGTAGATACAATTGCGACGAGGAACGTTAATCTCCATGAAGAGCTACAATGTACATCGCTCATCACTTTCTCCGCAAGAAACTCGAAAAGAAGAACCCGTTCCCCCCACGGCAGCGGAAAACATTCGAACAAGAAGTATCGACAACTACATCGTGCATTTACAATTGATCGAACATCCGATGTACCCACTCCCATTGTTGCTTTTAGCTATAACACCGTGCATAATCATAGGCAAATAGAAAGGTGGGGGCCGAGACCGGGCGCAGGGCCGGCTATTAAACATTTCCAGCAAATCAGCGATCGGTGTTCCGTCGTTCAGAGATCAATTGGACGGCGCGGCGGTCATATTCCGTGGCGGGCCGCCGATCTCGACGAGGGGGTCCGAACATAGATCCGACCGAGCCGAGCGTAACCGACACGTTTCATCGGGAACGAACCAAAAACACGTTCCTTTGTGCGGATACAATCGGGTGATCGGCCACCCCCGGCGGAATAATTTCAGTTTTGCCGGTTGGTCGGTCTTGTATGTGTACGTATACGTACGTTCGTGTATCCCTGTACCAGGTGTATAAGCGTATGGGTACGCGGCTCCCCCTTCATCCCCCGTTCCCTCGATTTCATTCCTCCATCCCGTGGTCCCCCACCTCTACCCTGTTTCTGCCCGTGGGCGGAACCAGGATGGACCTAATAAATTGTTTGTTGTAATTAAATGAGTTCGAGGGAATCGTGTAGGGCGTTTTGGAGGGAACCGGGGCCTCGGAGGCGGGTGACGGGGGATAGGAACTCTATATATAAAGGAATAAAGATGAACGGCCTATGGATGGGTCGCTATCTGCGCCGCTGGAACAGAAACACGCTCGTGCCGCGACAGCCCCTGACAAATGACGGCCCGAGCGGGGCTATTGCCGCCGCCCCAGCAACCCCTCCTCCTCCATCACCAACCCCTCTCTCGATTTCACTCTCTCTCTTTCTCTTTCTCTCCTGGTCTCTTCGATTCGCCTGTTTCGCTCCGCTCATCCTCGCGGCACGGCGTTACGCTCGCCACGCACCAGAGCCACCCCCGACCAGGCCCCCCGGACCATGATTAAACAGGGGGAAAACGAAATTGAGCGGCGAATATTCCGCACCGCGAGAGCTACACCCCCTATAAACTCTCGATTGGCCGCCGACGGTCCGCGGACCCCTAATACACCCCTGAATTCTCGCGAGCTGATCTGCGGTTAGGTGCTAACAGGGGTGGGTCGAGATCTCGAAGTCACTCTACGGAGATGATCTTGTCTTTGTGGTAGCTTCGATTTTCTAGCAATCAGACTACATTGCAATTATTCGTCCTTGGAATTACTTCATAAATTTTAGAATGTTTAGACAATTTGTTAAAGGAAACTAGAAAGAATACCGATAATGATTAATGTATCTACGTGCAGAAGAAGGAGGCTCTTACCAAAAGAAGATGAATGGGTTTCTGGTGCGAGTATCGACTGGTATCCGCATTCTGTCCCAGCCGACGCGGAAAATTGGTGGAGAGGAAGAAGAGACCGAGCGGGGGAACGAATATCCTCGGCGAGTGTTCCACAGGGCACGTTCTATTTGATTTGCAATTCGAATCGGTCGCGTTCACGACCCACGGAAGGGGAGAGGAGAATCGCACGAACGAGGAGAGAAAACTCGGCAGAAGACGAATAGAAAGTCGCCGAGGTTTCTCGCGGGGTGAAAACGGAGATCCTTGCGACGAGAACTACACGAACAAATTGTTTCCACTTCGTGCTCTGTATTCATGTTAATAACAATTTGCATTTAAACAAATAATTTTAGTAGCATTTCGCTTTCCAAATAAAAGGAAAATCGCATCTCTCGTCGGATCTAGAACTGGAGCCGAAATTGCTTTAAAAAATCACAGAGGCGAGCAAGTTGTATAATCTAAACAGTCCTCGGTGCATCAGCGTGTCTTCCAAAAACTCGTGGGACGCGATCCAGAGGGATCGAAGATCGAACCCGATTTCCCGTGAACCTCTCGCAGCTGACACCGCGAGCGGCTCGGAAAAGGGTGTCGAAAAACAAAGCGAGGTTGAAAAAAGAGTCGAAAAGGTTACGCGAAAGAGAGATGGATTTATTGGCGTGCGGGTTAGGGTTGGGAAGAGGGTGGGAATCGCGGCTCGAGTGGGAAATAGAGGAAAAGAGGCAGAACGCGACGACCGATGGATTTGACAGAAAGCTTTACAAAGCGCTGTCGCGCGCTATTTTGTATTTTATTTTCGAGCGGCACGCGGATTGGACACGGACGTTAACAGCACTCGTTGTAATGCTTTATAATGCCCCGGACCTGGTCTCTCTTTCTCTTTTTCTCTCACTCCTTCTCTCTTTTGCCAGTCGCGTTCGTTTCCCTTCGGCGAGTCCGCGCCGCTGGATAACACGGCCGAAAAGGGGGCCAGCAGGCACACACCATCCGTCGGATTATTCGCAATAAAATATGAGGACCCCGCCAGACAGAGTGTACATTCGAGAGCAATTTCTGGCGTGTTCTATCCTGACGGCTTCAATATTCCGCGGAGCCGCACGGAGTTTGCCGATTTCAAAGTGCTATAATACTTGGAGAGATCGTCTTCAAGACGTAATAGAAGGTTTTACTGCCGGAATGAATTTATTAATAAATCGTAGAAACGTGATCGAGTCATTTTATTGGAATTAATGTATGCAAGAAGATTTTTATTCGATTATTGGGAACAGGCCATTTAATACATGGAATGATCTAGGAAGATGAAGATCGCAGCGGAGTCCAGTCCCGCTAAAAGCAAGCATTCGCATCAGAGGATCCTCCACGCTTCATCTTTCCATCGACTGCGCCCAGTCCCGAAGAGACTGGGGCCCGATGGGTGGATAAAAACACACCACCCAGAACCGAATCTTCGTTTCAGCGTATTTCCACGGTCGGTGGACGGTCACACCTCGGCAACGAGGCTGCCAGCTAGATTCCCTGGCAGTGTTATCCTCGTTTCGCTGGATTCTTGGAGGACTTCGGTGCTCAGGATGCTCGGAGCGAACAAAGTTGGCCGGGCTCTGGCAAATAGCGACAGCTAACCGACGTTTCGATACATTTCTATCGGGAGCAATAAAGTCCTGGCGGTTTTTGCCCGTTTCGAAACTCGTTACACGCTCGACTCGTCTCGATGGATACGCTGTATCGACGGATCGCTGAGGAGTCGCCGGATCCGGGGCCCGATGCAACTTTTTCTCGCGCCCAGGATCTTTTTTCCCCCGGTGGCCGTCAGGTTCCGAACGTTGCGCATCGGCGACGGGATCCACAGGCCGGAGGAACAGAGCACACCATGAAGAAAAAGAGAGAGACCAGAAGGAACAGAGCGCGCGCCGAAGAAAAAGAGAGAGGAACCGGAGGAACAAAGTGCATCGTGAAGAAAAAGAGAGAGAGATGAGCCGAAGACGAACAGAGGCACCGGCAGAAGAGATACCGCAGCGTTTTCTTCTTGGTCGGGCTGGGCCGCGTGGTTGCTCGCCGGTGCAACGACGCTCGAGGGACTTGGAATTCCAGCGCGAGATGCCGGTGGCTTGCTTACGTAAGAAAATCTCGGCAAAAGACACTAGCAAGAAAAGGGTTCGCGACCGTGTGCTCGCCTCCTCTTCCTACTCTCTTTTCTCCGTTCGAGGGAACACTGAATTATTATCCTTCTTCCTCCACCGAGGAGCAACCGCGGATGCTGAACCCTGCACCTGCCCCGATGGTCGAGTCCTTTTCTGACTTTCAGTTCGGAGATGTTTCAGAGGGTGGTTTAGGGTGGTTGTGATTCGAGGAAGTTCTTTGAAGTCGTTCACTTTTCGTGCGAAATCTTCAGTCCGAAGATGTTTGGAAGATTTCAGGTTGACGTCCAAACAGACTTTATTGGAATTTTCACAGGGTTGATTTTTAGAAAGTCTTTCGAATCGTGTGCCTGGAATTCTTGCAGAGACCTCTTCCACTTTCTTGCGGTAAAAACCACACGGTTCCATAATGTCAACCAAAACTGACTTTGACCCAGGGAAATTGGCAATTCGCAACGCTGCGCGACAAAGGAAACTCGCATAGAAGCTAACTCGAGCACCTGACCTAGCGGTGAAGTTCTCTCTCCGAAGAAAAGAGAGGGAGAAAAACCTCGAGAAGAGAAAAAGGGAGAAAGAGTCTCTCCTATGTAGCGGCGGGCACGTTTGTCGTCGTCGGCGTCGTCAGGAGTCGTCGCCACCGGCAGCGTCGCCGTTGTCGTCGGCCACGGGTTGTCTAACTCGGCCTCTAGCTATCCTCGCTGCCGGTAGCTGGTGCTCGCCGGGTCTCCGTACCGGTCATGCGTCGCAACTATAATTTGAAATAATTTATAAATCCTATTCAATTCAAATTAAGGCTCCACTCTGTCGGATGAATAAAAGATGCGCCGGTACCGCGCTGCCTCGCTAGGCGAGCGAGCGAGCAAGCGAACTCGCTCGCTTGCTCGCTTGCTTGCTTGCTCGCTCACGCGCGCTCCAGACCGCGCAATAATGCGCGCGTGTGCGCGCCAGGGCAAATGGTGGGCCCATTATGCTACGGACCGTGAGTTACGCCAGGGGCGGATTGCCTCGGATTCCACGGGAGATTATGATCGGCCCGCGAAATTGGAGAATCGGCGACGCGTAGATTTTTGCGCCTCGCGGTGTCGCTTGCTGATCCAATTTTTGCGGCGCCGTTGGCATTTGTTCCGTTCTACTAAAATGTAACGCCACTGGATATTGAACTTTGTGAAAGTATAATTTAATACTGCTACAATAATAATTTTCATTTTTCCGTATTCATCCAGAAAAATGTGGGCTCGCGGGAAGTATTGCACGTCCGTAAAAATATTCTATAAACAGAATTGAAAACAGACTCGAGAAGAATTTTCGACCAGATAGTTCCACAATGTTGAACGAGCTTCCGAAACAGCGAACAGGAACGTTCTTCGATCGCTCGAAAAGCGGACACAAGAGGATGCCGAGATATCCTCTTGGATCCTGAGAGCGGAACAAAGGCTCCGCGCGAGATGTACGCGATGTACGCGCGAGTCCTGCCACGAGTAGGACTCGTCGTAAATATGGTAATCCTAAAGTATCAGCGCTACCCGGTGGGTCGGGAACGATAACGACCATTATGCGAATGCTCGACGAAAAGAGAATTAGGGGAATCATTTGTTAGGCGAGCTGTCCGTCGCAGCTGATATAATCCCCGGATGTCGGCGCCGAAAGACACTCCCTGCAGTCTTCCTACCGTGAAGATCGGCCGGACGTGCGGAGGATCTATCTCGGAACCAGTTTCGACTATGCTGCATCACGTATCCAAAAAATTGGCTGCATCATTTAGAAATTAGTTAATCTGTATTAATAGTTCACCTTCTTTAGTCTGTCTCCCATGTAATTTCTCGAAAGAGGTGGGCTTCTTGGAATTCATTAAAATCGATAACAACGCTGTAAGTATTTTTGTTCGACAGGATATATGCATTAATTATATCTTAATAAAAAATTATTAAATATCCAATTTATTGTAATATTAACACGAGTCAATTTCACTTCTTTCCTCGACGATACTCAGATTACCCAGATGCATATTATTCGTGAAATATTATTTCCTCAATTGGATCCTTAATTTCATTTAATAGCATAATCTTATCAATTTATATTATTTTAGAAAAATTAATTACTAAACGAATAATTGTATTGAAATGTTCACGATCATCTTTAGAACGATTACAAAATTATCTCTTCCATTATATTTTATTATCCTTAGGACTTCAAAAGTCCTAATAACTGATGTCCCTTCTATCTTTTGGAAAAGCGAAGGTGTCCATATATCTGTCAGGGACTCGTTGACGTCGTATTCCCGGACGAGAGGCTCGGAAGGAAGAAGCGTCCCGTCGGTTTTGCCGTCGGCCGGGACGTTGACCAGGTCAGGTTTTATTCCCACGGGATGGGACGTGTTGTTCGTCCTTATCCCCCTCGATCCCCCCGCCCCCGCGTTCACCTTGTACCCGACGGTCTCCCAGTGCGCGAGGCTCACGCAAAAACCGCGAGCGTTCGCGTTATGAATTACAGATTGGCCAATGCGTAAGTACTTGCGTATCGGACCGTGGCACCGCGGGTAACGCATACCTTGCGACAAGAACGGAAGGGAGAGAGAAACGAGGAGAAAGAGAAAGAGGGGAGAGCCGGCAGGTTGCAGGTCGCTCGAAGGGGTGAAAGAACGGCCGCTGTCGGGCTGCGTACTCCTGGCTGTCGTCTTCGTCTTCGTCCTCGGAGTCAGAAGGATAAGAAGGCAGTGAACAGTGAAAGAGACAGAGAGAGAGAGGGATAGAGAGACGTAAGAAGTTCCGTCGGGTATATACGTATAAATATATATATACTATATATACGCACGCTCTCCGGGATACGTCACCCGATTAATTTGTTGTTAGCAAACAGGTTGGCAAACTGCGAGCGGATGCTGGCTCGAGCAAATAAAGGAGCCTCCATTTATTAAGCCGGCAATAAAATAGCGCTCCTCCGCTCTTCGTTGCGCCGTCTCCTTCTCCCTTCTTCCTCGGTCCCTTCTGCGTTTCCCTCTTCGTCGTCCGTGGGTGGAACACCAGGAAAGAACGGAGGGAGAACGCTCGGCGTATTTCGCGGGAGAGAATGGGACAGGGAGAGAGGAAAGAGGGAGGATCGCTGGGGGGACACGGCTGATTTATGCGAAAATCGAGGGACTCTCTCGGCCGGGATCCACGAGCTACACTGCGTGGAAGTAATGCCACGGGTGGACCGGGTTAATCCACCCCCGAACTCTGCCGAGTAACCGAGCAGCCTACAAGTCTTTTCGGATCGGTAGAATCTCGAGTGGATGATATTGTACACCTTCGGATTCGTTTTGATCGCGCGCTAATTAAATACCGTTGTAGAGTTCGACTTGGGGTTGAGTTTTACCCTGTTGCGTTCTTCGGGCCTCTTTTGATCCATCCGGATTTTTTTATTCGTTTAATACTGTGATGATCGAATACCTCTTCGGAATGAAACATCTTTCAGAAATAAAATTGCAGGACTTCTTCAAACGACTTGCAACTCACGCTATACGAACATGTGATTTTGGAAAATTGAAAATATGGTTCCTCCGGCCCCGGGTCGTGCGATGGATCAATCGTCGATCCTCGTGCGGTTTCAATCGACAACCAATTCGGCCGGTCGCGTTCCGAAGAATTTATCTCGGCGGATAGATCGGGAAAACCGATAAGTTTCGACGAAATAGTCGGCATAATATACTCGTTTCTTTTAATTATGCGGACGCGATCGAAGGCGGATCGTCGACGTCTAGGCGACGTTTATCGGCAGGACAGATCGGCTGCCAGCGCCGGGGCAGATCGCTATCTTGCCTGGCGTTAACTCTTCAAGGCTGCTTAACATAATTCGTAAACAGGATCCCGTGAAATTCGCTGGCACCGCTTATCTCCTCACCACGCACGATACATTACGCGATTATGTACCACTCATAACGTAGATACATACGATTAGGCTACCCCTGTGCTCTATCGATGCCTCCGCGGCGATCAGGTTGCACGCTGACCTAACCGTTAGCTCCGCCGCATGCAAAAACAGAATTAACCTCGATCTTCAACCGGAGCAGATTCGTGCTAACTTTTGAACGTTGTAATCGTAAGCAAAGATACAAGCAATGGCACGAATCTGTGTTCTGTAAATTTTTAAATCAAGAAAAGTTATCGAAAAATACATTAAAAAAAGATTTTAGTAACACTCGGAATGCTTCTTCGATTTAGTTTGACTAATTTAATTCCTTTTGAAGGGCAAACGTCCAGCATTTTCTGTGGTCCACTCGAGGTTCTGATTTTTACTGATCGTCAACGATCGAGATCGTAAACCGATAGCCTCTGGCTGTGAAAGGCCTTCAATCGAAGATCTCCGAGCAGATCAACAATCTCAGCCACTTTCTCGAATACTGAAATCGAAGTTGAAATTTGGACATCGAAGTTTCCTGGAAGGAACACAAAACGAAAAGAAACTGAAACATTGCTAAACACCCTTATTATAGCACCTGGCGATTGTACAGTAACGCCTTAAGCGTGTTCCCAGGAGGCGGAATATGCGGGTACAAGACAAATAAGTCCCTTTTCGTTAGTAGCGGACTTTTGGACAACCTATTATTATCGTCAACGTTGTTTCGACCATCCGTTTTGACGTTAAATGCACTCAGGAGCCCCGACACGAACAGAGACAAACAAAATACAACTTCCTAATTTAAAACAACGGCGACGACCGTGAAACATCCATTAAACCCTTCACCTGGATAAATTGCTACATAAAGTGACGGAAAACGACAATACGGGCAGTGTTGGCTACCAAGTCATTGAGCCTTCAAGATAGAGGGCTCAACCTCAGTTACAACCCCAGTTACGATCCTTAAATATAACAATGGTCGCGTGTTCCATGACGATTCCGAAACAGAAACATCGTGGCAACGAAGCAGCAGCACTTGGAGGTTAGAGTTAGGGGATCATTAAAAAAACGCAACCTTAGTTGCAACCATTACAACTAGTTCCAATCCTTAAGTACCACAATGATCGCGTCTTCGAGGTCTCTCGATGGACTCAGCAACGGTGGCACCGAGGTAGAAGAGCTGTCCATTAAATCAGCGCCAGTCGAAGCAGGGGTTAGGGGATCGTTCGAAAACGGTGGTACACGATCCGTCGGGTCCGCGGCCGTTCCACGGTCAGCGTGGAAACGACGTGGCCGGGTCCCATGCTGCGCTAGGAAGCATATATCCTCCGCTATCTAAATAATTATCGCGGCCATTACCATCACGTGGCGTTGTCCGGTGGAACCAACGAGGCGACGTCGCGTCGCGCCCCTCGCCGTAATACGGCCGGGAATATTATGTATAGTCCTCTCTTCTCGTTGGGGCACACGTGTGCGTGGACCCGTGTGCATATCGGGAAGAGAGGAGTACCGTAGGGCTACCGTGTGTATCGGTAGTAGACGCGGGCACCACCCGACCTACCCGCTGTTCTCGACCCGCTCCGTCAAAAGGGAGGACAGACACGGCCAACAACGGGGAAACGGATTGGCCTCTTTCGATCCCCTGACTACTTGACTACCCACCGCGCCAAACAGACGATCCTCTTCCTTCCTCCGCCCTCCGCGGGCCTTATTGATCGCGCCACTTACGCGGACATGTGTCGCGATACTTATCGTAAGTCGTGTACGCATACCGTGCAACCATGTCCCGTCGCTCAACCGACGCTTCGTCCGGCTGGATCGGCTTGCCCCGGGAACCATAGGCCCATTTTTACCAACCCCACTACGCTGATTTCGCGTTCCTCGGCTGCCACGACTCTTCCGGGTGTCCTCCTTCTTCGAGACCTCGACTCGGCTAGGACAACTCCGATGGACTTTGATAGATCGCTGCCAATCGTGATTGAAAGGTGCAATTTTGATGGTGGAACACGGTGCTGGTCTATTCGAGGAAGGGAATTTTGATGCTGCCTTGCGAAAGGTTCATTGAAATACTCCCGCTCGATTGAATAATGAACTTGTCTATGTTCATTTTATAGAATACTTTAGTTCAATTTCTTCGTCAATAATTCGGCATTTTACTTCCTCAATTAATAACCGCAGGAACCGATGCAAAACGAGCTGAAGATCAAAGTACCATAAGATTCTCCGATGCTGGTGAACTTCGTGCTCGCCCTTCTCGCTCGACGAGCAGATCACCGGAGGATTCAAACTAGCAACCCCCGGCAGAACCTATAAAGAGGTCGGAGATCGTAAAACAGACGAATTCGTGGTCCCCCCATGGAACGCGCAGGACACGGATACAACATTAGAGGGTATAGAAAATTCCTGTTCACCGTTGGAGGAATATTTAATTCAAAGGTAAGGGGGCACGAGGAGAAAGAGGACGAAGAGAGGAGGAGGAGGACGGAGGACGCGAGGCCTGCGGCGGACGCGTAAAAGAGAGGAAGGTCGCTTCTGAAAGTAGCGGAGGTGGCTTCTGGTGGCGCAGGTCGGCCTCGCTGTTCCCTCTCGGCTCGAGGGTAAAGGCACCGCCAATTAGCTCGAAATAATGAACGCATTTCGGCGTCTTTTGTTTTGCTTCCGTTCGCCGCCTAGCTAGCTAACAGAGCGCCCGGAGCGAGAGCGTGGCATTACAATGGAGGAGATTCTGTTTCAGAAATTTACCGCGCACGACGACGACGACGTAGTCGCTGGCGACGACAGAGAGGAACATTACCTCTACCTGCCTGCCACCGTCATCGTTGTCGTCGACGCGACGTGAACCCCGCGAGCGGAAAAAGAAACGCTGCCCCGGAGAGCTCGTCTCGTTGTCGGCGAATTAACTTTCGCTTGTTGGAATCAGTTCGCGGATTTGTATTCACTCCGTGAAATATTTTCGGTTGTTACGCGATAATTACTAGCAACCCTCAAAGGCTGCCACTCTAACGCAGCAGAAAAATCTCGCTCGCCGTGCCCCGAGTTACAATTTATGCGCGCACCGGTATATGCAAATACTAACACGCGTTTGCAATCGATGCGTCGGTTTATTAGCGTTTTACGGCTCGGAGGAAATTAATTGACCGCTCTCTGCGGCTGGCTACACGCGTAACGAGGACCTTGGTGACGCTCGTGATGGGATTTTTGTGGAATTGTTATGGCGTTGTTGGGCCCCGCATCTGCAAGAAGATAGGCTCTTCGAGAATAGTTCTAGCAATAGAAGATTGCAGCAGAACCTCGATTATCCGGAATAGTCACAGAAAGCGTATTCTGGCAATAAAGAAGTCGGAAGATGATTTTTGCATAAGAAACGGGCTAAGCTGAGACAAGGTGAAGACGGAGCTGGAAGTAGAAAAGGTCTTCATTAAAATTAATTGGAATTAGAGAGTGATTTTGCGTCGACTCAATTTGTAGAACGAGCGATCAGGATCGTTTAGGACGGCGAGAGGTTAACGTACGGGCGCGAAGATGATCTCGCAAAGAGAGATAGGGCGGTCTGCGAACAAGCGAACGCGAGAATCGCGATTCCGATCGGCACGCATCGCGGCTGGAGGGGGATATTAATCTCGACAAAATGCTACTTTCCTACGTTAATTTTCTAGCTTTTGTTCGGCCGTGGGCGTGCGCGTGGGCGTACAGCCGTGACGAACGAGCACGTGAAGGTACACGAACACAAGCGTGAGAAGCCAAGGTTTTTTTAGCGGTTCTGCCGAGAGAGCTCGTCGCGGGCCCTGCCAACGCCGAGCCGGCAATCTTATCTCGATAACAACGTGGCCGATGCCGAAAGAAAGAAATCGCGCGGCGGTGTGTCGTGTAATATTCCCGTTAACGGCGTGATTCGCCTTTCACCTCGCGTTAAAGAACGCGTTGCTGGCCTCTCCGCGTCAATGACCCGCAATTCCTCACCCTTAAGGGAGCATTTTACTCTGGAACTCGGAAAACTCGAATTTTCATTGCATTCTCCTAGCATACGTTCCTTGAAAAATATGTCTTCAAACAGGTGTGCTTCAATTCGCAAAAATGTTCGTGTACATTTTTTCAAAAAATATTAAAAATTCAAGAGAAAGAATTAAAATTGGAATACAAGATATGTACCGAGTAATTCAACTTTCCTCCACTTTTCAGATTCTAGCCAAATTTTCTACATTGAATAAATTTCTACAAAAATTCTCATTGAAAGTGTTAAATTGCGGGACCATAAATAAAAAGGCATACGCGTTCGTAAAAATACATGGCAGGTTGTATTGAAAGTCCGGCTACAATCTAATGGGATCGACTAATTATTTATCTATAGAAATCATCGTGCAGGTACACTGAATCACGCGGCTCATCCATCTATGTGATTAATGGCGTCCGTGGTTGCGCACGGTACAATGTACGCTTCGTGTCAGCACACACAGTCCATATATTCGAGGCGACCGTAACTTCTTGCCCAACGAAGGCACAAGTTTCCTCTCGTCGTCGTCGCGGCTCCGGCGCGGCACCGAGCCAATAGCAAAAATTCTAATTTCCTCGAGGAGCAAGATCGAGCAATCTCCATCGGCTCTCGGGACCCGGCTTTCAGATCTACCGATAAAAACGGGTTTCCACACCGCGTCGTCGACACACCAGGGCCCGAGGATCATCGTCTAATTCTCGAGCGTGTCGTTCCCGAGGCGATTACACGCGATCACGGGCTAAAAGAAGAATAGTCCTCCCGTCGTGGCACCGGGGTAATAACTTTTGAGGCGACATCGAGCGCCGCGAAATCGTCGCAAGGGCCCTGGGATATTTACGAAGCTGCCGACGATGGCCCCTCTCGGTTGGCTAACAAGACGTGTTCAGACGCGAGAACTTTCGTGTCCGGGAACTTTCGTCCTTGCGTTCGAACGCCGCCGAGAGCTTGTAAAGAAATATGCCGGATTTGAAACTGAAACTTTGAAATTCTAATTCGAATTTAAATTTCGTACAGGTTCGACTTCGAATAAGGAAAACGATTCGGGTTAATTAAAACCGGGAACGCTAGGCACGGAGCTGAAAGGTCAAGTCGACGTTTCGGGCTGGAATAAATAATTGCGAGTTGGGTTTAGTGCTTTTCAATTGCGTTACATAAGGATCAGCAATCTATATACAGTGATTGAGAATCTGTGAACTGGATAGCACAGGAGCTCATCAACCAGATTCGGTGTAACAGTACAGTTTATTAGTGAAAGTTTAAACATTCGCAAGAACATTGTTTAAATTATATTATTCGCCTTTATAAATAAATAATTAAGAAAAAAAGTACAGTTTATTGATCATCGGTCCGTTTTATTAATTGCCTTTTCACCAACCAAGACCGAAGTCTCGACGACCCTTGTTCCAAAAATGGTCCCCTAAAGGTTCTCCAGTTGCCAATCAGATTTCTTGCGGATATAGTCGCTGTTGTAATAATTAAGATCCAAGGTAGCAAATCGTGCGAATTCCATGGCAGCCAGGTGCGAGAGGAGGAAGGGAGTCCTGGAGAAGACGTTGGACAAGCGCAGGGCGTAGAGGGTGAAGGCGGGTGAAGGGGGTTCGGAGGGTTCGAAAAAAGAGGACGCGCGCGGCCGCTCTCGCGCAACCGTGATCCCGCGGAGGGGAGAGAAACGGGCCAAAGGGGGTGTGGGGGCAGAAACGAAACGGTAGCGGACGGGGAGCGCGGATTAACAATGCCGCAAATACTGGTACCGGCCGTGGAATGCCCGCGAGCGCACACGGCGCATAATTAATACCACGGTTGGCCGGGGGAGCACTCGCCGCGAGCAGCGAGAAAGAGAGGAAGAGGGATAAAGGGAGAAAGAGAGACGATCTCCGGCTGCAGCGAGCTGGACCGTGGAATGGCGGAAAGAAAGAAGAAGGGAACCCTGGTGGTACCGGAGGGACCCGACCGGGTTCGGGATGTCCGCGGGGAGGAGATTTATGTGGCTCCTGATTGAATCGTTCTCACTCGATCGCGCCGCTCGCTTTTTGCCCTACCGAGATTCTCTCCGCGCTCTCTCGCCCCCTCCTGCCCCTATCACAACCCCCCTCGGACCGTGTCGCCTTTCTTCCTCCGGTCAACCTACCTCTCTCTCTTTTTCCGATACCCCACCTCCTGCGAGGTATGACTATGGCCGGAACCGTTCAAGACCGTACGGCTTGCCTACGCTCAAACCTTATCCCCAGGTGGACCCTCCGAGCCCGGTCTCTTTCGTGAACCGACTGGCTCGATGCCTTGTGCGAGCGAACCCTTCAGGGACCACGATGTTAATTTTTTCGTGTACCGACACTCTCCGATCTTATAGATTTTCATTTTTTGGTGTATATGTAGAACTTTTGGAAAGTTTCGTAGCTGTCTTCAAGTTCCAGGAAGCGAACGATGCATGCAAGTGCACTTGAAATACTGCACTTAAAAATTTGGCTACGTGTAATCAATCTTGAAATGCTCGTCAGTCAGTGCGTAGATGTCGTTCCCAAAGGGTAATTGATGGATTGCGTTAACCCGTGCCCTTTAGATTTTTTTCCTAATCGACTCGAGGTCCGTATAACGCATATACGGACCTCGTTGGCACCACGTAAAGAGACATTAAGAATTCTAAGAAGAACAAGAGCCGACTCTTCCACACGTCACAGTTAAATTCATTCTCTCATTTTTCCATCGAAATCGTTTCTTTAGACCTACAATCGTCTCCAAGATTTCTCAGTCGATTAAAATTCTATTTGCGCAACTGAATTCTACTATTCTCATGAATTCCGAAAGCGGTACAAGTACGAATGTCCAAACAGTCATACCGTGCGAGCATGTTCGAAAAAATTGTTCGATCGCCGATGTGTTCGACAGCCGTTATCTCCGGTGATCTCCGATGATCTCCGATATCTTCGGATCTCTTCGGTAATTAATTTTCGTACGGGTTAGAATCGACGGCGGCTTTTTCCGTGTTCGGCGTTTGTGGGTCGGCCATTCGTTATCCGGTGGAACCGATTTGTCCCGGAGATTTAGGTGTCGATTGCTCCAAAATCGACGGAGACGCTGCGTTTCAGCCGCGTTTCACAATCCGTCCGCGAGTTGAGTTATGAAAATGGCGCGGGCGATTTTATCTGCCGGCCACAAATAAGCGAGCCCCCTTTGAGCGAGCGTTTAGGTGTGATCGAGGAGACAGCCGGGCCAACTTTATTGCCGCTAACGGTTCCGAGAGAGCTCTCTGGTTGCCGGTTTCTGGTCCCCTCCCCCTTCACACAGAGAGGAATTACGAAAGCTGCGTTCCTCGATGGATATACGTGTTCCCCTCTCGAACATAATCAACGTCACCTTCGTCCTTCGTACATCACCGACTCAGCACAATTATGTCAGCGATGACGCTGCCGCGGGGAAAAGAAAGACGATCCGGGGGCCACGAAACGCGAGAGGCATTAAAGTGTCAGCGTCCGGGGTTCATTTAAATCCCGAGGTATCCGTGCGCCACCGTGGGCCGCGCGTGCGCCACGATGATTTTAAATAGGCCCCCCTGACCGTGATTGCGAGCCGACCCCATGCTGCATCCTCGAGGATGCATTTTTCCCTGAATTTATCGCCGACCGGGGCCCCTTTGTTCGCCCCCCTTTGTCCTCCGATTCTCCTGCAGTCCGAGCGGACGGTGACTCGAGATCGAACTTCGCTCTTCAACTAATTTGCGTTTCCCTCGACCTCTGTTCCGCGCATTTTTTAATAAAAACGAACCAATTTGCTCGTCGATGCAAATATTGCTGGACTTTTTCAAGAATTTCATCAGCTTTTTCAGTGATCGAACGACCAGAGCGTGACTCACCGTTCACATCATAATTACCAGAACTAAAGCGAGCAAACCATTTCTGCGCAGCAGATTTTGATAAAGTACCTTCACCGTACACAAAAATCATTCCAAGTTCTATAACAGTAGAATCGGAAGCCCTAGCTAACCCAGGAAGTAGAAATGCTTGTCCCCGAGAACAGATTCCGAAAACCTTCCCGGTTCCGCATTTAGCATCGGTGCTGCTGGAAAGTGATCCATCAGCGCAGCGGTTCGAACGCGTCTCCTTCGAATCTGTAAACATCCTGCCGCCGGCGATACGTCTTTTCCATAATCGTGCGTAGTCGATGGCAGAGCTGTCGGTCGCATTTGTCCGCAGGAATCGGCCCGGGCCGAGCATCAGATAAACCAGCCTCGGGGCCAATTAGAAATCCCCGGGCCCGCACGTCGGAGCAAAGTGGAAAGACCGATTAGCGCGACTCGCTGTCAAAACATCCACTCTCAGCCGGGACACGGGAGATATATCCAACCCCCTGTGTCTCTTCGTCGTTGCTGGAATCGCGCGAAAGAGCGCATCCTCTTTCTCCTCCGGCGCAGCTGTTTTTCTCTGTTCAGAGAATCAGCCACCCGTGCTGCACTCCCGGCAGTCCATCACTCGGGCTCCGGACGGCTGGTGCATCGCGGATGCAAGCGGGACAAGGGGGATCCGCTCTCCGGCGCATAATATATCGGTTTAAAAGTACCATTTATTTAAATGGCGTTTATACCCCGGCCCACCGCGGAACGAAAAACACAGGCCGCAGAACCCCTGGAAATAATAACGGGGTTAGCAGGGTCCTCGACCAGCAGAGGAACGTTCGGCGAGAGTACGCCACGCGGATGCAATTGAATCAATCATCATCCTACAACGCCCGCGACCATGAATTTAACCGGCCCGAGTGCCTCGACGCTATACCTGTCACCGCGCGGAAAAACGTCGCGAACCGCTTCCGGGATTTTTTATGGCTGCCCGTTCCGAAACTATTTTCGGCTGTTTCGGGAAATTAACGGGCCACTTCACCGCTTGTTCTACTTTATCCCCCGCGTGTACGCTCGCGAATTTTCCGCGTAGATTTCAAACCTCCATATTTGTTGTTCGTTACGCGCGGTGGAGATCCTCGTGGATTTTTAATGCGACGTTGGACCGAGAATTTCCAGGATTTATGGGACGAGTGCTGGACGTGTACGCTTTTAAACGATTTAATTGTTGCGCGGGAGACCGCTTCTCTGTTTTTGTGTTTTTCGTTAACGAACTTTTACGACGTAATGAAGCAATGCAACTTTTACTTGTTCCACCCAGTAAACGCTATTACCATGCTTCTTAGTGTAGCACAATCATCAAGAAGCTTAACGAACTGCCGGTGGAAAGGCGTTAACATGCCAACACTTTGCACGAACTGATCTCGAATGAACGTCGTTAGTTCCTCCGACTAGGATCTCGTTCCTCAAGCATCGACCACCTCATTTCTCTTGGCTCGAAGCGTCGAGCAAGCTAATTTCAAAACAAACCGAGGGCAGGGATCGCCAAAACAGAGTACGCCGGCGAATCCCGGCATAAAATCTGGTAGAAAAACGAGAACCCGAGGAACGCGGGGGTGGTGTACTCTCGAGGTTCCCGGGTTGATGTGTGGAGGCGACGAGAGGATTACGCGTTAGCTCGCGGAGGATCGTCGTGACGATATGTAAGAAGAAAAGAAAAATCGAGACGGGCGGTGGGTGTTCGTGGGGAGAGGACGAGAGGGAGGGGGGAAACGAGGGGTGGGATGAAGGAATGGAAGAAGACGCTGGTACCGCAAGAATGTTGAGCCCGGAACAGCGAGGAGACACGCGGAGACACGTGTAGGTTGGAAGCAAAATATATAGGGATAGCCGAAAGCACGCGAATGTCCCGGGCACTGGGGACTGTTACTCTCATTCCAGCTCGTTCTCCCCGTTCCCTCCTTACGGTCTTCCCCCACTCCTTCGACTCTTTTCTCTAAATCTCTCTGTCCGCGAAGTGGCTCGGTTTTCCAGCTGCGCGAGTCTCGTCAACGTGACGGCGGCGGCCACCCTCGGCGAGCGTCGGCATTCCCTGGCAAAAAAGCTCGCTCCCTCGCGCACATAATGGGCCACGCTGACTCTGGGGACCGTTTTTTGGACGGGCGGCAATGCGACCGCTTCAATTTCTCTCTCGTTTCCCTCTCCCTCGTCTCCTTCTTTTTTCCTTTCTTTCGCTCTCTCCGCTCGTTCGTACCCGTTCCAGTGTACAGGCTGATTCACTGGCCAATGGACCCAAAGTGCCGCCGCCAAAACATCGCAGCGGGAAACGCGTTCTTTCGGCTACGGTTAAGTGTCTGTGAAAAGACCGATACCGCTTCTCCGCCATCGGGAGAAGTATGCACTACCTGATATCCCAATTGTCACTGTCGCTAACTTTCCAATGCTCCGCAAATAATTCCATAATGGTCCCAATTTGCTCCAAAGAAGAACCGATATCGTTCTTTGCACCGACACTTAAGCGTAGCCGTTTCCCATCACGATGATGACACTGGTTTCGGATCCACTAACCAGAGTGAATCACCCTGTACCTTCTTCAGCCCGGTTTCCGCCTACGAGCGAAATTCCAGGCCCAAGCCAGCTTTGTCTTCCACGGCGTCGTCGTCGAAAGAGAAATTGGCGAGGCCCGTTGTTCCAGATCCTCGAAACGGGCTCCGTTCCGATCCTATCGGCCCGCCACTTCGACAGATTGGATGACCACTCGAAAGGGTTCCACGAGTAAATACCACGAGGATACGAGGGCACGACGTCGAGCCGAACCCGCTCTCGACGACGATCTAATCGGCACTATACCGTGGAAAGCAACCGGACCAAAAGAGTGAGAGAGACACTCGGTAAATTGGAGAGCAGAGTACGGGGAGAGGACAACCGAAACCAGGTTTACTTACTGCGAGGCGATAAAGCGGCACGGAATTATTTCTCGGATACGTTCGTACACCAGACGCTGATCCTGGGGGTGGAAGCGGCGCCATTTTACTCGGCGGTCTCTGCGAGCGCTTGGAAGTTTATGCGAATTTAAGGCTTTGTCGATCGATCCGGTGAAGATCGAAGGAAATTTATTTGGGCAAAAACCGTCCCGTGATGTGCTGCGTATTGTACAGGGTGTCACGAAGTTATATGTCGCGAACACCATAGCGTGAGTCTACATCTACGATTTAGTGGAAATTTACATAAAAAATCCGACACGCTTCTCGTCATGGAATCAATATAAACATTTCACAAATATTAGGTAATTTCACAGAATGACAACCGACACTTGAAAAGAATGACATAAAATTGATTTTTGAAGCACCTCTTTATTACATGCGCATAATCATCGAAAAGGTCCTCTATCCTTTCCTCCAATTTCCCGAAGATTATCCTACGTGTGTACATCGTTGAACGTATCAGCGGTTATTTTGGGAGCCATTTCACCCCCGATTAATCCTCGGAGGTCCAGCTAATTGAACTTGTACATTTGCAAGCGGCTGAAAAGGAAGAAGGAGGCTCTAGAGCGCGGAGTACGAAAAGGGAGGTCCGCTAATTGGCGGGTGCTAGGGTGAGGTGTCGCAGGGGGCAAGGGCCGCGAAAGGTCGCAAACTTAGCATCCGTTGGTGCTGTCTCGACGAAAGAAAGAGGAAGAGAAAGGGAGAGGAAAAGTCGGGGTAGTCCATCACCGGGCGGATCGTCGGTGTACCGGTCATAGCGTGAATCCCGGCCGCTCTATCACTGCTAAGAAGCGTCGGTGTCCCTCTTCTAGGGAGCTTCCTCTTGCTCGAAATCTATCTTGTCCCTCGTAGCCTCTCTTTCTAACATTCACGAACTCTCTATCTCTCCTCCCTTATTGCTTGGGACACGGTGTCGTCTCGCACCCCCTTCGCCTTTGAAAAAATCGGCCGCGCTGCCGGTGCTCCTTGCCGCGTATAGACGCGCGTATACGCTCCGAGAGGACAGGCTGCTTAATGGCGACGATTACTCAACGGATCGAATGAGCCGCGGCCTCGTGCCCGACGTCGCTCGTAACGAAATACCAAAATAACGTCACCAATAAATATACCGAGTGCGGTGTAACCCGTGGCGGTTGGGAAACCGCCTCGTTCATTCTGTGCCCGTTCCCGGCGCAGCTCGAACCCTGATGCCACCCCGGATGGGGGCCAGGGGGGTACCGTCTGACAAACGGCTCCAGAATTAACTGGCGACCGACTCCAAACTCGCCCGCCTTTTACGACGACTAGACGACAACGGCTCGTCACCGATCCGACGACTTCAACGATACTATCCTGACGCGGCCTGGACCTTGAACTTCCATCTTTTCCGACGCAACAACCCTTCGTACGACCACGTTGCATTTTTTGAACCCCTTGAAATTTGCACCGAAGACCCATGATTTTATTTTACAAAAATGTAATAAATTCGAAATGACTAACACCTAGTGAACCCTACAACTCAAAAATCTCTGTCGAAGCCCATCGCGTGTCAAAGCTTCCACCCTCGCGTTCCAAATATAATTCCCGTGTATCAATCGCATGACAGCGTGGTTTCGTCCCTGCGAGTTCCAGGCCGTCATCGCGGCCGCGGACATTAATTCAGTCATAAAGCCGTTCGCGTATAGCGAAACGAGTATGGCGAACGAGCGGGCGAGCGAGCGAGCGAAGTCCAAGCGCTTAAATAATACAAACAAGTCGCCGGTGGATATCCAACGAGGCGGCGAGTGTCGCGGAGGGATAGGCGCGAGGAACGTGGCCGCGGACGAAAGCGATAGCGGATGGTTCAACATAAATTACTCGGGGCTCTGGGTGCCCGCGGAGAAGTGAGTTATTTGCGTGTGACTGATGGAACGCGCCAGCTGACCGGGGAAAATCGAGAAAAAAGAGAGAGAGACCCAAGACACGGCGTGCACGCGTCCCACGACTCTTCATCCCCTATATTCCGCTGCGTCTTATCGCACCACGATAATTGTCGAATGCCTCGTTTGGCCGTCGCGTGAGCACACCGACGGCACGCGATTCTTCAAAAGATGATTGGAACCTACCGCGGCTTCTCATACTGAATAGAGGGGACGAATAATAACGAGTTTCGTGGACAGGGTGACATCGCAGCGACGGCGCATTTCCAGCGGACAGCGTTACACGACCGTGATGTTGCAAGTGAAGGAATCGTGGAATTCTTAACAATTTATTTATCGTATACAGTGGATCACAATTGCAATTTTTGATAAAATTTTTTTCACATCCTGTAACGAACTAATTGGTCTAGCTTTTCGAAAAAGTTCAAATCGTATAGTACAATATTTACAAATTTATCGTCTTTTTAAAAGAGGAGGAATAATTTTGTGGCTCACTGTAGATTCGATCGTTTCTACGGGCTCCACAATTTTCTTCGGGACAGCAACTAGCATGTACTCGTAAGGCAAAGTCTCCCCTTTATACAACACCATTAAATGTAGCAGACGATTTTTTACCACAGTTTTATTGCGCCTCAAACGGAAGGCGTGTCAGCACTCGACACGGGATTATCTTGATTAATCGTGGCCGATTACTTGGCTTTCTCCGCGCGCAAGTTCTTTCATCGATCCATCCCCTAATGATTTTTCCGTTGCAACGAGATAATTCGCCGGGACAGGCTCACTCTCTTCCTCTCCCCGCGAAAATCGTCCCGTTTTCGGCGAAGAAACCGCTCTCGGTCTTTCGCTCGGTGGCGCGCGAAAGCGGCCGGGACCGGTTCCACGGAGTTAATGATCCCATTAATTAGTTTCGTTTCGTTAAGCGAGGCACGAAATCTTGTCGTTGCGCGAGAAGGGAATTAAGGGAAATAATTAGACAAATTAGGACAGGCGGCAGGGGTGGCTCGGCTGGCTGAGCGAATCATTTATCATTAGGATCTGCTATTAATTCCTCGTTAATTCCTCCTTTCCTCGTCAAGCAAGATAAACGAGTGGCTCCGGAGACGGTCTTCTCTCGTAACGTTGCATCGCGGCTCATCGGGGGACGGGCCCGATTCCGGCCCGAGACGGGAACCTGAATGGACCGTCCCACCCCGCCGCCCACCGGTGGCGGACGGGGCTGGCCGACGCCGGGCAAAAAGAATCGCGCACGGCGAAAGAGAGATACGAGACCGATAAAACGTTGATTGCATTGAAAAAAAGGATACAATGATAAATGCCGAGGAATATAATGGAGAAAGCGGCGCGGCCCGCTGCTACGGCGAAGACGAAGTGCGCTCCGGAGGATATAACCTAGGTGCCCATGGTAATTGGTCGATAGGAGAGCTTTGCTTCGCGATATTAATGTATAAACTGCGATGTGGCAAAGAGAAATCGAAAGATCCTACGGGTTTTATCAATTCATTCGTTTTCAACAAGCGACTATTTATTTTCTCAATATTTCAACTTAATTGTAAATAGTTAATTCTCAGAAAAGAGAACAAGGACTTTACGAATGGAGGAAACAGACTTTAAGACGTACAAATAAGAAAATAACGAGGAAGCGGTGATGGATACACAAGTCCCCGAAGAAAATGAAAAACGATTAAAAGCTTTCGGTATTTCAACTCAATTAAGCTCTACAATTTTTTTGGTGAATTTTATTCTTTGATACGTTTATTTATATTTACATCTCGTGATGAATTCATCTAAATTCGTTCACTGTTTGTTCAGTGGGGACTATACTGTGTCAACGTTAAGGTCGAATAAAGATATACAGAAATTTACTGCCGGTGGAAAAGAGAACCTGATGGCAGAGTTACCAAAAGCCATGTGTCGACGCGTCCCGGGATATGAAGTATCAGTTATTGATAGAACAAACAGCGCAAGGGTCCTTCGTGGAAAACCGCTTTCCTCGGCAATAATAATCGTCTTTAACAGCGAACGTTTCAAAAATACCCAGTGTTCGAGGGACGCAACAGTGACATCAACTATCGCGCAGCGTCTGTTTAACTACTTCCTCCGACTTAACGCCTGGGAAGCCGTAAACTGCTGCTTCGTTTTATCGTCGGTCTATCAACTTTCGGCGAGAGCTCGAAGAAGAAGAACAAGTAGCCCTCTGATGTTTGTCGTTAAAGCTACGATGGCTTTTTTCCACCGACAAGATTTCCTAACGCGTCCCCAGTGTATCAACCTTAACAAACTCACTGGGAAGCTGATCTATTTTTAGAAAGTAGAAAGAGAGTCGGACAAGCTCTCTGTAAATTTGCGATAAGGTTCAACCGCAAACTAAACAACGTAAATAAACGATCGCACTCCCCGAACTCGAGCAAAATCGCATTCGCAAATTGTTCGGAGAACCAGCGATTCCTCAGCGTCTCTCAGTGTTCAACAAGAGTGTGAATCATCGTAAGCATCCGCAGCGATGACTATCATTATCCAACTTCGGAGCAACCTTCGCGAGGACACTAACTACAGTCACAAATTTATGTACGAAAACGATACACTTTGCCAACTATTCCTCGCTCGAGCAAACCCGATTCCGAACCTGCAGCCATTCATTACTTCGATTCCCCGATCCGAAGAGCAGCTACCATCCGCCATTATCCTGGGACAAAAAACGGTCTCGCGAACATCGTCGAAAGCAGCCGAGGAATAATAACACAATCAGCCAGCATCGGGACCAGTCTGGCTACTCGTAATCGCGACCAAATTACAAGTTATTCGGTGTTCTGGTAACAACGACAATTACCCGGTTATCGAGCGGGATCAGTTGTCGGTCGCGTGACGGTATCATCGCGCCCTATAGTTCCTAGGGCGACACCTTGGCTCCTGTTCCAACAGTTGCCCTCGCGACTGACACGAATGCTCCAAAAACCTCGGCGAAATTTCAAGTTACACTCTATATCAAATAATTACCAGAAATTAAAATCTTTCTTCCTAACACTCTCGACGCCTTCCCAACTCGTAATTCCTTCACCGTCTACCTAGATCCACAATTTGATGCATATCCAATGATATTAAATGCCCCAGTTCGTTCCACGTTCGCAAGACAGTTCCGAAACCGTCGGGAACGGTATCGTTCATTAACGGTACCGGCCGGTTCGTTCATCCCGAAGTGACCAACGTCAGCGGCGTGTTTTCTCCTAGGGAACAGGCATGGGAAATCCTTAGAAGGCCATGCATGCAGTGTATCCGTCTACACTCGAGAGTCGGCGATGGTCGTTCTTTTTTCGGGAATCTCGAGAGGACCGGCAAAACATCAAGGCCTCTCGAGAGTGACCACGAGCTCTTCAGGGACGTACCGTATTACAATGGTCCTCGCGGAGAGAAGAAACAAGAGAGACGGAGAGTATCGGGCGTCCCGTGGAGAGCTACTCGAGGACCGTGTTTGAGAAGGTATAGGGGTCTCGGTTTTCTCTCGGAGTTTAAAACAAACAGCTCTCACCTGTGCCATCGATGGCATAATAACCACCTGTGCCGCTTCCCCCACTTTTGGGGATCGGCCTCTTTCAGGCTTTTTGCCCAGTTCCGAGCAGCGAAACTTTTTTGCGATCGCCTTCCGCTTCTCTCGTCTTCCCTACCGGCGCACAGGGGCATTATACGGCGCTTATAAAGCTCCCGTGATTATCTACCTTGCGCAGTGTTTCCGTTTATATCGCTCGGTACGCAGACAGACTCGTAACAGGCTTAATGGTTATTCCCCTGCGCCGCGCAAGTCCGACGAGCCTTCCTTTTTTCACCTTTTAATTGCATGCGATGCTACGGCAAGAGACCTTGGCTTGGCGGGCTGTTCGTGTCCCGCCGGTATAACTTCGGAGCGATGAATGCAACACTTAATGAAGTCATTTCGACGGTGCTTTCACGTGCGGGTTCCTGGAAACACTCCGCGCACCGGCTAACGGATCGCACGGAATCGTGTATATATTAATTACTCCGACTACGAAACGAAACGGAACTGAAAGAAAAGGAGATACCTCTGCCGAGAAACATGACAGTGTTTGCAAACTCGCTGACCGGTGTCCCGTTCGAGAATTTCTACACTGCATATTCTAGCACCTGGAGAATGCAACTGCATCAAATACAACTACCCTTTCTTCTATTGAAGACTCGGAGATCAAAATTCTATCTTGCTCGAATAGGAAGACGATTTTCCGTTTCGATGAATTGATCAGAACACATTGGTGATTAAAACTGGAGGGTCACTAATCCTAGAAAACTGTCGAAATTGCTCCAGAAACCACTTTTCGAAAAAATCTAAATATTCGAAAATAATACGTTGAAGTGGAATACAAAGCGTCGAAAACTGTTCACTCCACATGCCATTAATTCGCGAACAGGAAATTTCGAGTTGCGATATCGGTGCAGTAAATGAGCGCAATGTGCAGTTTTTTGCGATTTTTTTCAAGTAATTTAGAAGTATTCATTAAGGTAACAAAGAATACGCGAATGTCCCGAGGTGAATAACCAAAGCTTGACGAGGATGGGTAGCATTTTAATAAAGCGGATTGTTACCTTGTAGTTAACAGAACCAAGCCAGCCTACAGGGTGTTCCATAAGACGTGGGCGTGGCCTGGTGTTTCAGTTACGTCGATATCTTGATCGAGAATTGCAACCGCGTGCCGTGCAACCTGCGTATTTATATGGTCCGTATGTGCTTTATATTTTAATAGTAGTATTTCCTGTCCGATCTTGCCGATTACTCGTTATCATACATATTTCATGAATGTCGATGTTAGCATCTCATTTTCAATATTACTTCGATAGCATCGGAACCCAGTGGATATCTTCTTCAACATTTTATGCAACACCAAGGTTACATCGCAATGTTTGTGGATTTTTTAAAACATTTTTCCCACATTGTACATTCCTGACAATTTCGGGCGGATTCAAATCTACTCTTACAATCCCGAAAATTTTTTCGTAGATCCAAAAATTTGTTCATGCATACTACAATTTTTTAGTAGCTTTTACAATATTTCTACAAGGTGCAGAATTTTTCCGAAGGTCCTAAAATTATTCTGTAGTCCCTGCAATTTTTTAATAGATAGAAATTATTTATAAATTTTTAACAGGTTCGAAAATTTATTTGTGGTCTCTTATTTCATAGAAGTTAGATTGTGTCTTCGCAGGATCAAACATTCTTTGCAGGTCTTAAAATTTATTCGTAGAGGCTACAATTTTTTCGTGAGCCCTAAATACACACCATGTTCATCGAATAAAACGTACTCGAGACAATTAACGAGTAATTATACGGTGGTAGGAGAGTTCGTGATCAGAAACAGCAAGGGGTAGAATAAATATAAATATTTTCTGGTGTGTGTGTTTATGAAACGGCCTGTACAAGAAGAAGCTATCTTTTTAACGCAACGAGCAAAAGATTTACATCGTCGTGCGCCCGGTAATTACCCCGGCATTATGATCCGCTAACGATCGTAATTAGAACTGTCGTTACTTTTATTAAGTGAGCAACGACGACCGTGACGGCGATAAATCATACCATGAACGCGCATAAATTGCACACGCCGCTACGAAACGGAATAATAACACGCTGGGAACGCGCGCTATTCCCTAGTCGCCATTTCCGTGGACGGGGCGCCTCCTCTGACGATACAATCGTTCCCTAATGGAACAGGACAATCAAAAAATCGAGCAGCATCTTGAAATCGTGAGAACCTCGACACCAGAACCACCGGCACAAATTATTCGCCAAGTTTCCATAACCCTTCATTATTTTTACTCCACTTTCTCATTTCAGGAAGATACTGTTCAACTCTCGAAACTGGAAACCGCAGCACACCTATTTTTCCCTGAAAGTACTAGAGTCCACAAAGAAAACACGAAAATATTTGAAAGGCGTGCTGAAAGGGTAGGATTCAAATTCACAAAGCTCATTTTGCCGATCCATCCTGGCCGAAGGGTTGACCTGTCAAGCCTCGGGCAATCGTGAGACTGGAAACTAAAAAATTTATAGCCCGCGTATCAGATAGTCGAAATGGCGGGAATTCTGCCAATCGCGCGCTATCTTCAAAAATTTAATTACCGTACCTGCAATTTCCCGTTTGATCCGACGACGATCCCTCCGCTGATACCTTGATTCAACAGAGCCGCGGTTCATCGTTCGTTAAAAAAACGAAGTTGGATAATTATTCGCAGAGTCCGTGTCGCAATCAGCCTGGCCTAATGTTCTCCGCGGTCACGTAACACGGCAATTAACCCACGGAGTGATCGATCCCGCGGTTCATTCTCGCGAGGAACGCGAATAGAGGTAGTGGAGGATGAGGAGGTGGAGCAAGAGGAGGAAGGCGGCTGTCCATTGATAAAATCTGTGGACGGGATGCTCGCGTCGTGCGGCCGTGTCGTCTAGAATTATCGAGCAAATACGAGAGCGGCTTCTCCGCTACCAGGGACATGCGTGCCGTGTAAACGTGCACGCGTATTCCCGATCCGAATGAGAGGAGCTCGTACGTCGAGATCCTGATGTGGCGAGACTAACCGATGCACGGCTCGTTGCCGCTGTCACCGAGGCACTATCTCACTCGTTGGCCCCGCATAAAGCTCGCCTAGCCCGCTCGTGCTCAAGTCGAGCCAACCGCGCGCGCCTTCTGCGAGTGTCAGTGGCCCTGGCACGCGTGTGCAATGCGCGCTCACTGCACGATAAAGCTCGATTCAGATGATCGATCCCGAAAACTTCAGACGCAGTCTTAGACGGCTCTACACGGCTGTGTCCCAAAATTTTTTCAACCTTTATTATATTTACATTATTTTTCAGACGTAAGAACGTCTCTCTGGAAAATGATCCGTATCTGGATCGAAAGTTTGAGTAGAATGTACAAATAATTTGTAAATTTGCTGTTTTATGATTGATCGAACCGTGCGCCGAAATCGCAAATTTATTAGATAATATATAATGACAGACTTTAATAGCTGACGTACGTTCCTTCATCTCGTTGTAAACCTCGTGTGATCAAGACGTATTTGTCAGAGCAATGCCTGACTATTGTAACTGCGCATTCTTGCTTATATAATTATACAGTAATCACCAACTTCCAACAGAAATTGGTCAATTGGTTCAAGAGTTGTAAACGATTAAAAATGGCGGAGCCATTAAAATCGCTAAACGTAGAATAAAATTGTAATTGTAATTTGTTGTGGATCGAGCTTAAAGTACACACCACCCTCGCGAGACGCGTCGCGGGCCTGCGTCGCGCCAACAACCGAGTATTTATTAAGCATGGCCCTCGTGCCGACAGTTATGACGCGAGTCCGCGTTTATTTGTTCGTGCGTCGCGGTGAGCAGCCGGTGATAACTATACCGTTCGCGTTCCCCGGTCGCGGGACAAGGAGAACAAGACGGAAGACGCGCTTATGGCCGACCGCGGCGCGAATGGCTGCTTGGAAATCCAGCCGCGAACGTGCACACGTCCCCGAGCGGTCGTTCCGTATTGTTTTACGACGGCATTCGAACGTCATATTACTTTGATCGCCACTTCAATCGCGCCGACCCGGCTCGCGAGAGAGCTCTACGATCCTTCCCTCTCGACCCCGAAAGGAAATTAGCTGTCTGCCATTGTAGCTCGACGCTGCTCGAGAAACTGTACCTCGCCGAAGATCGAGACACGATTTCCTCTAGGATCATGCTCAACATCTTCCAATTCACGTATGATGATTGCTATTTATTGCTCGATGCTCAAGTCTCACGAATCGCCGATTCACGACCGACCTCTACCTTAACCCTCTCGTAACCCAACTTCTTTCGAAACTATTAGGTTGTGTGATTTAAATCGTTCGCAAGATTTTTCATTGAATGTTGAGAAGTTGTGTGTAACGCTAAACATTAAATGAGCAGTTGCAAATTTGTTTTTACGCGATTATTCAAGTACATATATAGAAGAGGACAAAATTAAGTGAACATCCATTTAGAATTAACAACTATTTTAAAATAGTTAAAGTAAAGTTACATAATAGTTAAAATCTCAGATCTTAAGTTCACCTAAAAGTCGGGCTCGATCTTCCGCAATCATCCAATATAAATTGACTTTATCCAATTTTCATGGCCGCCGAGTCATCAACGATCAGCGTCTGAAACGTTGACCTCCATATCAGCCAGCGCGTTATCGAAACTTGTCTCGATCATGGCCTTCAACACGTCGAGTCGCTCCAGTGACCGGGACCGGATGAAAGCTCTTTACCCATCGAACTGCGAACCGGTTCCGCGAAACGCAGGAACCTGCGGTCCGAAAGTAGTCCACCCTTTCGCGATCGGTAGTTTGTCATACGTCAAGGGTCCCGGTGGTACTTAGAAGGGGTTGCACCTGCCTCGACGACGTTAGAGCCCGGGCCAAAGATAAACGGGCCGCGTTAAGACTCGGGCATTAATTATCAATTCGTGCCTCGACCAGGCTTGCCGAGTCAAGTCATAAAGAAAGCCACCGTCGGAGTAGTCGCTTTCCCTCCTCGTCGATTCAACGCCGACGGAAATTTCCCCTCGGGGACCCGACGAGCATTCGGCTCCGAGTCTCGTTTTCCTCGGCTCTCTGCTCCGGGGCGTTATTATTAGGGCCGCGGCCGTGGCTACAAATAATGTCGCCGGTGTTGAGTGACGCGACGCCGCGACGGGGAGAGGCACGAGGAAACGTTCAGAATGATCCGCGAGGCTTAGCGTCGCTGGCTACTGGTCTATTTACGGGACGAGTTCTCAACAATGCGACAAGATATGCGCTGATCCGCTGACAACGGCCCGTGCCGAACTGACAATCGTGGAAAGACTTGGACAATCCAATTGCAGCCGTCTCAAACAAGGATACATCGATAAAAGAGTACAACGCAACGCAAATAAAATCGAATAAAAATGGATTCAAGGTTTAGATCTTAATGCTAGGTTTTTCAAAATACATATTCAAAGATTATAAAAAGGTCGTCGGTAAATAATGTCCGAATGATATTAAACTACTGTACCTCAACAAATTTCACGCGAAACAGTGCCAAAATCGTGAAATGGGTCACCACGCTCGAAAAGAGAGTTTCAGCTGACTTATGAGAAAAAGAGAAATGCGTACACGCCGCGGGGCCCCTCGCTTAGGGCAGCGCATCGAAGAAGAGGGAACTGCGCGCCCCAGGGGTGCCCCGTGTCCCGCAGCTGCGCCCCGCACGAACGCGCACCGATGCGCGCGATGTGTCACGAAATTAATTGGATGCCCGTTAAATCCGAAGGCGTTAACTTTCGCGTATACGTTTCTTTATCACCTTCGTTTATACGTTTTAATAACGCGTCGCTGCGCGCCGGCTGAAACAAGCCCCCGACCACTCGGCTATTTCTTTTCGGCTGACGTTTAATCACCGTTTTATCGGGGGAGATTTTCGGTGCCGCGACTAGGGCACGGAAGTTATTTAACACCCGTTGCAAAGATGGAGATGTAAGATAGTTCTTTATTTGCCGCGATCGCTTCAAGCTGTTTTTTCGCGGAATTGATGTGCCACGGAACGAGCAACTGGTAGACGCTCGCAGATTCATGCCGGTGTTATTAATTATTCTGATGTAATCGCGATTGTTTCGAGGTGCGCGCTAAACAGCGAGATGAATTCACCCTCCCTTGGTATAATGGATCGTCGTGCTTCGAGCGGACTCTTGATTATAACACTTTTATAAACTTTTATTTGGATCGTAAGAAGATTTCAACGGTTCGATAAAGTATCATTTGCATGTTATACTTCGGGCTTTAGAAAGTTTGAATTTTTTCAGATTTGTTTAATGCTCTAGAAAATCAAATTAAAATGCGTTTCTCGTACTGAATTGCCAGAAGGATTAAATCCGTCAGAAACAAGAGTACAAGAGATGCCCAATTCATTGATGAATTACCGTCTACCTATCAATCAAATGCTTGTTTGCGAGGCCACCAGCTAGTCCGCACCAAATATCGAAAAAATTCCAAGAGTGTGTAGACGTTTTTCAAGCAATTGCATAATTAAGAACCTGTATGTAACAGTTCCGCAGTAGCAGGTTACCACCGGATGATTAAAATCGGACAATCGGGGTCGTTTCCTTGTTATTCGTTCGCATTACGGGTACTCAGCGGGGCATTTAAGTACTCTGTTTGAGATCTTCGTCACGAATCTGACCGGGTATTACAAGGCAAGGGAATTAATAGTCTAATGAGAGCCGGACATACGGCTAACGTAACTATTAATTCTGTAAACGCGGTTATTGAAATTCTCCGTACGAACTCTCCGTGGATTCGTAGAGGGGCTGAGGGGGGATGAAAGGGAGCGGTAGAACCAGGTGCCCATCCGTTTGTTAAGCACCGAGTTGGCCACACAGAGGCAGGGGCCCGGGGGCGCAAAAAGATGCGTGTGGCATCCGCGGTGGCTCATTAACCGAGCTGCCTCTAAATTGGCCTCGCGGCAGCTCCGTAGCTACTTCTTAAGCAACCCGTGGAATATTTATGCCCGCCGCGTGGCCGGGCCTGGCCCGACCCGTCGCATCGGTTTGCTTCGTTTAGCCTATCTGAAACGGAACGATACTTCTCGCACCTTTGACTTTTCACCGGGTCGTTACGCGGGACGATAATTGCCCTCGGAAAAGCGGACTGAAATAACTTCATCGCCCTGGTCGGTGGAAACGGCCTTTGGAGAAACGGGGCTCGAAAAGTTCAACGGGGGCCATGAAATGGTGCAATGATGGGGTGACCATGTGGCACAGTACGGTTAAAAGATTAGGACATATGCGACCTAGTAATGCACCGTGAACTGCCAGGGCACGAATATTTATCAATTTACATTGTCCTTCATCGCATTTAGCATCCAAATTGGATTATGACGGGTCATTTTTCTGTATCAGAGTGATGCAAAATAGGCTTATTCACTTGCTCGCATTGGCATCATCGGTAACCCCTAATGTAAGTGTAACCAGGATCAGGAAACACTTAACCATGTTCTATGACAGTGCAATCAATATAATGAGCAGAGGATAAAATTCATCCGAAATCTTTCCAGAGCTGATTATACTTTGTACTACAATGTAATATACATTATGTTCTAATAAATCTCGTATGAGATTTCCTAAATAAAAAAAAAATAGGCTTATCGTTGACCTCACTTTCAGAAACTCTCCACCTAGCCGCTCGCATACCCCTTCAAACATCACAGAACTTAACTAAGACTGCCTCGACTCCGTCAGCGCCGTATCTCGACAAGATCGCTGAATTCGCGGCTTGCCTTCAAGCCTGTTGCCTCGCTATGCCTCGCAAAGGAGGCGATAACAGTTTGAATGGTGGCGTGAGTCGGTCGAAAGCGTTGTCTACCCGATCGGATGTGTTTCCTCGTTTCCCGTCGCGCAGCTCGGCTCGTGGAACGTTCGTTGCGTGGACTCGCGAGAGGTTCTCCTCGCTCCTCGGAAAAAGAGAGAAGAGATTCGCGGGAGAAATAGAGAGGAGAGAATGAAGGGGCGTGCAGGAGAGAGAGTGGTTTACTGCGGTCCCGGCGAATCGTAAATATCGGAGCGGAGAGCCGGCATGCGCGGGATCGGATAGGCAGAGGCATAAGTTACCATCGCCATCGTCTAAGGTAAACGTATCGGGCACGGCAACGAGATGGCGAGTGAGTTTTTCCGCCGTGGCTCGTGTTCCTGATTTACGGAGCGGTGCCAAGGCAGGTAGGTACACAAGAGGATATGTATACGTACCGGCACGGACGCGGAAGGTGCCCTCGCGCGGAGCCGAGCGGAGTGGAGCGGAGACGCCGAGCCGAGTAACGTTTAATGCGGCTTTAACGGGACACAACCGCGGGGCCGCCTTATGCTGGCCGCGACGCTATACATAATAGCTATCCCTCTTGTAAATCGGCCGGGAATCGGCTCTTAGAATCTCGATCCACAGACCCCGCAGCCCGGACAATCTACCGATATCGCTCGTGACCGCTAACGGACCCGCGGTTATTTTCGAGACGAGTCGGACACCGTGTCAGGCGAGATCCACGTCTTGCGGGAGGATCCTCTATGATCGATGCCCAAATTCTCCTTTTCAAACTTGATTGAACGAATTTGAATTTAATTTGATTGAATTTGAAAACTTGGTGAAAGGAACAGGTTTCTCAACAAGAAGAGGACAGAAAAACTGCGTACGCTAGTACATTTCAACTCGAACAACCCACCACACAGCGAAACACAGTTCTCCTATATTCAACCCTCCTCGAAATCCTATCGTACAAATTCTGAACTCCACGTCGTACCCCGAAGAATCCTGTGTCCAAAGGATTCGCGACTAATATCCAGCAACCTATTGCAAAGACATCGATCAATTATATCTCGTATCTCGCGCAGTATTTCTCGCGGGAAACAACCCCTATCGCTCTCTCTCCCTCTTCCTCTCTCTCTCTTTCTGCCGACGAAAGGTTACGGCAATGGGACAGCGTGGGAAAAATCGCGAAGGAGTGGCGGTCTATCCTATTCGTTAAGTTAGTGCACCGTGAGTTCCGCGTCGGATTGCATCGCCTCCGGCTGGAGCGAGATCGAAGCTGGTGGCTAAGCGGTCGACAGATCGGGTAACCGTTGCAACGCGTTTGTAGGTGGACGAAAAATCGGAACGAACGATACCTTCGTTGCGCTTAGCACTTGAATGTATTTTGTCCTCCTACCTTGCGCTTCTTTCCGTAGCTACGAGTGAAGCTTCTTTGTCTGAATAAAATTTTTCTTCGATTTACAGGGAGAGAATGAAGTGCATGCTACGTAGTTTCATCAAAATCGGCTCGTATCAATTGAATATATTCCCTTGTAACAGTATAAAACCATCTCGCGAACCAGCCAAATAGGGGGCGCACCCGTCGGCCATCTCGACCGCTGATCCTTACAAAGTGATAACGCGGATCGCTGGTTTCCACCGATTTCTAATTACGATATTACCGGATCCTAGAACATACGAATGGTAAAAGATAGTAAACCGTCAGCTCCCGGAGGGGGTGAAAAACAGTCCGACCCCACGCGAATTATCCTTCGTGTTCGCTGCGAGGAATCGTGCATTCGGATGTAATTGAGTACTATGACTAAATAACCGGCTTGGCGGTCGGGCTGCGCTTCCCTTCCTTCTCTTCGCTGTTGGCTATGAAGTCTTCGGATCTGTGCTCCCCTCGTCCCACTTTTCGTAGCTTGTCTCTCTTCTTTACCCTTCCCCCTTGTTTGCTAAGCTACTTCGCGAAGACTCCGAAGAGGTTTTTCATCGGGGTCGCTCAAGGCGTCGGTGGAAACGATCGTAATCCGGCCCCAATTTGGCAGGAAATCGCGTGCCCGTTGCCCGCACGAAGACGCCCGGCCTGCAAAACAACGTGGAATGTTGTAATTGGCGGCAGGACGTACCACGGGGCTCTCTCCGATGTCGTCGACTGATACCCAACTACTCCTCCCCACGGCCATTTTTCGGGACAACGTGTTATTCCGAGTTTTTGCCAGGCCTATCGGTGCCCCGCATTTCTCCGAGGGAAGATTTTCGAACGAGATATCCGACTTCGCGCTGTTGCTGTCCTGGAAATCATTCTCTATGCCCTTTCAAGCTCTCTGATTCTTCCGGAGGTCCGCATCGAGATTCGCTTCAACTGAAATTGCTGATTTTTGAACTGCCTAGAGGATTAAATCATTAATGAATTACCGTCAAGAGCGTGTAAACGTTTTTCAATTCTGAATATTTTTCTAACGTAAATGCGTTCGCCTTTTCCCGTATTAATTTCACAATGTACGATTAAGTTGCCTGAAATGTCTGCGGTATAATCGCAACACCTAACCACCACAAGATCGTGAAGTGCTTGGGAGAGAAACTTCCTGAGAGAACTCCGTCTTCTTAAAAAATAATTAGTTTATGCCTCGGTGCGGGTTGTAACGGGAAAGATATGTCAGTGATCCGACATTCGAATAAATTGTTTAGGATCAGAATCGACGGTTGCAGGCAGGCTGATACGCCTAACGGTAATACCTTTTGCGCGCAATATCGCGTACTGGCAATGGTGTCACGGCAATTGCAGGCTCTCTCGCGACCGAAGGGGGTTAGGGCACTGCAGCTGCGGGTTATCACTGCACGAGTGCAATCTACGACGAACGGCCGAGCGGGAAAGAGGTCGTAACGACGCAGTTTCGCCAGTGACTGTCTTAATTACTGGATGCATGCGTTTCGAGCATCGGTGCGTGCACACGATCCGTGTAATGTACCGTGGAAGACCATTACACATCGAGCAGGCATCGACGATGCCTGTACAGGAAGTACATGCGTTTTGGAGATGCGATGAATATTCACGCTACGGCTCGAATCGGGAACTCGATCGAGGCTCGAGCTGTTTCGGCCAAAAATTACACAGTTTCCAGCTAGCAACGTGTAGTAACAGCCTAGCTACGTGTTAAGTAACTACCGGCGATCATTTCATATTTTTTCGTAAACCGACACGTCAAGTGTAAAATTGATTCTTTAGAGAAAGTTCGTCGGTCTAAATAAAATAGATATAAATTCTAACAACGAAAATAACATATGTAAATATATATAGATAACAGATGTAATCAATCCATTGACCCAATTAAAAATGACAGAATACACATCTAAATTCTGCTAGATAAATTAAATTGGTGACGCCTTCCGTTTATTTAGCTCGCGTCAATAATCGTTTCTCACCCAGCGATCAAACGATCCCCAAACCGGAAACGGTGCCGTTTTAACGAGGCAATCGGAATCGCAGGGAGCCGGCCAATAATTTTTAACCAAGGAATTGAATTTGGTTGCGATTGCACAAGCGAGACTCCAACTAATTGATTTACCCCGCACAATTTCAGCGTGGCTTGGCACTGGCGGGGGTGTGGAATGGCAGAGGGGAGACTAGGGGGAACGTCGTTCTTGCGTTCACGGGGGATGCAGCCTCTGGTGCAGCACACATGCGGGGCAGATTGCGCAAATAGGAGGACGCGTATGCGGTTCGGATGCGATCTAGCTCGACGAGTATTGTGCATGCGTTTAAAGGATCGTGTTGGCTAACGCGAATATCTCGTGGCAATGCTTGACAATGTCCTGCGTGTTGGAACCTTTGATCCTTTTGGATGGACAACGGGGTAAAATGGAAATCGTATTATGCAGTTATTCTTTTTTTTCTTTTTCTGATAAAACTAACAAAAATTTATCTCTACTCAAACATGTTGCCATTTTTCTTGTAGCGTGTACTACGAAAAATTAATTTTTTGAAGAATTTCTCATGGATGCACCATTTCGACAATCGTAAATTAAAAATACGAAACGTGCACATTGAAGAAAAAATTCGGAATTGAATTGTGAGCTTCCCACTTCCTAAAAAAATCCAAGTTGCTCTGAAAAACAGTGTGCACATTCGTGTTAATTTTATGGATCTCCAGAGTGTAGCTGATTCACGTGGCGCCGCCCTGGTCCCCGGCATGTTTTGATACAAATTAAGCATCCGGGGCCTTGGTGATAGAGTGGCCCGAGGCGCCGGTGCCCCATCGCGGATATATATTTTCTCCGAGCGTGATTAGTTAAACGTCGTTAGGATAACGCGTGACAGCCGTCCCCGAGGAACCGGTCGACGAAACCTGGAAGCGATTTATAAGTCCTCCACAGCGACGTCCTCGCCAGTTCTCGGATTGGTAAGGAGACACCCGACCGTTCCCTTCGTCATCCTCCACTTCTCTTTTTTTCTTCTACAACGCTTTTTTGCTTCGAGCATCCTCCCTCTCGTCTCTCTCTTTACCCAAGAAGAAAAGAGAGCTCCGCCACCCTCGACAACCGAAATATTTCTCGACGAATCACTCGTCGTTCGAGCTCTAATTGACCGTACTCCGAACGACTCCGTAAATTAGCGTCGAATAACACGCGGCTCCCAAAGTCTGCGTGCTCGGAGAATGGAGAACGAATTCTGAACCAAGGCGAGGTCTGGAGAATTTGTGAAAAATGTTGGAATGGTAAAAAATTTGGCAATCGAAGACGACAATGTTTAACCAAGATAATGGTTTTCAAGATTTCGATTTGGTAAGATCGATCGCGATCATAGAAAATTACCTATTACGAGTTCTTCCTTCGAGGAAAAATATTTTTATCGAAGGAAATTCTTTAACGAGAGATTCTTCAACGTTGGAGTTATAAATTCCAAAAAGAATCGCGAAGAGTACGGCCGATTTCTCTAATACGATTGCTCACGCAGGGTATAAAGTCATCATTCAGGATAATTGCTATCAGCGATCCAGCGCCACGGCATTACATTCCCAATCAGTTTTCGGAAAGGGTGTTCAGCGTTCTCAGGAGGCAGCAATTAATCCGTCCGACATCGAGACGCCTCTACGAAGCTCTGAATTTCGCGTAGGATGAAGGCACGGAACGGTAACCGTGGCAGCGTAACTCGCGGAAGTAGCAAATTTCCTGCGACAGGAGACGCAGGGAGGAGTAGGACGACGCCAGCTAGTCGTCGAGGCGTTGCTGCCGATCAATCACGAGGACTCGTCGATCCAGCCCCCTTCGGTCCTTCCCGGTTTCCCTTAGGCAGGATAAATGACAGGACGAGGACGGCGACTGCGCGCGCGGAGAGACTATGTCTGCGACGACCTCTCCTGTTCTCACGTATCCCCGTTGCTCGATGTAACGAACCTCGAAACATAACACCGTCCAACGTCAGGGAGGAGCCAGAGAGACCCGGCTGTGTGGTCAATGTTTAGTTTGACAGCGAGTGTCCTGCGACTTGACCTCTTTTGTTAGTCCTGCCACCGAGAGTCCTGTCGGCAGGCTGCTGCTCTTGCTCTCTGTCCCTCTCTCTTTCTCGCTCCTGGCAATCCGGGCATACAGCTTGCGGAAACATGCGTTCAGCACGTGTTGCGACACGCTTTCCAGCGGCGACACCGCCGCTTGATAGCGGGCACAGACCTAGACCGATCCTGTTTCTCGCAATTCTCGGGATTTTCGTGTTTACCACGAACTCCGGACGAGCAAGACGCTGCCGGAGAAACAATGACCCGGTGGAATGCTATTGTTCACGGTTCTCTGGAACGAAGATGTTCGGAGTAGTCTTACAAACTGAAAATGGCTAGTGAGAGGCTAAATTTGAAGTGGATGTCGAGAGGATCTTGTGAAATCGAGGAGTTTTTGGAAACGAGGTTGCTCTCGGCGAGAGAAGAGCTCGGGATGACGAAGTGCAGCAGTGGGTTTGAACGTCGACGGAATTTTGATTTTGTGGATACAGAATTTTTAACAGGAAAATACGGAACATTTTTATTGTATATATTCACTGTGATGGAGACTGAAGATTATTTCAATTGAAGCTGAGAACGATTACTGGATTGTATACCTTCCTACCAGAACACTTCGAGCACCCTCTTCGACAGTAGCTAACTTCGACAAATCCAATGATAACGTTTGACTTAGGAAATATTTATTACGAGGACCATGGGGTAGGAACACGATGTTGAAACTAGAGAGTAGCAAGTAGTTTTACGGCGCCACTACATCGTTACACACTTTTTTGTCAGTCCGTTTGATAGAGAGTGGCAGAATCCTGTTACACGAAAACATGACCTCCCGATCCCGAGAGCCTAAGCTGCTGGAACCGGGTGACGATAATCTGGCGCTAACCCGCTGGCGTCGGTGTTGAGTAAACATTTAACAGTCCCTCCAGAGTCCAACCCGGATACACCCGTCATCCGACACCGAACTGTACGTCGTGCTGATAATTAGGAGACGACCGCCTCTGTTCTCGCAGCATATCGAACCTATTCGTTTGCTACAGTTTCATTAAATCTTGCCAACGTTTCTGGGCGGAAGCGACCTCTTCTTGCAGAGACTCTCGAACTTGGACTGACGATTCAACCTTCGGCTCTTGAAAGTAGAGTTTGCTTTGGGATTGAATTACCATTTTTGCTTCTCCAGCACTGTTATAATTTGATATTATTTATTATTGCGATCTTATATACATGTCGCTTCAAACGATCTCAAGAACCTCCCATTTCTGGATGTTGAAGAAATTTTCGGACACCCAGTATTTCTCGAAAATACCATCATTATCGTTTTTTTTTTAATTTTTATAAAGTAAAATTAATGTAATGTAATAAAATTATTACATCTTTTGTTTTTAGAGAAGTAGAAAGTCTAGAATTTGGGGGACGTTTCGAGAAAGGGAGGCGTCGCCATCGCTAGAAGCGGAATCGAGTAACTAATGTAAGAATGGGTCGCAGGGAGCCCGGGAACGATTCCAGACAACGGAAATGTCTCCCGTAAACTACTAATCACCATAAACCACCGGGATACACGTGTTACGAATTCTCGGTGTAGAGGAATCACCGTGCTTTGCCTACGCTCCACCCTGCATTTGTTGCTCTCCGGGGGAAACCTCAGACATTTACCTCCGCGTTCCTCCTCCTTCGCAGCGACCATCCCGTTCCCGTTGCCCTGTTCCGTCTTTCGTTCTCGTGCGTCGCTAGCACGACGTTAAATAGATCGTTCCGTGCACCATCGTCGAAAAGTTTCACTCCCGCCATCGCTACGCGCAACCGGCGAGCGCTTAATTACGTTTCGAGAGAACTTGAGCAGTTTTCCCGGGAAATCGATAACTATGGCGAGCCTCCAACTGGACCCTTCGTCCAGAAAAACGTTCACTCTCAACTAATAGCATTCCCAATTGTAGACATTAATCACCTATAATTAATTAATTATAATTACATGCAATTATATCCAATATTATAATCCCAATTTTTGGATTAGTAAAAATATTCGATCGAACTTATCTGACCCCGCGAATTAAAAAATTATTCTAAGATAGCAATGCACGAACCAGTGAAAATCGCCACTTCTAAAAGCACTCGATATTCAGAAAGCAGTTTCTGCAGATACAATCAAGAACAAAGCATCGCACCACCGTTCACCTGTCCGTATTAAATATTCCGCAACTCGGAATGTCTTCGCGATGGTTGGAATTTACGATCGGCTTCCCGACCGGCCGAAAAAACCGATCTGCGATGGGGCTCGCGATCGATGGATCGTCGCGGCGCGGCGATCCCCGTCCCTCAGGCTTATCCTCCATAATTCCAGCTAATCTATAGCGTTGTGGTTCGCGGGCGGCGTGTAATAATTTCGAGAGACGTCCGCGCCGGATCTTTCTTTCCGCTTGCCGGCATGTATCCCCGTTTCTTTTTCTGCCGGTCGAGAGAGCCGTGTGTTGTGTCGGTGCTGGTTTTGCGGACCGGTGCACGCCAAGACAGCGAGGGAGAGAAAGAGCGGGAGAGACAGCCTGGTCCCACAGGCCTGGTATCACGATAATTCCGACTAATCTATCGCGGTGTCGATAGGCAATCGATTGCAGAAACGACCGGGTCCCGGAGAGGGTGAGAGGTTCTGGAACGAGAGGGATGGAGGAGCAGGGGGGAGGAGGAGAGAGGAAATCTGTTGCAACTGCAGCCGCCCCGCTGCGGAGAGTTTAGAGGAACAAACACGCCCACGAGGTAACGCATCCTCCTAAGTCGTCGACACACCGTACCCAAGGCACAAGACACCGTCTTTCGGAGGCGAGACGACGAGGAGGGTGCACGGGAGGAGACATTCGTCTCGCATTAGCATATACACGAGGAACCAGAGAATCACGGAGAGAGAGACAGAGGAGAACAGCCAAACGGAGAGAGAGAGAGAGGGAGAGGGAGAGAGAGATACTCTATCCGCTTTACGGGTGGAGCCTTTTCTCTCATGCACCTTTCTCTTCCTCTCTCTGTCTGTCTCGCTACCCACGATAAGTCCTATATCTCGTAGCTGCGAGATCGTTATTATTCGCGATTGCGAGATTCCTGCCGCTTTCACATTCACCTGCTGTCAATTGGTCCCCGGTCCCTTTACGGGCAGTAAAACGTTGCGAAAATCGGACCGAGCCGGCCCACGGCCACGCTCGAGCTGTTCTTTTAATTAAACGCCTGCTCGAGGACCCACTGCCTGTCCCGACTTATCTCCGCTGCAATTGATATCCCGGTGACCCTAACTCGCCCTGGTTTACGGAACTCCGTTGTAGGCTTTCCGAGATGGTTTTATTCGGAACGGAAGTGAGGATATTTTGATGGAGATCGAGGGGATTGTACGTTGTTTTCTAGTTTTATAATTGAACTTCTGTTTCCTAAAACTAGCACAAATTCGCTTAAAGATGCTTGGATACGTACAGGGTGAGTCGCCATATTTTGCCGTCTAGATTTACGTCATTCTTATTACGCATAGCACCATTTTTGAGTTATTTAAATTGAAATATCTTCTGCATCCCACCCTGTATGCGATTCTACACGGAATGGTGATTCGAGTACGTGTTTCATAAACAAAATGTCAACGACATCCGTTATCTTGTAACTCGAGATCGAAAATCCTTCGAACGACATAAGTGCCACACGATGTTTCTTTCAATCCCCCTCGACAAACACTTCGAAGTCACAAGCCCACTTGAATGAATTTAGTACGAACGAATCAGGTTTGAGCGAGCCGAGTTTCCCACAGAAATCGAGGACCACCGTTCAAGAGGCATTCAACCGATTTCTCTCTCTCGAGCTGGTCCGTCGTCGCTATCACAAGGTACGGTGTGAAATAGTCGGGCGAGTCGTAAAAGCGTGTCGGTGAAGCACCGGGTACAAGAAACTCCGAAAAAAAGGATGGTATTACCGGCTTGTATCTGGGGACACGCGCTGCGGCCGGAAAATCGTCAGAAAGCTCGACGGGAAGGACGCCGTGCTATCGCGTCAATAATGTTTACACCCGACGGACAGCCGTTGACGAGATAAACGGCGCAAGCGACACGATAACTAGTCGGCGGGTGCCGTTCGTTTTTTAATTAACACCTTTTGTACCGGAAGATAACGAGAGCCCGAGGCCCGATAAGCGAGACGCGTCTCCGCGCGTCCTTGTACGAACGACTCCGGGGCTGTTGACCACCGCCACTTAACTCGATAATTCGAAAAGAGAAGAGAAAGAGAACCATCCTCGGTTGGAATCTCAGGAAATGGTAGCGAAAAGGGGAACGAAAATCACTGGGTTGCAGAAGAGTCTGCAAAATCAAGTCATTTCGTAATTTATCCCCTGCACTATAACATCGAGTCGTGACGAAAATTTCGAACACGATCTACTAAATATGGATATTCAACCATTTCTTGCGGGATGCTGCGACTTGAAAAATTCAACGAAACCAAGAAAAAAGAGGAAATCACCAAGAATTCCACCTGTGGTTTCGAAACGATCCTGCGATCGATATCTCTCGCGGGTCGGCCAATTCGGCCAAATCGCGGAGATTTTTATTAATAACGCCGTATTAATCGCGCAGGGACCTTTTGCGACTGGTCGAAACGAGGCTGCGCGATCCTCTTTCTCGTTGTTGGTCCTCTCTGTTTGTTCGGGGCGCGCGGTGGATATGATAAACCATCGGATAAGGATCGAGAGACGGCGGGGAGGACGAGAGACAGAGCAGAAGAGGCATAGGGTGGCATGAGGGGGAGGAACGAGAACGTAGTCGACCAAATTAAATCCTCGGACGTCGAAGCTGTAGCGGACCGTTTGCTCCGTAGGATCGGGGAGCAAAAGGATCGAGAAAAAATTTTACGAGGGTCTAACGGGTGGGTTGGGTCGGGCCGGGCCGGTGTATACGAGGAGGTATATCCCGCCGCATCCGGACCCATGGACCGCGTCCGACGATGTACAACGTCCGACGGGTCCCATGGTGCACCGCGGACCTGCGAGAGGAAGGTTTCTGGCGCCGTATTGGGCACAAAGTCACCGGGAACGTTTCCTCTTTATCCGACGACCCGGCCCGCTCGATCTGTCCGTCTCTGTTCCCGCTAGTGGCCCGCGCAGTCGGGCCCCGAACCGGGCCCCAGTTGTTAAGGTTATATTGCCGGGCGTTAAAGCGACGCAAACGCCGCAAAAACAATACGACTTTATTGCCCGGCACTGAACGACGACCGAGGTGACGAGGGAGGGCCCCGAGAGTGGCTCCGCTCTCACTCGATTGCTATTTACAGAGGCGGCCGTTCGTCAAAAAACACGTGACACTTTTATGAACGGCCCCGCCACGGTGCCGACAGAGATCTCTCTGATGAATCTTCCTTAATCATTTCGGAAACTCCGTCGGCTCTCACCCGCTGCACTCGAATAACGATTCTTAGACAGCACACAAAATTACCGTAATTCGAAACAATTTTTTATCTTGCTTTGTTTGCTGCGGGTAGACGTAGAAATTTTTCTGCAGAAAATTTAATACATTTGTAGGGTGGATTAAACAACACCCTTCTAAGATGTTGTGGATTCGAATTTTTACCTTGTGGAGACTTTTTTGGCAGATTCCGGGTGAGCAAATTCGAATGGTGCGACTTCAGAGTCGCGATTCAAGCGGATCAAGGGTGGTAGAGAAAGAAAACGAGACGATAAAAAAGCTAGAACGTCGGATCTACCGTATTACTAATGGGCACCTTAGCGAGAGGCGAGAGTTAGGTATCGGTCTCGTGTCTTCCTGCTCACGCCCACGTCCGGGCAAAGGCAGTGGTACCGCAGGCCCCCGAAATATATGAGCCGGCGGACAACGTCGGTACCTTCGAACCGGTATACGCGGTGCCGGGCCCCGCCGTTTTTGACAACAATTTCCACTTAGTGCCTCCGCGCGACATCCGAGCCCCGACGATTCTGGCCCAGCCCGTCCCGTCACGGCTCCGATGTCCCGGATATATTTCGGTCGGAACAACGAAATTTTTTGAAACGCCGCCGCGCCGCACAGTGCCGACTAGACTCTCTCCTCCACCCTCGATCCCCCAGGGCCTCTGTACGCCGGCTTTAAACGGTTACATCGTTTCCGAATCGAGACAAGATGGCCATTTGCCGGCCTCGTAGGATATATTACGGTGTCCAACGCGCGAGGGTTCGAGATTTATGGCGACGGAAAAAATCGCTGCCGGTGCCGCGGCTATCCTGCCCGCTGATAAATACCCGCCGGTACCTGCCGATTCCGGCACTATCGGATAGATAACGCTCCCGTAAGAATTATTCAGTGACAACCGACGCGACGGATTACCCAGCTTCTCTTTTTTGCGAATGTCGGGGAGAAAGTGTTTTACGAGGAGCGCTCACACTTTTACAAATGCACAGTGGTTAGCGGCCTAGTGTGACAATTTAACAAACTTTCATAACGTCTAAGGGTAATGCGACGATACAAATCCTCCACGTGTTCCAAATTTAGAAATATTCGTAAACCGGCAGTAATGATAATTTCGGTGCAAAAAGGCAACCTCGGGAAAGAACGTTGAACAAGGTAGAGGTTGAACAATCAAAGGGTCTAAGAAGACAGAGGAGGTGAGTAGTCAACCTTCAGAAGGTGTCGGTCCGAGGATCAGACCTAGCCATCACCATTCACGTTCAGGCTCATTGAGGACGAGCGGTGACGGCGTGAATGGGCGGCTGTGCGCGACGAATTATGCGAGGAGCGGCCAAGATGTTTATCGTCCGAATGAATTCAGGAGCGCAGACCGAGGGGGAGTATGAGGCTGCCGAGCTGAGACGAGACGAAACCGAGCAGAGCAGAGCGGAACGGAGCAGAGTAGAGCGCTCAGGGGTGCGGCGAGACGGTGGCTAACCGTAGGGTGGCATGAAGGTTCGTCGAAGGTGTTGACACAAGGGGAACGCCGCGGGTGGAGGCGTCGCTACAAGCGGGCCTTCATTCACACCTCCGCCTCTCTCGTTGCCTCTCCTCGTTGTGATCTAGAAGAGCTTCGGTGAACTCCGACGACACCTCTTCTCCAATCACCATTTACAATTTGGATGTTTGAGCGATGAAAAAGAGACATCTTTCTAGACGATTTTTGAGAAAGAAAGAAATTGATTGTATATCGATCACCAAATTTTCCTGTGTTTTTTCATTTCAGATTTTTAACAATTTCATCAGTCCCAAGAGCACTTTGTCATCCTCTTTTCTACAGAATACTTAATATGAAGAATGTGCCAGAGAGAATATGCATGGTCTTCCTAAAACCTCGAGGGAAAGATTGTCTCGCGGAGTGACGAATTTTCGCGAAACCTTGAATATTTTACCACACACAGGAACCTCTTCTACCACACGTCTATCCGCGCAAACAAAGAAGCCGTGGAGGTAAGGAAGAAAACTAAACACAATTCCAAAAAGTTTCGGGACCTTCAAGATATGTTTCTATTCATTTTTTCTACAGAAAATACGACAGAAATTCAAGATTAATTTTACATAAATTTCATCTACAAAGATATCAATTAACGTACCACGCAGAACGTGTGGCGAGATAAGAAGCAGTCCCAGCAAAGAACGAGAGAGAAATTAGCATAAACACGTAGAGTCTATTGACGAATTAACGGACGGATCAGTGCGAATGCGAAATCGTCGATACAGATCCAGTACGTCGTACCGAGTACGAAGACGAACGGTCGAGGACTCGGTCTCGGGCTCGCCGTGGTCCCATTATCGGGCATTAAGATCGTCCGGGATTCTCGATCGATAAAATTAGTCGTATTTGTATGCACATGCCGGGACGAAGGTGTGGGCCACGTAAAGGGCTGAAAGGGTGAGTAGGTGGAGCGGAATAGGACCACCCAGCCCGTGTCGGCAGCGTTAGTGTTAGCATAACGCGTGGGCGCCATTCTTTCCTCCTTATACCTCTTTACCCTCCTCTTACATCCCTTTCCGGGTCGGCATAAGTCGTGAACGTCACCGCGGCTCTGTCCACGCCGGGGACTACCAGGGCCGGCCATTTCGAAAATGGCGCCCGAGGTGAGATGTCCTTTCTTTTCCGAGCAATAAACCACGCCGGAGACGAGCAACAAGAGATCCCCGGCCTTTTGTGCGGCCCCGAACGCCGGAACGACTTCGCTTTCCTTTTCTCCGCACCGAGAATTCCATTACGAACGGTGTACCAAACAAATCAAGTTTGTTATGTTAATTTCTCTTCGACGATTCCGATGCTCCTCGGACCCAGCGATTTTTAGAAATTGCACCTTCGCCTGGAATCGATTCTTTCGATGTTCTTTATAATTTTCGAAATCGTTGGTTAATTTTGTAGTTTTTGTACGAGAATTGACTTGATCAATTTTATTGAAAAAATTGAATGCAGGCGAGGTACGGCGATGGATTTTTCGGGAAGGTTCAGGAGTAGCCGGCCCTGAAGGTTGGAATCCAAACGAGCCATTAGAACTGCAGGAAGATTTCCGAGGGATCATTAATAAACGGCCAAGTCACCGTGTAACCGATCCGCCATTGTCTCACCGGATGAATGAATTAACCTCGTTCATCCGGGCGGACGATGGATTCACGGAGACACAGAGGGACAGAGAAACGGAGAGAAGAGAAAGAGAGAGATGGGAAGACAGTGTCCCCGTGAGGTACGAGCAGAGTCACGAAAGATCCGACGACGTCTACTTTTCATATCGAACTTCCTCTCGAGGAAGGAACACGCGGTACCCTTCAAAGCTCGAGAGAGCTTATGAATAATTCCAAAGGCCGCGACGAATAATCGATAACTTTGTGAAGAGACGCGCGTCAGCCTGTCTAGGAAACCAAAATTTCCCACAATGTTATACCGTCCTATGCCAGTTTATGAAACTTCTCGATGCTCGAGACTATTGTTTGGCCTCGGTGTGCGACTTCACCTAGATTTACACACATCTCGTAGGAATTTTTTAAAGAACAATTTCGAAACTTCCTGTAGCGAGAGAATTAATAACGTTAAACATGCGAAAAAAATGTTATTAGATGATACTGTCGGAACGAGTGGATAAATATCTCCAGTGGCGTGAGTGTAAAATTGTTGAAACGTTTCTCGATTTTGAGGGGTGCGATTAATTTTGAGCGGTCCTGTAGCCGTCGTCCCACAATATTTTCCATCGGAAATATTTTAACGAGAGCAGTGTCGAGTCTGGGATTATATCTGTCCGCTGGAGCGTTCCTGTATTGGATTCCGTGGGAATTACGAAAAATATCAATTAAACATAAAAGCGCGGTGCCGTGTCATCCGATAATGGCGAGATCGAACGGCCCGGGGCGTCGAATAATTGGGAGGATGGCGGCAAAAGGGAAAAAGGGGGAGCCCGGCGAAAACAATAGCGCAAATAACACAAAGCAAATTGCAGGTACAACTTATCGTACGCGGCGCGCGGATATAATTGGAGCGCTCGTTTAACGAATAGCCTTACGTGTTTTCGGTGTATTCGAACAATGCGCGTATTCTAGCTGATTAAAATCGCTATTACAGCTGACAACATCCTGCGATGACCGAATCGATTCGCAGAACGAACAAACGTGAATCCTCGCGAATTTGAAAAGCGCTCTCAGTATACTACACGCTGATAAATTAATCGGAATCGTGTCAAAATTATTATAGACCCCTGCGAAATGGGTTGATACTATTTTTTCCAATTTTGCACCGTCCAACCGACAGTTACGAAGTTTTCAACTCTTAAAAATAGTTTTAAATAACTAAATAAAGATCTGCGGAAAACGCAATATTGCGTCTCGTTCGGTCGTCGGGAAAATCGGCTTCATTCGGCGGGTTTTTCCGAAAACGTGATCGAAGCGGCGGCGGTGCGTACAATTCCGGGATATTTCCCTGCGGAACAATTCAGCGGGTCGGAACGCTTCCGCACGAGGTTTCACGCGTAAACGTTCATAATGCCGGTTGCATTTGTTGAGTTGGAAGACGCTGCGGGCGCAGCCTGTAACCGACGAACTTTCCTCTGGCGAGCCGCTCGATCATTCGGCCGCGAGGATCAGCGGCAGGAGCAGGAGCAACCCTCTCGTTCATTTGTTTGCTCGTTGATTCGTTTGCCCTCCGGGGTTTCGTGGATTCAAAGACGGAGAATGGCGGGTCTGTGAGGCGTGCAGAGGGGAGCAAAGGGGGCGGGAGGGAGAGAGCAGAGCGCTGAACCGAACAGAAACGGTTCCCCAGCCCGCGATTCCAGCAGGTTCATTAGCGCTCCTGTCCTTTGATTAATGGCCGCCGGAGGATACCACTCGCCACCGGTTTTCTTACAGATCATTTCACCGTCGCCTATCTAGATGGTCGTTAAGATGATCCTCCTACGAGCCCGAGCCTTCTCTCCTCTTGGTCCGAGAGGGACGAGACAAGCCGCGAACGCGATCGCGCCGGCCACGACGCTTCCTATTACCAGTTTACGCGAGTTATCACCTGCAACGTCGCCACGGGTACCGCTTGTCATGGAGCTCGGCCCGACGTCGACCGACCCAGTGTCGCGACATAAGCCTTTGATGTCCATTAAAGCATTTTCTCCTTTGCGCCCAGCTAATTAATGAATTCAGCCCGGATGAAACGGGACGGGGACGGTTTACACGCTCTTCGCTGCGCGTCGCCACGAGCGTGTGCGAGTCTCTCTACACACCGTTTCATAAATGCGGCCGCCGAAGGGGCGTTTCCACCTGTCTCGCTTTTCAGTAAACGCTCCGAACACTGAACGAGAATGGCCTTTGTTGGAGGTTTTTGCGGAAAGTAGCAAACCATTCGGAATAAATCTTTTTCTGTCTGCAGCGTTACGTTTTCATTATATTTTTCAATTTATTTAAAAACTCAAAATTACGATTTAAATAAACTCAACGATTTATTAACATGTATCGATTCGTGTTCGTGGTCAGAGAACAACTGATTATAAAATATTGAAAACTGTTTCAATACGGGATGTTTGATAGCCAGAAGAGAGCTCACCGTTTCGATTCTCGGCGCGCATCACACAGGATCATTTCTCGATCCATATTCCTGCATATTCTGTTTTTCCATAACTCCGTTAACCTCGATTTAAGAATAACAAGAACCATCGGGAGTGGAAAGAATGAATTCCAGACGACGGAACAACTTACTCGTCGCACGACTAATTAACGAATTTTATTAGCCCATCGTCGTAACATGCGACGTGGGAGTCTGTTCCCGATACGAGATCCATAAAAGCCGTGTTTCAAAATTTTTCGGACTACTTTCGCCTGGGCGGTGGACCAGCGTCCACGAAGAAGAAGAAACGCAATAAAGTCTGATCTTCTTTCAGTAACGCGGCAATAAATAAGGGCCGCCGTAAAACCTCGTAAAGCAGATAATATCTCGGGGAAAAAATGTTCGCCCCGAAGCTGTAACCCGCTCGAAACGACGGCGGCGTCTCTTTTCCCGCGCGCTTTTGCTGGACCAACGATGTTTTCCCTCGCGCGGAAGGCGGCGGCTGCATTTTTTCTCTCTCGTTCGTCCCGCTCGTTCCCTCGTCCCTCCGTTGCCCGATTTATCGGAACACGGTGTCCGGAGAGCTACGAGCGTGGCTGCGACGCCGAAAATGTTCCGGCGAAATTAAATGAACAATTCGTTACGGGGACCAACAACGCTCCGCCCCCGTCGGAATGGCCCTTCTCCTCCCTGGTGACCGCGAACCCTGGATTTCGTTCGCTAACTCTATTAATTAATCCGTATTTATTCACCTCTCGAGAGGCATTTGAAAGTTTCTTAACCGATATCGGCTCGCCCCCGCGAAACGATAAATCTCGGGATTTTGGCCGAACGCCGCTGAATGCTCCAAGTTAATTGTCTGCTTCATGCTCAGCGTCATGCTGCTGATACATTGGTCGTGGAATCTTGTAAAAAAATCATACCCATCGAAAACCACGCGCGACAGAAGTGAAACTTCTTGCAATCGGTAATGTTTAGAAGTAAATTAAGATTGGAAATGGTAAATAATCCTAAAGAAAAAACGACATGATCAGGAACAACTCTCGATGCAGTGATCTATTATAGTTTCGCTTTAGAACTTAGAGCAGCAAGGGTTAAGAGCTCTTCGATAAAGTCGACCGGATCAGTTTACAATTTGTTTAATCATCGAGACAAAGCCTGCGCTATCAGTCTCCTAAGCCCATTTCTTCGAGCACAGCCCTAATCCAGCCTGGAAACCACCCTGGTGTCGTAAATATCCGAAACGACAGATATTAGTTTCTAATACGGTAGGTATCCGTTGCACCTGCAGCGCAGCCACTGCCCCGGAAAGTATCGTTTTCCGGTAAGCTTTTGCAGACGGTAGATAAGCTGACCGTAGTGTAGTGGTTTGCGTGAATTGCCGGGAAAATTCGTGAAATCGAGTCCTTTGGCCTGGGGTCCCGGAAGACCCAGGACCGAGATACGATCTCCTGTTAACGATCGTTTAACGACGGGCCCTGGAGCGGGGTCTGGAGTGGCGCCAAGGCCCCTCGTCCCCCGCCTCAGCGTTGCGAGCGTAACTCGAGCCCCGGAAAAGTACTAATAAATTTTACCGAGTCGGTATCCGTACCATGTACTCGGACTGTTTTAAGCCGACGCGAAAAAATATTAGCAATAAATTTCGTCGGATCTCGACTAGCCCCTTGCGTTTAACCTTTCGCGCGCTCCCATTACTGCGTGCCTAAACGGGTGAAACGAATTTCTTTTTACACCCCTGTAGTCGCTGTTTTTGCTCGCAAACTTTTTATCGATCATTCTGATGTCGAGTTATGGGCACAATTACTTTCAATAGTCCACTTCTATTAACGAGGTTTAATTGGGGATTTTAAGTGGTAAACTCTAACGGGGTAATTACTCTTTAATAAAATTGTCAGTATTTTCAGTACAATAAAATTCAAGTGTACATAATGAACAAGTCTCCCAAAGACTGCAAATTGTATAACTCGTCGATTATTTAAGCTGGTGATGCCTTCACGTTCGGTATTTGTTCGATTAAAATCTTCAATTTATAAATGATCATCGTTTCGAAGAAATCGGAACACAAATTTTAACTCGACTTCCTCGTATAAATATTGCAAGCCGATAGTTTCGATACGAGAAACGGTAACAAATTAATGGAGAGTTTAAAAATGATTTACTAACTTAATCTCGCCACTTCGAGCACTCTCACCTGAGTCATTGCCTCTTCTTAACACAGTTCGATCTGCAATATTTTAAGCTACTCAATACCCCGGTAAATTAAAGATTTACAATCACACTTATTGCCACGGATTTCTTTCGTGACAGATATCAGTTCCCCGTGTCGAAATACGTTCTCCGGGAGAGTAAATCGATTGAGTATCTTCCGGAGATTAACCGGGAACAATTGCAATCCGACAACATTGATTTCGATTCCTATCGACCGTAACACCGATCGAACGTCGATTACACCGGCGTCTTGCGTGTTAACAAGTGTACATCGCGAGCAACCTCCTCATATCCGCTAATTGCCACCGTGCATCTTCGAATGGCCCAATTAAAAATAAGTTATTCGACGTCCAGGACTAGATGTAATCAACCGGCGATAATCCTCGATTTACAATGCTCGCTCCTCGATTAGCCGGGGCAATATATTAGCGCCGCTTACAAATTGAGAGCGCACACGGCCGACGACAAGATTTACGGACGCGTTTTTACCCCTGTTGATATAAGCCTGTCCATACAGCGTTCGAAAAACGAGCTCGCCGGTTCGCCGGCTTGTCAAACAAGCGTGGGAACTTATGATTGACTGCTGCTCATTAGACACCGGGCAGACACTCGGCTAACCAATCAACCGTCGAAGCACGACGGGCCAATAAAATTGAAACGCTCCCTACAAATATTGATTTTTCCGTATTTAAACGCGCTGGGAACACGATTGCTACTCTAAACTGATTTAAGTGATTTACTGTCATAATAGTTCATGCAGAGTCTTCTTATTAGACGCGATATAAATTGCGAATCATTCAAACGGACTGTTCAAAATTAAAATTTAGATGAGAGGTTTCTAACTGCGGGTCAAAATGGACTAAAATCATCCCGGGGTTAATGAGGAGACCGTGGATCTTTATCGCAGCTCTGGAGAAAATTAGAAATACAAAAACGAGTGGGTGAAATACCTTTAAATCTGCTAAGCACTCGCAGTCTAAAGTGGGCAGCGATCTGAGCCGTTTGGGGGTGAGATGGAGAGGGTTGCAGTCGAGGCCGAGTTTACCTGGGTCAGTCAGTGGAGGAAGCGGAAGCCGGGGCCGAAGTGAGCCTGGAGAAAACGGTTCGGGACAGGTCCCCCAAGTATGGCGTGGCTCGTTAACGTAAGACAACCGATGCCGATAGCGATCGGCTAATCTTCGTCGAGCGAGTCGTCCGTCCAGCCTTAAGGGTGGCGTTTTTGTGCGTCGGCCGACGTGGCGCGGCTTCGTGAGCAGATTATCCGCCCCGACGGTTCCGAGAAGAGCGCATATGTCGGGACAATTAGAGGCTGGCTGGGACAGAAAGACAGAGAGGGAGAGCGAGAGAGAGAAGGAGAGAGCAGGCGGCTAATTCCGTGGGGTTCGATTCAGTTGACGGGCCCCGGGGCCCCGAGTGCACCGCTCTCTCGCGTACACACTTCGACAAGGAATGAAACGTCTCGCTCGATAGCGGGCCCCGCGTAATTATCGCGGCAACTGCCGGGCTAATTATGAACCGCGCGCGTTGCCGTTCCACCGAGCCCCGGTAAAAACCCGGCTGATTGATCGGCTGACACGCCTGTGACTTCGTTAATTCGCGGTTTTAATTACACGGGAATTCCGGAGACCTTTCCGCGGCGGGTGAACCGGACGCACAGTGTGTTCAATGGACGATACACACGAAAAAACCAAGGAGACGCTTGGTGAAGTCGAAAGAAGCATCGACGCATTTGTTACATGCGGGTATTTAACCATTTCGGGACGAGACATTCTTGAGCTGGATTTATCGAGGCTGGACTCGGTCTGTTTTCTTGAAAAAACAAAATTATGCTCGGACAAGCTGAATAGTTGAGAAAGAATTTTTCAACAACAATTGTAATGTTTGTCATGTACCAATTTTTAAGTGCTAACGCTACTCGTATTCAACATGTTTTAAAAAATGAAGGAGTAGATTGTTACATTCCGAAATTTGGTTTTCCATCGAAACCACCTTGATCTGATGGACTATACATAATCGCTTTCAGCAGATCGTACGACAAGTACTTATTATCTACGTTATTCCGCTTCTTGTTGAATGTTCGAGATAAAGAAGATAAAGAGGAGTGTGAATAATAAGCAATTATAAAGAGTAATTACGGTCTGTGCATGTAAATATAGGGCAAACAGGGAGCTTCAGAGGTGAAAGTAGCAGTTATGTTTAACGAGAGTGTACGTCCGAAGATTTTCAGATTATCTTTGCCTCTTCTTGAGCTGATAAGATCCCTTAAGACATGAGTAGAGTACACTATGATTCGAGTGCAATTAGTATTCAAATTAACGCGTAGAGGCAACGTGCGTTTAATAGGATTCCAATTTATCTGCTTGGGGAACCGAGGGATGTGTACGAGCAAACAATAAACAAGAGAAAACAACACGAAGCTGTTAGTAACCACGAATCCATTGTTGGAAACCCACTCGGTGGTTTGGTACATAACTAGTAATCAATTGGAGTAAATATAAATTGGAAAACATTGATGAAACCAATTTTTACAAAACACTCAAAATTGAGGTTTACAAACGTCGAAAGTTTTGCTTTGGTAGACTAACTAATTAAATCGCAATCTTATGGTCATGCGGCTCAAGAATTGAATGGCCTCAAGAACAATTCAGCCACTGGTAGAAAAGAACAGCCAGTTCAAATTACGTTTTCGTGGATAACTATAGGGTCCCCGGAGGCTAATCAAGGGTTAGCAACACTAAACGCGAGAAATCTATTACGCCGGAGAAATCGGAGTCGAATAACCGACTTAGAAGGCGAGACCTCCTCGAGACCCTGACAACCTGTACTTACCGTGAAATGGTTAAAAAGACATTAATTTTTCTGTCTACCAGGATGGCGCAAAAGGTTGTCAATGGTTCCCGGTAGTCGACCACACGCACCCGAGCACCGGGAATCATTAATTCGCGCTCGTCTTCATAAATCAAGCTGTCTTAAGGCCGCGCCGGCGCGAATTACTGGCAAAACGAATGCGCTCGTTGATAGCATCGAACAAAGGGGGCTAAATCGCGTTTAAACGGCGAAATTTCCGCGCGCTGCGCCGCGCGAAAACCACGTCCCGTGACCAAGGTAAACGTTTCTAAGCGACCGGAGTGTTTGCCCATTCACGAATTCCTCGAGCTACAGGACAAAGAACTCGAAGAGAGAAAGAGAGAAATAAGAAGACGGATCCGAGGAGCTGCACACGTGGCGACGGAGAACGCGAAAGAAGGGAACCGAGGGCGGCACGAGCTGATGAATTCGTGAGCCGCCGTTGATATTTCAGTGTCAACGTCGCCGGTTTTTGTCATTTGTACCGGCAGCCTTAGGCAAGGATCGCCGTGTCCTCACCGGTGCCGAGCTAAATCCAGTTCAGGTTCTAATTACACGAGCGCCAGTTCCGAGCAGTTCCCAGCCTCGTATATATCGCTCGAAATATTATTAAGAATGTATCTTCTCTTAGAGGATATGTTTAAGTGGAATCAAACATAGTCCAGTGGAATAGGTAACTAAAAACTTTATTATAAAACGGCTTTTGTGTCGAACTGAACTCGCGTCTGGATCGTCGCTTCGACTCTTCATCGTCATTACATCACCATGCACAAAGTGCACGAACCGTAACAAAAAATGCATCGGCTAATTTGGGAAGCTAGTTTTTAGTCCGAGAATCCCCAGGCACGTTTTCTCTCAGGTACAGCGCCTTGTGTTTCGCGAAGGGATATCTGGCCACTACAAGTGTAGCACAAATTGCAGTACAAAATGTTCCAGGCTAATCTCCATTACCAGGGTCTACGCCCATTGTTTTCCAGGCAGTCCTACCCTTGAGCTTGAGTCGCTGACTTTCCATCTTCGAACTGGGACGGTTGTCGTAAGGGATGGTCGTACCGTGGCAAGCATTTCAACAGGATCGCACGATAACGTTCTTTGTACGTCACGGAAATCTTATCTGCGTTACCTGGTTGCAAGATAGTCGGGACTGTTCACTATTCGAAATGGTGTCGATAATAAAACCAGCCGAGGTTCACTGAAAAGAAGAGAGTGTCTCGTCGCTATCGGTACTAGCTCGGAGAAAATCGTTTCTGTTCTATACTTCTTGTAGAGTGTAGATACTATCCCGACAGACCTATTAAATTAAATCGAATAGCTTGGTATTCCTTCGTTCGTCTTAGATATTCACAATATGTATCTCACTGAACAACTCTTAGGGTTTCTAAACATTTCTATAAACATAACGAACAAGAGGATTAACCGGTTCCTTTATCTCGATCGACAATTTGTTAACAACATGTATTAATATTTTCATTAATATAATCAGATAGAATAGATCGAATCAGTGAGCTGAAAATATTAATACATATTGTGAACAAGAGAATTGTTATAAAAGAACGCAAGAATATTCTTCAAACTTTGCTTGAACAAGGAAAAATATTTTCCTTCGAAAAATCTAGGAGGTAGTCGCTAAAGAAATGTTTGAAGTCGCTTTTCGTGTACGAAACGATGTAAGGGGTTGAAGAAGTCGGAGGTTCTTCGAGTTTCCGAGATGCGCTTTCAGCGCCGGGTATTCCGTGGCAGAATTTCGCGCAGCATAGTTCGCGGTTCGAGCGTCATCCAAGGACTCCACCCGGGACTTAATTCTCGAAATTACAGTGGGAGCGTGTGTGCCCGCGCTCGAGCTCGTCGCAATTAGCGAGCGGAGCTCATTATGGAGATTCCCGGCGCGCCTAAAACGGCTGATAACGTCTCGTCTCGGATTGGCGAGGGACTGAGAAATTTCGAATGGCACACGCTGCCCGCATAGAACGGGCCCTGCGTGAAGGAAAACATCGAGTTTCGTACGCAAACGACGCGTTGCGACGCGCGTGAAACGTGGGATCCACGCAGGCGGCGGCGGTGGCGGGCCCTGTGCGTGTGCACGAGCTCCGGACGGGATCGCGTGTCGATCCACGCCGAGATATTTGTTACTTTACAGTTGTATCACGTTTTTCGCGTGGAAACAAAGCCATTGTTTGTAGTGCGTACACGTCACGGCCGCCTGAGCCGATCGACGCGATCGAGGATGCGGAGCGCCCGTCGAACCCAGACCTCTCCTCCTAAAACCGTCTTCTCCCCTCGCCGTCGCCACGCACCCAGGGAAATCTGCCATTTTTACGAGCGTCGCCAAGATGGCTCCCTGCGATTTTGTCAGTGCCCTCGGTTACAACCCATCGACAAGACCCATTTTTCTCGGCCCAAGATCTTTGAACAGTTGGGTTTCTGCACTTGAAGATCTAGATCCCAACAAGAACATCAATTTTTACAAACGCTTTTTTCAGTATTGCAAGAGATATTTCTAAGCTAACGGACTTGACCGTATTTTTTTTTATCTCACAACTTTTTATAGCCATAAAAACTTTGCTCCTGTTTACAGAATGTTTTTGTTGGGATTTCATCAATTTTTATTGAAATTGCATCAGTTATCAAGTAGGTAGTACATCTCTCCATCTCTCTCCAGTGCCGAGTTATAAGCCTCTGAAAAACGGCTAAGTTGTTTCGTGTGAAAGGAGGTAGTGCGAGAACTTGGCTGGTACACTACCTAGATTCCTAGATTTTGTCGACTAATCTTTGAATCGTGGCTGGTGATCGGAATAATGAGGCAAAAAGCTCACCCTGCTGAGTCTGGAATATCCAGGTGGTACGTCCCAGCAGAATTGTGCAAAATATAACGTCCTTAATGGGAAATTGTGTGATCATAGTGGTCGAAGGAGAACGACTACCGTCATACAAAAGCGCAAGAAAACCGAGGCGCAAGAGGGACACCAGCCGATAATCTCGCATGCGAGCATAACGATCAGTGCGGCGGTTTAACACGCGTATTTTATGAATTTTAAAGCGTGGCACAGCTGTTGTCACGCACCGATACGTGTACTCTGGATGGCTTCGTAGGTACTCGCATTTGCAGGTAGTTTGTTTGACATCGTCGCTGCTAACTGATACAACGAGGAGGAATAAGAGGGAGAAAGAAAAAGAGAGAGAGAGTAGAACGACGGAGATCGACGTGGCCAGGGGTGCACGCTTACGTGGCGATGGATCCGACCGAGTTTCCGAACGGAAAGGGCGTACCGGATGTTTCAGCTCGCCACTTTAGGGACATGTGGCTCGGGGACAGATAGCCATCGGTCTTGAAGCTAATTAGCAGCGCGCAGTGCGAACAACCAGTCGCCGGACTCGGCTTCGCGACGTATACGTAAACGCGTGTAGCTCGCGAGAGATGGTGAACGCCCTTCCGCACTTGTTCCCCTAAGTTTTTTGCGTCGCATTCGTCTTCCTCAGAGTCGTCGATTATTTTCCCTCTTTGTGCCGAGCGGAGCACTCGAACAGAGAAACGTGCGATTTAAAGTTCCAGATAGGTTTCTACATATTTTAACCCTTTTCGTTTGTATATTAAAAAATGGGTACTCCGAAGGTCTGGGAACGTTTAAAAAATAGTCGAGGTTCATTTCGTCCGGTTTAAGTGTCCCAAAGAAGTACTATTTCATCCACAATGCTCATTTTCAGCCTATACTTCGTTTCACCGATCATATTCCTTCCACGTGAATTTTTCTATACTCAGCAACCCTGAATGTGTCATTCTCTTCGTTTATGGATGAAAATGAGGGTACCTGGAAGGCCTGCCGACTTTCTAAAAATCGTGCAGATGTACCTAGTCCAATTTATGCGTCCTACTAGTAACAGCCGGCGATGTAAGTCGAACCAGAGTGGATCTCTAAGTCGAGGATCGACGATCGCCCGTCACGAGCGATTCCGTGGCCAGATACCGGCGACGTTTCGTCGTTATTGCTCGCATAATTTCTCCGAAGCTCAGGGCGCGGTGAAATTACGACTGGACGAGAATCGAGGCCGAGCGTGCGTGCGAGGCCGCGATCCGCGGTGTGCACAAGCACACCTGTACCCGCGACATTAATCACCGGGAGCGAAGCGTATCTGTCACGGCCGAGGGAAATTCTCTTGAATAACCAAACGACCAGCAGTCTTCTGATCAGTGTACACGACAATCCCTGGTAGGACATTTGTCGATAGCTTGCGTCTTCAATCGACAGCGACGGGAACAAGCGTGTCCTCAACTGTTGAATAGAAATTGGTCAAACTCCGGATATGTGCCCATAATCCAAATTCGGTAGAATTATTTTATTTTGTTACGTAGATGTGTACTTATCAGCAGTGTACGGCAAGGCAATATTAAGAAAGTGGAGCTATAACTTTTCTGGAGCTATAACAGAGTTGTATACGTCTTCCTCGAGAAAATATCCTCTTCAAAATGAAAAAATACAAGGAATACTACCAAATGCTAAACGAACGAAACAAAGACCATCGTCGCATATTCGTCGAAATATCAAAGCACCGTCGAAAATGGAGCGAGTTTCTGGAGCAGTTGCACCCAGGCTCGAGTAATCGGCTCGAGTTTTCTCAGCCGTCGGAGCTTTCGTAGAGAAGTGGCCAAACGAAATTCGGTTCTTGAGTTTCATGGCCACCGGAAGCCATTGTCTTTCCCGAAACTCCATTCCTCTTTTCTTCGTTGTTTTTTCGTCAGCTCCGCGACAGAGGGTACACGCCGATCCCCGAGTCCACGGAGTGGAGTTTACCGAGCAAGCACGAGTTCGGACTAATTCGAGCGTGAGTAGAGCGGAGTCGAATGCCGGAGCCACGGCGAAACGAAACGTGAAACTCGAGAAGACTATTAGAGCGAGGAGCGCGGGAAGGTGGGGCCCCGAAAAACAAGGAAGAACCGGCACAAGACCCTTCGGAAAACGAAGAAGACGATGCCACGGGAAGATGACGCCTCCCTGGCGCCCAGATCTGCGACATCCTGCTCCGGAGACTGCCGCCATTGCTGATCCACTATCAACCAACTCGGAGACACTACCTCCACAGAAAGTACCGAACTTTTTCCTTCGTCCAAAGGATCCACCTTTTGCTGGGACATTCTGGGGTCGGAAATGCCAAGACGTTTACCTCGATTATTAGACTCATTATAAGTCTACCTCTGTAGCAACAAACAGGAGACATTTCGAAATTGCCTTCTTTCTTTCATTATTGTAAGAGGTCAAGAGTAATATATCCCCACACTCCAAGTCTTTTAACCCCTTCCAACTAAAAAGAAAATGCATACCAATCGAATAACCTCTTCCTTTCGAAGTTGCTTCAAAAAATGAACACTCTAAACTCTAAGGGGATCGTGGTGGATGATCGCAGCGATGTCCGAAGAAGGAATTCGTTTGCAGAGGCGAGCGTGGTTCGCGCGCTGACGAGGATGATCGATAGAAGCGTCGGCGAGAGGATAAACGCGGTTGTTCTCGCTCGGCGAGGTCCTCGAAAATTTGCCGACGGTAGTTCGTTACCGGTGGGCTATTAGCAGGCGTAACGCACGTCCTGGCAGCGTCGCAGGACTAAGTAAACCCTGGCTAACAAGGAGGCGTATCCGTCGGCCACGAATGATCTACCGATCCGTAGCCGACATTATTCCGTTCCCCGTTTCTCCTGTCAGCTTCTTCGTTCGTTCGTTCGCGGCCCTCGAAGGTTCTTTTCTCGCTGGAGTCTCGCGCGCTCATCCCAACGGGCAGAGATACCTGCACCTCCTACCTCCGCCCCCGAATATTAACACTCTGATTTATGCGCGTAATTATCTCTAGTTATTTTCTGAAGAAGACCCGGACCCAGACCGGTGCCCTCTCGCAGCTTGTCTTCGTAGCTGCCGGTGCTGCTGATACGCAACAAATTAACTGTTCCTTCTTCCGTCTACCCAAACCACCTTCTTCTTCTTCTGCTTCGTCCTCCTCCTCTTCTTTCCCTCGTTGTCCTGCGTCCTCGACCGTCTTCCCTCGTCGTTTCACGGCAGAGAACCCGCCTCCTATTTATAGGTGTCTCGTTCCACTTCGTAATTGCGTTCTTATTATCGGAGGACCGTTCCGCTCGCTCGCGGACGGTAGCCGCTGGTCGCAAACGGCGGATTCAGCTCGCGGTGATCATTTATCCTCGCCCAGAGACTCTCCAAACGACCTGTCGCCCCTTACGCGGGCCTATGAGAGCTTTCGAGCTTGCGTATTTTTGGACCGCTCGTTATTAAGCTCGGCCCACGATCTTGATAATTAGCGGGGAAAGCGGCTACGCCCGAGCGAAACTGTTTTTCTTCTTTGGCCGACCGGTTGTCCACTTACGCGGTTAATGAGTCCTCGCCGAGGTAAATTGAAGCGTTCTAGGCTTTATCGCGGCCTTATGCCGGCGAGCACGTCTCCAGATTTTGTTAGTCAAGTTGGAGAGTAATACGTCGTTCTAACAGGTACATATATCCGCGGAACTACTTCGAACATCGACCTGGCACTTCAGGAATACAATTTCTACGTATCAATACTGATTCGAGTAAAAGAAGAAATCGATGTTTGAAGTTGATAAAGCAGGCTCTCCCGGTAAGCGTTGCAATAGCAAGCCCCTCGGCGTTTTTCGCAGGAAAAACGAAGACTCGGAGACAGGTCCAGCCCCCGGATCTCGCGGAGATAAATCGATCGTTTTGCGAGAGGATTCCTCGATGGGAATCGAGTCGATCCCGCGTGTCCTGGCAATTTAATTACGCCGCGGTATTTCACCGACATTTTTTCTCGTCTCGGTATCGGAACGAGATATCAAGGCAGAGAGAAATAAAGAACGAAAGAGGGTGGGGAGAGTGAGAGGGCAGGGAGAAAAAGAAGAATGCGGCACGGTGGCGTTGAAACACTCATAACAGGTGGACCGATGCCCGACCCGGAGATGCATCTTCGAGGTGGGCGGTCCCACACTCCTTAAATCAGCCCGCAGCCACCATAACATTAAGGCTGACCCTCGCGAAGCCCTCACCTCGCCCCTCGGTCTCGCCTTTATTTGTTTGCTTAGAGCGAGTAATTAGAATCCGATACAAATGGTTATTATTTATCGACGAGCGCCGACGAGGAACTTTAGAGGGGAGGCGAAGGGGGCGGCGAATGCAGAAGTAGGTAGGAGGGAACACCTTCTGATTGCCTGGCGTTATTAAACCAACCGATACCCGCTGATAAATACACGGAACGCATGGTGAAGCTGCGCTCTCGCCACCGGCCAATATATAACACCATGATCAAGCTGCTAACAGCTTTCCCTTCTTGATATCTTGCTGCCTGGAGATTCCTCTCGCGTGCTGTTGCGGCTGCGCCGATGATCCACAGGGTTGTTTGCCAAGGGAACCCGCAAAAACTTCTATCAACCCTTTTCAACCAGCTCCGCCCCTCGTTGACGCTAATTTCGATGGGAAAACATAACCATCTCCTTACATTTTTCGTGCACCCACACTCGTATTTTTACTTTGAAGATTATATTTACAACTGATTCTATGGTCATTATCTAGAAAAGGTCTGCCTACTCTGATTTTGCTGAAATTTTAATATGTTGAAATGAAATGAAATGAAATTTAATATTTCGAAAACTAAAAGCGGCCCCCTATATTGGAAAAGGAAAAAGTTGTTAAAAATGACGAAATCTATGACATATTAAAATTTCACCAAAATCGGAGTAGGCAGACTTTTTCTATATAATTACCGACTCTATTAATTCAATTAGCAAAGTATTTTATTATTTACAGACTGTGGACTTTATGCATTTGTATTAAAATCCGGAGTGCATTAAATTACCCGTTAATGTTATTGACATTAACCTGCGTGCACTCGTCACTCAACTGGAAATATCGCCGGTAGACCATAAGACTGGTCAATACAAGAGAAAGCGACCATAAGTAATAAATTGGCTGAGCAACAGCACAAAGAAGAATATCGTCTGGAACAGACACACCTGCTTCTCGAAGCAGAAAACGTTTAAGTCGACAAGCCTACCACAATCCGCATAACAGGAATCAGATAAACACTAATGCTCTACTAAAACCTCTGCTCTTCCTCGAATTAACATATCCTCTATCATTAGCGGACCTATTTATGGTACAATCATTGCATAATTATCTCGACACCGAAATAGAGCGAATGCTCGCACACGGTGTCCCGAAGAAATGCATATATCAAACCGAACAACATTAACTGCAATCTATTTATTTTATCCATCAAATTACAAGATTATTCATGACTTGAAAGAATGTTTGACCTCAGGAATGATCCAAGTGATATTTACAGCAGTATATTTTATCTACAATAGTAAGTTACAGGATTATTGATCACTTTAAAAAATTCTTCACTTCTGGAATTAATCAAATCTTCGAGTGCTCGTGTATTTGCTGTACTTTCAGGTGAGATTCTTTCGCTGACATAACTAAACAGATGAAATTCGGAGTAAGAGTACATACATCTTGAAGGAGATTGGAAATGTATCAAATGTCTTGATAGATAAATTGAAAAATATTCATTGAATGAAAATTAATGCTTCGACCAAGCAAGAAACACATCAGAGATTACAAATTGAAGGGTTCGAACGCTCGGTTAAATTATTCGGCGCATCGAGAGGCTAGAAACGGATTCTAGAAACTCGTCCGAAATCGATACAGTATTTAACCAGAGACCAGTAGCAACGCACCTGTCGGACGGACGAAAAAGGATCCGAGCAATTCCAGAGAAAGGGGTATAATGGCGTCGGGATTGAAGAGAAGCGGCCACGTCAGAGCAGCCGTCCCGCGTTTCCGAGAGGACGCGCGGATCGAACAGTCGAATCTATCGCGATGCCAGACGCGTCCGTTAATAAAGTATAATGGGCACACGGCACCCCGGCGACGATGTACACCTGACCCGGCGAATACAATGGCCGTCCAACGACGTTCGGGCACCGATCACGTAGATCGCGCGCGTATGTTTGTGTGTGCGAGCCCTGTGAACGGCTCTTTAATACGGGCTCGTAAACCATCCGCGAGAAAAGGGAAGGTACGCGGAGTGACTACCGACCGGGGCCCATCTAGACAATACTACAAAACTGCAAGAATAACGGCGTGCCAGAAATCGCTAATTAGATCGACAAGGTCGAGGGTCACGGTATAATTCTAGAAATTCATTTGGTATCTTCAGGGGTTGAATAATATTATGTAAGCTGTTGTTCGTGTTGCTCCACCCGGTATATCGTAAATGTTATTTACAAGCGGTTCGTTGCCAACGACAAGTGAACGTAATTTTTCGAAATTCCAGTTGTCCACTAATTTTTGCCACAAGTGCTATTTCATTGATTTAGTTTCCACAGCAAAACCAATCGTGAAAACCATTTGTCTCCGCAGCACTCTATTAAAGCAAAAAAGCGCCCCGTCGACGCGAGCATAATTTTCGGAGCTCGTCCCGATGCAAATGAGTTAACAAATATATCGGGGAAGCTCTCACCTCCCTTCCCCGACGCAGTTTACGCTGCAGTTGGAACGATCGAGGGACATAATGAATTTGTTTCAATTATTCAGTGGACATCTTCGCCTCGATCGACCGTGAAATACGATTTTCCGTTCGTTCATCGGGTAATCGGTCGATTTATTTATCCGAGCAAAAATTCAACGGAAAAGAGGGGGTTGGGGAACGGTGAAGAGGAGAGGAAGAGATAGAGAGGGCATGCGAGTGGGAGTCACGTTGATTAGCTTCCGTGTTGATTTAATTACTGGGGGAATAATTGGAATGCCTACCGACCTGCCCGTCCCCTTCCCCGGCGACATCGCCCCGTCGTTTGCTTCACTTTGTCTCCTGCGCCCCGTACCCCTCGCATTCTCGCGGCCTGACCGTTGCATATTCATCGATGGATTAATATATATATATCCCATGTGTCGAAGGCTCCACTGGCAGCGTTACACCCCTCTGGTATCAACGACACCGAATTTTCGCATTAACAAGCCTCGGAATGATTGGCGGGGTAACGAATACGACGAGAAAGACACTTTTGTGCTTTCGCACTTTTTGGTAGACACTCGGGGATTACTATTAACGACAACATTAGCTTACACACTGACAAAAAGTTTCGAGAACTCAGGAACACATCAGATCGCGAACCGATTGAACGAAGCAATTAATTATGTCAAAAGAAGCAGAACGTACGCAGAGCATCAGCAATCTCTCCAGGTGTCCAACGCTCGGAACCTCGAGGCGGGGGCTCGAAAAAACCGCGCGGAGCGGCGTCGAATCAATTCCGCGGAAGGATGTTCCGGGCGCGCATCGCGGAAGAAACAAATTTCAGAAGACTAAAAGGACTACAAGGCCGTCGGGTGCGCGGAAATAAAACAGCGAGCCGCGCGGCGCGGCGCGCCGTGGAAAAACATTTTCCCGCGGGCGTATCTCGCGGGGGAACGCGAGCGCAAACTGGTCCGCGTGATAGACGGCGCGTGTAGGACGCCTCTGCGCTGGGAGAGAGCAGACTGGAAAAAGACAACGGAGCGAAGTTCGTTGCCAATTTCCACGAAGCGCGAGTCTCTCGTTGCAAAAACGAGGCCGTGTATGGTTACGTTGGTAGCGGAGCGGTGCGGAGAACAGTGCGGCCATAGGCGAGCGTATATCGCGGCGATGTTATCCGCAAACACGCGGGTTCGGCCAATTTATCCCAAGGGATGAGGCCGACGTGGCCTGGAGCCGGGTGTGGGGCAACCTTGTCCAGCGGAATGAATTCAGCACGCAGCCCCTGTGCGGTTGAGCCGCCTCCACCCCCCTTTCACAGACCGCCACCTCCAGCCACTGTGCTACATCCCTCCCTCCGAACAAACCCTTCCCTTCTCCATTCCCTTCTACGCTCTTCCTCCCAACCGTTTTCCATACCCTGCTTCCTTCCTTCCTCTACCACCTTTTCCATCGGCGTTCTCCGCGAACGGCCGTTAAGGTCGGTTCAAACTGTTCGGTCCGGAAACGACGCGTGCTAACAACCACCGCGATGTCGTTCGCGGCCGACACTTTTTGCACTTCATCCCCTTCATCCCCTTAATACGATGATGATCGCCCGATGCGTTGTTCGTTACCGATCATTCGATGTGTTAAACCCGAGGTGCTTCTACACTAGCACCAGACTGGAATTAACAATAAATAAATGAAAATAAATAGTTTACGGGGTGTATAAAAATTATGTCACGACCACCATAGCGTGACTACACCTCATGATCGATGAAGATCTGTGAAAAAAACTTCCCGGAAAATTGTCCTTCGCTGATTTCACAGATCTTCATCGATCATGAGGTATGAATCACGCTATAGTGGTCGTGACATATACTTTTTATACACCCTGTACAATATCACAGTGATTCACTCCGATCAATGAGAACTTTTCCAGATAAATTGTTCAGCAGTCGCATAACATTGTGGGCTCTCGCAGATAGAGGATTATGACCTAGTAAAAATGTTGGAGATGTTCCAAGTGGACCAGCGGAGTGGAACAGCTTACAATATTGCACCCCAGCAGAACTTTTCACATAACGTATCACAATTTTCAAGCGTTGAAATACTTCCCATAACAAAGAAAGATGATCTCGAAAAAAGATTTCAGTGTTCTTTCTGGCGAGAGATGGACATTGAAAGTGCAAGCAACGTTTCAGGAAAGAGAAGAGCGAAGAAGGTAGCAGGGTCGGGAATCGTTGCTAAGCCACAGTTTAGAAAGACTAATTGATTCGAGCCCGGCTGGAAATCTCTGGGGGTCGGTTCGATGTCGGTCGGGGCGGCCCTTACACGCATAACAACGAATATCAATAGTGTGAATAATCCTTAAACTGGTCGGGTATCGGACAACTGGTGATCCGCTCCACATATTGGCGGTTTGGTGTACACCGGCCGCCTGATTGCCACGGGGGCTCTTAGATTTATTGACCTGTCAATGGTGGCGCGCGAAAACGGCGAATTTACAACGCCGCAGGTGTTAAGTTCCGCCGTGCGTGTAATAACGGCCCTGATCCCAGGCCTACGGTAAGCCACACCGTAATTATATTTCCGAACCTCTGGCCCGCCACCTTTGTCATTATCACCGGAGGCGGCGGGGCCGTAACTCAATGAGATCCGTTCCCGCCATGCACCGCGCGCTGTGTGCGTGGAAACGATAACGGGGCGACGAATCGCGCGCGAATCCACGATTTTTTAGCCAGGCCACGCGATTCGACCGGTAATTATTTCAAGTCGAAAGAAATTTACGAGCGATACCGTGCGCTCGGCTTTCTGTTATCGTGACTCGCTCGTCTCTTTCCTCTTATTTTTCACCCGCGCGCGCGTGTGCGTCTCGAGACAGCGAGATACATCGCCGCGTTCGGGGCCTGCCGAGAAAAAACAGATCAAGAAAAATTAAAGATCGTAATTAGACTCACCTTGAGCCCGGTTAGGCGCGGCTCCTCCCCTGCCAGCTTCGCCAACGCCTGGTAATCCCCCTGCGCTGCCCTCACCAGCCATTCCCGCGACTTTCCGTCCAGTTGCTGATCCCCAAACCAATAATTGCCGCAATTAACGGAGGTTGCTCGTGGCGCCGGTTACCGAACCGATGCAACGAACGGACGCAAGAATTTACGGAGCGAGGTAATGCAATAATTTATATCTTTTAACGAAACAAATTTCAACATAGACTCGATTTTACAAAAGCTTGGAACCCCTTCGCAAAATCACCAGGTACATTCTTAGTACACGTAACCGAACACCTTGTGCGCGATTTCGGCTAGATCCGAGAGCCGATTGATCGGCGAAAATTTTAATTAAGATCTCGATACTCGATCGCGTGGCTTTATCCGTCCGGGGCATCGCGGACCGAACAATTATCTGCGAATCGAAGAAGAGCGTGCGCTCGCTCGCTCGCGCGATAATCACGGTCCACGGCGGAACGATGATGACGATGATGAACTTACCGAGGCAACGGAAGCGCTGTCATCCTCGTCGGCACCCTGCGGGGAAAAGAAGAAAGTCAGTCACTCAGCCGGTCGCTCGAAAAATCAACGTGGCGCGCTACGTCACGCGCGACGTACGCCCGTGGAACGTCTTGTCGAACCAACAGAGAAAACCGGTCGTCCGCGCGAGATCGGGCCCGCTCTATATGGCCCACAACCATAACCGGAGAACCATCTCCGTCCCTTTTACGCCGCGTGCTCGCGGCGAAGAGAGCCCCCGGGCACACGAGGGGGGAAGAAAATGCGTAAAAGCAGCGGGACGCCGCGTACCACGAACGCGCCACGGTCATCAGATTGATATACGGATCCAATAATTGATTCTCTGACGCAACACCCCGGGAGGGCTGGACCAACTTACGCAACCCCTCGCCCGACCACCACCGGACCCAGGATCTCCTCCTACGATGGGCCTCAATTGGACGAACTTTGTCTGGCCCGGTGTTTGGCAAGGCCTCTCGGAGCTGATTCAAACTAACCTTTCGCCTCCAGGCCAATGCAGACAGATTGTATTGTGACTGCTCTGGTCTCGTCAAAATTTGGTATCTCTCATTAAGGAATTATTGCTGTGGTTCCTAGAAGAACCTTGGGAAACTCTGATGATAATAGGAAGTTCACAGTGAATCACTTTTTGGGACTTCTATAAAACTCGAGCCATTTAATCCCTTCTCTTTCTTTTAAAATAACGATTGCTAAAGACAAAGACGTGATAATAATTGTAACTGTGTAGGGAATTATACGAAAGTGTATCGATTAAATTTTTAATGCAACTTTGAAGATTCACTTGAGAATTAAAGTCGAGTAGAATACAGGTAAATGTTAATCGCAACATAGCGAAGCGTTCAGAAAGGTAGTCGATCGCTCACTGGAAGGAACAATAATTCGATCGATAACTCAAACGAGTCTAATGCTGCATTCGGTCCGTTTCCGGCAGCACTCGTCCTTATCCCATAGCTCATTTCGCGCGCTGCAGTAGGAAGAGAGACCTGGGTAGAAGTGGAAAAGAAAAAGAATCGAGCGAAGGGTGGAGGTGGTGAGGAGCGGCTGATCCCAAGAACGTTAAACGACTACTCATCCCTGTTAAACTGTTTGTATTTTCACTCGTCACGGCTGCATCGTCCGTTCGAGGTGCTCACATCGACACTCGTACCCGAATCAATCGTGACTCCTCGTAAATTACTTGGAACGGGGCGAGACGAGAGGGCCGAAGAAGGATGCGAGCATCGAATCCGGCCGAGTCATCATTAGCTGGCCCCGATATATCTCTATCGATCGACACCACCTCGCGTGTCCTTAAGTGAAATCGTGATTCCTGCGGACGAGGTCCCGCCAGCTTAGATTCTTCGCGACTGCCTCGATTTCAATTCGGAAATCCTGTTTCGTCGGACCGTGACGCTGGTATCTTGTTAAAAATTTACTAAAACTGAGAAGATTGTGGATTTAAAACTGGAGGAACATTGCCAGATTTTAAGAAGGTCAATTACGAAGAAGAACATAAAGTACATGGTTCCTGTTTCCTGCGTTTGCTGCCAACAATTTTTATTTTGCAAAAGATCCACAATCTACTACCGAAATCTCAGGAAACCACTGCAGGGTTACAATTTGATCCACCTGGTCCGGAAACGAGAGCTGTTGTTTCGCCGATCAGCGTTAAGTGTCGCAAATATTTTCCACCCTTGATTCGAATGGGTTTCTTGATGAGAACCACTGGCCCCCCGTCGCGTCAGGTGGTGCATCGAGGTACGTTCCCAGCTTTCGTGTGCTACGGCCACTCTCTCGCAGCGAGAGACGTCCGTGGCCTCGTCGGAGCGCGTCGATACACACCGACACGGGGATAGTCTTTATTATGTGCGTCCCCGGGCGCGCGTTATCCGCCATCAGTGATTCGACAATCGTACTTTCAATAAGCGGTTGTTATTGCCTGGCCGGCTGAACAATAACCGCCGCGGACCGACCGCAAACAGATTCGGTTTTGCTCTGTTTTCGAGCGAGCCCGACGAAAGCGGATGTGCTCGGTCGCCGATCATCTGCGCAAGCGGAACGCGATGGTCACAATATTTATAACGTTGACTTCAAAGAGTTCTTAAGCCCTGTTTCTATCGAACAGCTACGGTGATCGACAGCGACGACAAGTGTGAGAAAAAGTTGCACTGGAAGACCTCCAGACGTTTAATTGATCAAAAACTATTCCGAAAGGGTCATTACGATATTTGAATCGAAAAAGGATTTGATAATTATCCAAACAGAACAGGGAAACTGTTCTTTGTCGATTTGAACACTAAACAGTGTTGAGTACAGATCGTGACCAAAATTGTCATCGAATTGCTCAATCCGAGAGATTAAATCAAACTACAAATGTGTCTACAAGAAATACGTACAGAACGAGTTTGGAAAATAGAGGAATAAAACTGTGAACGATGTGAATATCATCGGTCGTATAATCGTGAGAATGGTCCGCTGTACGAGGGTTCAATCGAACAAGGTCTTGATGACCGGATGAAATGTCAACAAATAATTCCCCCTAACGATTCCGCGAGCATCTCGTCCGATTCGCTCGCAAAAAACCTGTCGCGAGAAGTAGTAAACACGATGTACACGTCGCCTCGAATCTCGATAAGCGTTAACATTTGCGAACGGTCTCGAGGCCGTCGCATTAAAATCCTCGTGTCACCGGCGGGTTTGGTTGATGTTGAAGCGATTCGAAGCAGATGCGACACTTGTTTTCCCGTGGCTCGCCGGAGAAGTATGCAAATGGTTTGCGAATCCAGTTCCGCGGGCGCGACGAGACCCGTGAACGATCGTGGACGGAGCCCAGAAACGTTGAAGCCGGTGCGACCATAATGGCCCGGTTATCAGATAAGCTTCTAGAAGGAGGGTAATCGTAATAGCATCGCAACGATGGCTATACTACGATCGAATCGGAGGCGGACAGATAGAGAAGGAGAGAGAGAGAGAGAGAGAGAGAGAGAGAGAGAAAGAGAGACAGAGATAGAGAGGAAGATCGTGGAACAGAGAGTAGACGACGACGGGTCATCCCGATCCTCATCGGCGCCTGATCCCGTCAGCGGGTCATTGTTTCGCCGTAATTAATATTTTAATTGAGATCACCGGGAATTAATTAATGCAACGGCGTCGTCGGCGAGCCCCTCGGCCCGAACTGTTCGTTCAATCGATCGTAACACGGCGCCTGTCAGAGCTGTACAGGTCGTTCCATGAATTTCGCCGAGCATCGGGACTTCACGCTGCGCGTGGCACGCCCCTTCAGATATTATCTCCCAGCTGATTTCTTTTTGCTCGTTCTCGTTACTCGCACAACCGTTACGATTAGGGTCAACGGGAGTTCACGCGCAGTTGATACCTCCCGCGGGAAACTACCAATCGGCTGATTCGCGGAACAGGTGCAACAAACACGAAAAAGAACGAGAATTCTCACGGAACCGTTCCATTCCTATCCTCGACGTCGGGTTCGCGAATCTTTGCTGAATTGAACCGGCAACTCTCGAAATTTTTACGAAAATGGAAATCCGGGAAACAAAATAGTTGACTCCGCGAGCAAGAGGTCGCAAACTCCAAAGAACCCAGACACGCACTTAAAACTTCCAGGTCGACATCGTTCTCGGGAGGATGATTCCGACGAACTTCCACCCCCTATTATCTTACCCCTTCGAACCAACTGAAAAAGAAAAACGATGCTCGAGCGAGTCACGCGAAAGTTCGAGGTTGTTATTATCGAGAGCGGTGAGTACGTCGATTATTCTCTCTGCTAATTAAATTATGCGCGGTTGATCCGTGGCCGAGTGAGAGCACGCGGACACTCGAGGCTGGCGCACGTGCTGGCTCTTTTCCTGGCACAATGGACAGAACGCGTAATCGGGTTGCGTGGGTGGGAAAGCGCGCTCGTTGTTCAGGGTGGAAACGTTTTAATAAACGGACACTACACTCCGGAGGGGTGTATAAATACATTCGGTTGTTGGCAGCACAAGGAGAGAGAAACGGAGCTGGGAAGTAGGAGATGAGAGGAGCTGGGAGGGTTGGATATCGGCGAAACGGCGAAAGGAACCGTCGACGAGTTTTGGGGGACGGGAAGGGGCTGCGGGGACGGGAACGAGGGGGAGGCGAAACATGTTGCGGCACGAGCTGCCTCAAGAGCACCGCAGAATTAGCTTTATTATAACCTGGGGGCCATCCATACATGCCTAACAGAGCAGGAACATTCGCCGGCCAATAAGCCGAATGCTAACCAAACATTTTCGCGACTCGCCGCACCCTCGAATTTATCTGCGGCCGACGCAAAGCCATCCCCGACGGTCGACGAGAGGCCAGGGTGGAGAGGAAGGAGGATCGATTTCACGAATTAAAGCTAGATATCTATTTAATGCGGCCGTTAATGTCGGGCTAGCGCTCGACTATTAATATACCGGCTGTTTGCGGAAACCACTTAAAAGATTACCGACAGTTTAGGGGATTATCGGAGACCGTGGATTAGCCTCGCTGTATTTGCCATCTGGCCCCGCCGATTTATCGCGCCACTTTGTCTAATAAGATTTTTTCGCACGGTGCTACGAATTACCGAATTCGATCGGGATCCGACTAATTATTTCCACGTATCGCTGATTATTTCTTCGTTCTACGGTCTCATTCTACGATCACCGTCTTATCTAAAGAGCCTTACAGAAAGAGGCGAAGAAGAGGTTAGAACCAAATAAAGAATCCGTGTCTAAATTGAGCTCTCCAGCCTCGAAGCGGTACCAATACCCTTGATAATGATCAACGATCTCCATAATCTCTACCCACTTCCTCCGTAGGCTCTCTCAGGACTGTAGATCAGGATCGTAGCTCGTTGAACGTCAAAGTTCCCGTCGCGGCGTTTCTCTAACGATCATCGTTAAGGAAGAGGAACTTTTCCTCGGGCCGAGCACAGAGAGAACGAACGATTAGGCCCGGATTAGCGGTGGCCGTTCGCGCGCGCGCGAGATCGATTATGCGACGCTGCGGATAACGTTGGCCCTGATTTATTCCCCTAATGGGCGTTCGCGCATTCATTTCGTGGCCGTGCGAGGCAATTCCACGGGGCTTCGTCGGATGGCGGGCGGCCGTACTGCCGCTGACAGGAAAACTCTCGCTGGGTGATTCAGCGTTCGGTTCGGCGACGCCTCCCAACGACCACCATAATGCCTACCTAGCTCCGCGCCCACCTACCTAACGCCATTTCCATCGGCCGCTATCGTCGGGGATCATAATCCAAGGTTTAGCCCGGAGCACGACGAAACCGCGGCCGGACCCGTTCCGCTGTTCAGAAATGAACGCGCGGAATGGCACAAACGCCGCACTGCCCAACCAGACGACCCACCTAGGGACAACCCTTTGGCTAGACCCCAAAACCAGTCTAAACACTTCACGATTCCATAGAGAAACTGGAAAACTACTCCAACAAATTTTTATCATTTTTTTGGACGACCTTTTCTCTAAGCTAACCTACTATGAGTGAAAGAAATTAGAGGGCAATTGTTAGATTTTCTGTGTCAAGATCGAATTAGGTTAGGGTCGACCAAAACTAAAAAGAAAGTGTATAGTTAACTTCTAGAATTAAGAAAATGAGAAACGACTATTTGCGACGCGTCTTGATGGTTGAAACCGCCGAAGAACGTCGAGAAGAGACCCGGAAATTGGCAATTTGATCGAGGAAACTTTACAAGCCAATAACGGGGCGACACAGGTTCGATCGGAAGCAGTTTTTCACATTGAAATAGGAATAGGGGGCGGGAGAGAGGGAGAGAGTGCGGGTTCGGGGTCGCGTTCGACAAGTCGAGCATCGAACGATTACACAACGCCGGAGAAATTCCCGCATAGAGACGATTATTAGCTGAGCCGGCGTTGGTCGGCGTGAGTAATTCATAACCGGCAGCTCGTATTTTCGCGGACGGCACGTCGAATTTGGTTCGGATGGAGAACATGGAGCATCGACGCTGCTGGCTTCACCCAACCCCCGGCCAACCTCCGTTGACAGGATTATATTCGTACGTACCTATCGTGTTCCTCGGTGTACCTCGGTCCCGCAATACGCGTCGCGCGATCATATTCCCGTCGACTAATAAATTTACCATGGTACTCGAGCGCACAGCCATCGTACGACTGTCGTCGGTCGATTGCCCCGCTGGCTATGTCACTGTTTCGAGGACCGTCCACAATGACAATCGACCGGATAATGGCCGGATAAAGGTCCAGCCAGCTGTAACCATCCTGCTACCATTATTCCGCCACGTGACTACTTTCCGAGACCCTACCTTTTTTCACCCACTTCGTTTCGAACAAATTTAATGCATTATTATACAAGATACGATAGCTGATAAGATTTTAGGTTCGTTCGAAGCCACTAACTTTTGGATTTCCCATGTAAAATGGGTTACCAACTACCTGTAAGTATTGATATGTTTATAGCTATAAACTATCTATTTAAATCTTACCTGTATCATTGTAACATCAAATTGCAACATTGTAATACTAAATTGTGAAGCGAAATGGACCCATCTAAGGACCTAAAAAGCTTCAATAAGAAAAAATTTATGTCGAAGAATATTGATCACGGAAGGCGCCTGAACACGTGGGATCCCTCTCATTCACAGATCGAGCCCCACTACGACCGGCAAACGCGACAGAAAAATGAAGGTCGGCACGTGAGGACGCGGCTTAAGCATCCCCCGCGCGGTTTCGTCTCCTAACGAGTTTATCGCGTCGTCTTTAACGTTATTAACACGGGCTAACGAACTGGAATTGCCGAGTCATCGTGGTCCTACGACAAACGCGGTTCCAGGTACACGCGCTTGTGTGGGTGTGTACTGATCGGTGGGTGTTCCTGTCGGTGTGCGTGCCGTAAGTCTATACACGCTTACACATAGACACGGTGGTTGTAAGTGCAGGGCGAGAGAAGGGCGCTTCGACGAGACAGGTTACGTGTATAAGGTGGGATAAAGGTACGTATAGGCGCAGGCCGGGCTGTCTGTGCGGCCCTGATACCCCAGTCTCTGGGCTAATTCCGAGGTGTAATCTGCGGGTACCATCTCAATGGATTAGCATATAGATAGCGAGGTGGGCTGACCGTATATATACGCGCCTAGACCACGTCGGGGGACGCGGCCATGTCCGTTTTGGTCTCGTGTCCTCCGGACGTAAGGGGGTCAGGTGGTGCTGCAACACCCCCACGATTGCGGGGAATGAACCCCGGGAGCCTTGTGTGCACAGCACGGCCGTGGCTAATTAAGAAAACAGTGGACCAATCGCCTGACATACGATTTCCTTCGTTATTATAGGTCTCCGTCGAATCGTGCCGAATGACACCCTAATGCGCTCCAATCCCACGAAAACTTTCATCTCTGAACATACTTTCGCATTGGAAGTACCCAGCATTCAAATCACCGGTACCTCTTTTTTTAAAAATGCTTCCGGACAATATTTTTAACAAAATCTACTTATGGATTAATTAATTCAACGAACCGCATCATTGCGTTATGTAAAAGGCTTCAGTCCGTCTATAATAAATAATAATATTTCAGATAAATGTAAGAAAATACATATTACTTTGTCTCGCATCTCAAATGGAGGATTTGGTCCAGTGAGACAACACGGAACACGTTGCGCCGAGCGCCGAAACCGCGAGACCAAAAATGTTCGCAGTTCGCTACAATTGCGAGCGTAGGTCGAAGCGGTGTCTCCCGTGTCCGAAGTGTGATCGACATGAATGGCAGTTCGCCATTGGCAGCGGCCACGTGGGGAGGGGTAGGGCTGGTACGAGGACCGAATATTTCGCTGGAGGTGATTCGGTCGCGAGGTAATTTGTGCTCACAGCGGGGCTGAGCAAACACGCGCGACGGGGGTGCCTCGAAAAATTAAATAACTCGATGACTGGTCACATTCTCCGACACGCGGCATACATAGGACCCTTATCCACACACCGAGGCTTGGAATCACCGTTCCAAGATGTCCGCGAGAGAGGAAGGGCGCCTTCGGTTGAATGACGTGGCCCTCTGTTCCCTCCGCGGAATCTTCCATTTTCTTCGTTGCGAGACCCGAGACAGAGAGAGAGAGAGAAAGAGAGAGAGAGTGAGAGAGAGAGAGAGAGGATTGTCGGGGCCCCGTATCCCTGGGGAACAGGGCCCCGTGGAAGCTAGGACAGGCTCCGGACATCCACGGGGCCCAGGGGTCCCAAAGGGGGGCACAGGGGGAGGCGAGCGCCGGCCTCCCGCGGACTTATGAATACAAATAGCCGCTCACTGCGCGACTCAGATCCCTGATAAGGAACACTCCTGGCTTACCGGTACCACCGTCTAGCATAAAGTACGGACTTAGGTCCTCACCGACACCGACGCACGACCGTTTAACGGAAGATTATCCCCGCGACGAACCCGCAGATTCGCATCGAACGATATCGCCGTTGTATCGGCCCCGGCGAATAGCTACGGAATGCTGGACCCCGTGAAATCGAAAGAGCGATCAGTGAAAGCATCGACCCTGCTATCGGTTACCCTATGGGAATCGTGAAAGAGACGTTATTAGCTCGTCGAGGATACGCTTCTTCCGGATCGACGATCGTTTCACTCGCCTGATTACGTCAACGCGCTGCCATTCGCTTAAAATCCTTGGGAACAATAGCACATCTGGACACAACAACAGGACTTTCATTTCTTCGTTTTATTAATCCAATGTATTTTTCATTTTCACAGAATTTAACCAGTGAATAAGAATTACTACGTTGCAACAAATGCCGGAGTACTTGATCGAACGTAAGAACATAATTCGATTCCTGGTGGTCCGTGTTCGACAGCGATCGAGTGAACGGTTAGAAGGCGGCACAGAATCGCGATGCGAAATAATTATACGATGTTCGCGGGTAATTTATAGTAAACAGGACGTACACGAACGGAACCGGATGCTTATTAATTTTCATATATTCAATTTGAGAGGTCCGTATCAACGTCCCTCTAATAGCGCTCGCTGATACTACACGTATGATCGATGGGCTAGATAAAGTATTATGAATATTCCTAGGTGTACGCGCTTGGAAAAAATATTCATGCCGTTTCGGTATTCGCGACGATCTTCCGCAACGATCTTCTCTGTGTCCCCTCTTTTCTGTATCTTCGTCTTTCCCCTGTGTCTTTCTTCCTTTCTTTCTTGCTTTGTTTCTCTCCGCGGCGAGAGAGCGAACGGGTGGAATGCATTTTACAGTGCCGATAACAAATTACGCGTCTTCATCCATGTTCTGCCTTCCAAGCAGAAAGGAATGCCATCGCTCGATCGGTCATTCCCCGGTTTCATCCGGTCGATCAGTAAGAAGATACCTACGCTCCTGCCGTGCGTTTCAGGATCGGAGACAGTATCTGGCTTTATCTGCGGCTAATGTCGTGTAAGAACTACGCCTCCCTTCGATCCACTGACAACCATTTGTTCGGCCACTCCTGACCGAGAGGTAAGGTGACTCGAAACTTTCTAACGAATTTACAATGTGTCTCCGGGACCAGACGCGGTCGCGAAGACGCGCAATTATCAACCGTAACTGACGAGCTGACACCTCTCGATATTATTCGCATACTCGAATCGAATTCCAGTTTCATTGAATCTAACTTTAACGTTCCCACCAGGTTATTTCTACAATGTTTTAATGCATTTATTTTAAAACATGTAAAGGATATTGTGCGATGTTTACTGTTCTTATCAGTAATGAAATGTTATCAGTTCTTCAGAGATGAATATTTCCACTAAAATGTTTAGCCATTTATACGTTGTCAACAAATTGTCGATCGAGATACAGGAAACAGTCTCTAAAATATCAGAAAATAACGCAATGTTATACTAGTTAGAATTCCAGATCGGGTGGCCACGGGCGACGCAGGAACGCCACGCGTGCAACCATGCAGAAAAGTAACATTCTTACATAGTCGGTGCGATACACGGCCCGTTGAGTGCATTATAGTTCGCCCGGGTTGTTCAGGTACGCCCGTCACGTGGATCGTCAGCAACGCGGTAAAACTTTCTGAGTCCCACGAGCAGCGCCGAGGACCACCGAGAACGAACGCGACCCGGAAGGGTGGACGCCTCGTTCGCTATCGTGACAGACGCAATCAGTTTTCGACACTCTCTGTCACTACGGGAGATGGACTCCCGCGGACGAAGGTAGCTCACGGTTGAATAGCACACGGTAATCTGATTTATTCGGTGCGCCTCACGACTCGGGGAAAAATAGATTTGCTCCACGGTGGATCCGCGGGGCTTCATTAATCCTGACAATCACGGTATCTGACAAAGTTGCGCGTTTCGCTGAATAAAAAAAAATTGTTCCAAAAAGGTTTAGTCACGAAGACTGTGAGCGACCCTCGGAAACGCATAGACCGCCTGGAGTCCGATGGGTGACCCTCCGGGAGTCTTCAACCTTGGTTGGACCCTTGGATATTCGGTACTTGAGGGTTCAGGGCTCGAGGACCTTCGAGAACCTAGCAGCGTTAGAAGTCCTTTGAGTAAACTATCGATGCAGTTATCTAAGTATCGAGAAAGCTAACTCGAGAGCCATCTAATATTCTAGAAACCCTGTAAACTCAGCAAGGGCTAGAAATTAGGAGAATAACAATTAATAAATCTGAATTATTCCTAACAGGTAGTAGGAAAGATGAAATAGTGTTTCCGTGGAGCCGAGGCCGCGCTAATTATTGTTTACGTTTTCGTAATTTATTTATGAAATATTCTCGCAAGTCGTTTAGGTTTAGGATATCTGATCCGCTCGCGGCGATGACTAAATTACCTCTGTCTCAATAAATCCATCGTAGCATTGTTAACGAAATTAACGATTGTTCCAGAAGCGGAACGAAACATTTTATGCGAACAAAGGTTTATACCTCGTTCTCCCTGTCGCTTCCTCCATCAGCAGACGAGTAGCTTCCAACATGAAGACATAAAGAATTCCCGCGGAAGCGAGGGCGGTCCGACACGAGTGTTAAGCAAACAAATTTAATGCTCGTGTATAACGGGCACCAATTTAAATGATAATGCCCGCGGTGTGTATGCGTCCAAGATTAAGTCGTAATAGGCCGGAATAAATGTCGACGGACCTGTTAGGCGTATCTAGAACTGCTACACGGGAGAACAGTAGGTGCTAACTACTCCTGTAGACAAGCCTGTTTTATATTGATGCATCGTGTGTATACAGAGAATCTCGTGAGAGAGAGAAAGACGTGGAACCGTCCGACGCCGAAGAAAATTGGGTCGCGCATCAACGCGATCGACAATCTCACGACGGTCTTATTATCATAACGGCAATAAATTATTGGACCGGCGTGGCGAGCCGTACCGACGCGACCTATAATTACTGGGGACCGGTTATTAAACATCGTCCACCGTTTGATTATCATAGAACAAACTGTCACGTCGGATCTCGTTCGCCGACAAATCATCGGCGAAGAGTAGCGGCACACGGGAATTCAATTTGAACGCCTTCACGCGTCGCTTAATAAACGCTGCGCATTATACAGGGCATGTTAAACGGTCCCTGAAGATTTTAAAGACACTAACCGCGTCTCGCAACAGGTACGACGATGTCAATACCGAAACTAATTTTTTCGATACACCAATTCGAATTATTATGCATATTTCTAGAAAAACGACTTGTATAATTGTTTCTGTATTGTAAGAACGATGCATCGTACCTTGTGATGCTCCGATACTTAAGGTGTCAACTTCCGTATCAAACCACCCCAATCTTCGCTCGAAGACAGAAGCTTTTTCAGCCCCCAAAGTACGTATTCATCGATAGCGTTTTGCGTAATGAAGAGAGTTTAATGAACAGCGGAAAAACCATGGCAAAGACAACGATGGCTGCGCGGCGAGGTCGAAGAGTCCTCGAACTATGAGGTAAGTTTGCCTCTGGGGGTGTCTTGTCGGTGTTGTCGCGGATGGGATCATGCAAGCTGTGTGCCCCCGTCCCCCGTTACCCCCGTCGTTCTGCCGGTGAACCTCTTTGCATATACATTCTGTAAGATTACTTTGTGCGGTTTACACCCTCGGCTCACCCTCCCGGCGCTCGTCCTTCAGCTCGGCGCGCCTCAGCCGTCGACGACCTCGCTCCTTTCGCCAGGAGGCAAACTACCCTGCAAGTTTCACCGGGGGTCCCTAATGTATGCGGAACTATACGAGAGAAATTCCAAGTTCGGCATGGCCGTGTTAGGTGCCTTTACGATGAGTATCTCTAGACCCCCTATCTCCCTCTCTCTCTCCATCGTCTCTTCACTTCTCTTCTCTTCAGCGCCATACGGAAAGGACGAACTACCGACAAGACTCGGCCGTGGAAGAGGCGAACACGCGTGATCCTAATTAGAACGCGTCCTAGAGGTGTCGAAGTAAAAGCGGGTTTCTTGTTAGGCGTATCGCGAGACGCCCCACGGCGTTTCCCCGAGCATTATAAGCAATCTTCGGGGCAGTCTTTGACGAAAAATCGGGGAAGTACCTGAACTCGTTAGCAAAATTAAGGAAATTTCGTGCACACAGCTGTTCAAGAGATCAAATTGGTTTAGACTTTGAATAGCACGTTCTGTGAGAAGATTCTCGAAGATAATGAATTTTGGTAATCTTTTTACGAGTTCGCTAAGAGTTTGATTATCAAATCATGTAGATCGTTGCAGTATTAATAAGACTGAGTTCGGAAGAACAGGTAGTTCCCACAGAGTTTTCGGAACAACGTGAACCTCGGTCCTTGAAATTTTTCGGTAGATATTGGTATGTGAGAGACTGCCTCCGTGGAAACGGGGAATGCACGCACGATTACGAAAATTTCTCACGAGGATACAGCTCTTAATAGTATTCTTTGCCACCCACATCTCCGGCGTATTTACATAAAAACGAGCGAGGTCCGTAGCGCCGAAGCGCGATGACTACGAATAACCACATTAACTTCCTGGCATCGTTTTAATATTTCCTTTCGTTAACTCGGCAGGGGGACCGAAACTGTCTTACAATGATTATCGTGGGGAAAATCCCGCGAATTATCCTGAACTTGTCGGAACCTGGCCACTTCAGTCTTTCAATTATCCTTGTTCATCCAACCCTATTCCATAAAAAAACATAATGAAACGTATTCACTCTTCATCTTAAAATTATGCAATAGGTTGTTCAATAACTACGCACTATGTAAAACATCCTTTTAGTAACAATTGTTACTAAAAGGAACTACTCTTACATAGGCCGTAGTTATTGAAGAACCTATTGCATAATTTTAAGATGAAGAGTGAAAACGTCTCATTATGTTTTTTTTACGTTAAATTTTATTCGAATCAGGAAGTATCAGTTGGTTAGTGTTACTGGTCAGATTTTAATGTGAAACCTGTCGCCGACTGTTCGTCAAACCGTGGGTACTTCTCGGATCAGGATTCCCAAGTCGCCCCCCTAATTGTCATCGTCACGGTGACGTGATCGTCGATCGACACGTAGCCGCGGCGTGCATTCAATGACCCATAACGAGCGGTTCGACGAAAGCACGCCGGAAAAATTACGTGAAACGTGTTGACGCTGGCGAACGGCGCGGCACGCGACACCGTGTTAGACGAACGGGTCATTTCGGATGCGAGGGGCGGATTCCCGTGGCCACGGTGCATGATAATTACCGGTAAAGAAACCTAAGGGCCCCACCCACCGGCTCCCTGGAGATTACAGGATGTCCGGAGGCGAGAGGATCTCCTCGGGCCCGCGGAACCCTATCCGCGGCTGATCAAAATTAACTAAAGATCCCGTCGAATTCGGACTTGAAAGAGGAACCGCCGCAAATAGACGCCGACGCGGGAATAATAAATAATTACCGAGGAACCACGCGCCACCCAACGTGACGAAACATACCTCGTATTTCCGGCGACTTTTATATTTACCGCGCGTTCAGTGTTTTTGGGGACTATCCCTAACACCGATGAGAAGATTGTTGAACCCTTCGATCACCGGGTGGGACTCTTAAAGGGTGCACGAATTTTTAGTGCTTGGGAAGAATGGACATTTTTAAGATTTTATATGTGAGATCACTGACCTCTTTTACAAGTGTATACTATTTTCGATGCCTGGGATATTCACAAAATATTCAACATTTTTTAAGTACTTCTTCCAGGACTCGTAGCATAAAGGCCCTTATAGTCTCCCTTCTCTACAGGAATGTAAAGAGACATTAGAGACACATTCTGCGCGGTGATGTTCTGTAGACTGTAGAGAGAAATTAGAGAGCCATTTCTACAGTAATGGGGAAAGGGTAGTTTCTTTGTTATTCCTCTTAACAGTCTTCCTAATCTAGTCGTGTAATTTTGTTTACCAGCACTTCAATTAAATGATGATTTCCATACTGCGACTCGAAACATTAGCGCCCCCTCGAAGGGTTAGACCTTTGTCGGTAAAGGTATAAATATGACTGAACTTGAAAACATCCTAGAGAAACGTCCAAGAAAAATGCACGAGAAAATATGTTCCTCCCAGGTGGTAGAAAGTCCCACAAGTCTCGCCGATGATTTACGCAGACTCACGGAAGTGTTAATGACTTTCATATTACGCGTCGCATTAAAACGGTCAACCTCGAAAGAATTACGATCAAAAAATTGCCCAATAAAAATGTCTCATCTCGAATCCATAAATCATCGTGTCCGATGATGATAAGCACGTATATCATTAATTTCGCAGACGTGGTCCACAGTTAAGGTAATTAAAATTAAGTGAAAAATAAAGGTCGCGACATATCCATTATGGAGCTTCAGAATTTGTTCGGCAGCGAGCAGCTTGAAAGAGGGTTCGAAGGAAGGGAAGCGAAGGGCGCTCCTTCCTTCCGATTCCTGCGTAGGGTTACACGTGGCGGGTCCTTTTAATGGTTCGGCACGATAAACATATCGAAATTATGATGGAGGATCGGCGGCTTAAAGGACGAGCGGTGCCGGTGCGGGCTTTTGCGGCGAAAAGGATCTCGTCTCCCTATCGTTCTCTCTCTCTCTCTCTGGATCTTTCTCTCCACCCGCTGCCTCCTCCACTTTTAATTTTCAGGCGCGGCTAATTATGATTTACGGCAACATCGGCGCAACATCCTGATCGGTACGCGAGATACCGCCCGCAGGATATTCAAATGCGATGAATATTGCTCGCCGCGATAAACGGCGCACGAACAACGACAACGGACGACGGCTGAGAGGAGAGAACGAGAAACAAGGGGGAGAGACAGAGAGAAAGAGAGAAGGAGGGGAGACGCGCGTGTAAAGGATACGAGAAAAGGATTCTTAGTAGTCTATTCGGTATGCAAGATGAGCAGTCAGACCTGTACACACCGAGTCGAGGCCCTTCCACCCTAAAGGATGTATATCCTCGTGGATTATTCGATATATCGAGCCGCTGTCCGCGGAGCGGTTCATTCGAATCCTCGCCGACTTCCTTTTCCTTTCTCCTTTTTCCCGTTCTGTTCGCGGATAGCTCACAGTTTGTCCTGACTGACGCGTTCCGCAGACGGTGGTTACCATTCGAGACCGTTTAAAAAGCGGCTGCCGTTATTAGCCGACGATCCTTATCGCGCATGGAATATAAGATACTTATTTATAGATAGGGAGCTCCTTTACGCGTGTTCTCACATGAATTACATCCGCGTGAAGATCGACGTCAGATAGCATAAGCTTTCCGCAAGACCCGGGTAATTTGTCGATATTTGTCAGTAAGGTGGACGCGATGTCAAGCGGCGAGTCCCTTTGCGATGACCAGTTAGGACGCCGGCAAATAAATGGCCAATTTATATTCTTCATTTGTTCTCGATATTCGCGATACCGAGAGGTCGCGCCGCTTTCTTTGATGCTCGCGAGAATTTGATTGATTACGATTAGTTGATCGATCGAGACATAATTACTACATTAATGCCATCGAATAAAATTGATTCACCCTATTAGAGGTTTCATCGCGTCTCGAGAAAGATAGAAATCTCGGTGAACTCTCGCAAACGTTTTTTTATTGTTAATGCATTTATTAAAAACATAAGTTGATCGAATGCAAAACAGCAAAAACGTTCCAAGAATTTAAAGATATCATTCCGATTGAACCTACTAAGACAAGAAATAAATGTCTATCTAGCTCTTGTGTTTTCCAATTAATCCCGACAAGTTTTATTTTGCATAAACATCCGCAGGCTATTTATGAGCATAAATAATGTACTACTTATCTCAATATTTTCTTTCCACGACTATTACACGGTAAAGACAACTTACGTGCATTCACAGAACCCGAGACGTTCTTACAGAAGGTACAATCTGGTGACCCGATAAAAAAAATCTGTAAACCGCAATTACGGTCGATCGTTGTACGTAAATTACGAGTAGTATCGTGTCAAGCAAAAGAACGCTGATCGGCCGTTTATTTCCCAGCGACCGAATGGAGAGCTCGTTGTTAAATGAGTCGCGTAAAGACACGAACGAGGTGGTTTATTAGGTAGAGTTAATAGGGACCGATGTATCATTGTTGCGATTACCACGCGTCTTTCTGTTATTGTTCCCAAGTATTTTTCCAATGGGGGCAGCGAGACAGCCGCGACTTTCCCTTTTCGATCGTTTTGCAATCATCCGACTCCGTTATTTCGAGCGAACGACCGATTACCGATCGCGATTAGGCGGTTACAGCCGGCGCGCCTCGCCGCGGAATGTATCGCGAAAGAATGGCAACACAATTTGTTAGTCAATGAATCTGAATAGGTTACCGGGCATAATCCCGCGGACGACCCGGCCAGAAAACAATTATCGTGACTGCCGTGCGACGACGTGAGAGAACGGCTCACCGGTGATAGCCTGCGCGCGTTATGGCAGAAGCGGAAAAAAGAATAGTCCCCTGCGTGGGCAACTGTATTTTCAATAATTAATCGTTCCGATAAAAGAAGCGCGAATCTTTTTGATCTACATAATTTAAACGTACTCTTGTATCGTCTTCAACAAATAGCATTATTACAAAAAGAGACAAATGTCTGTGTAGCTCTACTGTGTCTTTCTAATTATAATAAAAATTCGAATAAAATTTTTGTTGTTTTACCAGGATGAAAATGAAATTCTGAGCCTGCGTGTGTAAACATGACTGATCTGGTGAAGAACACAGGTAGGATTAATTGTCCACTTAAATCCACTTAAATTGTGCATTTTCAGAATAAAAATTGATACAGTTGGCCACCCAAGGGTGAAGAGAGAAGAGTTATTGGTTACCTTGTCTGATCGCTTTTTAGTAGGTGTGATAGAGCCATTAGGTCTGCCAGGAAGATCGGTCTCGCTAGCCATCCGGTTGAAGCGTTGCATCCGCTCGCGGAAGCTTAATTGCTCGGCTGAGCTAGGATTCCCCGTAACAGCCTCATCTTCCTGCACGTTTAACATCTCGCATTGCCGAATCTCAGTATAAAGTAACACACAACACTATGCCCACTACTATAGCAACAGAGGGAATCAACAAGAACCGTGGCCTAACGTGGAGGATTTTTAAGGTGCTGAGGAACTAGAACTGCGGGTGCTAGGTGTCTACGGTTTGCTACCATGCTTCTAAACATAGTTATCTACTTGTGACTAGTCTACGTGAACATGCTGACGAAGGGAAGTGCAACTTGCACCTTTACATTTTGAGGAAACTGAATGGTCAGTACTGTATGGTATTATTCCATTTTTATTAAGAATCAGTTCTAAATAATAGGCGGGGGATACTTGAGATTTTTTGATGTGGTCTAGAGAGTACAATGTACAGAGTGATTCAGAATGTGGATCATAGTAAGTGAATTTTGTGTATCTATCACCAGACGAGATTATATCTACTGGTAAACTCTACGTTACTTTTGAAACAGCCTCTACAAAATTTCCATGCCATGCTCATTAGCATTTTAACTACCTAAACGGTATAAAAGCTAATTTTGAAATTAATTCTTCCAGAGTATTAGCAATTCCAATCGAGAACCAACGATCCATCCTCAGGAACGTAATCTAATCATTACTGTTAGAATTATAATGAAAAAAGAAGATTTTCCAACTCCGTTTTGACGTAGTGCATGGTAAAACTTGCAGTATATAAAGCGAGTGACTGTTCTTTTGAATCACCCTGTACAAGGTCCATTAAGTAGCCAATTATCCACGAGGGACAGGTGTGTCTCAAGTCCGTCAGGATCTTATTAAAACGTCTTACCAAAACAAAGACGTTCTCAGAACTGATCCCTGCTAAGTGCTACTAAGTGACAACTGTTTTTATACGAAAAGAAAAAGGAAAAAACAGAGGGCGTTTGCGCAACAACTGCGTGATTAAACGCGGTGCGCGACGTTCTTAGCGGGACAATAGCACACACAGGGTGAGGCACATCGGTTTTCGCATACTACGTCCGCCATTACAGCCGCTTAAGTGACGTTTACTGTAACCATGATCACCTTTCTACATAACCGAACCCTGTACACGCAACAATATCGCCCAATAATGCCCAAATTATCTGGTCGCGAGCGAACTGCGCGATAAAGCATGTACATGTATCTCCACTCTATCATTCGCACACTTTATTTGCGTGTACGACCACAACCGAGGATTTACAGACAAAACACCGAGTGCAGAGCGTGCATACGTAACAACAAATAAAAGAAAAAAAAAGTACGAAAGAAAGGAACGTGAAATTTTATCGAACGCCGAGCTCTATTATCAGCAAATACGCCGATCAATTTATCGTTCGCCAACGCGCGACAGCACTCGTTTAATCAGTGCAATCTACACGGCACTCAATTCTCCGAAACATTTAGATTCGTTATCGTCGAGCACGTAAATTTAAAAGCACGGTTTAGCCCAGTTTTTTGGCCCATTTAGGAATCCGAGCACGAATACATGTTTTTACATATAAAACTATTATCCAAGCAGATCTGTATAATGAACGGTAGTGACTATTTGCAAACAGGTATACCGATCGATTTCAATCACCTTGAATGTGTTCTCGAGGATGCTGACCTTGACAACACATTTCAAAGTCATGGAAATCACTGAAGAAGTATACTCTTTGCAATAGTCTCTTCAAAATATTGTACACTGTTTTAAATTCCAAATTCAAATTTTCCAGCGCGTGGGAGCCAACCTAAACAAAATTTCACGCTACGTATAAAACGATCTACATGCAGGGAGAACTCACCTTGATCACCGCCTCGGATCCTCCCCTATTTTTGTCGACATTCTCCTTGTTCTCGAGCTTGATCTTATCCTGACTTTTACGTCGAGGCGGCACCGGTGGCGACGACGTTGAAAATCCCGAATCGATACCAAGAACTCCATTTTTCCGCGGGTCGATCGCTGCTCCCTCCTGCGCGAAATTTGAATTCGATTCCTCGGGAACCGTGTCTGCGTTTGCCCCCGATGGACTGAGGGGCGCTGGGGGTGGCGGCCTGTATGGCGGCGGTGCCCGAAGAGGAGAAACTGGAGTGACGATGTCAGGAGTCGTCAAAGGAGTTCCAACCTCATCAGGAGAGGAAAATTCCAGGATAGTTTGTCGGTACTTCTTCTTGAGGACCAAATACTTTTCCCCCTGCGTGGAACGGTTCCTTATAATCTGCTCTTCGATGGACGCGGGGGACGACGCGACCGGTTTTACCAATTCCACTTTGCGTAAGACCATTCGGTTAGTAATGATAATGTATTATTGTAATTAAATTGGAAACGATGGTGTAAGTGTCAATTACTGTCGTAACTACGGTAATTGTTAAAGGGGTAAGGACCCCTTTTCTAGAGCATTTATCAGTGTACCCAACCCTTGTGTAGAAAAACCCATGTTTTGACCCAAAATCTAGTAGTATTCTAGTAATGTCACGTGGGTACCCAACCCCCTTAAGGATGTGCGAAAACCCGAAAATGTATTGATTCCCGGAACTTCCGGGATTTTAAAAAATGGCATTGTTTAACTCGTAACGTGATCGAATCACGAGCGATTGAGAAGTAGCAATTCACGCCATCCCTAGTGATAACACTTGAGCACCGTGAAGTGGGCTACAGATCGTGTCGTTAAACTTCCTGGCGTTCTGATTGGTGGACGATCGCGCACGACCAATCGATATTCAAAATTCAAATCCACTCGTTCCGAACGGCAGTAAATTATCATCGTGAGTCACTTGCGGAAATATTGCAAAACTTGAAAGAAGGAAGGCGAGAGAGACGTAATCGTATCTGTAGATAACGCGGTTTGGTAAAACCGGCAACGTCGCGCCGCGCGCAACAAGTCGCTCCTGTCAGGGAAGGGACCTGGGTGAATGACGCACCTCTTCGTTCTTTATGGTGGCCAGGGTGTTCACGTACTCCTTGAACCGATTCCGTGCCTCGACTGTAACGTGAATTTCGTGCATTGTTCACTGACCGTCGTTTCGTGACCGGTCGAGTGTGACAGCGTTATTGGATCCGGTGCTGTGTTTACACACAGCGCACGGGTGCAACATCGAGGTCACACCTCGCCGAGACGAGACAGTTAGCCGATCGAATTCCACGCTGGGATCTCGACGTACCTCGGGTTTCCGGGTCCGTTAGGAATCTCTTGAAATGCTTCACCACGTCGTGGTTCCTCGCGGTGCCGGCGTTTTCCAATAAATATTTCCGAATCTCCTCGAGAGACAGCTCGCTGGGCATCGCCATCTTGTCACTACTGAACGCTACACTGGCGCCGCCGACGGCGCAGCTCGGACGCCGTCGATAAAAACGACCTCTGTGCTACTTTGCACGCACACGCGTGCGTAACGGTCTCGCTACGCTTTTGCAGCATGTTCTACTTACGGATTTATAAATCATAAGGACGGAACACAGTGCTGCTCACTTGTACCACGTTTTTACTGATATTTTTCCTGTCAGCCTTACAAAGAATCTTGATACACGGACGCGAACTGCGCCGGCTATTTTTGTTAGCGCGCTACCCGACTCTGTGCGCACCTGTAACGTATACGAAAAATTGGGAAGCCGGGAATTTTAATTTTCTTTCAATTTATAAATTATTGGAGGAACTTTGTACGCGTATACTGTCATCTAAGATTTTTCTTATCTCCGTTTTCAGTGAGATTTTCTTCTGGAGGACGTATTTTCTAACACTGCAAAAGGCGTTTTTGTTTAAATTAGACCATGTACTTCGAGTAGTATAACGTTGTAACCAATGAGAAAAACCAATTCAGTACTATCCGTACAGAAAATAAAATTGTTCAGTTTCGCATGTCTCTTAATTCATTGGAGCAGTTCTTAAAGGAAGTTAATCATTTAAATTGTCCACGTGTAATATATCGTTTCTACGGAATATTTTATAGAATGTAACACGCTTAAGTAACACTGTACACGCGTATCATTAATTTGTCTCCCGTGCGATGCAGATAACGTGTTAATTCCAGGACTCAAGAGTTTTTTTATGAAAGACGTAAATAATATACGTAAATGATGTACCGAGGGTATATGTAAATCATACCTGAATTACAACCTGTCGAGCGCAACACCGTTCCGACATTTATTCCTCTCGAATCTGATCTAAAACAAGAAAACCGAGTAAACGTGATAAAAACCGGTGGTTACTCAAGAGTGCAGAATTAAGTCACGCCCATTAATGCGCTAGAATCCAAAGGCTAATTCAATTATTTGCGCGCGGACGAGGTTTAAAACGGGTGCCTCCAGATAATTCAATGAACTCGGGTCCGGGGAGAATATACACCGAAATTATACAGGTTGAACGGATTTGTAAGTAAACGTAACGAAATGCAAATCGTTTCTTTCCATCGCGTCGGAACGGTAGCGGAACAGCCGCGCGTTCGATGTGCCGGAAGGAAAAGCTTTCGTAACAAGTGAACGATGTCTAATTGATGGTTAGAAATGCAAATAAAAATTACGTATGCGTGAAAATGCATACACGTACGCAGCCTGTAATTTCGTTCTTAACAATGTACTAACGAGCCGTAATCACATCGAACCGGGCCCAGCAAAAAAGAAATTGTTAACGTCATTAGTAACCGGCGCAATCGTTGCACCTCATGCATAACGCATAATACGACTCAATTATATTGCATTATAATTGCGACGATGGGCGTGTGCACGAGCTCCGATCCCGCCGGCGTCGCGACGCGATTGAAAATCACCCCGGGAGCCGATTTTTCGCTTCTGCGACTGCAGGCTCGTGTTCAACGAGCGACGATCGAGCCTGACATTCGAATCGCTCGTGCAAATAGACGATTCGCAAAACCTTTTAGCCGTCCGACGCGTTTCATTCCATCCATGCGGACGTCCGGCCGCCGAATCCCTCGAATCGACCGGTATTCAAATTTTTATTTCAAACCCGCTTAACTATTACACCCTCAATCGCTCATCGCCCTCCACAACCCATCGCTATAAAGATTACAGAGGATCGGGAAAGGCTGCCCGATGTAATAGCTCAAAAAATCATTCACTAATTTTCCCTAAAATCGTTGTTATTTTATAAAGATTTCACCATCAGCCATGCAACTAAAAAATAGAAAAGCAAACTATGCGTCGACGATTCGGGCGCAACATCGTCTCCGTATTTTAACAACGAAGATAAGCAATACGAGTGACTCAACTATTAATCGCAACAACCTGCGAATCACGTTTGCGCGACGCAGATTCCGGTCAGGATAATGTTCGATTAAAGAAAATTGGTACTGTAAATCGATCCGAACTCGTACCCTGTTTTAATTTCCTAATGGGTTTTAGAAAAGGAAGCAAACGTTCGGCCTTTCATTGATTAAACTTTACGCTGACGGAAATACGAAAGGCGTACTTCTGAATACACCCCGTAGGATCGGTCTTCGATAAACTCGTTTACAAATGCAAAAGACATCCTGTTACACGAGCATAATTGAGTCCCGCTGTCGCGTGATGTTAACTGGTACGGGTAATGATGTAATCCCTGAGAAATAGTCGATTAGTTTCCAATCAAATGAAGCGGATAAATGTTTGATTTAATCGCGGTATACCGGCCGGTGCCGGGAATACTCGATGATTTGCATAATATTTATAATCCGGCGGACGATCCGGATGCGGTAATGCTCGGATCGCTTTGGTTAACCCACGTTTAACTGTCGCCTTTTATCCCCGCCGTTAGGGAAGTTCGGCGCGACGTCTATTATCGGAACTATTAATAAGAAAGCAGCAATTTTTCAAAACTTTATAGGGAATGAAAAGCATTATTTGTAATCGAATTATTTTTCTAAAACAGCTAGGCATCATAATTTTGTGGTGGTGTCCGCGCACAGTTTTGATCAATAATGTAAAACAAGCAATTTTGCAATTAATAAACTCCCAACGTTTCGAAATAATGTAACTACAATACAAAAAAATTAACATGCAGTACAGTTATACTATTTTTCAAACGCAAAAATTTTTTGCTCTTGAAAATGATCCACATGATCGAAACGTTGGGAGTTTATTAATTGCAAAATTGCATGTTTTATATTATTGATCGAACCTGTGCGCCGTCACCACCACGCAATTATTATCAAATTTTGACGATCGAAAAATTGAATCTATAGCTAGGGATCAGTTTGTCACGACTATTTTTGGGGAAGACTTCGAATGTCCACTTGGAGTACGATAACAGGGGCGGAAAGGGGCGTGCGTTCGTGCATCGGGCACCGGGGCACAGTTATAGGCGCGTGTCCGCGTGGCAGGAAGCGGCCGAGTGGCTTTCATAATTAAACCCCTTCGGTCGACGATATTCTAATGAAACGGCGAGTAATGATTGAGCCGGGCTCGTTCGGAGCGGCTCAACGGTCAAGCGTTTCGCTCTCGAGCGTACTTTAAACATTCTTAATGGTAGCGATTAATCCCCGCCCAAGAAACAGCTGATAAACCCGCGCTCTCTCTCAACGCTGTGCCCGCGAAAGGCGCGTTCGAGGCGTCTTTTGTAACGCGTGTTACGGGGGTCGTCGCTGGGATCAGAGATCTCGCATCGATTAAAGTAATTACAAGTTACGACTGCGCGAGCGCGGATATATGCCCGTGTCTCTAAATAAGAGAAAGAGAAGAAAGAGAAAGAAGAAGCATAAATACATTTTTGAATGCGAACGGGAGCGTATCAGGCATCTCCGGTATAGATGAGATGGTAATCTCGGCCGGGCTTGGTAGCTGGGACGCGCGCGCGCGAGTGTGTTCTTTTGATACGATTCTATATGCCCCGGCTATGCCAGAGGATTGATGCACGAGATTGGCCGTGGTATTTCCGCGAACAAAATGCGCGCGGCCAAAGAGGTCGGGGCTCCGGGGGCGAGCAGCGGTCGCAGCAAGAAGAACGAGCGGCCGGGTACGAGGACAAAGGAATCGCGTCGACGCCCCGTGGCCCCGTAGGTGCATCCACGATATCATCTACCCATGTTCCCCTGCGTTATGCTTATGCTCGTGCATACGTAAAAGATCCGCGCGCCGGACTGCAGCCGCACCGCCGCCGCAAACGCAGCGCGTTGCAACGCTTTATCCGGACCGGTGCAAACTGCAAAAGAGCCCCGTGTGATCTACCGCCCAGTGATATGTCGCCGCTGGGATTCCGAGGAGAGCCCCCCTTCGAGCACCTACGAGCTTCTTTTTCCTCCCGGCCGTTTGTTCTCGCGCCATTTTAATTAATTCTTGGACAATGCAACAGGGGAATGTCTTGTCCCTTTTTCTTCTCTCTCTCTCTCTCTTTCTCCCTGGTCTGTTCCTTTTCTTTTTCTCGCAGTTTTTTCCCGTGCGCGGTTATCCGAGCGTGTACAAGAATTCATTATGTAATGTATGGTTTCCGCTGACTTCTCTCACCCTTGGGCCACTTAAAACGCTGCCTCGGCGCCGCGAGCAGGCTCGATTTTCAGACGCCTCTTTCGCAACCGCTATCTACCGCGACCGCTCGCACTTCGCATCATTTTCGAGGCTCGAGGTTGCTGCAATCGTTGGCTCAGCCTTGATCCTTGCTGTTGGGGACGGTCTTGGATCCTTGACTCGGCGTGATGCTGCTGTTTATCCTCCTTCAATTCTTAAATTCTCACTTTGTAACCTGTTAAATTACAGAAGTTCATCGGAACGGCACTTGGCTAGGTTTCTCCTGCAACGGCCGATCAAAGCGCAAGTAATACCTATTAACGGAGGAACGCAAACAATCAGGTACGGCGGCCACAGCCCCATCTTCTAATTTCCTTATTCGAGCGGGATTATCTACGCTCTGCGGTTCGCCAGAACTGTTTAGTAGAATATGCGGAACAAGCATTAGCGCCGGCTCCGTTTTTGCTCGCAGCAACAGAAGCTCGCGCGCGAGTGCACGCATGCATGCAAGACGCCGGAAACGCGATGCACCCGCGATCCTGTCGCTGGCGAAGAAAGGCGGGATGTGTACGAGGTGTGATAAAAAAATTGTGCGAATGTGGTGAAAAACTGTCGAGCATGTTGTGGAGACAAAACGTTGAATTAGAGAGCAGTTGAAGGAACGACGGGATAAAACGCTGCGGTGTGCGAATGGCAGAGCTTCGCCTATGCTGTAAGAATGGTGTGGCCAGTGGATTTCCCGCGTTCTATGGTTTACGCCATATAAAGGTTTCGCGAGGCGACCAGCTCCGTCGACTTATATATTCGTCCATAATTGGAACGGCGGCGCGCGCTCGAATTGGCCGCGCTATATAAAACGTCCCGTATAAAGAGCGCACTTTGGTGGGTTTCTTGCGCGGTTTTTAGCCGGCGTACCTTCGGTGGTCTCGTTAGAAGGACGGTGGGAGGTCCGTCTGAAAAACCAGCAATAACGCGTAACAAACCCCGCAGTCGGTTTCTAGTACGAACTCGTAATTCCGAGTGACCAAAAAACGTCACCGGGAAGGACTCGCAAGGACAGGAGCAAAAGGAAACGAAGGGAATGGAACGAAACGGAACGGGAGAAGTGAATGAAAGTCCACGGACGACGCATCGAGCGCCGCGTGCATTATACGTCGCGACATTAAAAGCCCCGATCTGTTTCGGAACAGTTATCGCGATTAATGCGTATCGGTAACAAGTTCTCGTTCTGATTGGGAATAAATTTCGCCGGCAACATGAGGGATATACGTCGCATGTTCAAGTATAGTATATAACCAGAAGAGAAGGAAGAAGAGAGAAAGAGAGGGGTGCACTTCCTCTTCGGTGGCCACGTACACGCAGCACCAGCGAACGTGAAACGTTTCGCTGAACAGAGTTATGGGCTCTAATGAGTCGAGGGGTTAAAAGCGCGAGTCCCGATCTCCTCACGGCAAAAGAAGAGAGCTAAAACCCTATCGGACCGTTCAATCTATCCTGACTACCGTTTACCACGGCGTCGTTTAAAGTGGCCACAGGTGCTCCCGCCCGTATATACGCTCGTTCCCGGGTACGAAAACGACCGAAAAGAAATACAGGGAAAGAATGAGCCGGATGAGTGCGTGGCCGAGTATATATCGACGCGTGTTTGGCTTTCTCATAGTTTGAGAAATCATGATTTTTAGCACTCGATCGCGAGAGGAGAGGAGAACCGTTTGCAGTCGCGCGGCCAGTTTGAACTTCAAAGATTCGCGATCGAGCTGCCCGCCACTATACAGGCATTACATATTATCGTGGTCGGCATTCAACCGAACCCCGTGTCCTCGTCGAACCGCGTCGCAAAGCGGCTTTCCGTGCATACAAAGTCGAGGGCTCGATCAACACTCTACGTTCCACGGGGTCGCGATGTCGTCGAGTCGGTGGCTAGAACCGTGGAAAGGAGCAAAGTATACCTTGGCAAGGCTAATAGCGGCCCGCTGCGCTTCCGAGGATTACACGCGACCTGGAAATTCAATGGTATTTGCTCGAACGTTTGTCATCTGATTTTTACCGCGGCTCTGCAAACCGCGCTCGAATTATCCCAATTGATTCGCTATTACTATTTGTTTGATGCGTTTGATTCTTGGCGGCAACAGTTGTATTAGTAACAGTCCTTCGTTTAATATATATTTCAAAACTTACTAACAATTTGCCAAAAAATATTTTTGTATTTCAATTTGCAGATGACATCGTCGTTTATTCAAAAATTTCCTTTATTAAACCGATCTCTTGAAACGTCCTTTCGCTCCCACACGATGACAAGAGTTTGTCACTCGTTGGCTGAAATCTGGTAAACGTACATACGTGCGAGTACCGCAATTTTCCCACACGTTGTTACTCAGCAGTGCTGGAGTGCAATTATTAAAACAACATGCGGATAAAAACATACTCGCAAATAACTAATACCAAGGTACGTTGTTGCAAACGAGTATCAGCTACAGCAAAATTGCAGGCTGGAGTAAATATACGCCTTAGAGTACAGTGTTGAGATACGTGGAATAATGTTGCTGACACTTCGGAACCGAGTTGGACTGATTAATTATGTGTTAAGATCCGAGAGGAAAAACAGACCGAGAACCGTGTAATAAAAATGAAGGCGAAGTGAGTAATGGAAATATATAAGTAGCAAGAAAAATGAAAGAGATTGTCTAGATTGAATCTAATTTACAATTCTTAATCAAGCAATTCCATTAATAACGCTGACTTCTTTTCCTCGAGATACATGGTGGCGCAGTCGAAGGGTTGATAACATCAAGGTCGCACATACGGAGAAGAACTGTTGTGATAAGCTAATACGAAATAGTGCGATAATGCGAGTGCAGCAACAGCGGCTTTCATCGACGCGGGGATGTCGCGACGGTGCCCACGATCAATCTTTGACGCGTCGGCGGTTGCCATTTCGGAGTGTGTCGGAGCGATAATGACGACTGGCAAGTGGCGACTATTAGTAGCGTTTTAAGCCAGGTACACTAGAGTCCACCGATAGGACAGGGACGAAATTAAAATGCTGAGCAGCAGGTGGGGATGTTGAATCGAGAACGAAGGGTTCGAACATCGAGGCGGCTCGTTGGAGAGGGTAGCGAACGGAAGAGGGCCGAAAGTACTATCGGCGTATTCGTGTCGCTGTCAGTAACCACGCATTAACGCATTCATATCGCATTCCGACCCTACGTTCGACCGGTGTCCACGCGTTCGCTTCCACCTCTGTACAGGATCACGCGAGTCCTCGCCAGAAAAGTGTCTCCGATGAGAACGGGCTGTTTCTCGAGCACAGAACATCCCGTCCAAGTTTGTAAGCTCGCAAAAACCCTGTCGAACATTCCCCCGCTCAGACGCAGGCTACTTAGGGGCCCGGTGAAAAGTGTGTCAGTAAATATAGGGACCCTCCGATGACGTCCGCATCGTCTCGGCCAAGGTGGCATATGTATACAGTGGCGTTATGCTCGTGGCGCGCGTTCTGTCACCTATCGCGTGTCGTTTCTCCTCGCGGCCGCAATTTGTTGCGGCCCCGCGCCGCAAGAACCGACGGAAAAAGCCGCTGATGATCCACGGTGACAGCATGTAATAAACCCCGAGACCTGCCAACCGGTAATTTGTACCCTGGAATATATTTGGTCCTCCCGTTTCATGACTTCTCCACGGTGTATCTCTTACAAAGTATACATTCCGCGCGACGCTCCGGGGCTGTGTTATTAGCCGCGAAATTACCTCGATTTGCATTACGCAGTCGTGAACTTGTTCCTGGAAAACGTGCCGGAAGACGATCAGGATCAATCAGTGGCGCGTTATTCGCGTTTCGACATGGAGGTTTTACCTGAATCTTTGGAAATTTTATATAGAAATTCAGGACGCATACGAGTACGCATATACAGGGTGTCTCAAGAGTAATTAACGAAAAACACCGACCAATCAGAACGCGGCTACAGCGGATTGATTTTGGTTCGCTGATTGGTCAGTGTTTTTCTTTAATAATTCGTAAACAAAACTGTCGACGACATTTTTACAAAGGAAAATGTCGCTTCAAATGACCCTAGGAACCTCATATTTCCACATGTTGAAGGAATTTTTGAACACCCTGTACATATGGGGATTACCGAAAAGAAAATTACAAAGTGCACTCATCTCGAGAACAATTACAGGTAGATCGAGCCTCGGTCGAAAAGAAACGCGATGTCGTTCCGTGGTCGAGTCTGGATGACGAGTCAGTGTTCCGGGCGACATGGTGGCAAATGGCGGGCATTCGCGACGGTTCCGTTCGAGCGGAAAGGAAGATCCGGATCGGCGATCGTCCGTCGATGCCGAGGGAGCTTTGTAAGTTCGCGCACGAGGTCCGCGTCGTCTCGGAGAGGCCGGCAAGCCGCCCACGTCGTCGCCGATTATCGGGAGGTGTACGTGAAAGGTAAGGGCAGCCCCGATCGAGGATAACGATCGTTTATCGGCGCCAACGCGCGGGACCGCGCTATCGTTTCCCCTTGACCCTCCTTGTCGACAGATCGATTCAAGGAAATGGAGAATTGCGGTAATTGCGATAAGTGAACGCGATATACGTTCACCTGGGACGACGATCGCCAGCTTCTCGCCGGAAAGGTGTTAATCCGCGAGCCACGGAGATTTACGAGGCGAATCGATATCGCGACCAAGAGCAGCTCGATACGACGCGAATGAAATATATATATCGGCGATGCTGCGCGAGAACCGCGAGAGCTCATCGTCGTTTACATTTCCTCGGGGTGCGTTTACAACGCCGCGGAGAACGTCCTGGTACACGATTTGCTTCGATTACGGAAGACGCCGCCGCTTCGAAGTTCGCGATCTTGATCGGGACGATGTTGATCGCGGTTTCTAGGTCTGCAATTGTCGGAGGGATTTGTATTCGAGGCTGTTCGTGAAATCTAGACCGAGAAGTTGAAACTGATCGTAATCGTTGCTCTTCCGAACTCTGGATCCTATCAAGCTCAGTGAACAGCAAGAGCTCCATTTGTGGAGTCTTTTTTGACTCGATGAAATCTCCGTTTTTTAAATACCCTCGCATTTGTGAGAACGATTAGGATAAATGTGAATAGTAAAATTGCATGTTCAAAGCATCGGAAAGCGACTTGATCCATGAGATAACCTACCACTTAATAGGGAATAGTGCGCCGCTGCCATTTTACAACGACGTCAAGATGGAAATCGGTCTCTTCCAAAGGATCCGCGGCTCTTATCAACCGTCCTCGAGTATCCGAGCAGCTCCCACAGCAAGCTAGCAAATACAATTAACCCGTCGACCAAGATTCCAGGACTGCACTCCAGAAAACGGGGGTCTTTGCTGAGCGGCGAGTCCGCCGTTTACAATCCGCGGCTCCGATCGGTCCTCGGGACCGTTTGAACAGTGTTCGGCAACAAAGTGTCCCGGCGATGGGAACGCGCCCCCGAGCATCGCGGTCCCGGCAAAGCCGAGGATCCTTACACCGAAGAGTGGCAAGGTATGTTTCCCCGGGTGGGTTCGCGGAAAAAGAGTGTCGTTGCGCGGGGGGCGAGCAAACGGGATACGAGAGAGCAGCGTGTAGGACGGAATATAAGTGAAATCGCAATAATTACCGGCGGCACGGATCAGAAATCCTGCAATACGGTAGTCGGGTAGGCGGTATGGGCTACGAACAGGCGCATACAGGTATACGCAAGCTCTTTGTCGGACGGAGGTGGAGTACGGGTTATATTGGCGCCACCTCCTGCACGGTTAAGCGAGCGACTAGGGCAGACTTACGCCTTACGCCTCTCTCTCTCTACCCCACCCTCTGTCTCGCACCCGTGCACACTCTCTCGCTCGTTCTCTCTCGCGGTCTTTCTCTTTGTCTCTCTCGGTTGCTCGTCTCTCCCCTTTCTCCGTGTCCTCTTTGTCTCTCGCTCGTCTCCCCCCTTCGTGCTCCCCTCGCGACACCTCTCGCTCGCTCGCGCCGGCACGTTCTGTTCCGTTCTCTCTCCTCTCTCCTACCTCTTCCACGTTTCGGTTGCTCGCACGCTCGCTCGCTCGCTCGCACTCACGCACGCTAGCTCGCACGCTGCGCTGGCTGGCTCGGCTCTCGGCTCGGCTCGGTTTGCTCGCTCGCTCACTCGCTCAGCCGCGAGCGCTCTCTGCCCTCCCCCTCGCCTGATGCTGCAACTCCGGCTCGGCTAACCCAACCTAACCCGCGGGCCAACTTCATTCCACGCCGACTGACCACCACCGACGGCCGTCGTCGTCCTCGACGCCGTCGTCGTCGTCATAGAACGCGGGTCACGCGACACGCTGCGTCGACACGGTTCCCCCTTGTGTGCTCGTGCCCGTGCTCGTGCTCGTGTTCGTGCGTCCTTTGCGCCCCGCTTTTTTCGCGCGCGCGCCACCCCCGCCGACTCGCGAGAGACCCTCTCCAAGAGAGACCATCGGGATCTCTGATCACAGTGACAGCCCGGAAGGCCACAGACAAAACCTATCAGGTGCGACAGAGATAGTGAGTGACTACCAACTAACCAGTTCGCGTTACTTTCATCCCTTTCTTGGAGAACCGTCGACTTCCGGTTCCGGGTGATCGAGCTTCGTTAAGAATACCGACCCCTCCCGAAGACGTTCAACGGGTGACACCGTCATGGACATGTCCGAGGATTGCTGGGACCACGTGGGACTCCTCCAAGAAGTCTCCGGCGCGGAACCACCCCCGCAACCACCCGCACCCGACTTCCTAATTCAGCAACAGGAGGTGAGCAGCCGATTTCTTTTCCCTCGACGCGACGCTGCACTCGAGGAACAGGTCGGTACATGGCTCTTGGCAAAAGCGCGGGAGAGTGTGTGGTAGTTTTTACAGGTTTGCCGATGGGTGTCGACCGTTTTCGTCCCTTGCGTGTCCGGTTCTTTTTAATTGGCTGTGGGACCACGTGGCAGTCGCACAACTGCCACTTCGGCATGTTTGTGCGGGGACTGACGACGACGCTCTTATATTTCAGACAAACTGCCTCATAAAATTCATTTTGATGTTGAAATTTTCTCCACATTTTTTGTACGAAATCACTTGATTTTCAACTTCGAGAACACATCGAAGAAAATCAGTTTCCTTCGACATTTCATGTATCACAGTCCGTCCATGAAAATTGGAATCCGCGTAAACATCCGCAATTACAAGATCTGTAATCTAAACAACCTCCGTTCGTTTTGCCTATTCTCATGGACGTTGCATGCAGAACATCGCAATTTTTGAAATTCCGAAAGAACAATCTTTTCACAACTGTAACAAGTTCTGCGCAATGTATTATGTATTACGTATTTTATTCATTGTTGTCGTTGACGACATGTCATTTACAAAATTTTATACAGCACCACATACAATATTTCAGAAATGAACGTTGAACTCGATACGGAAAATTATAGTTCCTCAGAATGTTCCAGCTAGTACTTCTCTAGATATAGAAAATATGTAGAGAGTGCCGTTTAGAGCAGTGATCGTCGAGCTAATCTACGGTACGCAGGTGGACGCCTGCAACGGTGTTAGGCGTTATCATTTCGTACTTCGCATCGCGAAACGCTTTTCCGTTGCACAAGCGACACGATGAAATCCTGGACTGTTTAAAATTTTTCCGCTGCCTCTGAGATTTATAAGGAGTCGCTTCCACGGCGGCCGACTTTCACCGCGATCGATTCCTGCCGAATCAAACGAATCGATAACTCGAGTCGCGTCCGCGAAAGGATCGGCGAAAAGCTTTCGAGCGTGTCTATTCTTGGAAAACAGCGGTTTACATAACGGGCATCTGCTAACGAACTTTGGTTACAGATATGAAATGAAATCTCGGTTCGCCTCTAATTGGCACATTATAAATTAAAACCACTTTGCCGTGCACGCGATCACGAAGGCTAATTTATCCGACGTCTCGATGCATCGACATTCCGCCGCTCCTCCTTCAATAAGCCCCGCCGGGAGAACGACATTGAGCCAATTTGACGGAATTAATCGTTACCGAATTCTTGGACGTCGCGGAATATGCGCGTCCGCTTTCCGCGGGTCCGAGGGATCGCGTGTAACGACTTCCGAGCGCATTCTTTCGGCCTCCAACCGGCCTAATGGAACTCGCTCGGTGGCCGATCTAAACATCTTAAGATGTAATCGGATAGAGTAATTACCGACTCTGCATACAACGTGGGAAGTTGTAAAAAAATGGTTTCATAGTTGCTTATGCTGTTTCGTATCGCTTGTTTAGTTTAATAAGTGCGGGAGCGCCTCGTCGTCGAGGCAATCGCGTTACAAAGCTGATTGAACGCGCGTTTACCTCAGTCGAGGAAGCCGTTCCAATTATGTAATCTGATTGGGAATCTTTCTAACGAACTTCCCTTAGACTGCTTACAAATTATTAACGTCGCATTCTGATGGCCGCTTTCATTTCATTGAAAATAATCTTGCCGAAATTCTGCTGTTTAAATTTCTTTTTATTACTCTACATATCCTCTCCGAAGTTGTTCAAACACTATTTAGGTTAACCCTCGATTATTACATTTATTGTAAATTCTCCAAACCTTCTTTACACGGTTCAATTTTCATTCTTTCCTCGAACCCAACCATTTAGGCAACTTCGAAGACAATCACCATTAGCGTAAAACATTCTATACGATTTCGGAGGTTCTATGGTAATAGTTGAGAGGGCTAGACGCACAAGGTAATGTCCAACAAACCCTAAGTCCAGTGAACTCTCCAGCAGGTAGCATCGCGGCTCGACTTCCCAGGTGTATCAATTAGGTAAACTCCTCGAAGAAGCGCCTAACGCGTTCCATATTCCATAGGCTGTCATTATCTAGTCGATCGTCCGAAACCACGGTATTTCCAGTGGTTGGACGTGACGGGAATGCAGAAATCCCTGTAGCCTGTCCTTCTCAATTTCACTGTTTGCTCAAGCAAAACCGACGATCGAGTCCGATCGAGGATCGCGAACACCGTTCTCTTGGCTGTTGAATGGAGAACGGCGGAAAGTGCGTAGGGGGTGGGAGAGGAAGGTATAGAAGGGGTGCAGAGGGGAGAACGGAAGAAGAGGCAGCCCATTCCGTTTCAATTTCGTGGATCCCACGTAACAAGCCCTGGCGGAGGAAGAGCGTGGGTCCATGGGCCTGTTCGTTACGGTGCCCTGTAATCAGACCGGAAATTATAGGCATTTAGTCGAGCATGAATGAGCGGATAGGAAAGTTTAAGAAGATATCGGTGGCATCGGGGCGTCCGAGGCGCGTGCACTCGGTCCCGGCCCCTCTTCGTAGCCTTTCCTACCCGTTTCTGTCCCGCCGCCAATTTCTAGAGGCACCTGCAGCTGCGATCCAGCCCCGAGATCAAGGCCCAGATTCACCTCCGATATACAGGGTGTTTCGCCCAATTTTCATCGCCCCGAACGCTCCTCCTGTGCTCGGACTTCGTCGCACGCTCGAACGCTAAAAATCCACTAGAAGGTACAATGAAAAATTTACTTGTGCGTTTTCGTCGTTCAAACGGACGCTAAATCCTTGAAAATTCGCTAGCATCAAATCCGCAGTCAAACGACTACTCTCCTGTTCACCGAAAAAATTATTTGTCTCGGTAGCTGGCCGGAGGTATTAATTTTTAAACTTGTTCATTTGGAAAATCAGAAAACGGTGGAAATAATGCGCTTTCGAAAGAAGCGGAAGCAAGACTTGGTGTGACAGATTTGATGAAACACCGTGTATGAAGTACAATGTATCCGAGCAACTTTTCTTGAGTGTAAACGTTTCAGCGCGACGCGGTGGTCGGGTGAAGATGCAGCCGGGGATTCTGGGACACGAAACTGTATCGACGTTAATTCGTCTTGGCGGGTACGAGACGGTAATAACCACGGCAACATAAGTTGCAATCAGCTGTCTATCCGTATGGGTGTGTTGGACCGCGGCGGCACGCACACTCGCCTCGAGCATTATTATGATAAACGATTATACGCGTGCGTGTACACGGACACGTTGATTGCACGCGGTGCCCTGTAGAATCCGCGTTCCCGCTGTTATTATTATTAAATTGCTTCCTTAGTGCACGCGAAGAATTACAAACAACCGATCGAGCGTGGACAAGGGGACGCGGCGCGGCGGGATGCACACACTGCAGACTGTACTCTCCGCAAACGCTGCACTCTCCGCGCTGCACCAGTCGAGCCGCCATGGAAATTTCCTTGCGGGGATTTTAATACGCGACCGAATTAAAACATTAAAAGGCTCGCCGGACTGGCGACGCGCTCTCAAATTGCCCCCGAAAGGAGCACGGACAGATTACGGTGCAAATTGCGGCGAGTCGCGAGTCCGTTCCAGCAGGCTTGCAAATGAGTACCGTTTTAGATGAGTCTGCCGATCGATCTCCGAGTCAGTGTCATCAATTTTTCCTGCCACGATGCTTCCACCTCGGTACGAACGTGAAACCTCCCGCTTGTCGTCGAGAGTTCTGGAATTTCGCAAGACTATCCCTTATTGGCGCGGTGGAACCTTGAAAAAATCTAGAAATTTTTCCGAGATTTTTATAAAACCATCTAAATTACCTGGGAACCTACAATTATGCATTCTTTTCTCTTTTTAGCAAATATTCTTAACACTTTTAATGGCACGAGAAAACGTGTCAAGAGATCTATGCACCTTTGTCTCACAAAACCCGTTGTTTTATTGCGTAGCTGTACATGTTCATTTCAACTCGAAATCATCTAATATATACGTTTCAAACAGGCGAAACGCATAATGTCAATATCTTTTGATTGAAAGGGGAAAATGAAAGAATCTAAAACAATAGTCTCTAGAAGAATCATTCCTCTAGAAAGTGTTCCCACGTCATTCAAAATAACCTGGACATTTTATTCTCCGTTCTTAGTTAACTGCATAGATACTGATACCGCTTAAAACACAACGATAAAAATCTCACCGCACCGAAGCAAATAAGGCCGAGCTAAAAATGGCTTTGCCAATTCATTACTTCGCTCCCGTACGTCTTCCTTACAGAAAAACGCTTGTCCTGGATCGGAGATAACCGGAGCACATTTCGTACTTCGTCGAAATGTTTATTCTATTAAAACTGTATAAATATCTTCGGGGTGGCGATAAAAAATCGATACGGGCCACTCGAGCCAGGGGCGCTGATATAAATCGTCCATGAAGCGTTTCGATAAAGGTTTTCGTTGAATCGCGCGAAGAAATCGAGTCGATCGGCAGTACGATAAAATAAATGACCGGTATCGAAGTCGAAGTGAGTAACGAGCTCAATTAGAACGGCGTGCGGTGCTTCTTCTTGTTTGATCGGGGACAAATATCGCTGTCCCAGCTGCGCGTGAAAAATACTTGCTCGCGAACGATCCCGATCGAACCCGCACCTGCGGCCCAAATAGTTCGCTTCGGAAGGCCACGATCGTCCCCATCGCTCGCTATACTCGCGTTGTGTACTCGCCTTGCTCGGCTCGCTCACGTATGAGTTTCCCACGGCGGGCCAGGATGGGCCCGTGCGGGCCCGTGTGGGAATATCGGGGCTTATTACTCGCGCATAGGTAACACGTTCGATCGGCGATCCGCCGCCGATTTTCGTATTCCTTCCTCGTGTGCGTTTTCTCCTCGCTTTACCCGCCCCTCCTTCTTCATGCCCCCCTGCCCCTCTCTTCTCACTCCAGCTATCTTTTTTATCTTTTACACAGTTACTCTTTCTCTCTTGTCCGTCTTTCTTTTGGATTTATTGCCGTTGGTCACTGAGGCTTTTCGTCACGCTATTATGTACGAAGTGAATACTGTAAACAAAGAGAGAACGAAATAATTAGAAGGGATAAAGGACAAGTTTTTAGAAATATATTAATAAGGAAAAGAAAAACGAGGAGCGGAAACGAGATTCAAATAGAAACTTGGAGGAAATATTTTTAAGTACTCGGCGGGTCGGATAGGAAACTAACAGGAGCCAGGAGAGACAGCGGAAGAAGATGAAGGGAACTTGACAGAGGAGGAGCTGGAAAAACAAACAAGAATACTGTAAACTAATGGGTAACATTAATCCGCAATCCTTTAATAACCTGGTTCAAGCCATTCTGAAGGGGTTACGGTCCTCCTGGACGATATTAATAGTTTAAGCCCTGTTCACACCGAAATCCGGAGCCAGGAGGAAGTCTCGAGGCCTCGGAGCACGTACTCGCGTTCGTGAGAGAACTCGGCCGATTCGTACGATAACGACGGCGTACGAGCTGCTTCCGAATTGCTGTTTTCGCTCGGACACCGGCCGGGCATCGTCGTGAAAATGAAATGAGAAGTAGAACGAGGCTGGGCATGGCAGGCCTGCACGGAATTCCACGCGGCTCCCAGGACGAACGCGAGCGACAAGACTACGCGCGAGGCTTCTGATCCTTGATGCAAAGCGTCCAGCGACGCGAACGTCAACCCAACTAGCCTTTCCCGGTTTTCCTTAAAAATAGAGTACGTTGCTGCCAAAAGCACCATTTCCCATATAAATACTGTAAGCTGTCGTTCGTTTTGCGCCACCCGGTATATTGTAAATGTTATTTACAAGCGGTTCGTTGCCAACGACAAGCGAACGTCGAAAACGAAACGAACAACAAACAGTCTCGTCAGGTCCGTCGCCGGAAAAAAGCGTTTAAATAAAGTTGATTAATTCTTATCGCATTTGCCGTTTCAATCCCAGCTATCCCTTACAATGCTTTACTTCAACTGACGCAACGAAGACGATGTATTTTCGTCACTTTTTGACACAAATGATGACAAGACGTCGTACGACTCACACGATAGTTCGACGGACAACATCGATGTTGCAATTGCAACATGTCGTCGTCTAAACAGTAGAAAGCAACGTTCGACAGTTCGAAGGAAAGAAGGAAGATTTCGAAGTCAGAACTTCGAGCCCCACCACAGGCAACTCCGTCGCTCGATTGGAATTCACCGAGAGCCCCACCGTCGAGTGTTCATTGTCGGGAAAATGAGAAACGATAATCGAGCCTCCGGCTGTTCCCTGACGGCCACGGGATTTATGTGCTCGTCCGGGATCCAGATGGGCTGTCTCGTACGCTAGATACTGCTCGACTGCGCGAAGATACCGGCCACTTATAAATGAAAATCGTACGGCCGAGTGAATGTAAACGCGAAACAGCTCGCATTAATGTCCTCTGGAACAAGCGTTCCTCTTTCCGGAGATTGATCGCGGCTTTAATAGTTTCCTTTTTATTGAATAGTTATCCCGCAACGATCCACGGGACCTGTGGCTTTCGATCTTGCGATTGCGGAGTGCAACGAATACTAGAACCTCCGTCCTGTAATTGAGACGTCCGATTCCTCTTTTTACAAATAATTAATTCACTCTAATTACATCTCCGAACAGTTGCATAATCACACGCTGAAGGTTGAAATTAGTGCATAACCGCATAGGATTTTCAAGATACGTATCCACCAGCGTGTACAGCCTTGGACAAACGAATTTACGATCAACCGTGTTCTCAACGGTTCACCAGCTCCCTAAGTTTATTATACTATGAACGATTGCGAAAATCGTGGAGGGTGAGACTTACGCTCGGGACACCAGTGACGAATGAAAACGGTCCGGTGGAACGCGGTTCCGGTCAAAGCGTCAAGGAAAGTTGTTTTTCTGAGCGGCGATGGCCGCGATAAACATTATTTAAGCGTCGACCAGCAATGGCCGTCGGAGCCGACGCGACGCGACGGTTCATCGGGCGTTTCTCGGCCCGCGAAATGTAGGCGTAGCCGGCAGATCGGCAGCGTATATCAGGTAATCGCGGCTATCCCGACGGTAGACCATTAATGCATTTCATCCTTATCAATGGCGGCCGTTCGTGACAATTATTTTTCCCTTAATGTCGCCTCTAAATATCTCCGGGGACAGTTTATGTCCTCGCATTAGAACTGGCGCGCAACCGTTCTCGACGATACGACACCAGATTCGAGCGTAAACCAACCGACAAGATTCCCGGGGCAGAAATTTATTAGGTAGCCATAAATTATGGCGTGGTACACCTGTGCTTTACCCGCGTGAGCGCGGACTTGTCTCGGGCCCGATCACTCCCGAACCGTCTCTTTATAGCCCCCAACTTCTACTTCCGGCCGTGAAACCCCCTCGACCACTCTTCTTCTTTGATATCAGTGCTCGAATCCTCACGGTACTTTCGAATAGCGACGAAGAAGCGGCGGACCTCGTTATCAACGACTGATCTTGACGTCTCGACCGCAGTCCATGGGATACGTCGCACCTTTAGTTCTTTAATCCACGCCAGCTGTATGCTGCCGGCTCTCTTCATTCCTTTAGGACCAGATCTCATCGTGGCGTATTAATTAGGGGTGATTAACAACGAGCCGGATAGGGCCCGATCGGTCCTCGTGCTCTCCTACGTCCGCGGTCATCCTTTGACCCACGTCTCTATCGAATACACCTGTCCCAAAAACTGGACCCAAAGAAACACTGGACCTCCACGCACACAGCTAGACCTTGTCAAGTTATTCATTCGTTGTTGTTTTGTCTTTAGCAAAATATTAATTTTACAAATTAATTACTAATAATAATTTGTTTAGAATTTTATAGTAGTTATAGATAAATGTAAAATAACGAACTTCAGCTTCACATATTTATTGGAGGATCTGGTACTAAGTTCACTCGATTACTCCCAAAGAACTAAACGCACAAATTACTAAAATATTCTACGGACATTAATGTTTCCTAGAATTGCAATCTCAACAGAATGAACGACGCCCCAAAAGCGATGGAAACCGCTCTCTTATTTTACCAACAGTATTCTGATCGACACAGTTCTCTCCCGCGCGAGAAGGTGTTTCGTACGAATTCCGCGGCGAGTACACCTGTTACCCGTGTACGCTATCTCTCGAAACGAAGTAACAGTTTCGTAGCTCCTTGGAAATGCCGGAATGCGATTAATCACGGCCCGTTGATTGCATTCGAACCCGACGAAACTCTCCGGTGGATCGTATTCCGTGAGACGTCGGCCTGTACACAAGTTCGCCCCGGTGTGCCACCGTGTACGTCTCTGAACGTATTTAACCGCCATCATTTGCCAGCTTCGAAGGTCGTTGGAACCAGACAGATAATGCCTGTCTCGCTTAATACCGGCTGTCTTGCTAAGTGACCTATTTCGGGGATTCCTTGGAGTGTAATGTCTCAGTGCGCGCTATTGTCTGTTAAACTCGGATGGACGACAGGGTAATGGCGCGCTTTACGATTCAGAGATTTAATATTCTCGGGGTGAGCGCCTGCGAAGAACCGGTTTACACACGCCCAACAGATTCACAGCTTATGGCTCGATATTTACTGGTCCGATTTACCAAAAATCCAAATTAAATGAGTTACTATCATCCCTTATTTCCAACAGTCCCTACTGAACTTGATACATACTTAGAGATTTTTCTACGAATTACAGAATCGATCTAGCTGCTCTACCGTCAAAAAGCCATCTCGTGAAAAATCATAGACGTATACAGATAGACTGCGCGGCCTTAACGAAGCGCTGAAGCCCACAATGGCGGCGCGGGTTACAAAGAGTGAGAGGAAGACTATTAGCCGAGGTGTATAGCGATGTCTTTCTAATTCACGACAATTAGTCTATGGAAAACACAAATTCCAGAAAATCCCACTGACACGACCTCGACGCGATCAGCGAATGCACGATTCCCGAATCGCTTCGGGAACATTGCGAGGCCGCTGCGAGATCCAGTTTTCTGGCCTCGCAACTGCGTCCACAGATGTCCGTAATTACAACCCCTTATAGTATAAAATATGAGCGCAGTTAATCAGGCTCGCCGTATGCGTCCCCGAAGAAAGAAATTACACGGCGGATCCCGGGGCATCAATCTCGACGAAATCGGGCAGAATGATCGCGAGGAGCTCGCGCGAGATCCACGGGCACGATACGATACATCGTCCTCTCTGTTGATGTTGAATTTCGTACCGCGCCGCGATACTATCTTCCCACAATCTGGCGTCCCACGCAGAGAGCTCCCATGGCGCGGAGGAACGAGGGGTGGAGTGTAAGGATGGGAAGATGTCGCTAGACGGGACGGTCCATCGAGGGCCGTTCCGCCTCGATGATATCTCCTTTTCGGAACGGGAGGCACGTTGCTTCGGTTCACACGGATGTAACAGCCCGGTATTCCGCGTTCGCGAGTGCGCACGGTACGCACTTGTCGCCATGGCCTGGGCCACTTGTCGACCCTTCCTGCTTCCAGCCCTGCAACCCCTACCGCCCGCCTCGGATAGAGGCTTTCTTCGACTGGAAACACGTGACACGTGCATCCCGTATCGACTGGACACGTGCAATGCACCGTACGGTTCCACGCTCGGTGCAACCCCCATGCTGATGGTCCTCTCTCGACGTCGTCGCTCAAGTAGATCGCGTTTTCCGCTGTAATAACAACGGCTGGAACAGCTGAAAGCGAACGCCGCCGTCTACAACCGCGGGAAATTGCTCGTCGCCTCTTCCTTTTCGACGTTCGTTGTTCTTTGTACATCGTCTCTTGTTGATCTACGAGTGCACTTCAATTATTAAGGGTAGGCTCACCAAATCTAGGGTATTGTCAGTGTTCCCAACCTCCGCGCGGAAAAAATTTGACAACACTGATAAACATACATTTGTGTCAGTCTAACACGCTATGGTTTGCTATGGTTCCATGTTTTTTATGTTTTTATTAATATCTTTATTGCTATTAATGGATTCGAGTAGATTCAAGCCCTTTATATTTTTGTCATTATGGTTCCATCTTGACGGTTCAGACTAGGCGCCATCTCGTCTAATCAACTGAACTAAAATTGGCTCTGGACTTGTTCTGGACTATGGAAAAAATCGTTTTGTGACAGAAAAATACATTGGAATCTGCGGTTCTTTTTTCGATTTTTGCGCTACATTAAACTTATTTTTGTGGGATTGCGAGTGGTCCCTGTTTATGGTAGGGCATCTGGTCAGGTAGAGCGAAGGCCAAGTAACACAGTAATTGTAATCTTGCAGGGATTTTGAAAATATTTGTTTGAATAAAGAAAATAAAGAAAAATATATTTAGTATACTTCAGACCACTGTCTAAAAGAACAGACGTGGACAGCCCCGTTCGTAATCATCCGAGCCATCTTTCAAACCTCGAGCCAGCGAAATGAGGTTTTGTTTTTCAGTGTGCGGAGCGCAGTTTTAAGAACTCGGGCGACCACTTGTTGCTAAAAAAGATCGCGGCAGCGGGAGAATGAACCGTAAGACCCGCAACAAGAAACAGGATATCGGTATTGGGAAGAAGAGCGATTCCCGGAGCAGAGTCGGGCTAGGTACAAGAGAGCCGTGCACCGGGGCGATGAAGCAATCGACGAATGATTATAGCACCGGTCCGGCCGGGGCCGTCCGGATGTACCTTTATCGCCTGTAATCGTAACTCTTTTAAAACTCGTCGACAGAACGGGCACACGCAAGAGCGCACTCGACGAGCCGTGACACGGGGCAGTTCGATCTTTCCAGCGAGCAGTAAAAATCTTTTCTGTGTCGTTGCGGCGGTATCACGCACGCCGTGTCCCGGAGCTCTGCCTCTCTATTTTCCGACAAGCACGCTTTCTCCCCTTCCGCGTCGCTTTCTTTGTTTCCTTTTTCTTCCTCGTCTCTCTCGCTTCTCTCTTCCAACTTCGTTCCTCTTTCTCATCCGTTCCCTTTGACTTCTGGCGTTCCCAGGCAGCGGGAGCCCTTCCCCGTGTCGCTCCTTTAAAAGTTTCCGACCCTTGGCGTAAACTGCGAGAGCAGCTTCGGGGTTCCCCTGTTCTAATTGAACGAACCCTCCTCGCAGCCACGCTCCGGAGAGGGTGAGTTTATCTCGACGCGTTAACGCGCCGCCACCTAGAAGTGGGAGCACGTAGAAAGCAACTCCGCCTTTATTTCTGTGCACTGCTCTATCATCTACTCTCTTCTTCTCTCTACTTCGCTTCTCTTCTGTTCTCTCTTTCTCTCCTAGCCGGAAAGCAGGCCGCTTTATTAAGCGGGAGGCACCGCACGCGGCCCTCGAGTATTTTAACGCAACAGTTTGCGGTCCAGCCCCCATGCCCGAAAACCCCGTGCCTCGTCCCCGATGGGACGGATCTACGCTGCTGCCAGCCAATTTTCCTTCTGCAGACACTCCTATGGAACGTCACGCGAGAATTTAGCGACATTCTTGCACGAGATTGCGCGGTCTCGATGCCCGGGGACCGGCGCCGCTTCAGGGGATGAGCAGGCGAAGGAGCTGTCCGTCAAACGGATGTTCGAACGATTTTTCTGGAATCCAGAGACTTTTTCGTGGTTTTACGATTTCGAGCTAGAACCTTGCCAAGATCGAACCCGGACAACTTTAGAGGCGAGGATCGGACAGCCAAGTGAACATTAAAACGAGAATTCTCTACATCAGACTGATTTTTTGGATTGTTCTTTTCACAGAACTCACGACACTACTCCCAACGGCACTTTAATAAACCACCATCGTTTACAGCACGCTATAACACACACGGCAATAAAACAAAGATTTCAATAAAACGCACACAAGTTTACAAGCGCGATAAAGCCCCAGGCGCAGGAAATAAAAGCCACTTTCCCATTTCGTAAACCAATATCCGAGCCATCAAAAGTGCATAAGGATGCAGTTAATAAAATGTAATTACTAGCCCGCGTACTAGACAACGCTCTTATCTGAATCTCGTTTCCAGTAAAATCGAGCCGTGTTCCGTGTACGAGAAACATGGTAACACTCGTAAGGTGTATTCGTCAATGAAGCCCTCCGTGCCATGCATAAAAATTACTTCAAGTAGATACCGTCGATAAAACTCGGGTGTAATACGCGGGGCCACGTTGCTGCCACGGGGTGAAAAGGATCCGGACAGGTGACGGGGATCGAGAGTGGTTGGCATGGGAAAGAGAAAAAAAAAGAGAGAGAAACTGGCGAGCTGAATTAAAGGAACGACTTGTTGGTTAGTCAACTCCATCCTCCGGTCTCAGTTTTTCTCCGACGGGTCTCGGTGGCGAAACGAAGCGAAAGAGGGAGGAAGGAGGTCGTTCAGGGGTTGGGGCCGAATGCGGAGTGAATGCCAGGCAATCTGTTTTCAGCGCGGGGGATAACTTGGCGACCCTTCTAGCTTCAGCCCCCCCGCAGCCACCCCCTTGGCTGTCTTCCCCCTATTCTCCGTTCCCCTTTTCGGTTAGCTAGACTGCAACCGCGACTCGGTTACCTCCCACCGACGCTATCGACGACGCTGCCGGGCGTAAAAAGCACATCCGAATTGAATCATTGCTGAATAAGCGGGAAAGTGGCTGGCTAGGAGCCGAGGAACGAACCAAGGAAACGTCGGGGAACCGGCTAACCCCCACGGACGAGGGTCGTTTTCCATCCGACTCATTGGTACACCTCCTCTGTCATGTCGACCGTTCCACCTTGCTCCTCCATCCCCTCCTGGCTTTTTCCCTAGCCAACACTATCCACCTTTCTCTCTCTCTCTCTCTCTCTCTCTTTCGTTCTTTCTAGCTTTGCTCGAAATGATCGGGCGAGTGTGCCAAGGCAGAAGCACTTCGCGAATCCGGAAGCCCTTAGAAATCATAAAGAGCTTTAGCAACCTAGAACGGTGTTTTCTAGGTTGCGACCGATACCTGCGAATCAGGTTGACTGCGCGCGAAGCCGCGGAGTTGGGGACAATGGGGTTCGTTGATCCGGTTGGTATTTCTCAACACTGGCGGAATGCTGATTAACTTTTCGAGGAGCTTTAGACAGTTTTACATTACATCACCCCTCTCTAGGCGAAACACAACATAATTTAACATTTAATTTGAAAACAACGAATACAATTAATAAAATGTGAAAAACGCAATCAATAACATTACTGGTTTACCGGTTTATTCTTCTCTTTACATACTTTACATGAAGATGGCGTTGTAAAGCCTGAGCTCTATTTGCTTAATACAAACCGGTCCTTATGTACTAGTGTTGACATAAATTCTCACATTAATAAACTGTATAATTACAGGAACACATAATCAATGACATTGATAAATAACATTGATAACAGATAACTTATTCTTTTTCCAAAAAAGAGCTCCGTATCCTACCCCGCAATAATACAGAGAACATTTTAACACAAATAGCATAAAAAAATATTGCATTCTCGCTAAATGCATCCTGAGTAGGCTTATCAAAAAAATCAAACTGTTTTGTATTCTCTGGCTTTGTTTCTTGCGAGAAACATATTTCCCTCTCTGTCTTTTTGTTGTTCACTTCTACGCCGATTGTGGTATCAGTTTCCCATGAAATAAAAATTGAATACAAGGTAGCGTTCGGCTCCGAAGGAGGAGACAAGACTGCAAACAAGGTGCCATTTCGCAGAAAGCCCGCCCCGAGCTGTCGATTTAATTAAAAACTCGGCTGTTCCCGTGCTAAAACGGTGTCCCATCTCTGATAGAGGTATCGCGAGCCTCTGTCGGCGGTCGGTCCCCGAATGAAAAAGCACCCTTTCTCGAGGGACCGTAATGACGGGGCCGAACACCGGGCCAGTTCGCGCGCGTTTAATGCCCTCCGCTCGACAGAGTATATTCCGAGACTACTCTGCACAAAATTCGGCAGACATTCGCCGGCGGGCCAATCTTTTACACGCGTGGACACCAATCGGCCGAGCTGTAAAAACCGACGAATCTTTTGTCCCGCCTTGCAATTACTGCAACGTCGTTGTGACCGAATTACAGAGGACTTGGAGACTAACAAGTTCTTCGACGTATCTAAAGTGCAGAAGTTTCGATTGCTGCTTCGGGACTCGCAGCGTCGTCGCTCGACGATACTGAGCTCTGTTAATGAGGGTTTTTGGACGTACGGTGTCTGTGTCGCAGTGTAGCGTGATCAAATTAGATTCTCGAAAGTGTTGAAGCGCTTGAGATGAAGGTTAATGTTGAATTTGAAATTTCTGATAGTGTTGGTGCAGTAATATGTTAATTCTCTAAAAAAAAATTGAAAATAGTTTCAACATCTCACACCCTAGATCTGCAACTTTCGTGTTTATAGTTACCGCAAAAGTTGATTGCTCAAGGCTACCATTCGCTATACCTCTGCTGCGGTTTTTTTACTCGGCGATCAATGTCTGAAAGCAAGCCGGCCAGACACAAAAACCATTTTTTCCATCAGGATCGTTTCAAAGGGGAGTGGCCTTGGGCTGTCAATCAGGTTCCTCCCAACTGCAAGTGTACCGGGCTACAAAAAGAGGTTCCCGAATATCTCAATCGGATCTCGTATCTTTAATACGCTATAAAAAAGTCTGGATTTTATAGTAACAGTGTTTCCCGTCTACGGAGGTAGCTGGAAGGGAGCGCGTCAAGGAAAGATCGCACCTGCGCGCAAAATCACGCGAAGGTTCGACGTCGATAATGAGCCATTTTACGGCTCCGAGGAATCGGGAGAGTAATGCGATCGTGGCTGCGGGTCAAAAGACGATCTTGAAAAAACGATAATGGTGTTGTCGGGAATGCTTAATCCTAGAAAAGCGATGCCTTCTGGCTGAGCTGTCTCCTCTCGTCTTCGACAGTCTTTGAGCAATTTAGAGGACGTTGGTAGGGAGAAAGAATTTTTTGAAATATTTTATACCGCTTCGAATGTCTGGCCTGGGGTCAACGTTTAGATGACTGACTGGAAAGGTCTGTGTTTAACCCTCATACGTTCGGCAGGGTGAAAATTCACCCATTCGATATTTTCACACATTGTAAAATTATTCATCCTTTTATGTAACATTGCGTTAGCCAAAATGGCAAAAATAAATTTAAACTAGGTGTCAACGAACCCACAGGCCTGCGTTCCTTCGTAACAAGTGAACAGCAGTTGTTCTCGCTTGTTTTGTTTTTCTGCGGAGTCTCTTCACTTCGAGTGTAGTCTTCGATACGATGTGTCGTCCTCCCTTGCTAGATTTAATAAATGAATAAATTAAAGTTAAAATTTGATTACGTTGAGTTTGCTTTATTTCGTACAACCCATTTCCAATAACGGCTAGGGTTCACAACGGTCTGAAACTTTGACATTTCCTCGGATACGTTTAACAACTTCTTGCTGAAAAAATGGAGTTTTTGCGAGCAATGAGGATAATGGTCGATGCGTGCAGATTTTCCCGACGCTATCACTCGGCAACGATCGCGCGGTGGGCCACACTATCTGGCACACGGTTCGCAGGGCTCGGTTGCGAAGGGCTCGCAAAATCAAAGGGTGTCGGGAGGGCTGGCGTGCGCTCGATTGACGTGACGTAATACGATGGCTCTCACATGTAACAACGAAAGCATCGGTCCCACTCGGTCAGTCGCATATTAATACCTGGGACCGTGTAGCCAGAAGCGGGCAGCTGCCGGCTCGTTTGCAGCACGCGATACTCGCGCTCTCACCTGTAACGTATATCTCGAGCCCCTCTCCCCCAACTCCTCCTCGTTCCATCCACCTCGATCCGACTAACCCCAACGTCCACGTCGCTGTCTCTCTTCCTTCCTCGCTGCTTTTCTCTCTCTCTCGATCTTCGTCTCTTCCTCTCGTTCGTGCTCGTATCTATCTCCGCGACGAGCACTCGAAATTATTATTCCCGTTCGCCGGCTAAAGGGCCCCGTATCTCGCTCGCTTAATGTGTACAGGGTGTTCCGATATTCGAGCACACGACGCAGGCGATCTCTTATATTTCGAGACGGGTCCTTGCGAAATAAACGAGCGCATTCGAGACACGCTTATTGCTCGTCTTCTGCTCCCTGTTTCTACAAAAAAATCGCTGAAAAACTGGTAGGTAGGCATCAACCTCTTTTATTTTAGAACTTTCTTCGACATCGTATAATTTCATTACATATGTAGTTTCGCTAGTCTATGTAGAAATAGAATGATAAGTTTGGTACAAAATACAATAAAGTTCTCGTAAAGCACGCATAATTCCTATTGAAAATAACGCGTCTATATTTAGACGCTGAAAAGCTTTCTTTACTTTCCAACAGTTCCGTAAGAAGAAGTTCGCAGCAACCGAGCATCAGAATTTCCCGTCCCACGGCCGGTTCGTTCGTTTTTCCCTTCGTAGACCGTTAAGCCCTCGCACGCAACCTCGCATCGTCTAGCTAGCCTGTTATCGCGCGCCAAAGCCGCAGGAAGCTGCGCGCCGCCTATATTAAGCGGTATTAATTTATCATCGAGAATAATAATTACCCGTGGCCGGGCCGGTTCGAAGCGATCGACGACGATGACTCGATCAGGAGAGGCAATACAAATTATCTCGGTGGACCGAGCCCGCGCGCGCACACCAAGTTCCTGCCTTTCCCTTTGGTTTTTTCCCCCGGGTTCGGTTGGTCAGCAGCGTTTTGTTTTTCGTTTCGACGATCGAGGCTCGCGACGAGTGGAGCATCATGATGGATCGATCCGGCAGCTTTTATCAATCGTTTAAGCACGATCGTGCCTCGATTGTCGAGGAGCCGGGGCCGCGCCACCGCTCGATTTCGCGACGGCCGTCGATATTCTTTGTGAATGGGGATCGGGGACTGAAGCGTTCCCAGAGTCGCCTCGCGACGATCATCGATCACCGGGCCTCGGTGCGTGATCGAAATCGCTACGACGCGCTTATGCGACCGCGCTCGGTGCGGAATCGCCTCGCCCTGCTCGCTTCTCCTTTTATCGAGAAAATCACCTCTATTTATAGAAAGAATCTCCACCCTGGGCAAATTACCCTCGCCACGAACCGGCCGAGAAACTGGCCTCTGGGCCTCGTCCTCCTCCGGGGTTCGAGAGTCCACGATTATCGAGAAGCATCCGCTGATCCTGCGCAGCGTGTTTGCCGATTTAAACGATCGACTTTTGCGCCCCTGTCTCGCGCCGAACGGGACAAAAACTGTTGTGCAAGCTGAAAGTAGATTAGACTCGGCGTGTACGCTTCGCCCGCTGAACTTGTTCGGAGGAATTTCGCGAGGACGTTAGAACTATGGTGGAACACCACTTGCGAAGTAGGGTTTATCTATTCATGAGCGTCTGGGCTTGGTGTGTGAACTGTAAACAAGTTGGCGGGGTTCGGCTATTCATAAGCTACTTGATGTATGAATGCTAAACAAAGTTGTTACTTGTGTGACTACGACATGGTCGAAGAACATTGGGATTCGTGTGCTCGTTAGCTTCGAGTTTAGCATATTAGGTGGAATTGTACGTTCGAAGACGTAAACTGAAGAAGAAACGAAGTAAACGATATTACACAAGTGGACAGTCTCTTGCGATCGAACACAAACGTTAGAAATAGAGAATCGGTCAAGATTTCGAGGCGAGAGGAGACGAAAACGTTGGTTCGGTCGCGGGCGAAGCAGAATGGCACGAGATATGCAAAAGAAGCAACGGAAGCCGATCCACAATGCAGTCCCGAAGAAAGGAGACCGTACTCCCGGTGCTCGTCTTGCCGATTCTTCACGGTGACCCGATATCAGGTCTTGGTACGCGTGTATGTACTCGGTACCGAACATAATGCCTGTTCGGGGCCACGCCGGCACGATAAATTATCGTAAACGCATGTTAACCGCCCGCCTTGGATATTTGTTAACAGGTTAGAGTAGGCGGCGCGTGTGTACTCTCGTTCCGTCGTTACACGTACGTTTATACGCGCATAAAACGTGCTCGGTTATGGCCGTGGCTGCTTCTCGCCGCTCCGCTCAGCTCCGCTCAGCTCGGCTCTGCTCCTCGCTGCGTTCCATCGCGTTCCTTCCGTTTGAGAAAGGCGAACCGGTGTGCGCGTGTGTGTACATGTCGCAGCCGCCTTTTCATCCCCGATACCCAAAGGATAAGCCTCCCGCGGCTACGTGTTGCTAATCGAGGCGAAAACTGCAACTCCGCAACCTGATATTTTCCCGACATGCACCCGAGCAACGTGCCAAATAGATGCTACTCTTCCTCTCTCTCTCTCTCTCACGCATACACACACACGCCTCTGTTTGCGCTCGGCGCACTCCGAGATTTCATTTGATAGTTTTCAACGACTGTTTCCACTTCTCGACACGAGCTTCTCTCCCTCGTTATTGGCACTCGCGCTTTTTCATGGTGTTCGCCACTCGACGTCCTCGAGCTCTTATTTGGACACTTGTCTTCAAGAACGTTCGACATACGGCGAGCACCAAAATTGAACCAACGCGAGTGGTTCTTGTTGAGAATGATCATTTATCATTGGTATGTCGTGTACGGTTTCTCACAGTTTCAGATTTGGAGTTGATGATCGTACAGCCTCTATGGTCGTCGTCACAGTGAACTCAGAAATGTATCCACGATATTCAATTTCATTCAAACATCTTGTTGCAAGAGTCCATCTTTTGTCGTAAAACCCTCTGGGAGGGGACGAGCGCGCGATCGTGAAGGACAGCTAGTCTACCTACTGGCGACAGAACGACCGTGACCGCCATAAAGGACGAAAGACACAGTCAGAAACTAGCGAGTCCACCGTAATTTCAAATATTCGACAAACCGTAAGGACATAGCTGACGGACACATGCGGAACCGTGTTAGCATTAGCGTACCAAGACTCCTACTCTTCCTAATTTTTAGTAAGCAAGCAAGATTTGCTAGTTTTTAGCTAGCAAGGCTTCTTCTGACTCATTTTGCTTCTATCTTATCCAAGGTTTGATAAAAACGAGCCTGCTCAGCTTCTATAATCTGCCTAGAATCTAAGTAAGCCCCAGTTTCCTTCCCGTTTACGGTACATTGAAGTTCAGGAGATGGCGTCGCGGTAGATTGATATTCCATTGGTAATTACAACGGCCGGGAAGATTAAAAAACTTTGTAACCGGAGGATGAACTGCTGTCGGGGCGATACGAGATCCCTTATCACCCCTCCGTATTACTTTATTTTGTTCCAACTGATGCAACGTCGCTCCGGAATACGTCAGACTTCCTGGCAGGCCATTATGTAAAGCAGCCGGACCGCAAAGAATTGCACAAGGAACTACAGGCAAGAACACGATAATAGCTATCAGATTCAATAGCGCCACGGAGGCCTGATGAAGCCCCCAACTTCCACCGTGTTCGCACGCAACCACTCGCTCGAATCGCGAAAACTTCGAAGATCCTCCGACTGAGACCCTCGTTGCACGAAAACTTCCAATGGACGTCGATCTTTCTTCTTATTTGCCGCTGTGTGGGCCATCAAGCATCTTCGCACTTCTACACATAATCATTTAATAGGTTTATATGATGTATAATCGAGGTAACAACTGCCGAGATTATAAAGTACAAAACGAGAATATATTTTCGATTCCCAGTTAGTCTTATATTTTTCTACCGTTTCCAACCCAACCGTTTCCACATATCAAACAGCTCTATCGAATAAATTATTGCAAGTACAACTAGCGAGGTTATACCGTACAGGACCGACGCCGGTTCAACGTTGAGTTAGTCGTATCTTTTTCTTGGCCTCTAATTAGTCTTATTGACCGAGCACTCGTTTCCACATGTCAGTGATACAAACAAACCGCCGAAGTAGCAACTACTCGGATACTACCGTACAAGACCGACACCGATTCGATGTTCGATTAGTCGTATCTTTTTCTTCGCTTCGAACCTTTCTCGCGTACCAAGTACCGATTTCCACATATCAAACAGCGGTTACAAACAAATCATCGAAGCGGCAACTAGCGAGGCACTACCGTACAAGTCTGATCTTCAGCCAGTCCCCATTGCTCGGGCAATAAATCAAAAACCATGCGATTTCCGCGTGGCGAGTCTTAACCCCCGGAGACCCCAGGATCTCTGGCCCTAGGAAAAATCGACTAGCATGATGTATACCGTTGGAAGAGATGTCGTCTATCCGTATTATGTATGATATCGGTCCGCGGAACGATCGGCGGATATGTACGCGGAAACGGAGGCCTGGTAGCGGGAGACCGTAACTCCCTGCTTAACTGAAGTTATCGCCGCGCGGCTGATTATTAATGTTGCCACTATTAATAACCGCAGGTTACGCGGATCGCGCACCGGTGAAATATTATACGGTGCAGCTGAATAAGTAACTCGGGGGTACGCCGCCGCGGGGTAGGAAAAAGGTAGAGAGGAAAAGAGGGAGCCGGGAGAAAAATGGCCGGGGCGTTTTGCATTCGACAGCGAGGAGCTAAGATTCACAGAGGCACCTGGGACACCGCGGCTTCCGGTGACCGGTGATCGTTAACGCGGGAAATTCCACGGCAAGATAGACCGGGTCGCGCAACGTCGCGTCGCGCGCTGCGTCTTCGCGATTTTAACGCATTCTAGGAGGTAATGGTCGTTCCTTGTAAAGAAGTTAATTGGTTCCTGCGACAAGCCACTGTGCATACAAGCGTAGACAACGTTTCTGCCCGACGATTTCCATTCGCCGTGACTGCCTCGCGCTCTCCTCCCTCCCACGCAACGGGATTACGTCTAAATTATTCGGTTTCCTTTCGTTTCTGCGAGAGCCGGCTCGTGAGAAGAATCGTTATCGAAGTAAAACACTACTCAGAAAAGCAATTTCGAATCGTCTTCCTGGACTTTTATAAGTGCTGCGCGTAGCTCTCTCTCTCTCTCTCTGGCATCCAGTCATTTGTAAGAGTAATGCGCTGTCGGGTCTTCCCGGGAACCGGCCTCCGATGGGAAACATAATCTTCTGCCGGGGACGATACTTTTCGCAACCGATTGTTCTCGCGCGGCGACAATGGGTTTGTGGGCTGCTAGAACTTTGCTTCGCCCTCCCCTTTTCTTTAATAGGAATTAACGATTCTCTCGGTGACGTGCGAGAACAGTTCAACCTCTTGCGCAGAAAATTCTTTTTTGACTAGGAACAAGATTATTTCATATTGTTGTAACACATTAACGTTGCCAATAAGAAATGTCGAGTAAACATACAATAGTCAACAGCGGATATATGTGTAATTGTAGATATGAGTCCTCGCTGCAATGACTCGAAAGGATCTGAAGTCTTTCTTCTTTTTATCAACAATCTCGTTGTGCGGATACCGCAATATCGATCCGACAGGAGACTGTCTCTCGATCTCCGCGAACTTCATCTCGTGCCGTTGTAACAATATTTACACTTTCACTCCTTTGTCGAGTGTGACTCAACATTTCTGATTCCTTCAAATAGCAGATAGTTGTCGGCAACAAAATTGAAAAATAATTCGGAGCGCAAAGACACAATTTCAACTTTCCTCCTTCGCTCCGCTAGTGTCTCCATAAAGAGAACCCAACACCTCTTAAAGAAACGAGCGCAATCGATATCTCGAGACACGTTCCGCGAGAATTCGATAGCGCAAAGACTCGACCGTACACCGAATTTCGAGATCGGCATCAGGTCGCGAATGACAGGAGACAACTAAGGAACAGCGAAACTTTCCGCAACGGCCGGCAATCGCTCGGTTCGATCTCCCGGTGCGATTACCCGCTCCGGAGACCCATTTTCCGCTCTCTCCAGGCCACCGACACTTTCCTTACCGCGCTGTGCAGGTCAGGGTGCAACGATTTTCCTCGGCGTCGAACGGATCGCGTGGCAAAGCCCCAGCCCCCGCGAGTGTGTTTGTGTGTATGCGACAAAGTAAAAGCGGCGCGACGCCGGTAAAGCCTCGGGTCGGCCGAGTCGCCGGGAGGATAATGATCGCCGGAAGTTTTCGTGCTAAAATATGCAGATCCGGCTGAAATTACCGGAGGAGTAGCGCACACCTAGTCGACCGGCCAACGGCCGATACCGCCGGTGTGCGTCGTCTGCGTTTACAAGGAACGACGCACGTACCTGTGCGTGCCGACGCGATTTTCCGACAGCGATTCGTTTCTAAACTTTGATAGGCACTAACATCTTGTTCACGTGCTCTACGAGTTTTTCTTTAGCCCTGCAATCTTCCTGAGAGCCTCGGAAGCCTATAGAAAATGCTAGAATATATTGTTTTACTGTAGAAAATCTCATACGAGATTTATTTCAACATAATTATAATACAGGATACAATACATACAGTACAGAATATAAAAATTACAAAACAGAATAGGATACCTGAAGTCCTATAATTTTTGTTCTGGGTCCTAAAAATCGCATGAATAATGTGGTTATGGTACGCATTAAATAATAATAATTTCTCTCCCACAGAAAAGGTATCACTCCGTTCTATCTAAACCTTCGCACCTAGATCTCTAAGTGAAACTAGACCCAACTCACCGTTATAAAAACCTCACCGTCCACGAACGCCGCGGTTAATTATAATAACTATAATTAGCAGCACTTATCCGATAAAGAACTGAGAACGACAGGTACAGTGGGTGGGGAGGCCCCGGGCCAGGCCCAACTGTTCACCTAGCGAATCGCGAGCGTGATCGTTAGTGACGAGGCTGCTTGAAAAATGCACGAGGCATTGTGGCCACGGAGAGGGGAAGAGAAAGAGAGAGAGATGTTCAGCCAACGATTTAACTATTCGTGCCGTGAAGTTTAACGGTCCTTGCGGCCAATTATCGGCAATCGAGCCGAGTTAATCTGCTGGTTTACCGGAAAACGCTGCTGGACTGTCGAGTGAAGTATTTGAGAGTCTATCCGTGTTTATCGGCGGTACGACGAGCTTCTTGGAGACTGTCGAACTTGAACTAGCACGAATAATACTACATTAATTGATTGTGCAGTCTGAGAAAAACGGGACAGCATGGAAGATTAGTGGAACGTAAAAAGTAGAGTTAGAGGAGGACGCTGGAAGCGGATCGAGGAACTTTCTGCGGAATTGCATGGCTCCTGGTCTTTCTAGACAACCAAAATCCTAGGAAACTTTTCCTACTGTTGTTAATGGTTCTTTCAATCAAATTTTGAATCTGATTGATTTTAAAAGATATTCTTCGCGATTAGACTGCGAATAAAAATAGGTAGATCAAGAAGGATCGAAGCTCGCGTCTAACTGTATCAACAAATCCCGACAAGTTTTTCCCTAGGATTTATATCCGCGCGAAACTGAACGAGCGAGGGCCCGCAGCTGGAAGAGGTCGGCTACGGACGATTCTAATCGGCCTGACGCGCAATAAAGTACAATTAAAAAACCAGTCGGTTCGAAGAGCAACGCACGATCTCCGCGTTTCGTGCCGGAGATACTTACGGCCGCAAGAAAGACGTCGGAACAAGAGCAAGATAAGACGCGAGGCACAGTCCGCGGAGCAAAAAAAGAAACGGCCGCGAATGAATTTCAACGAGCCCGTGGCTCGCGCGCGCGATTTGACTTTCCCCTCTCCGGGCCGGAGAGGTATAATATCCGCGTAGGCTGCGAGAGAGCCTAGTTTGCGGCCCCGTGATCCTTTGCACGGAGAGCCCTTTCCGAGAACCAGGCTCGAACGTCGCACTCTACCATGCCAACTACCATGGCCGTGTCTGCCTGCATTATGGATGCGTTATAATTACCTATTCATTTTCCATGGGCACGTAACATCGGGCCGCTCATGCGATGCACCGGTGCCCTGCACCTGATTGCAGATAGAGGACGGGGAGGGCGACCTGGAGACACCGTCAGAAGTTGTTCGTCGTGTTCCGCGCTATACTAACCTTCCTGCAAGAATATCCACTCGAAAAACGTTGCGCTAAATTTAATAGGCCAAGCTGTTTCTCATACGAACACCTGACAAAAACGATCACATTTTTTCTTTTTTGTTGGCGGATATGGTTGAAGTGGATTCAAACACAGAGTCTAACGGAATAGGTAACTAAAATATTTAATTATAAAACGGCTATACGACTATAATACAGTGATGAGCAACCCACGACTGCAGTGCTAAAAGTGGAAACACAAGACTACGCGCGAACCGCAATTGGCAACTTCTTCATGAACATTCTACGATGATTTACCCGACATCATCTACCACGTTTTAAAACGAAAATTCTTACTGGAATAAGTAAATTATAATTGAATGACAAGACAGGTTAGTTGACATCAGACGACTCAACAACCGACTGGCTTTAGATCTCAATTCTAATTAATCTCCAGCCGAGATCTTGATTCGCTTTACACAGTTGTCGTCCAAATTCAATTCAGTCCAGACACACTACAAACTCGAGTCATTCTTAATTCGCTCCTAGTCGTGTTTAGATCGGAACGATACCGGAGCTATATAATCTTGATCGAACCCGAACCTAACGCGGATCAAACGGCGTCTAGAACCACGTGCTCTCCCGAGGGCATGATCGAAATAGAATCGAAATTAGGCTTCATACCGATCCTGACCGAAATGCAATTCAGTCGGGTCTAACGCTACAATAGAATTAAATCAGATTTGCGCGAAATTCGTCCCGATGCAAACTTAATCCGATCCAAACATGGATAAACCTTGACCCGAGGTAGCGCCGACTCACTTATCACTTTAATCCAGACCTAAAGCTAATTCAGACCTAGTCTAACAGTGGTTGAATCCGTGAACTCGGTCCATTTCAGTTTAGCCAGCACTTCATCGTCGTCTGATAGAGATCCTCTAACGTGTTGACAAAAAATCTGTCTGGTAATTCACCAGAGCATCTCGATCTGTTTCAACTTTGCGATATTAAAATTGGAACAATTCGTTACTAATTACAGCACACCGGAGATTTCATTAGTTTCACTTGTTAGGAGGAATTACAAAAACCTGGAAATTCCCTGCCTCGCTATAACGCCACAGATAACATCTGAAATGTCTCCCCGTTCTTCAACAAAGGGAATCACGATTGCGAAAAACTGGAAACGGATTTTCGTGGAGGTTTTTCACAGTCGTAATTATTACAAAACACTCGAGCCTGGCGGATGCCAGATACCGACCGTCCGAATGGACGTAATTGCGCCGCGGTTCCCGTATCGCTAACCATTACAAAGTTTTTTCTAAACAGCGATGAACGCGCCTAATCGCGATACCGTCCGTGAACACATGCTTCGTTAGGCCGGTGTTTTCTTGTCCCTCCCTAGAGGCGATCTCGCCGATTCCGCTATCTCTGTTTTCCGGCGTGCGTGCACCGTTTCCACGTTGGGAAACGGTAGCGTGCGTAGCGCGAGTTTCGAACCCTGACGAGACACAATGAGGATGACCGCTGGTCAGGTGTAGGTGGCAGCAGCCGCTGATCTGCACGCATATTTGTTACCGCGACGTTATGAAAGCCGATGATATTTTCGCGTTGCGTCACACCCAGAATTACGCCGATGCTTTTGTGCGACTGTTTCTCCGCGGCATGAGATTCTACAACCTTCCTGATCTTCGGGGATATTGTAATTCGCGGAGGAATTAGACGCGCGATCCTCAATTGAGTTGTGAACCGCCTTCGCAGGAAATGTCTTCCGCGTGTCAGCGTTATCTCCGGTCCCGATGTAGATTTTATGTAACTCGGAATTAAGGCGTTAGGTAATCGAAAGAAGCCGACGAGTGCTGTAATCCTGTGTCCCACCACCGTGTACTCGGAGAAACATTCTTTTGTTCGTTGCTAAATACTGTAACCCGCTGTGCGCACCGATTCCGTATTCTCTTCGATCAGCCACATTCCAGATTTCAAATCTCTGGTTATCGCGAAGCAACGGTACTCCGTTGTCATTGTCGGCAACTTAATCGAGAATAATTGCTTTCACCTCCACGAACCAGGAGAAACTAGGAAGTACATGGTGACAGGAACAACGGTGTACCGAGCAGGAGTATCACCGATGCGAAAATTGCGGGAAGAATAAAGGTTTGGTTGTTTTATTGCGAGTCCTTTCTAAACAAGTTAAAAAGAGAAACAGGTATGTAGTTTTTCGAGGATCCCGACACAATGACCTTGATATATACTGACAAGGTCATTTTCTTGAGTAAGGAGTAAGAATATTCCATGACAAATTATTAACAATTACACTTATCAAGTAGGACAAGTTTTTACTGGCTATTATCCCACTGTGTTTAACGTACATTACAGTATATATTATTTTACAGACGCAACTTTTCTCCTGAAAATAATCCATATCTGGATCGAAACGTCGAGAATTTTCTAAATTACAAAATTGCTTGTTTTAATAATTGATCGAACACAATTTCTAGTAAAAACATATTTGAGAATGCAGACGTATGTGTAACTTCCAATATGTAGTACAACGTAACAGAAAATTGTTTTTGAACCAGACGAAATTAAGGAAAGGTTGAACTACAAACCACCAAGAATTTAATGGCCGTGTTTCTGGTCGCGTCCCATTAATTAACGAAAATGGGGTTCGTTAGGTGCGATGGCCGATCAATCTTCATCGAAGCGAGCGACAACAGACGCAGGGACCGTTGGTCGCCATTTTTCGGGTCCGTGCTGTCCGAGGTTGCTTCTAGGAAATCGCTCGCAGCCGAGGCGGACACGGAGATGTCCCCGCAATCTCCGTAGCTATCGACTGTCCTCTTTGTTTATAAATAAAGTTCGGCTAGTACCCGTGGGCGACGATGTAGGTGTCCCCGCATAAAGTATGGGGAGGCACCGCGACGCCCCTCGTCTCCGGGGTAAAATGGAAATGCGTGGCAGCGGGCGGTATAGGCGAAACCCCGCGGTTTCGAGACTGTTCGCAGAGAGAGAGAGAGAGGGGGGTGGGGGAGCGCAGGCTCTTTTCGGCGAGGACGCTCCTATACCGGGAAAAAGCCCTCGATTTATTTCCCGCGAAGGGTCCGCTCCCTTCCGGTTGCGGAACGAGTTCTTAACCGAATCCGAAGTGCGTGAAATATGCGTGCTCTCGGTGGAGCTGGCTAAAAGATTCGGAAAGTGGATCGTTGTATCGTTATTGGCGCTTAAGGGCTCGTTTCTACGTCTTCTCAACCCCTCTGCGGTCCATTACGCTCGCCCTTCTACCAAAATTATGCTGATAATCATTACACCCTCCCATTTTGATATTAACTTACTGGCAGCTATTTAATTAATTTGAGACTTTTATATGAAAATGTTATTCCACACTGGGAACTATGATCGTGATCGAAAAAGCTACCCTCGAGAACATAATCCAAACGTTTCTTTCAGAATTATTTCTCGAGAGAATCTAAATTTTAATAGGTTGCCCTAACCGATCAAGTTTTCAAAAATAGAAAGAATTCCCGGAATGAGTAGTTTCTAATCCAATCACCACCTATCCAATTTAGGCGAGACACGCTTCCAGCCCTGTTGTCCTGAATGGCCCGCAGTAAAGTGATCAAAGAATTCCTCCGAATGCCAGAAAAGCGATCAAGCCTAGAGAGCCTTAGAGATCTCCGGCTTGTTAATTTGGAATAATAAAACCCCGGATCCCTTGTCGAGGCCGACAGTTTTCAGCGAGCGGGCACAGTCGTCGACGATCCTTCCTTTCGAATTCTGACTGCAAACGATCGCCGATCGACTGGTACGATGGTTGCCGGGTTCCGACAAGGCAATCGTTACGTCCTTAATGAAAGTTCGGGCGCCGTGTACAGGGGGCGGGGGTTCGTTCCCCGTGTTCATCCGGCAGAGCTTGCGACGCATGGTCCCCGAAAAAACAGGTCGCCTAAAATTCTTCGTTTCGGATTCTAAGCACGGAACGAACGATGGCGAACAGCTCGAAACCGTTTCGAGGATTCTTTCGTCTGGTGGTCGCTAGTCGGCGAAGGAAGCCTGGTTTTCGAGGTAACATCGGGGGAGGGTAGGGCAGCAGAAGGGTGAGGCGAGGGGTGAATGAAGAAGGCATGAGAGCGGCGGTGAGCGGCGCAGTTTATTTCGGTCGGGTTAATTAGTGTTGCCTCGCGAGGTTTACGGTTGACATTTCGTTGGTCGTTCGTTCGTTCGTCGTTCCACCGTATACGAGAGAGGACGGGGAAGGTGAGGAGGAGGACAGACAAGGGGAGACCGGCTTTTTTACGGCAACATACTGGTCGGCCATACCGAGAGCGCTGAGGAGGAAGACGAAGTTGCCGCAGAGGAGCGGCCGAGAAGAAGAAGAAGAAGAAGAAAGAACAGAAGAAGAAGAAGAAGACGAAAGAAGCGGACGAAGAACAAGGACGCCCCGGCCAATAAAACTGCAGTGCCCCTCGAAGGTGCACTGAAGGCGCCACGGCAGTCTGGACCTCCCTTATTAGCTCCCCTCTAGCGACTTTTACCGTCTACCATGGGTTCCCGCAACAACCTTTTGTTTTATCCTACGGTGTGAATATCGCACCGTTTTACGGCGTCCAGATTAGACCTGCCTTTGTGATTCCGACAGAGGAAGTCGCCGATACCGTGCCGGAACGAACCGACAGCCTTGGGCTCGCTGGCTCCAGCATCCGGCTTGAACTTGCCACTTGTGCGGAGCTCCGACGCTAATTTTCGCGAACTCACCCTCGAAATCTCTGGCTACGTAAACGCTTTCAACGAGCAAACTCAGACTTTATCAAGAAGAGGAACGATAACGCTGTAGGTGCAAAGCAAGTGACAGACAGCAACCAGCTCGCCGGTAGATCGGTCTCCATGTCCTTCGATCTTGAAACTTGAGCGGACGTTTCCGTTCCCAAACGATGAAACCTTGGAACAGTTTTTCGGGCGAGTTCCTTCGCTGGGAATAAGCCCGATAAGCTCGTAATTCCGTGTCGGCAGGACAGTTTACGACCCACGGGCCCCGTGTCTCCCGATTTCCCTGTTTCGCCTCGAATTAGGTAGTTGAAATCTTTCCCTCGTTAGGCCGAGCTCGAGCGTTCCGAGAGACAGAGAAAAAGAGAACGAGAGAGAGTGAGAGAGAGAGAGAGTAACGAATTACAAGAACCTGGCAGCGGGAGGAGAGATAAAGGAAGAAGAGAGAGGCGGTGGGAGACCTTACCTAACTGGGTCGAGGGTAAAACAAAGAGGGAACGGTCAAGGAGGGACGGATGAGATGAACGAGTAGTAAGGTAGGCGGATGGTTTGCTGCCTTATTAAGCAGTCTTATCGCTAGAGACAGCCCGGCCCGACACGGCCGTTTAACTTTTACTCGACCTGCAAACAAGTAGTGGACACACTGGCCAGGGAGATAGGACAGTTGGCAAGCCAGTCTGAGAGAGGGCTGTGCTACCCGCCACGGACCTTCGTCCTTATCAGAGTTGAAAAACTTGACGGCTGTAAACACGAGACGATGCTGCAACTGGCCCCCAGATACCCTCTCTCTCCGTGAGATTTACAATGCGTCTTTAAACGGCGTTAACTACGCACCAGGATATTTAAGCGTCGCTAGTAACAGCAGCTCCACACCGTTGTAACCGCCTCGCGGACTATACCGTTTCGGAGAACTTGAACTTGCCGGATCGACCAACCTATACCGGACACCATTTCTGGATGATTGCTTTCGCTGCTCGATCGTTTTCGAATGAAATTCCACGGTGTCGAACAACGCTGATTGAAATTCCCCAGAGTAACTGCGGAATCTCGCGGTACCCTCTCTCTCTCTCTTTCTCTGCTGCCTACTCTCCCTTCCGAACGAGAAACGCTTTCCTAGCTTCGCGATTTCATCCACGGAGATACCAATTATATCCTGGAAATATGTCGCGACACTTGCTATCTCCGTGCTTCCTCGAATACCTTGACACTGTTCGTTCAGGAAACAATTTTCTATTCGACGCCTTAGAAAATTTGTCCCCATATACTAGAAACTGTGTAACATGAAAGCAGATCTTTTGTACGGATTACGATCTAGATTTTCTCTAGAATGTCGTTTGCGACAACGCGGACCAATTCCGCGAACAGTACGCAGGGTTAAGCGTAACGTTGGACCAGATCGAATTTATCGAATTTATCGTTATTCCGTTCAGGCGCAAAATTATGAAACTAGATAAATAATTGCGCGAGAGCTGGTGGAGTGATAAATGTTCGCAAAGTAAGCTAACAGAATAGAACGTGCTCGTTTCGAGTACGTCCGAAAATGTTAAATTGCCTGTGACAACGATTCGACCGCTCGCAGTCGGATAACCGGTGAAAACTCGATTTGCATCGAATAATAAGCGAAACTATGATTAATGGTTCGAGTAAAATCTCTCGTAACAAGAGGAACCAGCTTTGTTACGCTTTCCCGATCACAAAGCTCGTGCCCGTGAGTTTTACACAATAATAACGGTCGTGTCCGTCTCCTCGCATACTTTCCAGATTTTCTAGTGCACAAAGCGATTTTCGATTTACGAGTAATTTGCCTCAAACAAACAGTAAACGTTGGAAACGGGGACAGCTGGACCTAAATCCAGCTCAGATACAAGAGAAACATATTTTCTTGAAAAGTATAGAGAACATTCATACTGATTGAACAACCTTTTCATCAGTTCCACGACGCTTAAAAAGAGGATACCTCACGGATCTCGTAAACTGGAAAGCTGTACTTTCTGCTGCTGCCTCTCGTTATCCTAACTGAATGATTGTATGTGTTTACTGGCATCCTGTCCAGTCAAAGCGTCAACGGCTATAGTTTCTAACCTAATCATAGTAGGCATTTCATAGGTCGTAGTAAAAATTACTGTGATTAGGTGTAATCGGTTTCTCTCTTGCGGGAAAAGTGTACTGTTAAGTAATTTTACAGTGCACTCCGCAAGTAGAGAAATTCTTCGAGCTTTGATTAGACAGTGCCAGTCTTGCGACAAAATTAAATGCACTAAGATTTTTAAAAATTAAAAAAAATGTCATCACGCGTTTTCCGAGATGGGCACCGGCTGGAGCCGACCTCGTTCAACACACTCGGGCCGCGTGCACGTTTTCGGAGTCGACTTTCGCCGCGTTTCCTGCTGGAGCCGGTCCGTCCGAAAACTCCTTGCGTCTCGACGCCGCCGGCAAAATATTTGCCGCGCAAACATGACATCGAGCGGAGTTCTCGAGCCTCCCTTTTTGCAGTAGAACGGTAAACAAAGGTGAGCGCGCGAGCGAGCGTCGACGAGTAGGAGGAACGGGATTAAACAGGTTATTGTGCGGTTTTGACGGGTCGCAGTGACTCCTCGAAAAGGATTCGTGACACGATCCGACTATAGAAAGAGGCTACGACAGGGCTTGCTGAAAACGTGCACATTATGTCGGCGACTGTTCGTCGAGGGGGCGTGATCGGCAGGTCACTAGGTTTACGCAGGCCAATAAATCATCCGAAAGACCCGTGTTCCCCTCGGTCCCCGCTGGTGGAGGATCCCTGTGGGTCAGGTACGAAGTCCTCGGAAGGATCTTTATCTCCCAAGGACCTCGTCGACCTGTCAGCTAATCCTATTAGCGGCAGTGAATCTTCGCATTGCGTCGCGACTACTATTTTTCCAGTTTCTCCGAGGCCTGTTCCGTGTCGCGCGTCTCTCGTTAGCCATCGGGCCCTTCCGTGGGCCCTGTTGCAATTGCGCCATCCCCTATCTCTCTAGATCACAGTGGACGACGCCTAGCTTAATTTTTTGACGAGCGAGAAAAAATTTACCGGACCCAGTGAATTTTCACATTGCGTCTCTACCGAGCCTGTACCTTGTCGCAGGTCTTCTCCGCCACCTGGGGCGTCGGAGGGCGCTTCCGGAATCGCGTTATCCCCTATCTTTCTAGTCCACGAAGCGTTTCCCGCTCGCGATGGATGACCGATTCAATTTTCTGACGCGCGATAGAGCGCTGTCAGAACGTTTCACGCGTTCCATAGAATTCCCACTCTCGGCGTGGCGCAGGACGCGGTGCACGCGTATTACGTTTGCAAATTGCTCGGGGCAACGTCGCGGAAAATCGTCCGCCACGCGGGGCCGCATTGACACGAATAAGACACATGGCCGGCCAAGCATGATGCCAAGAAAACGCAACCATTCGCGCTAGCCTCGGCCAAGAGGAAGCCGCCTCGCCATGCCAGCTCGGAGCGCTATTATTGCGGTATTTACGCCGGAGACGCGCACGCCGCGCCACGCTGATGCCCGACCCCCTCGCCAGCCCCCCAGAACCCCTCGACACTCTAATTTGCCGGATAAATACTTCTTGACCGGGAACCGACTCAGCCACCGCCTAATAACCCGTGAAATTATTCTAAGTGGCGCGGCAACCGAGCGAGCCCCGTGGCTAATCCTTCCGACGTCCGTCGTTCCTCAGGTTCTCGCATCGGGCGACCGTGAACGCACCGATGCGCTCCCGACGCTGCTACCATCGGTGATTCGATCCGACGCGATCCAAAAGCTGAGACTGTGGATCCTCCTGCAGCTTCATCCTTCAGGAATTCTTAAAACGAGTCCAAATTTGTGGATTTTTGCCTCTTCGCAATTTCGTGCCAGATCAATTTTCTGCTCGTTTCATCTTTCAGAAGATACTAGCAGTCCTTGAACGACATCTTCATCCTTTAGGGCTTCCGCTCCATTTTTCTTTCAACCGATCAGTTCAGTTCTGTCTTTATCTCGTCCTAGTGGTAGTGCGAATTCGTAAACTGATTTTTCACAATCATTGTAACGGGAGACCATCATTAATTATATTAATTCCTATCGATTAAACGAAATCGTGGTTATAGAAAATAGTATATCAAAATCAATTCCTTCGTGAAAACACGATCCGTTGAAAACAAAAATGATAACTATGAATAATGGCCACGAAGCGGAGTTTAGGTTATTCCCATGAATTAAATATTGGAGTACAAGTACACTAATCAATAGCAAACACCTACTACATCATCCACTACCGTTACACAATCGCACCCAAAATTCAACATCCTCGACCTCCAATATCTCCAATATCCCCAAAAACCATTCATACCTCTAGTAGTTAAAAAGTCTATACCACCGTTCAGAGAAGCTCGTGCAAAACACCATCAACTCGTAGCCAATTCATGAAATCGAGTTGGCCAGCCTATTCAGCACTCCAAAGCCCCTAGCGTCGCGATCGTTTCATTCTAGCCGGTAAGGAGCAACCCCCGACTGCTAGCGGCGTCGGAGGAGGGTGTCCTTGTAACCCAGACATTTTCGCGTTCGTGTCACGTCGCCGTAACAAAGTTCCGAGCTCGGGATGCGTGGAAACGGGCGGCACGACGCCTCGCGTCGCGTCGGGTCGTCGTCGTCGTCGGCACTCAGCGATTTCACGGGCCGGACAATGGCGCGATATAAGCCGGAAGAAGGTGGCTCGTCTCCGGATAAAGAACGACAGAGAGGGTTGTACGAGTGGGTGGAAGGGGGTTGGACGGAGCGCGAGAGCGTGGCACGAGGGGAGGGGTAAGAGCAGAGCAGGGTAGGCGGGGTGAGGTGGGGAGGGAACCGCGCGAGAGAGGCCGGCAGATTTATTCAAGTCCCTCGCCGTCGGGTTGACAAGAGTAGACTCGCGTAAACATACTCGTTTCTCCTTGTTCCGCCGTGGCCGTTTGTCGGAGCGGCGGGGGTTAGCGGGGCGGGGGCACGGGGAGGGGGATTGTATCGTTTCACGGTTGTTTGCCGATGGTGGGGGCCGGTGTGGGTGTGGCTCATCCCGTGGGGGCACGTTCGATTCGAGGGGACGCCCGCGCGCGAAACGACGCTCCAATCGGGTGCGTCGCGCCGGCCCACGTGACACGCCCGTAGAGCAGCTCGGAGCGCGGTGATTCGTCCGAACGACGACGAACGCCTCCCACGGGACGGTGGTGGGAGCCCGAGCTGCTTTCGGTTTTCGTCCACCAGAGGGGGAACTGGGACGGAGCGGAGTGGAAGGCCGATGAAGTGGTGTGAGTGGTGGCGAGTCAGTCGCAGACTGGAGTGCCCTGTGAGAGCAGGGGACGGACCGAACGAACGAACGAACACTCTCTATAACTAATCGCTCGTGACGCTTCGTCGTCTGTCCGAATGTCCGTCCCAAATCGGCCGACGCGCCGCACACACAGCACTTCTGTTTTCCGTTCTCTTTTTCGCCTCGTGGTGACGTGAGCTTCTCCGCGGGCCGGCTTGTCCTTCTGTGAACGCGCGTTTCTTCTCCGTGCCCGGCTCAGAGAAAGAACCATCCGCCGTCGAGTAACATAGTTTTCGCTCAGTGCCGCTCAGTGTCCGCTCGGATGATCATCGTTCCACGCCTCGTGCATACCACCGGACCTGCTTGGACGCTATCGCCGGACTATTGGACCCCAGTGCACGTCCTCGAAACTCGCTGACCAGCGTCTCCACGAGCGTGTGCCACGGGAAAGTCATGTGGTCGCTGCTCGGATCCCCCGGCCAGAACTCAAAGACACCCTGATGGCAGTCACCGTTCCGGCGACAGACCGCGATCGTTCGCCGCCACTAGACACCCCGTTCGTCTCATCCACGGCGCCGCTTCGTCAATCCCGGGAGTAGTACTAGGCTGACTTTTCAGTGAGAGAGTGCAGTGCGTGCAGGTGCGGTTGGTGACCTAATTCTTTGTTGTTTCCGCCGCGCGAGACTCCGAATCGAGACAGGATCCGCTGTTGCTGCTGACCGTCGACGACCGAGTCGAGCCGGCCGAAATGTCAGCGTACGCGCAGTTCGGGTACTCGTATCCGTCGGCGTCCCAGGTGAGTCTCAGACGACACGATCTCTCGTTAGCTTCTACCCTTTCACCCGACGACCGAGACACAGTACTCCGAAAATATCGTCGATCAAGGATCAGCGTCTGATCCGACCAACTCTGCTCCAATATCGTCTAGGATCGCGTTTTCGATAAAAACTCGGAGTAAGGCAATTACCGACAGACAGGCGAGCATAACGGTGCTACGATCCATTGTCTGCAAAATCGCGGCTCAATTATTCGCCTAACGATGGTCGCTTACCGGGTAGCAATTTCAGGATCATTGTTAATCCCAGGCCACTGGCGTTCGCGGAGGCTTTCTTTTCGCGAAAGCGAGCACGCCGCGCGCGATACGCTGCCGGTAATTAGGCTCTGCTACCTTGTTAGACCCGAGGTTCCCTCGCGTTCACGGTTCAAATTCCATTTCTGCTTTTTCCACGTAGCGGGCCCCCGGATCGCCGCGCCAGCTCGACAACCAAATGATCCCGTTAATTGCTCGCAGGCGCAGTTTACCTAACCGTTCCTTTTTTCAACACCTGATGTCGCTCGCGGTTCATTCCCAATGACAATGTTCAAATTTGATCGTCTGTTCGGACGTTCCGGACGTCGCCGGTTTGAGGGACTACGTCCACCAGATCTCGGTGTGATGATCAGGCGAGGAATCGTCGATCGACTCGCGATCCGCGCACCTGTATCGCGTAAATGTTTACCGACGGCCGTCGCACGCCGCGGCGTCCACGCCTACTTGAACCTCGATCGCTACGAGCAGGAAAATGTTAGTCGATTCTTGTCAATTATGCAACAGAATCGCAGTCCTTGTAAATCCTGTTATGCTCAATTGACCAACGAAAGTACGAGCCGAAAAGATTCCAGGATTTCTTCAAATCGAGGACTTTCGGGGTGAACTCCAAAAATGGAAAACTCCATTGAGTATCTAAAATTGATCAAATTGATCGTTCAGTCGAGAGGATCTAATTAAAACCCCGAACAATTTTCTCGATACTATAGTACTACTCGTTTTAATGTTCGAGTAAAATTGCTTTTCTTATTCTGTAGAAATTCGTGTTTGAGGGTGCATCAGGCTTTTTTTCGGTGGGATGGACCCACGTGTTGTTTTCTTACCGCAAGGTTGTAGAATCGTGTCGATAGATGTTCTTTAATTGGCCGACCCAGAGGGGTACGTCCGCAAAAATTGGTTAATAGGTCGACCGAATAGCCGGGTTTCTATTTTTATCCGAAATTGGGGTTGCTTTTCATAGTCTTTTAATTTACGCGCGCGCTGCAGTTTTTATATAGACGTATATTCGAGCTCGAGCGATGCCGCGGCTAGGTATCGGGAAGATTTATCGCGCGCCCCAGTGCCGAGTTAAATTAATTATGAGGTGATTAAAATTCCTGTGACCCCGGCGGCGGCCGCTACGAGCTCCGCGCGCCGTTCCTCCGAGCCCAGGAAATCTGTGAATGAGCTCGAGATCTAGAAAGTTCGAGAAAACACCGACCTCCTCTTAATTAAAAATTGAAGCCGCGACATTTTCATCGGCAACGACCGTTTACCAACTATTAACTGATAAATCGACTACGAATCGGACCACGGAGTGCACTAATCATTACCAGATTTCAATTTCCGTAAATTGGAGGGGAGGTATTTTTATTCGAGTATATTTCCGAAATCTACTGATAAAGATACTTACTTTGACCACATTTGTCGAGCGGTCACGACGTTCATTAACAAGTTTATGCTCCAATAGTGTTTCCACATCGACGTAATTCTGAGTAAAATACTAGATTTATTTGCGAGGTCGATAAACTGGACTATTTAGAGAAATATAAATTGTATCAATTTTATTGATCTTATAGATTTCGGAAAGGTGTCCAAAATCTTGGAGACTAGTTATTCGTGACTATAAAGATTTTGGAGTGTGAAATTACAACGTGAAAAGGATATTAAAAAGATTTCGTCTAAATCGATTATCAGTAACGACAAGATTTATGAGTGCAACGTGTTGACTTGAACAGAGAAGAAGCATCGATTGCTACAAAAAATATTTATTAAAGAGAACAATCCATTCAACTCCAAGGAAATGTTGAAGAGCTCCTTTCCAAATTGATTTTCTCTATTAAACAATTTTAACAGCTCAATGAAACGTTTGTGGAAGTCGAGAAACATCGATTGCGATTGGAGGGGGGTATCTGCGTATTATTTTCCAATTACAACCCCCATCGAATCGCGGAAACGAAACAGTAGCGACGACTGGGCGGACACTTTGTTTTCGCGATTTCGTCACCGGCAAATCCGGCCATCGAGGGCGAAACGGATCGGTGCAAAAGGGAAAATGAAATTCTGATTTACGAGCGGTTCGGAGCGAGGAAAGGGTTGGGGCGCAGGCGCGAAATCACTCTCTCTCTCTTCCGTATGTTGCCGAAAAAAGGAGAGGGAGAGAGCGCAAACATGAAATAACTGCGAACAGGAACGGGACGCGTACGCGCAGGTGCGATCGGGGGGCTAGATGATAATTATACGAGTTAGGTCTGCCCGCATGGTCCGAGTGGAAGGTGCGAGGCTGCGTCGAAAGGGCTTTAACGTTCCACCCGAACCGAACGTTCCGGGCTTTCTCTCGTCTCGATTAACTCGCCGATAAAAGTCCCGCTCCGTTCTTTTTCTGTCGTCGATGGGGTTGGTGTTTGAGGCTGATGAAGCTGTCCCGTCGAACCACCGGGAAATTGAATTTCGATGCCGAAGAAGTTGCTTGGCTAGATCTCGTGTTCTATTCATGCCTATTTATAACGCTCTGCTGGAAAATCTGACCAATTGAAACGTGGACGTTCTCTCTGGTATCGTTTCTACCACAGACGCACTTATCGAGGCGAGTGATCGAAAGTATTTATTTATCGAAGCAGGGAGTATCGAGAATGCTGATTGTAGTAAAATCTCTAGAAATTAATTTCTCTGCAATCTGAGGACAGTGTATGCACAGCTGGAGTTAAAAGTGCTGAAAAATTGCAGTGAAGACATTTTTCAGGACAATATTATTTTAGCCTCTTGTGTAATTAATGTATTCTGGTCAATCACACTGTCCTGAATATTGTGCACGACTCGTAGATATTTGGGGCAGTATCCAATCCAAACACAGTATCCAAAAAGTTTTTTATAGAGATATTGATTCGATACACCTGTCGTACAAATTATTAATTTCTCTTGTAGGATTGAATAATACTACACAGTTTAGATCGCCTGTCCACCTGTTTAATACACCTGGTAATTGTTCAGTATTACAACCCTGGACCCGAACCTTGTATTACTCCAACTTGCTTTTTCTCTTGTAGACATAGAAGCAGTATACTCATTATGTATGGTTGCGAATACAATAAACTGTACGTTTCGCAAACGCGAAGTTTGATGAACAGATATCGGCAGAATAGTAGAAAAAGTATTGCATATATGAGAATAAAGGAATGCGAATACTTTTAATTTTTCGTTAGCTGTTGCAATTAGTGGTCAATTTATGTAACAGTATTTTCTGCGAATCGGAAAACCACGCCGCAAATTCCTGCGGCGTATTCTTCCACGATCAATCAAATTACATTCCTTTCCTGTTATGGTAGACAGTTATGGTAGATCCGGCACCGAAATTACGTTCCCCGCACTAACCCTTTTACGAGATAATACAAAAATTTATCAATAATCCACCCACATTGATCGTAGATACCAATTGTCTGAAGTTGCTTTTTTAACACGTGCACTAAAAATAATGTAGCATTCGTCACACTGTAGATAATTTTAAATAAAGGCTTGCATTAAAACATACGAAGACGATCCTAGAGGATTCGATCCCTTCAGCATGATTCAGAAAATTGTGACATCATCTGAATTAATCCGAATTAATGTAAACTATGTAGTTATGTAATTACTAATGTAATTATGAATTAAAATACGTGCCGTACGATACAAAATAAATTAACACCAGTACACGAGCCAGTCTCTCCATTAACGCTCTACAATCTGACAAGATTTTTATTCAGAAATGTAATGTATCATTTCGATACAGATGAATATTAAATATAAATATGATATTGAAATAAAATGGAGTTGAATCACTACCTATTTTAAGTACATTTTAAAAAGTACGAATAAGGACTACGTCTGATTAGAAACTGGCGGTAAGGTGGATGTCAGGGATTTTCGGGACAAAGTTGTAATGAAAAGGAAGACAGTTACCGCTTCGTATTCGATTCCGACAAGGAACCGACATCCCCGGGGACCACCTTAGACGAGTGTCGACAATAAAGCATCGGTTATCGCGGCTGGTATCTGGTTGCACGGCCGATCAGCGAGTCCTCGCAGTTCTCTCGCAGCGCTGCCACGGCGAAACGCAGCTTCTCCCGGCCTCTCCGAGTATACCGGGAACTGCTGAGAAATAGAGGAAGAAAAGCGACGTCCTCTAATTGCGCCGGCGGGATCGTCTAAACGGCCGTCCGTCTAAATAACGCAGCTCGCTGTGCTCTCGGCTCTCTCTGTCTCTCCTCTCGCGAATGCTTTACGATCGCGTCGCCGAATCCCGTCGCGCTGGATAATAAATATTTTACGCGGATCATTTCCACGGAAACGCGGGTAACGATAATTGGAGTTTATAGCCTACTTACGTGAATTTATAATACTGTCCCGTCGTGGCGACGCGGACCGGCACTGACTCGTAAAATTCGCGATTACAGATTAGGTAGTTAATATATTTACTGCCACCGCCCCGGGGATTCCAGTTGTAATTCCGCTTGTATACCTATACCCTGTCCCTCGCCCTTCGTTTTCCCTTCTGTTCCCTTTTACCGTCGGCCACTGCGCCCGTTATCGCGCGTTAAACGTCGGTAGCGCTTAATTCTTTTCGCCCCGGTGAAAAACAGAATCGCGAGCATCGTACAAGGATTCGCGGAGCGAATGTAAAAAGGGACATCGCGCCGTGTAAAATCGTCGCCTATTAAGGAACGACCACCGTTTAGTTATAAACTGTTTTATGAAGTCGCGTATGATATCCCAGCGGGCACTCCTGATCTCTGCGGAGGTCTTTCCGCGATTCATTTGTTTCGAGTACCGTTGAGAACACCGATTTCTAGCGCTTTTCGTTAGTGAAATTAACCCTCTATCATCAAATCTACCGTAAACTATGAATTTATTGTTAATTTGTATCTACAGGATGATATTTGCTGTTTTTTCTTATTGAGCATTTCAGATCTCGAATGAGATCTTTTTCTGCTGCTCAAAGGTAAATTTACGGTACATACATATTTATACGTACATAAATCATATTACATCAAATTAAATTCGTAGTTTACAGTTTTTTAGGAAATTAAAAGCAAGGAGACGATCTTTAATATTTAATTTGGCAATTAACATTTCCAATCATAAAGGTAATCGAAGTTAATTTTACGCAGTCGATGAATCAACTTAGATCGCTGTAGATCGAAGAGGCTACATTGCCAAACAATATGTTTGTTTGCTGTTTCCAAGTTACAATTATGGAAGAGCGAGTTCAGAAGACCGAGAGTTAGGCGAGCGTCTTTTTCATTAGTGAATAGCATTGAACTTGCTCCGAGGTCCATTAGGCTGGCACTTATGCGGACATTTTGACTGCTCCTGCTTTCAACAGATCAATCAAAGTTGAATTGATGGCGAGATTAATTGGCAGATTATCGAATATGTCTCGACGGAACCGAACTTGATAGTCTTTGATAAGAATATGTGAGCAACTGGAAGTTTATGGGATTCGGTATGGCTGTGAGTTAAGATTGTAAGTTACAGTGTTAGATTTAGGTTCTGAGACAGTCGCAACTACAGAAACACTGGAACTACTATTTTTGTATACTTATTTATAGCTTGTTTTATTTCTCGCATGGAATAAAGACGTTTTATAGGCAGACCGCGGTTATTTATAGGAATATAAACTTTTATGAACCGATCTGCTCAGATAAGAAGTGGACAGAAATTTGCTGGCTAGCTCATAGCTCTTGACAGCTTGGAAATAAATTGCTTGACGTATTGAAATGCGTTGTCCATTTACCAGTATTCGTTATTATAACTTATACGAACAAGTATTCGTTAAAAAAATCAAAGTTTTACAATTATTTTCAATGGAAGCATCTGTAGATTTCAAGATTTGTTAAGAAAATATAATCGGAGTGTCGTGAAACCGCATTGTTCGAGGGAGTAGTGCACTTCGGGGTTTTATTTGCTTGGCGATGATGGGGTAGGAGCGCGGAAGGGGAATAAAGTTCGGAAAATAATAGAATCGTCGGCAGATATACTCGGTGATTTACGTAGCCACGGTTGGCAATAAAATGGCATTCGAAATGAGTAATGGGCGTTGGGCAGAAGTGGCAAGGAGGGAGCTTAGATAGGCGCAGCCGGCGCGACGTGTCGAGAGAGCCTCTGCGTAAACGACGACGACTATGACGACGCCGACGACTCGCCTTTTGTATCCATCGGGCGTAGTATAGGGGCGAGCAAGGTGTTAACATAGATCCGACTAATACGATGTTAATGATATGCCGGCGTGCACCTGTGAAACGCGTCGCAAAGCGGTGCACTTACGCCCGTGCGCGTCTCGGCGATGCGTTTCTCTCTTTCTCCGGCTACTAGTCGAACCAAGTCTAATGATATTAATTAATTCTCCGAGTCGGGCGAGTCCGCGGTAATCGTTTTGAAACGGCGGGATGTGGTGGGTGTGGTTGCGAGAGTCGTTAGCAAATCGAAGAGACGAACAGTCCCTCGCAAGAAAATTAAATAACGCCTCGGCTTCTTCGAGGCCAGCGATCGAGACTTTTCACGATCATCGAGGGAACGAACTTCGCATACTCGCTTCAGTGTAATTCGCCGCACGCGGTTCATTAAAGAAGAAGCTGTAGATTGTTAACTACCACTTCGGCTCCAGTGTACTTTCTACCGATTTTTCTCAAGCTCCATACGCCATTTAGATTATCGCCTACATACGAGATGGTGCGTTTACCACGTACGTTCCTCAGTTTCTAGCAAAACGCGCATTCCTGAGAGACTTCTAACGAGTTCGACTCGCTTATAGGGCAAAAAGGAAACCGGCGGATACTTCGACCGAAGTCTGCGAATTCTGACTTCGTTGTAGACATTATTTCTCTGCGGTGTGCTACTCTCTTGAGGGATACTCTGGGTCGAGCCGCCGCTACATTCCCTAAAGTTATCTTCATTAATCGGATAGCTTGAACGGCGAACGGTGTACGCGTCGTGGAAGTGAAAAATTATTTTCTTGTTGAGTGATTGGTATTCGGTAGTAATTCTGGAACGATTTGTTCCTGTTCTTGGGTTGAGATAACGTCGGAGATCGCGAGCATTTGGTCACCGAGTACTCGATGCAATTAGTTTCTATTTGAATGGAAGGCAGAACATTCAAATGGGTCCCGGAAGTGCTCCACTTATTTTATCAAAATATTTGGAGAGGAAAAATAAATTCGCCGGTCGGTTTTCCAATTTGCGAAATTAGTTAGGTGAGATTTTGCTCCGGAATGGAGGGTGACGCCCTCCGAAAAAATTCGTCGATAAGGAGCGATGTTCGCGTCGCGCTCGAAACATCGAATTCGCGTTCGTTACGCGTAATGAGAATCGGCGATCGGCCGTGGCTCGTTAAGTTCACCGTGAACGCATCGATCGCGATCCTTCCGTTATTTGTCAGCAGCGGCGAAACACGTCGAACGGGTCGACTTTCAACGCGGCAACATCTGTTCGCCGATTATACATACGCGCGCGCGTAACGATGGTAATTACTTTTTCGTTTGCCGAATAATTAGTATCAAGTTATTACTACCACTGTTCTTGCGGCGCTTATTAGCGGGTGACCGATGTTCCCGCATTAATTGAGCTTTGAACTTGGATACCTTTTTTCGCAGACAATCGATATCGTCGGGAAAAGTTCGCCCGAGTTACACCTGAGAAATTTCAAGCGTACCTGTCGTGAATATTTCATTCGGTATTTAACTACTCGGCTACGTGAACGAAGATTCTGTTTGAGAATTTTTCTACCGTGTTTGCCGGCGCTGTCCCTCCAGGTAGAGAGCGTTAAATCCACCGGTCGGGAGGTAGTTGACTTTATCAATTGTGTTTACATTCTGATTAGGAGAAGCTTAAGGCACTCTTGTACCAATAATCACTGCCGAACACTGTACACAGTGGAGTTTCGAGATATTTTCTATAAGCCTGACAAAACCACGAACACCACTACATAGAAATTGGCCTCGGTTTTGTAAGTATTATATTGAAATGTTTAGACGTGTTGGTACCGATCGATCGGCGGCGATCAGCTGATCGTGTGCTGCTGGTCGTCATCGCGAGCCGACGATCGATTTGCTAATGACAACCGATGTTCGTTTAAAAAAAAAATTTTATACTTAGGTTAACGTGCACTTTTATCATTTTTATTTCATTCGATGTAGAAACGCTCGTTTCAAATGCATATGCAGTATAGTTTATTGTTTTTCGTTAACGATGCACATTGCCAGTCGATGGTACAAGATTAAGATTGCTAGTTAACGAGTGGAATAACATCGTTTCATAACGAAAGAATAAATTGTACGGATTATTCTATCTCTATTATGGTATTACATACACAATATTCTCTTTCTTCGCTGCCAGAGACATATGGCTCAATACTTCCGGCCAGTAGTGTACCCTTCGGCGCACTGCCTTGCACCCCTAACTGATCTTTTACAATGCAACCTCAAGTCTTCCTTCGGATAACAACATTTTCATATCTTCGAAATGTTCAAGCTACTCAAATATATTTCAAGCAATGAACAATTATAATGGATCCGTGATCAATCCAACTCCGTTATTGTTCGTTTGAAAATATTCATACCAAAGATAGAATCGTGTACAAGGTAAAAGCGAGGTACGTCTAAGACGTATTAAACGCATCTCGACGAATTGGACATTGACCGAAACATTATAAGTGTAGATTATAATAGACTTGTAAGGTACCGAAGACACTGCTTGAAATCAATAGAAGGCCAAGAAAATATTAATAAAACAGTGTTTCACGTGGATCGTGAATGTGTCTCTCTTTTTATTGTAGATTATTGATATTTTAGAAAGTGGTGCTCAAGATCTGCATCGAACGCGTGACAATCAAGAAGACTCGTGAGGTGTCGTAACCTTACCAAACCAACAGAAGATAAAGAAAAAAGATATTCTTCCTAAGATACCACCAACACAAGCAAAAAGTTTGTTCAAGCTCTATGCAGCACACGAAAAATTTTTAGTGAAGAGATAAAAAATGAGAAAATAAAATACCCCGCACAAATCACATAGAAAATCTATCCCGGTTAAAACAGTTGGATTTTTGATATGTTGTAGCTTATGATCTACTGAACAAAAGATGTAATGGGCACAAAGTTCAATAATGAATTCGACCCGCCAAATATTTTTTTGGAAAAATGTTTGAAAAAATCTTCCAAATCTTAAAAGCTTTCTCCCAAATCACCAACAACGGAAAAGTGAACCATTTCTGATTGCGAGCGATTAGCCGCTCACAGCCACGTTACAGCTACAAAATGGAGCGAACTGGATCCGCGGGTCCGCTCGAATTCTCGTTGTTTATCTGTTTACCTATCGAGTTGAGCACATAGTCGCATAGTGGCATAGAACGTAACGAGAGAACCGTCCAGTCCGGCTCGAATTCGATCCGAGAAATCACGCTCGTGCAACGCGAGCGGATGCCATGATCGCGAGAGAGCATGCTCCCGCGGCCATGAGCGACGTCGATTGGCCCGCGAGGATCGCTAAATTTACGAGCGTCGCGTTTCGTCGTCGTGCCGATTCCGAAGCGGAGAGAGGAGTCTCGGTCCCTCGATTTTGGTATCGCCGGTCGAGCATCTGTTCGACAGTGGACTCGCATACGCGAGCAGTAATGCCAATAACGCGCGAATCGCGCAACGGGCGAATCGGCCCGTCGTGTAATTACGGCCCTGGACACGGAAGCGCCTCGATATCTCCGTAATATCGGTTTTCAGGATCGTGGCCTACGCTCTCTTCGTGTCTCCCTTTCCCTTCTGTTTGTCTCTCTCTCTCTCTCTCTTTCTCAGCCTATCTTTTTCTATTGCTCTCTCTCTCTATCGCTCCCTAGTTTCCTTTCTCTCTCGCCGTGTGCCTCTTTGCTCGATCCCTCTCCCTCGACCTTTCTCCCCTACTTGCATATCTTTTTGTTTACCGTACTCGAACACCGTCGTTGGCTACGTTCCCGGCACACCGAAGGGTTTTCCGACCCGCGTTACAGACTTTGTCAGGAATCCGTTTTGTGCCACTGGTTACTAAATTTCGATATTGTAATAACGGAAGTTAAATGTTTTCGGCGCAACGTTTCGATCCTTTAATACTGATTAAAAACACAACCAATTTTGTAAATCGTCAAATAATCATCATCGACGTTTCGATCCTGGTTTGGATCTTTTTCAAGATTTATTTGAATCGCGCCTGTAAAACAAATTTTATATATACATTATACAATTTTCGAAACTACTCAACGATTAATATAAGTAGGAAATAATATTCATAAAATCCACTCACTTGCTTTTGTTGAACCTACATTTTTGTAAATTGTGTGTCACGTGTGGTGTAAATATTATAAATATTGAAAATTCAAAACCCTTCTTCTCTTTTTCTTATATACCTTGCACATCCAAATTCACGCTCACTGTTTTTCACAATTTATATATTTTCTCGAAAATTAACCCTTCGTAGCCGGAGCTATTTTAACTCGAAAATTAAACATTTCTTCCAGATGGAATAATTCCATCGAGTCATCACTCGAATGCCAAGGGTTAAAATGAGTATTGTTTTGCAATAGTTATCTAATCGTCCACCATCAGTCGGTTGAAGCATAATGTGCAGTACACCGCTTAGAGTCGCGTTCATTCGCATCGCATGATCTTCGGGTGGAGCTGGTAAACAGGGAACACGAGGCGAGAGGGTAGGTTGGGAATTTGCGCGTTCGGTTCGTTAACTCGCGTTATTATGCCGTCGTTATCCGTTTTATACTTTGTTATTAGCAGCGGTGTGTATTCCGGCAACCGCGGCGGATTCGACGGGGGCCCGGCACGGCGCGGCGCAACGGTTGGCCCCCGATGATTGACGGAATCGGCAATTACGGCACGGATTCTCGCACGTACTTACCTACCGGGGTTCTACACGCAGCTCTCGCGGTAAACCGGTTGGCCGTTGGCGGTCTTTAAAGGTGCACGTGTCTCGTCTGCCCGCATAGGAACGGCCTCGTTGCGCGCGGCCGCCGAATTCGGAGCTGACTCTCGTCTCTTTTTCCCAATTTCTCGGCGACCTGAGGCGCAGCAGCCGTGTGATCCGCCAGGAATGCCGTCTCGCAGAAAAACGATCGATATGTATATCGACGTAGATTGAATTTCATTCGGGGCCCCCGGCCCGTCACGGTCCGCGCCATTCGACTGCGCCTCGACGCAACATAATAAATAATGAAAGCTTCTCGTACGGAACGCTAAAGCGTTAAGCTTCAAAAATTTGTTTTACTACTGGTATAACAATGCAAGAATATTAATAATAAAAACGTCGTGCAACAGCAAAGAGAAAGTACTAATAAAAAAGAACATTTACTACACTAGTCCCTTATTATAAGGATTTAAATATAATCCTGAGAATAGTGGCTGCATATTAAACGCTGATTACCACTGACCTACCGTATCAGCAAATCTATTGAGCGATTACGAAGACTGACGAAATATTTCGACAAGTGGACATTAAATTACTAGCTTGTTATTGTTAACAGGTAAATAAACCCGATAATAGGTATCGGATAAGGCAATTAATTGGGTACCAGCCAAGTATGATAAACACTGCTCTCCGATGTGTCATAGTAACTAAAAAAAGTTAATAATATGAATGCGTCGACTGTTACGCGCGTTTTATGAGTTTCTATCGCAGACAAGTGCTATTAATAGCATTTACTCAATGTTCGTGAAGTAATTGACGTCATTTTCTTTGTAACCTCCTAACTAGTTAGGGATTTCATTGTCTCTAAGTGGTTTTCCAACGAAGGAATGTTAATTTGGTATTCGGATAATGAAGAACAGCGAAGTAATGGTTCATCTCACATGAAGTGCAATTTGGAGGAAGGATGGAGGAAGATTCCACACATTGTACCCCCACCTTTTCGCTTCATTGAATTTTCTTCCCCCACTCTAGTGCTTACTATGTTGATCGAACTGGCAATGTACAGTTAAAGATCGGAGTAGAGATATCTGCAAAGAGCTGCGAACTAAAACATACTTTTTTTTTGAGATTGTAAATGAAACCAAATTTTGAAAGAAGTATAGATTCTGGAAACATGGGTCGTGCGTAGAGGACGCCATCTATGCGTCGCGGATTGCGAGTCAACCCCGAGAAATAAGCTGAAAAATGTGTCGCGAGATCGATCGAATCTACGCAGGACGATTAATTCAGTTTTTGACCGGTCAGCCATATTTTTTTGCGAGCGTCGATGCAAGGGAGGAGCGACGGTCGAGCTATCTGTGGTGGGGGATCGCGACAGTGGTTGTGGTTTCAGGGCCGAATAAAATCGCGAGCCGGCGTAAATAAAGCTGGAAACTCGGCCTTTCGGAAGATTCGCAGAGCAGCGAGGCGAACGGGGCGCGGAATTCCTCGTAAAAATTTAGTTGGCCGTCGAGAAACGTTTCGGCGGTCCGCATAAAAATACCTCGGGTCCCGTCACTCGTGCCGTTAACGTTCACGCCTTCTTAACGTCGAGTTACTGCCGCTTTAACCGAGTCTTTAGGGCTTCAAATAGATCCCGGCCCCCATCGACTCTCTCTCTCTCTCTCTCTCTCTCTCTCTCTCTCTCTCTCTATTTCGCTCGCATCCTTTCCCATCGAGACGTTTTTAAAGCTGTGCGCGTTCACGGGAACGGCCCAGCGCCCTTAGCCGGAGGTAATTAACGTTAAATTGTTGCCGCTATTGCTGGCCGATATTTCACCGGGCCCCAGCGCGGCATCTGCTGTGTCCGTCGTAGCTCACGAACGCACCGACAGAAATCGTGCGACTCTTATACTTTCACCAGTTTACTACCCAAGAATCCGCCGCCCCCGTTCGCCATTGTTACGACCCTGCGTTTTATACGGTCGACAGGGTGGCAAGAGAATCGAGAGTCAGTCGCTATAAATAGATCTCGTATAAAAATCAAAGCTCCCTTTGATCCTCCACGCAGACAAGATTTTACAGTCTGTTTTGAATGCGCTGTGAAAAACACTGTTTTCCGTGCGAAAATATTGCAATAGCTTCTCAAGAAAAACGAGGCGCCTTCGCATCGTTTTTCTGGTGATTTTTATTTTTAACCAATTATTCGAGCTGTCAGCCCCTTCGGTGGAAAGGTCTCCGTGCCAAAATCAACGTTGACAATTTGCATCTGAAAAGTGTTTCATTATAAGCTACGCTGTTCAAAATAAGACAGTGGCGAATGGTGTGATCCTATTGCACCAAGATTTCCAATGTGTTTCACGTTTCGAATCTGAAACGTGAACCCTAGAGCTCGATAAGTGATCGTTAACCAACTTCCGCAGTAATCGATGTCCTCGTAAAATACTTCCAACATGTGCTCCAAACGAGGAGCTGCTTCTATTCCTGTGAATTTGTGACCAAATGGCTAGTAACTTAACTTTGAACATTTCAGCTAGAATATTGCCACTTTCCAGTAAGATTGATTGTTTCGCTATTATTGTGACGCAATTTAGAACACGACTGATTAAAAAAACTAATGATCCACACGTTTGGTAGATTCCAAATCGAAGACGGATTCGGTATTGTACCTCAGAGAGTTACATTCGACAATGATCTTCTCGAATGGTTCCCCGTCCAATGGACCACACCAGGGCACATTCTTGAGGTTCGATTGAACGTCAGAGAGCCGTGAGAGTAACCGTAACGGTTAATTTGTCGCGAAAAAGAAGGGCGGCCTGTGCTCGGCCCGTAACGCCGTTGTCTTACAAGATCTCGAGTGACGGAGGGGAAGGTGAGGGGCTGAAAGGGAGAACCGGAGGGCTCCTTCGTTCCCTGTGTCCTCCGGATTTCAGCCTGGAGAAAAAGGCACATGGTAGGTGGAAGGAGAGAGCAGGGAGGAACGGAAGAGGGAGGAGGATCAGTCTAGAGAAGTCGAGAGTGCCGAGAGACTGTCCATTCGTATCTCCGGGTCCGCCATCTTTTTGGTGCGATTTGCGCGCGCCTGATCTGTCCCTCTTTCACTATGTTGGGCCACGCTCGTGGTGATCCTGCTTCCAACCTTACTCCAGACCGTGCACGATCTCATGGGGCTGAGAAGTTTTGTCAAAAATCAATCGTTCTCTATTATGTATTTATTGATACCGTAAACTATGTTTGATTTATATAGCATACATTATAACGTACACATAGAATACACTATAGCTTACAGAATACCACTTTTCAGAAAAATAAAGAACAAGACAAAAATGAATTCCAATTTTTCTTTTCCTATAAACCTTATTTGGACTATCAGGAACAGTTTTTTTAGAAAAATTATCCAAATCGGTCCAGCCGTTCTCGAGTGGTGCGCTTACCAACGAGCAGCATTTAATTTTTATTTATACAGATAAAGCATTCAATATTATCCAACGATATTGAAATAAACACAGTTCATTTCCTAGTGCGTTTCGTTATTGCAGGCGTGTCGAAACAATTACTACCATGAAACGTCGAAAACGATCTATGGAAATTGTTTACGGAAAAAATTAGTTGACCGGTGCACAATTGCAAATTTCTGTCCGAAAGCGAAACGGCATAGAATTACTCGCCGCGGAAATTGCAGCGGCAGATTTCGGCGATACGGTTTCATAAATCATTCATAAGAGAGCCGAATGTGGGATTGTTTCGAGAAGTGTAGCGGGAGCCGTTCTCTATTCATCAGGTCCAGTTTCAGTTCCATGTTCGATATCGTATCCCGGCGTTTCCCGCAGGCCGACATTAATTTCACGATGGAATCCGCGTATCGTGTAAACGGTTCGGATCTCGTTGCATATTCCAGCATCGCGTGTGAGAGCGGTCTAGGCGCCGCATTGTCAGGTCTCTCCGGTTACTTTGCATGAACGGCGATAACTCGCGATCAAGTCGCTGTTCAACTCGGTCTGCTTTCGTTGGACACGTGTAATCTCGTTTATGACGAGCCTTCCTTTCGTCTTGTTCCTCGAACAGTTCCTGCGTGCCGATTCCCCTCTCGTCTCGATTCGACATATTCATTACTCCACGAAACTAAAAAAATCGTGTGCGTGTTGTCCCCGCGCGACAGTAGTCAAACTTCTTGCTTATTATTTTTACTGGTCTCGATAACGCACTTGTTGATGGTGCAGCAAAGAGTTGCGATTGCTCGGCATTCTTTAGAGCTTTATTTTTAATTTAATTAATAATCATGTTGATTGTTCCTGTCTACTTGAGCAAATCAATTTTTATGTACCGGAACTTGAACCGAGAACAAGAACTGGCTTTCAAACGCTTGAAGCGAAATCTAATTATGGATTAATTAATCCGATAAATCGCATTATTCCAAAATCTTGCACTATCTATAATCGTGCACATTCCGTGGGGCAGAAATAATTACGCAGATTAAAGATTTTCGTCGTTACTTAATTTCACCGAATTTGACTCATCGTTATCGCTCAGTTATCTGTACGCAGAACCGTGCGAGCTGACAACCGATTTTCATGGTTTTCCTGGAAGCAATTACTCCTAGGAGATAAATCAATTGGAGCGAAATCGAAGGAGTGACCGAGTTTGTTTTATCGCGTCTGATACTGTAGCTTTTAGGGTATCCCGGGAACGATAGTGATCGAAATACATTTACTGGTTCGAAGCGGGCATATCCGGCGTCGAGTGTCGATCCCGTTGAGTTTCGCTTTTGATAACGCCGGTCTCTCCAAGATAATTGGCCATCGCCGGTGTTTGCTCGACGGACAATTGTTAATAAAAGGACGATTTATCGGCTCGTTCGCGAGCGGATTATCGGGAGGTTCTCGGGGCCCTCGGGCCGGTTGGGGTCCGCCGCGCGGCTCTTGAATCGCTACATTGTAAATTCGTGGCCATAACGAATGAAGGGTTCGAGCACTTACGTCGAAATTACACGTTCCCAGCCGGTAAATTATTCCTCATCATCGGCATCGAAAGAAGTGCCTCGCGTTCTCTTTACACCTGCGTCACGCACCGCTACACACCGTGCCTCAGATCATCGATAAACTGTACTTAACTCGCGTTTTCCACGAACGCTGGGTTCTTCTCCCTCTCTCTTTCTCCGTGGCGATCGGCTCCGAGCATCTTCCAATTAAAAGAAATGCCAGTAATCAACCGGTTGCTTCGGCCGCGGCCGTTCCGTGCTGGGATTTGAATTTTATTTCTCAATTCAAACCCGCCGCTGTTCCTCTCCGCCCAGCCGCGCTCTAAATGCCTCCGCGATCGAACGAAGAAAGGAACACTTTCACGGAAACGCTGCTCTCAAACCTTTCATCGAGTCCGACTCTAATTGCACGTTTTGCGTTTCTTGCTTCTGTTGCTAACGCCTCTGTTAACGGGAACCACGGACATTTTCTCGCCGAACGAAGCTACCGTGTTACCTCCGCTCGGTGAAACGCCATTATTTCATTCGCGAGTCGTTCATTTGGAATCTCAGCTGGACCGGATTCTTCGGGAACGGGATTCTATGGTCCATGATTTTCTGATAAGCTGTCGACCGTTGCGAAATTGTTTCAGATTCTGCAGACCCGCTGCAATTTAATATAGATTTCATAATTCGATTCACGAGATTCTGTGATATATCGTAGACATTTATAGTATCTTCTCTGAAATTAAACGTGGAAGCTATCTAGCTGTAAATCAATAAAGCGCAAGCGATTAAAGCCTGTTTCACTCGTGAACACGCTGCCAAACTCGCTGACAGAAAATCCTCGAAAAATCAAAATATCTTTCAACATTATTCCAATCAAAAGTCTCTAGCTCCGAGTTCCTATTCTCCTCGAAAACTCGCAGACTCCTCGAAGACGATCTGCACAGCACCATCAAAGCACATCCTCTTGATATCTGCTCCTTTCACTGTTCAGGTTCTGGAAACCTCGTCCAGAACTCTCGTCGGAAGCCTGGCTAGCCCTCTGGGAGTCGTCGCGACCCTTCCGAGGGGGTTGATTTGCGAACGCGCTAGCTTTGCCGAATCGTCGCGCAGCAATGGGACTCTAAAAGAGACAGAGAGGGAGTTAGAGTTTGCGAAGGTGGAGTGGCTGAGAATAAGGGCAACGGAGGGTTGGAGAGGAGGGTTGGTGACGTATCCAGGAGGACTCTTCCTGCGGGCCAGGATCCGTAGGGTTTTCGCGGCGGTGGTTGGTGCCGCGGGGGTGAAAGTGGGCTTTTAAAAGGTTCCGATGGGAAACCCAGCAGGGCGTGAATGGCTCCAGACGCGGCTGGAGGAGCCGGAACGTGTTCCGTTCGTCGTGAGAGAGACGGAAAATCCGCCGAGAGACGAACAGCGAAAGAGAGAGCGAGAGAAAGAGTGTAGAGAATGGTCTGGGGAGAAAGAAAGGCTCGAGCCGAGAGAGGGACACACGCATACAGGTCGGACTTTGCTTGCGCGTGCACGGGGACACACAGGGCAGCCGTGCGTGTGTCACGACCTCGAGGTGTGTTCCTCCACCCCTGCACACCCCTCGTGCTCCCGGCTCTTTGTTCACGAAAGTTCGGTTTACCTCGTTCCCTTCCGAGACCCGGTCCCGGTCGCTGGGTTTCTTTTTTTCTCGTCTATTTTTGCATCAGCCTCGCCGAGCGCGAACCAGCGCGGCGAGCTGAGCAGCCTCTCGCTGTAACTACCCTGTGAAAATAGAGAAATCAACTAGTTAACTTGGTAGTACACTCGGTGTACCCGTTCAGTACTCGGTTCTTCGATTTGCTTCGTTAGTCGTTTGCGTTAGACCGATGAGCAAGCAGGCGAACCCGAAGGAATGTATTCTTCGAAGAGGTCACGATGTACCTTAACCCTTGAATAGAGGATCTTAACAGCTACATACTCGAAGATGCCTTCACGTATTCATTTCTAAGCATATTTTACGTTAGGGCACATCGTCTCGTCTGACATGTTTCCGATAAGTTATGTTTTTCGATTGAAAAGAAAGAATTTGGAGTGGAATTCTCAAGTGTAAATCATGATCCGCTAAAGAGCATTATCTAGCATCTTTCGTATCATTAGAGGAAAGATATTGCCGACATCCCGAGAGACAGTGCTCTCGAAGACTGCTCGATGGCCCCTCAGGAGCGCGATCCGATGGCCACGGGGGGCGAAAATCACAGCCGCCGTTGATCTAGACAAATGATCTCGCTGGCATAGGAATGGCGGCTGATCCGTGCTCCAGAGAGTGGTCGGCATGATCGGCGACAGTCGTCCGATTTCACGGCAGGGCGCTATTTAGGTATCTGCCGGCGATAAATTATCAGGGTGAAATTTGTAGCCGGCCGCGTCGCGGGCGTCGAAATATCTTACGACTATTTAACGCGACGTGGAATCCCGTTTTTCGTAAACACGTCCGCGCTTCGGAAGATACGGCCGCGATACGATAAAAGAGAAAAGGGAGACGAGAGAATAGAGAGCCGACGCGACGCCCGACGACGGTTTCCGCGCCGTCTTTTTCCGGCGTTGTCGATCGAGCGTGGCGAGAAGAAAACAAAGCGAGGAAAATCGTGCGGGAGAATAATGTTTTCCTTGATCCTATTTATCACGTTCCCTCGTGGGCGTCCCGGCGATTTCGACACCGATCTACGAATAGAAAGGTGCACGTTTCCGTCGCGATCTTTTCCGTTCTCCCTCTGCTCGAAGGGAACGGAATACGAAGACGCTTCATCAACGCGACGATACACCATCCCTCTCTCCTCTTCTTCCCCTCTGCCCCTCTTCAGTCCTCTAGCCGTTTCTCACTCGGAGGCTCGTTCTCTCGAAATAACTCTCCTGCCGTATTAATTACCAGGATTCATTTCATCCTCATTTACCGCGAGCTAATTTACCGCGGTGGAGCCTACGCGATATATGTACGCAACCACTCCCTCTCAAAGCGGATTCTCTCTTTCTCTCTCTCTATCTATCTCTGAACAGACGACGAAGACTCCTTGTGCCCCGAGCCCATGAAGCGATTAATCGCGACGGGGTTGTTACGCTCGCTGGATAACGGCAAGAGCAGGGAACTTGAAAAAGGAGGGAGGGAAAATTTGCCTGTCCCGGAGGATCACGCGGGGCCCTCGAGTGTTGGGAGGATCCGCTCGAGAGGATGGAAGCTCAAGGAAATTGGAGTTTGAATTTTTAATCTAGCAAATTCTTCGTTCGTCGTTCTGGGTCCTAAAGCCTATATCGATTTATGTACACAGCTGTATGGAAGTCAAATCGATTGCGTCTTCTAGCCTTGGAATTCGAGGATCAATATCCGATAGTTTCGGATTCGAATTTTTAACTCGGCTAATATTTCCATGTGCTTTCACGATCCAGAAATTGGGGAGAGAAGTATATTCCGAAAATCGCGTCCAGAAGCAGAAGTTTAAAGAAGTGCGAGTGTACGCGGATAGTTCGTGTCGATTACGTTTGTAAATATTTAGTCCACCTGCAGAATCGTCCAAAGATGGTGGTAACAACTTATCCCGGGGCTACAAAACTACCTTTCTCGGCAGTTGCCCTCGTGAAAGATGGCTCCCGTCGAAGTCGGCGAGGTCTTAAGAGCACTCGACAGTTTTAGAGTGGCCTCTCGCCCGCCTACAGCAAAAACTGCATCAACTTGCATGCGACCCGAGTGATCTTCTCCTCGTTTTTTCTTCTTCTCGTCCTCCTGAACGAGCATTGTTATTGCGTGCAACCCCTCGGAACCCCATTCGAAACTCTCCAGGCCATCTGTATTCATATTAATAAAGGGTTTCCATATTTCCCGGGGAGCAAAAAAAATATATTTACGGGGTACAATACTCGAGAAACCGTCATAAATACAAGGGATGCAAACTGCATAATTATTCAAATCGAGCGGAAGTTTCGGCATACTTTGGGAGTCGGATGATCGTCGGCGATGCTCGTCCGCGAGGAAAACTGTACACGAGAGAAACGACTTCGTAACGCGCAGATTGATTAACGAGCGATTCTTATGTAAACGATTTTCCCAGTCCGCAATTAAGGGACTCCGGTATATTTATTATCGATTCCGTTGATTGCTGCGCGGCGTTCGTTTATTTTGCGCTATATTTTTATCAACGCGCAACAGGTAACGATGGTTTTGCAAGCGGCATGAGACGGACAGAGCGACGCGTTCGCTTTTTCCCGGTTGTTTAGCGGCCGTATATCGCGGCAATTATTAAGTTTAATTAAGCGGTCACCCCGGCAATGCTACTGTCTCGTTCTCCTTGCGCGATAGTCGATCTCGATTCCATCGACTCGCATATGATGCAAATTACGAGCATGTTCGATTACGTAGACACGATGCTCGCCTCGGGCACTAATTATCGATACTTTCCAGCTTGCGCGTTTCAAGTATGATCATTGGCCAGTTATTCGCGACTCAAAAATATCCGTATCTTCTCGTTTCACTGCGGGAATTCCTCGCCGAAGCACCGTTTAATGCCTCCAACGAAGAACACGAGCTATAAAAATTACCATTTCCGTGCGGCGAAGTTATAGTCGACTTATGATCAGACGATGTGTCTTCGATTGGCAATCCTCTATCGGACTGGACATAAGTAAAACATTGTCGAGCAACTCTTAATTATACTAGCTTTTTCATCGACTTTTTATTGATCGTTCTTACGGTATTATCGCTTGTCGTTGACACTAGAATCAACAAGCCTGGTAAAAGCGGGTTTTTAATCTGTTAAAATGTTACAAGAGTGTATTTATTAAGATCACGGGTAATTTGTATATGCATAGTCACGCATGAGTGAACAAATCAAGCAAAGACGTTTCTATGATTTTATCAGGCGTGGGATAAATATTCTATATTAATCTCTGCAATTCAACAATCATTTTGTGTAATTCTTTCTACGAGCGTTGCACTATCTAAAATCCAAGAATTCTCACGAACAAAAAGCAACCTGACAATAATGTGTACCACTATCAATTACAGAACCACCTATTTCCCGTTAACGAAGTATCGCGCGACGTACAGCGTGCCTCTGGTCGTTTGTCAACGTTTATTTACATTTTTCCACGGCGGCGTTAGCAACATAATAATCCATTGTTAGAAGCGGCAACAATTTTTTCCCCGGGCCGGTTCGACTTGTACCAATTACCCGGGAGTACGTGTACACGACAAGGTATTTGCTATCGTTCCAAGTCGGTCGGTTGTTTCGCGTGTTCGAGTTTCGCGCCGATAGCAGTGACAAATGGTCGAGGTGGGGGATGGCCATTTTGACGGGGAGTGTTTTTAGGCGTTTCAGAAAGAGAGAGAGAGAGAACGAGAGGGAGAGAAATAGAGAGACGAAGAGAAACGATGGAAACGAGAACGAACGACGACGACGACGACGACGACGCGCGTGCGTCCGCTGTCCGCATTAGCATATAACGAGGTTCAATTTCCGAGAGCGGAACGCGCGTGTGTGCGCGGTGGCCGCGGTTCGCAAAAGTGCAAACACGGCTCTCTCCGCTGATATATGAACGCTGCCAGCAATTTGACTTGGCCGGCGCTGCCGATAAATTTCCGTTTAATTTATTCGGCCGGCTCTCTGGAAACGGTATTCACGATAATGCCGGTGGCGTCATTACGCGAAATTATGTGACAATTATCGCTATCGAAGCGCCGCGATCTCTCTCCCTCGCGCGCGCGCGCGATTCCACCTGCGGGAGAAAGAAACTGGAGACAGAAGAGTGAATTTTTCGGATTCCGGTATCGATCCGAGAGAAGCTTTTGTCGAGGAGGCCCGCGAGAGAGGGAGAGACCCCCTTTCAGGGGAATTAATAGTCGAGTGTCATCTGTTGTTTAATAACGTCCAGATACCGCTACGCTCTCCTTCCACGATTATCGTCCATTAAAGTAACACGAAATTGCTATCGAGTTATCGAGCACGCATTTATAATCGGATCCGCGGCCGATAAGCAGCCTATCACCTGCTTTCGAAATTACCGTCATTATCGCCATTAACCCTCCGCGATCGAATTATTTTTCGAGAGCTCGTTAGTTATTCTTACCGATCGGTCCTGCTCTTATAACACGGTTCCCCGCGTTTTTCGTCTCGAAACGATGAATAATCGCCTGGTGCTCGAACAGGGTTAATTTGCGAGAACGGTAGATCGACCAGCCACCGCGCCGGTTGATTTACGGTACGATTTTTGCGATATTGTTGGATTTTTTTCGAGTTAACCGTTCGAGGCTGTGTAATAAAAGAGCGATTATGATACTCCAGCTGAATGGGAGCCGATGTTATGTAGGCTTAAGTTAAGCTGCCGCTTCTTCAAGCCATACTCAAGCCGCGTTTATTTTTGATTTATCGAACGCGTGCCTCTCAATATCTGTTAAATTAAATTCATTATCTGACTTGTTGCGCAGTTCATCTTACTATCACTTACCGTTCCGGCGACAACATCTCGAACGACGTTATCTCGCTCGAGTGGTCTATTACGTACGTTATATCGCGACATTGCTCGACCGAGTAGTGGATCTGTGCCGGTTCTGTGAAAACGATTTAACAGAACAATAAGAATACGACATCCCCCGTATTCACAGCAATTATAAGCCACTTTCGCGGGACAAATTATTCAGGTGCAGAAATAGCAGTTGTTAATGGTTTTCAATTTTTGTTGAACCAGCAATCTCGGAAGCGGTCAGTTAAATATTATAATAACCGGTGCGAGGAGTGCGACAACGCCTTGCATCGAAATTCAATTTCATAGGTACTCTTCTATCCTTTGTGTTGAGAAATATCACCTCTCTCGGTCTCTGTAAAATTGAATTTTTAAACCACGAATCACACAACTGAGATAACCTTCTATGTATTTCCTGTAGCGATTATGCATTTCAAGAAGCTGAAGATAACGAAGCGTATTACCAGTTTCTGTAGACGGTGTCAACGTTTCAGTGATTGAATAAACATTCTGAGAAAACTCGGATTTACAAACATTTTTCTGACGCAATCCAGACCGAATGGGGTAGCCTTAAAATTTTGCAAAAATTTCCCAATCCAGACCTACCGAAATCTGGTTTCGACCAAATGGGCTTAGAAAAATTTCTGAAAAAATTTGACAAGGATGTGTTTTCAATGTTTCAGCTGCTGGTGAGCGGCGGGCAGCCGACGACGGCGACGTCGCCGGCGATGTCGTCGGGCGGTGCGTTGAGCCCAGGCGCGTTGTCTCCGTCGTCGTCAACGACGACAGGCGCCGCTGCCGCAGCGGCCTCTGGAGGAGCCAGCACCCCTGTGGGTGGGACCACGGGCCCCGGTTGCTGCGAGAATGGCAGGCCCATGATGACGGACCCAGTTACCGGCCAAACGGTTTGCAGTTGTCAATATGACAGCGCAGCGAGGCTCGCGTTGGGTGCCTACCCTAGGCTAGCACCCACCGCGACCTCCTACTCTTCGTACCCCACGCCCACGCCATCCACCACCGATCAGGGGCCCTACCCTAGCATCAGCATGGACAGCTCAGCGTTCTATCCTCCTCTGGTACGCTCACTTCTCCATTTTTGCGTGATAAAATGTTTTATTGGTAATTGTATAGGAAAGGTCTGCCTACTCCGATTTTGATGAAATTTTAATATATTATAAATTTCGACATTTTGAACGACTTTTTCCTTTTCCAATATAGGGGTGTCGCTTTTAGTTTTAGAGATATTCGCAAAAAACTGTTGCTAATACTGTATTGAATGTTCGGTATTCTTGCACGGCGCGTCGTCTGTTTACTTTTATTTTGTAAACACGGTGTGGGGATGAGGGAAAACAGGGTCTCACTCTCTATAAAGGGTGACACATATATAGGGTAAGCTTTCAATTTGGAAAGACTACTCGTATATAAGAATTTTTTAAAATTCAATTTATCTTGATCGATTGTAATACAGTTTGGAATCATGCTAGAGAACAGCTTTTTTAAACATCATTTGATTCCTCTTGTCATTCCGAACGAAAATAGGACACGCTGTCGAAACGATAATATTCCAGACGATATTTCAAATTTTATACAACATACGCTGACGTCCGCGAACACGAAAATTGTGTCGAACTAGAAGCACAATGTCACTATTAGTAAACATACCAGCGGCGTGATATGATATTTAAATGTCAGTGCGCGTTGTGTGAAATTTGAAATATCTCCTGAAATATTGACTGTTTTGATGTTATGTGTCGTAATACTTCTGGGTGCGACACTTCGTAACTGTTATCGTTGAAGCACGTGATATTTTCGAAGTTGAACATGTGTATCTTGCTGAAATCTAAGGGGGAGCGTAATTAAGGTAGAAAGTTCAATACTTATAAAACTAATGACGAAATGAGAGAGTGTGGTACAGTGTGGAACGATACGTCCTTTTGGGGACGAAGTGTTCAGGAATAATAGGAGTCATTAAATCAATGCAATTATAATTGAAGTACTACGTACATGTACGCCGTCTCATACAATAGTGGACTTATTACTCGTTCGTGAAAGTTTAAGGGAACTGTATGCAAAGGTTACATGCAAAGGTAAAAAGATTGTCTCGGGAATCCTGCGCCGATACTTTTTCCACTAATCAGTTTCTTCTATTCGCAAGGCTCGAGTGGCCTACCTTTTTGTTTCCACATCGTCCATGCGTTAAATATCAACACACACGTGACTACATAATCGTTCCATCTACTCATCTCTTGTTTGCGTAAACAGTGTAGCAGATTATCAGCGACAGTCTTCAAGAAAACATCTTCAAAACAATTCGAAAAACGCAAACCTACCGTAACTGAACTCTGTTACGTCGGGTCCGATGGAAATCACCGACACAAATTTTCCCGACTCGGTTTTCACCGACAACAATTTTGACCGACAAAGATTTGGGACGACCACCTCAGTTAGCGAAATTTGTTGTCGGTGAAATCTGGTGTCGGTCAAAGTCGTTGTCGGTTAAAGGTGTTGTCGGTGAAAACCGTGTCGGTGATTTCCATGGGACCCGTTACGTCACTCCTCGACTCTGCCTACAGCCAATCACCTCAAGACCCAATTTTCCCACATTCCCCAAACGACATCATCGTCTTCTAAGGTGGACTAACATATTCAGAGTCACGTGCGATCAGTATCTCCCAAAGCAACACGACTTGGCAGGTCCGCGTGCGGCCACCCCCGCGGAAAATTCGCCGCGTCTTCCAGCGCGCAGTTCGCCACGATAAATCAGGCAAATTGCACGTGCCACGGCTAATCGTAAGAGTTACGAGCCGCGGTTGTATTTATAAACGGAATCATTAAACGGTTTATTAGCTGTAGGCGCGTTGGCGGGGGAAGGAGGGATGTTTGTTGCTTTGCGTCTCCGCGCGTCTCCTGGACGTATCGCCAGTTTCGCAATACTCTTTGTAACGTTTCACTGGTAAAATATACCGGTACCAAGTTGCCAGATTGATTGGCCCGTCGCGCTAGGCGTACCGGCCGATTATTACTCGCGTGCTCGCGGCCTCGGCTTAAGACGGATTAGCGAGCGGTCTTGCCACGAATTAGCTTGGAATTCCGACGATGGCTTGGTCTGTCTCGGAACGTCTGCTCGCTGGTCTCGGGGATATCCTATCGCTTCAGCTTCTCTCGCCTCACCGCTTGGTCCTCTTCGTCGCCTGCCTCGAATTATTCACGACCGTAGCTGTCGCGGACCGAGCGATAATCTCGTTTCAGTTTCGGTTCGCGGAAGACTGGTCCATCTTCTAACTCCTAGCTCTAACGAGGATCGCGACTGATGGATTCGTGGTTATATTTCAACGTACGGGGGTGGCCAGCAGAGACACCTATTCGACGAGGAATCTTGTGCAACACAACTTTCCACCGACTAACATTCAGGGAGGAACGAACGGCCGTTCTTCAACCCGCCGAAAGAAATGGGCTAATAATAAAGTCCTGGATACAAGCTGGCTCCTCCTACTCCATTCCAGCCTGCTTCACTGTCTACGCTCGCTTACCCGCGAGGATCCGCTCGCGTGCTACCCGAACGAACCGCCGACAAGTGTAATTAACTTACCCGCCATCAGCTGAATCGGTATCGCGAGCCTCGTACACGCATTTTGTATTCAAAGAAAGGACCTCGCACAAATTATATGGAAAATCATAGGGACTTTTTATATGTTGTTGCTTATGGTCTACTGAACAAAAGATGCAATGGGCACGAAGTTCAATAATGGACAGTTATCGAGTTATAATCAGTCGAACGTGACAAATTCGGGCTGCCCAATACTCAAATAGCGGAAAGTATTTACTTTTTGGAAAACTGTTTGAAACAAAAATAGTAGGGTTTCACGAAATCTGTTAGGTGGTGTCATTATTTTTGAATTTTCAATGACCTTGAAAAGATCTGTGAACAAAAATCTTTCACAACAATCTTGGCGGGAGTGGGGGTGCGGCAAGCGTGTAAAGTAAACACACTTCCCGAGATTTGAGTGCTCGACAGCTCGAATTTATCATGTTTGACTGATTATAACTCGATAACTCTTCATTATTGAACTTCGTGCCCGTTACATCTGTTGTTCAGTAGATCATAAGCTACAACATATAAAAAGTCCCTATGATTTTCCATATGATTTGTGCGAGGTCCCTTCTGCCAAGAAATGAAAATTGCGCTTTAAAGTTGTCCTCTAAAATTGTCTTCTAACGGAATCCTCTAAACTTGCACTCTGAATTTGTACACTGTAAGATCTCATTAACCATCACGAAAACGTTCGTACAACCACGTTCACGCAATCGCAACCACGATCGCTTACTTTATCGAGAAAAACGTTCTACACGCACAAGTGTCGTTCTATCCGTCGCTATTTTCGTTCCAGCATATTTCGCGTCTCGCGCCGCGGCATTTTTCACTGTACCTCGTGTGCCCCTTCCTGATCTCGTTGATCGCGAGCGCAATTAATTTACCCAACACACGGACCGGACATTATTTACATGATTCCATAGTAAAAATTCAATCTGCATTCATACGGTCCGAAACATGTTCCAACGTTCCCAGATTTACATATCTCCGTAATTAATCCAAATTGGACACATGTCGCGACAAGACTTTTCATTGGACGTAGCCTCCGCCGATTTATACCGGCACACATTATCGGCGTTCCCGCTCGGCGAAACACGCGCGACCCGCGCCGATTTTCTCCGGTATTCGTTTATCGGATCGGATTTCGAGAAAGTATCGAAATCACGGACCGTTTAGCGCGGTGCGTCCGAGATCGACTGTGGAGAGTATCGGAACTTTAAAGAGTAAATTGGTGTTTTAAAAACTACTGTACACTAAAATACAGATTTTTTCTCATTTTTACATCTTATAAATAAAACACAAAGTCTCAGTCTCTTTTCTCTGTCAAGAGAAATTTGGAATTTCTATGTTGGCCACCTTTCCGTTCATTTCCAATGTTTTCTTCATTTTTGATATTAAATATGGTCAGAGGCATAATGAATGTCAATCGCTTCTATGAACGAAACACAGCTGAGACTCGTGCGAACCGAAGAGCGGAGCGTTGTCAGTGGGAACTGGTTGGAAAAAGCTCGGCGCTTTCTTCCCGTTTGGTTATGGTGGATCGTGTACTGGAGCGAAATGTTGCCTAATCACGGTTACATCGGCGATACGCTGATAATGCCCGGTTGACGTAGACATATAGGAGTAGACGTGCGCGAGCGCGATCGTATCGCGGCGTTTCGGCCAATTTATATCTGCGCTCGAGCGTGGATAACTCGGCCACCGGGAGGTAGAAACGATAAAAAGGTCGCTGGGAAAACACACGGTCCGCCAGATGTTGTTGCGAGCCACTCGAAGCGACTCGGAGAGCGAGGAAGAGAAAGAGGGCCCCGATAATTAAATTCTGCATTTATTCCCCCGACGCGACGCTACTCGATGCAACGCTCTGCACCACGTTGCAAAGCGCAGCGCACTGCAACGAGCTTTTCCTTCCCGTTACGATCGCGCGCCTGTTGTCCGCCACGAACGATAACCGCATTAATCCTGGCTGAAGTGAAAGGTCAGTTCGAAGCCGAGCGCGGATAAACGAGACACCGTGCCGTGTAGCATTTTTTTTATTGTTTATTGTTTCCGGGCTTTTTTTTACAGTCTACCTCGCCGAACAATGTTTTCGTGCGAAACGGTTCGTTTTCGTTATGTGTGCTCGGCCGAGATAGTACAGACTGTTTTATTATCGTACATTTCGAGATTTCTGAATTTTTGTTTTAATATAAATGCATAAAATCGTTAATTTAATTTTTATCGACGTAATTTTAAACGCTCGTTTCTGATTCTCTAGTTGACGATAAAGTTTCCCTTTTATCGCGCAATAATATGATTTAGTTTCCGGTTATTGCCGAAATCCATCACCAGGATACAATCGCGAACGCGTTATCGGCATCATTAATATTATTGTTCCGACTCGAGAAATCACAGCGTCTAGTCGAACGAACGAAGCTAATTAATTCAGAATTTATCGACATAATTAGACTAATTGGTTGCTCTTTGAAAAATGCCGATTCATTTATCCAGAGAATCCAAGGAAACACCTCGATGCAGAGATGAGGGTTTCAGAAGAGAATAAAATTTTCGAATAAAAATGAAGTATTAAAAACTTGTCATCTTAAATTCAACATTGCCTTCAAATTAATTGAGATGAAATGAGAGGCTGTCGCGGACCTCCTGGATCGAAATATGAATTATAAATTCGGCGTCCGCCTCCAGGACCGATAGCCAAACTCGTCAAACTTGTTAACCGACGAATTATTTAATTAGCTCATAACGTTGCCTACAGATTCCACGATTTTTCCCTTGTTAATTCGAGCCGCTCCTATTCATCATTCTACTAATAGAAACATCATAATTATCCCGCCGTAAAAAGAGAAACTTGTTACTCGCTAGATTGTGGATTGTATATATGTATTATTGACAAGTGTGATGAAAATGAACATTGGAAGGGAAGAAATATTATTGGAAAACAAAATCGCAACTCACTCGATATTAACAGCTGTATTTACAAAAACGTTCAGTTGAGTAAACTAACGTACAATCTGCAACGAATAAAAATTGACTTACACACACAGATTCGATTAAAATTCACATACACACACAGCCCCAACTACAATCGAATATAAATTTGAAGAATTATGGTGCCCGACGCAATGAATATTGTAGATCAGAGAATTTCTATTTCTATCTCACACAAAATGGACGCACGGCTAAAGTGAATACTGCAATTGCTTGCACATGAAAAAGACTTAGCAATGAATATTGAGCACACAGAAATTACAACGGGACAGGTCTCGCGAGTCACGCACGAGGCTCGTTATCTCTGTACCGAAAGTTCTGGTTCCTTATCTCGACACTCTTCCGCGGCGCGATTTAATTAACGGGACAGCAGCTGCTCATAAATAGGACAAGGTAATAGCGTGAGGTGAGCAGAGTTCAATGAAGTATCGGACGGCCGGAGATATCGGTTCCTGTATTTCGCCGACGAATTTCGTGGCGATCGACGCCGTGCCAGCCTATTGGCCGCCGTCCATGGAGATAACAGCTCGGCAGACTCGATTGGCCAAAATTATGCGGTCGACCGACAAATGAACGCATTCGCCCGATAGGCCTCGATAACGGATCTCGAGGCTGCACGTCGTGACTCACTGTCTCCTCGAGCGGCATGAAAATTTCTCTGTTCGCGTTTCCCGGACCGGTATATTATACCTCGCGTCGATCCTCCAGCTCGAAAGTTATCGTTCTTGTTTCCGCGATCTGTCGATAAAATCCGTGTCAAATTTTTACGGTGACACGTTGCTCCTCCACACGTTTGATCTCGCCGCCACGCAATCAGTTCCATTCGATAACGATACCACCAGCTTCTTATCGCCACTCATTGTCTTTGATCCCTGTCTCTCGAACACTCTTTTCCGAACGGTCGAAAGCAATCTTTTTCGTGGACGATCACGCGTTGCGGTTCTGTGAGATATCAGATGGGAAATTGATTCTTGGAATTTGTGACTCAGGATCGACGATCGAGAATGCTGTTTCGATCACATCGTCGACTCTTGCATATCCACCCCCTATACATATTTTTTGGAAAGTTATTACGAGAGAAAGAGAAACGTTTACCACTTGATCGCGTTTCAAATATTTCTCTTCCTTAATTACGACTCGATATTCCAGTTGATGTCTGTGAAATCGGTTAAATGTTTCAGCTCGACGTGAATATTCCATGGAGTTGGATAATGCACCGTTAACATGATCAGACTTGTATGTTGCGGGAGTCATGAATACCTGTCGCTCCGAATCGTGTACCTGATTTAGCTCTAAACGAGAGGAATCCACGGTTGAATAATAGCTGCAGGATCGCTCGATGCTTACAAACGGTTAACTAACCATAATACGATTATTCCGAAATTGAATGGAACGGATACCCTCGAAAATACTTCGTCATACTATCGACAACATTCGAGACGCTTTATCGAACTCTCGAGTCGTTAAATAACAAACTCTAGTTTCTACACGCTTGATGCAGCCGCAGCTTGTAACTCGTTCGAAGAAAAATGTTTCCCGGGAACGATCAATTTTTCTAAAACGCCAGAAAAGTACGGTCTCAACGCGCCGTATCTATCGATCCAACAAATTAATTTAGATCGCCGATTTATCGCGAGTCGAGTGCGAGAGAGGCGGGCCCCGCGGATACAAGGAATGCAGATTTAATGCTCGGCTTAATTTCTGCCATTTCACAGTTCGTTCCGCGGGTTGACTGCGTTTTCAGCGTCGGTGTTTAATTGCCGGCGGAATATTTTGTGACACGCGGTACGCCTATTATGTCAACGTCCCGCGATAATGCCATTCATAAACCGTGTTGCCTGCGAGCGGACGCCGAGTAGCGAAACTGTGTCGATGCTGGGGAAAAAATTGCTCTCTGACCCAGAAACGAGATAATTTTTTTCCTATAATTGTCGTGAGAGTCGATCAAATATCTTCTACGATAGCAGGACTTTATACCTATATAAATATGACTATGAAAATAATTTTGAGCAGTGCTCCTTTCAGTTTCTTTGATCAAAATGACCAACTTTCCAGTTTCTCCAATTTTTTCCATATGTTAGTTACACTTTCAAATTCATCAGGATTTTTCACGTGGAACAAAGAGCTGTGAAAAAGGTATATTTCAAATGCTACAGAAACATTTCGAAAGGTTTGATGATTTACCTATGTTCTCAATAAAAGGGAGCTCCTGAACAGAATTTCGATGGAGTCTTAAAAAGGTCACTAAATAGCTGCGCAATCAGCACTAAAAAATAATCAGCACTTTAACCTGGAAACTTATTGAATCCCCCCGAAGATACAGACGGGCGGAGCGGCGAATGAAGATGGCTCGCCGAAATTAAATCGATCGGAACAGCTTCGGTGGCTAGTTATCTCGTGGAAGCGTCGACTTTTGGGCGAGTTATCTGGTTACAAGGCTGGTAAAGATTTCGCGGTGGAGTTTTAAATACGACTGTGTGTCGTGTCGCAGAAAGCTCGTTGCGGATCCAGGTTTGCATGACTCGGTTCCACGGGGAAAGAACCAGGGTACCGCGGGCATTCCGATCCTTGATATCGCGAAATGCGTTACTTTACGGGCCATTGATAACCGTAACACACGTAGCACTCTTAATCGCGGACCGTTTACGCTCTTATAATTGGCAGTTACGCGCGGCTCGCATGCGATACAATGTGTCTACAACGAGCTGCGCTCGGGGTCCGCTCGAACTGTGGACGCGGACCGAAGCGGAGCCGCGCGGAGCTGAGCAAGGCAGAGCGGAGCCGACTTAATGTATGTAAACGCGACGCCGGTAAATACGGGCCGCGTCTTGCACGCCGATCTTTATTTTCCCCGAGGATCGTTCTGCCGTCTGGCTGAGCCAAGGTAATGCTCGTTGCGCACGACGACTAGCATCCTGCGCATAAACGCAACGGTGAACCTGATATATTGGAGCCGACCTGGCTAAGTCCCACCAACCTTGCGAACGGGGATGATGGCGTTTCGGGCTCGCGACTTATACGGAACATTTGAAAACGCACCGCTTCAGACGCACGCGGAGATGGATCCGCTTGGATGCACCACTCTTCCGCTCAGCTGCTTGCACGCGCTTCAGCAATGCACGCTTAAGGAAATGTGGACTCGCGATTTGTTTGCTGATTGCGACTCCCGGGGCGAAAAACGATGCCTGGTTACATTGTACGGGTGGAAATGTTGCTACGTACACATTCGGAATAGTGAAGTGTTCAGGAAAATATATCGCGAAACTTTAAGGATAAAAATATTTATATAAGAGTTGTGAAATATCGTGGAAGGTTCGCTTTGCTTAAAGAATGATTTATAATACAACTTTTGTATTCTTCCTAAATTGTGAGAGGTCAGTTGATTATTTTAATGAACGACACGCAGTAAAATATTTGTGGCGTTCTTTAAGGGTGTCGATCCGAGGATTGCAAGGGTTCCGGCAGCACTGTCGCTTGTCCCGTTGCCTCTCACGGCTCTGCAACACGTTGTCGAATTCGGATCTAGACTCTTAAGGGTAGGAAGAGCAAAGTTTCCGAGGGTTTTGCCGAAGATTCTGGGCTGACCAAAAACATTTCTGGGTCGCAGCCTGTCCGGCGCTATTATTCGACTAGCCCCGGCCTATCGACACTCGAGGAATGCCATTTGTCGTGAGACGGTGCGTCGAACGTCATAGCTTTGCACCTTTATCGCAATAAATTGCAGCCGGTCGGTCAGCCCTTCGAGGAATTTCAACGGCCGGCGTGCAATTTCGTGCACGCGACGATCGGCCGCGGTGACCGCGCGACCAGCCACCCTGGAATGTCATAAGCGTCCGGTCACCGGGAATTTTGAGAATTTTGACGAGCCTGTGGAAGCTACCCTCTACCCAGCTCGCTCGCCACAGGGAATGAACTACCCTCTGGCCAACCGTTGTTTGATCTTCCTATCAAAACAGGACTGCGAGTGCCGGCGAACTACAGTTCGTGCTTTCTTTCATAATTTAATTTTTTTCACGAACGTAATCTTTCATGTTACCTTTGACCAATTTTACTATTCCTAAAGAATTTCTTCTGTTTCCGATACGGTGAAATGTACTGCCTTTCTTAACAGCATGAAATTGCGAATGACACGACAGATTTACGAGAATTTGGAAGTCAGGTTCCAAAGTCCACGCGCGGTCGACCACAGAGAGCGCAATCGTGCGAAAATAGTTGTCGCTCGTCGCGCGAAGTAATCTTATCGGCGAGGGTGAAGTTATTAGTAACTTCTATCGAATATAACGTAATCTTATCTTCGCGGAGATATATATTAGCTGCAAAGTGAAATCAAATGTTGTCGGCGCTGATAACGAACGGCTGATTCAATTTCTAGCGTCGCGTCGCAGGTGTTGGACCCGCGACGGCATTTCTTCAACCCTGATCACTTTCACAAATAAACGGTTATCAGAACCGCTTACCCGCTCTCTTCACACGAAAATGAATAATTATGCATTATTCGAAAAATGCACTCTGAACCCGTAATTGTGATCGAATACCTGCAGATTGAAATTTTCGAAAAATTAGGACCAATTAGAGATACTCACCCTTCGACTAGTAGAAAATTAGAAGAAAGACCGGGAGTCTCTCCGAAGGCGCGAATAAAGTGATCGAACGAAGTTGCGAGGCGTCGAAGATCGAAGTGGATCGTCGAGCAGTTAGATCGGACACGAATCGCCGATTTCGAGGAGTGGAAAGAAAGTAGTGAAACGAAACAATTTAAGAAAGGTGAGCAAACTCGATTGGTGGGAACGAAGAGGCGAAGGTTCTCGACTGCGGAGAGCAGCCCCACCCCTGAGGTTTCCTCGCTCGTGAATTGTTGGCTACCCTTTTGTGCCTGGCTGCGGATCGTTAAATAGGAAGCACGTGCTTCCGACGATTCGAGCGGCGGCGCGCCGTCGTTTCGACGAGCATTATAATATAATAAGAATCGGATTAGCATTGAATGAAGTGGGTGGCGCGAGAGATAGCGGGGAAAGAAACGATAAAGGGACTAATAAAAAGGCGGAGGCTCTTTAAGGCGAGCACGGTGGTCCTTGTTCAACGAAGAGCCAACCCGGTCGAATAAATAAAAAAGAAAGACCCACACCCCTTCCCTTGCGGAACGACTCGGTTCTTTCTCTCTCTCGATTCTATTCGGCGATCTCGAGAACTATGGTTTTCCGACGAGCGCGAGTGCTCTCTACGGCTTCATCATCGCTGCGTCGATACTCACCCCCGCACCCAACCCTTCGCCGGCCGACGTTAATTAAATTATTACGGAACAACCGGCGGCAGAAGCTTCAAACTTTCACCCCGAGGAGAGAAGGTCTCGCGTGACGATCCCCCCGCTCGCTCTTTCGACTCGGTCAACTTCAGGGCTCTGTCTTTTGTCGCTGTCCTCTCCCGTGGATCGAGAACGACTTTCCTGCCCGAGAGTTCCGAAGTGTTTGTTTGCCGAAGTTTACGCCGCCGCTGCGCATACTAATTGAGCATCCACGGGCTGGCCCGCCTCGGGGAAACTCGGCCGCTTGTTTAGAATTATTTTCCAGAAACGCACGGACAACTTACGCCCGGACGGATCCAGCCCCGTCTTAGGGGTGGGTCGCAGTATGCACAACGGATACGTTGATTAACCCTTCGCGTGTAGATGTTTATATATGATCAAGAGTGTCTATAGCTTTGAGAATTTTTCAAACATTTTAACCATTGCTGTGATGCAAAATTGCCAATTTGTATTAATCTTGAAGACTATCATTTGGTAAATGTATGTTACGAAGGGTAAATGTATGTTACGTTGTTCCTGCGTTTATGGAAACGCAAACTATAAAACGATCGATTTAACGCTAAATATATACTATTTAAAATAGGGGGATTCCTGAAATGAATAATGAAAACACAAGAAAGCACGCGATTGAGTATGAATAAAACGGAAAGATAAAACTTTAATGTCTCGATTATCTGATTGGGTGCATTAGTGGAATTCACTTAACCCTTCGAGTGTGTTGCCCTAATTACTACGTTCACATCATTCTTATAGAATTGCATCTAAGATAAATCTGCAATTGCATTTCAATACGTATAAAAGTAAGTTTATTCGAACGAAATTAATAACATTCACATTTGGTAGATTCCGTTTTAAATCTCGATCGCGAGCCAAGCTCCTTACCAGAAAAATGGCTGAACTAAAAAATAACGTTCTCGCATGAGAACTGTCAGGCTGAAGTAAAAATTCGCAACATACGCGCGAGCATCGCGACTGCAGTCACCCCCTCCCCTAAGCGAGAGTTTCGCACCCCTCCACGGGCATCCACGCGAAATAACGATCGCGGCGTCGCGAGTGTCGAATCGTTCCGCTGAAAAAAAGAAATAACAGAGAGGGAGAGCCGGAGCGGTATTGTTTTATTTGAGAAGAGAGCGGTTATTCGCCCTCGAATCTACCGTTAATCGAATTGATACGAGTCCAACCTACTCGTTTAATAATTTCGCGTGTCGTCACGTATCCGACGGCGTGCGTGCCAGGCCACAAAGCCCGAGCCCGATCCGACGATACGTTACCCACGTGCTCGCCTAATAATCAGTCTGCGACATCTTTGTTCCATAGATACACGTGTGACGTCGTCGTGCGAGCCACGGCAAAAGCCGACCGATAACGTCGCGGCAATTTACGGAAATTCGAATCTCTAATTCCGCCGGTCTGATTGCAACACATGCCTCAGACCTGTTCGCGGAACCCGGGAACACGAAAACACAAATGCCCGAACCCGTACCTACCCGTGTCACGATCGATAGATAATCCCCGGGTTTCATTTTTTAATAGTAATTATACCGTGTACATTTTTATGTCGTTGTTTGGTCGTGAAATTGCCGGAATCGCCACGGTTTATCTCGGTTTAATGAGTCTTTGGAAAGCGTAGCATTAACGCTTTATCTACCGGAAACATTTTAATGCGAATTCCCATGGTAGAGTTGCCGAGCTTTAGACATGGCTTATTATGAATATTTTATTAATATTATAAGCGCAAGTTCACACGGAGAATTTGTTCAATTCTCAATATTGTCATGTACACGTGCGAATTTATGTAATAGTTTCTTCGATATGAGTACACAACAACCGTTTCGACATCGTAGCTATATTTCAATTTAATTTTGTACGTGGATCGGCAAAATTCGAGTAATGCCACTATTAGTTTGCTAAGTTAAATAACCCGGTGATTATATCAGAGCAAACCAGAACCGAATTAAACTTCAACGAACCCGGAACTTCCGCGAAATTAGACAAGTTTAACCACTGTTTCATCATTTATATTTCGCAATCGTGTCACTAGCAGCATTTATTACCGAATACCGACCTAAAATTTATATCTATTTCGATTATAACTTTCCCGCTCTATCAATCCTCGCGATCGAAAATACACTATTAATTAAGCAGCACACAACTCTGGGTTCTATAAATGTGTGCCCACTTGACAGCGCTTTATAACAATTTCATTGTTCCGAGGATCAGGTCACTGTGACTCGGAAACTAAACTTAAAATATCTCAATTAGAATTTTTATGGTTAGCATAGATTTTGTTTGAAATGAACACGAGAGACGGATCAAGAAAAAGCCAATTTCAAAACGATTTCAAGTTATATACAAACAGAGCTTATTTACGTCACAATCCAATACAGTCGAAATTACCATAGACATTCAGAAGCTCTCGTCCCACCAAGCATTCCAAAATTCGTCATCGGTTCAATCCGTGGCCCCGAGGTCGTCGCAGCAAGGAGGAGCATAGCGTTCAGCAGCTCGAGGAGCACGCTTATTGCTACCTTAATGCACCCCGACTCGCATAATCGGCTGCTGACCGAGCCGCGTTCTGCAGTCGTAACAATAGTCCGAGGCGTCGACGCTGGACCACCCGTGGCTCGCCATTAAAGTCGCTGCCGGATAAAGGGCACTCGAAGTGGAATCAAGTTGGAAAAAGAACTCATTCTCTCTTCTCTACTGAACGAAAAAACCTGGCGGAAAAAAGGCAAAATAATGGAAGAAACAGAAAGGAAAAAATAGAGGGGAGGGTTATTTGGAAATCGTATCTAGGGGTTGGGCCCCAAAGGGAATTAGGAGTCGAGGGGCACCGGAGAAGGGGGCCGAGTCGACGCCGATCTCTGTAATGCGAAACTTCCTGGCGCCAAACGCCTTTAAGCCTTTGCTCTAATAATATCCTATTGTGCTACCATTAGCCACCGAGGACACGCTGCGCCGCCTAGTGGCTTTTCCCTTCTCTTCTTTCTCTCTTTTCTCCTCTAGTCTCTCTATCTTTATCTTTCTTCCGCCCCCGCACAACGCGTCTTTATGATGCGCTTTGTAGCGACACCTCGAAACATCGACTGACTCGCGACGCCTCGGCGCGCACATCCGGCCGAGACTGCGCTCTGTCTGCGTTCCCTCATTAGCGGAGGACTCCTGCGATCCTCCTTTTACCCTGCTTGATCCTCTTCGCCGAGTGTGACCTTCGGGAAGGCCCTTCGCAACTGAAAGCATCGAAAGTTCACGCGTTACCTTATCGGTACCTGTTTCATTGATTTTTAAAAACGAAAGACGTAAGATCAATCAGGATTCACATTTTACAAACTCTTTTTCAAGCTATCTTATCGTACATTTGTACATTCGACACTTCGTTCTTCAAGTTCTTCCATCTTCCACTTCGTTCTTTATGCCACTCTGTAAACGGATTCCAAGAAAGTTTGCACCGCCAGCTAAGCATGCTTCATGTTTGGTTTCAAACTTTCTACTTTGCATTAATTGCCATGAATATTCCGCTTCGAGCAGCGGCTCGTTTTACTCAGATTATGCGGCCGTATTTTAAATTGTTTAGTACGAGTTAACAGTTTGTTATTCCGAAACTTTTTGTACAGTGATAAATAAGAGAACTTCGTTTCTACCGAACCTCTCAGCAAGAATACTTGCGTGTTACATATTGTCATTTTTTCAGAGCTGCGGCCTTAAAGTACAAGTGTTTGGTCTATATCATTTCCACCATTCTTATGTCTTTATTGTAATATTTATGTATGTTCAGTATTCTATTCTGTTTTATAATTTTTATATTCTGTGCTGTGTGTATTGTATTCTGTATTATAATTGTGTTGAAATAAATCTTGTATGAGATTTTTTACAATAAAAAGAAAAGAATACTTGCGTGCTACAAAAAAACAGCGTTTGACACTTTCAATCGTCGTTCTTCGGGATCACGTTTGTCCCAGGACACGTGGGTGTAGCTCGATTAACGAATCGTCAGTCATTCACCGATGGGTTGATTGATCCGCGCATTCCTGACCCCGTTGCGCGTTCGGGTCGCGAGAGATCGCCGTTTCAGATGATGGATCGGCCGATTTTAATTCGACAGGGTATTTGCATAAATTGCGTCACGGCTGCGAGTGGGACGCGTTCGGGATTGAAGAACGACTGTGCCAACCTCGAATCGCGTGGGACTGTGTCTTACAAATTGTACAGGTCGTTACACATACCATTAACTTCCAGCTGAAGCAATTTAAACTTGATTACTCGTAAACCTTATCCGTGAATCACCAGATCGTACTCTTTTTCTGGTTATAATCCGCGTCGGCTCGATCTCTACACGACATTCAATCATCGGATCGGAAACGCTTTCTACAGGGTGCTCAAAAAGGGATGATTTAGTTCTTTATGAGACAGAAACGTTCTTCTCGTGCGATTTTTATTGCAACGCGTATAATAAAAATAGACGCTGTTTTTCCATCTCTCGCAGGTGTGAACGTGTGCATAACGCAGCGTACACAAAAAAATCGCCATTCTCGATTTTTCAGTCTTAGATTGGCCTGCAGAATGACTCCTTAAAATACATTCTGTCGTAAAAGTCCTCCTCGCTTGCCAAATTTCGCATACTTGATACGAACGAGCAGATGTTTCGTGCTCCGGTAGGAATTCGCGATTCGCCGGACGGTTCTAGGCTCTCGTGAGCGATCGCACGACTGACTATCGACATTGTTTTCTGGCAGGGTTCTTGACAGCGATTTTTCTCTTGTCTACGGCCAGGCTAGGTATCGGGAACGTTTCGTGCGTAGAATTCTAAACAAACCGGGCGCATTCTTGTACCCCGCGTTGTACATATTCGCGGCGGATGTACAGCTGTAGGATCGTGTTAGCAGACGATTAGGCGATGTCGCAGCAGGAGCTACATTCTTGGTGACGGTCGTCGTTCGTAGTTGGGCCCAGCGTCCGTTGTTCGAAATGTTGTTCTTAGCGAAATCCGTGCCGCGAACACGCGATCCGACGGAATTAAATAGAACATCGGAATACCGAGTATTTTTGTCGCCGATCGTGACGATGCTCGGTGCAAAAACATGTTGGGAGACACACAGATCGTGTCGCGTGACGTGTTCGATGCTGTTTCTCATGTGCTATCAAAATAGACACATAAATGTCTTCGCGTCTGTTTTAAATAAATTTTACACGGTCTTACACGATTTTATGCTTCTTCTAATATGTAGGCGGTGATGAGACACAAGCACGTGAAAGAAATTCAAGAAATTTGAAAGTAAATCGAGGAATATCACAAAGTTGATCGAGATGGGTACGAAAACAATATTGGTATCACGTCCAACTTCTGTATTTTACAAAGTTTGTACTTGAAAATGAATGGGAGTACGTCATAAAATTGATTTAGATCGAGGTGAATACGATATGTGGTATAATAAAATTGATTGAGACGAAGCGAACACAATATTTGGTATCATGTTCAATTTCTCTATTTTATAAAGTTCATACTTGAAAATGAATGGTGGAACGTCATGAAGTGGAATGAAATGGGGATGAAAACGATGTGAGGTATCGCAGTCAATTTTTGTATCTCGCGTAGTTTAGAGTTGAAAGCGAGTGGAATAACATAATAAAATTGATTGAGCTTGGGGTGAATATTTGGCAGGCCAATTAATTTCTTCGCCTGCGAGTAAGGCAACTGTTAGCGCGCAACCCTCGTGGATGCGGTAGAACGCGATGATAAGTAACTTTTCGAATTAGAGGGTGGCGCGTTATACAATTTTCACCCTCGCCCATAATAATCAATCGGTCGATCGCGTTGCAGGGAAATCCGTACGGATTGAAGGACACGACGGGGATGGGCATGACGGCGGATATGGGTGCTGCATGGGGCACGGCCGCCCTTCAACCTGCTGCCACGGGTTACTACCCCTACGATCCAACCCTGGCCGCCTACGGGTAAGTTTATCACCAGGTTTCATGGTCTCTCGGCTCCATTAGATTAAACCACCATCCGCGCGCTCTCCACTCTCTCTCTCTATCTCTCTCTTCCTCGTATATACACCTACGTACACACAGACACACATACATATCCCTAGCACGTCGACGGTGTTGCTCAGTGCCGCCATTAAAACAAGAGTCACGATCTCGTACTCGCTACACATATCCCGTCAGGAATGGTTATCGTTATCGCGAATCCGTAATATCTTCTATCCCGGGCCGCGTAAACCGAGTGCCACACAATTTTAGCCTGTTGAAGCTTATATGGGAAAGACGATTGCCGTTTCTGGCTGACGGTCACGTTCCGAACGACCTGTAAAAGAGAAATATTCCTATTTAGCCTGATCGCTCCTCCAGGATATACGTCTTCGCGCCGAGGTTGCGTCGCGACATCAATTCTTATTTCGAAGAAATACCGTTTATTTGTATAAACATTTTTTGATAAAATATGAGTACGGTAGACTTCCGTTTGACGCGATCAAAAACTGTTTGAAGAGTATGTATTGAGATCTATTTCTGCTGCACAAAGATAAATTACAGTAAATACATACTATTAAAGGTTTAAATAGATAGTTCACAATCTTTCAAAAAATGATGGATACAAATACAAGCCTTAATATTTGGTAGTTGGTAACCCATTACTATTCCCAACTGATTGGACACACCGAGTGAGCAAATGAATTTCCACTTCACTGCTGTCTGTTAAAATCGAGATAGAAAATTGTCCTGGCGCCTGAAGATTCTCGGTCTAGCGATCGATCATCATGAATCACCGTGGCGATAAAAATTCCGAGTAGCGGCGACCGTCGCGAATTAAATGAACCGATGAAGCCGAAAAATAGTGTGTCGAGGACATCTGGGACCAGGAACAATGTGTACAAAAGTGATACAGCGATCGCCTTCGGAGACACGGGGTCCGCTTAATCTCATTCGTTCCCGTCAGGCTTTAAAACTGCGCGACGCGACGCGCGCTCAGTCAAGGTAGGCGACAATTAATCCGTAAGAAGGGTGACGAGCAAACCGGATGCTCGTTCTTCCTGCTCGTGGATAAGAGTTACGAGGGTGCTGTCAACACGAGGATCCTTGTACTTCATCTTGCCGGAGGGGGTGGCCGCTTAGGGGACGGGGGTGCGGAAGGGCGGCTGTGCGGGGGCGTATCGACGCGGTTGAAGAGCTCGTCACTTAGGACGACACACACGCGCGCGTTCACGCACGTACACGCCACGCACACGCGCACACAGATCCCGCAAACATTGTATCTGGGGGCCCGGTAAGTGATTCCCGTGGCTATATTCCGCGGCGCGCGTATTTTCGTTACGGATCCCGGTCTGTTTTGATTAATAATGGCAGCGCGGACAAAAAAGCTGACGGCCGAATTTACGACGGGAATTTATTTCCGTGGCGCTGGACGCTCGACAAGCTGGATCGCGATACGCCGGCGATATATCAAAATCTGCCAGGACAAGGGAACGATCGTTTATCGAGACGGAATTAAAATTTCAAAAAAGAAGAAGCGAAACACCGCTCGCAGCTTCACCCGAGCGATTTGCCTGCGTTCTTTCGCAATCCCGCGAAGAGATAGCTCGGGTGTCTGTTTTTTCATGTTCAGAATTGAGTATGGCTCGTTGGGGGATTTCAGTGAGCTGTCTGCGTCGAGTTTATACTGTTGCGCAGCTCTGAAAATGTTCCATTAAATGAAACGTCGTCGTGAATGGCTAATTCAAAGCGATTCTACTTTTGATTTATCTACTTGATTTATCACTTTTGGACCCCGTGAAACGACAATAAAAAGTGAAATTGTACGAAGGATATCGGAGAGCGGATTTCACCGATTCCTAAAGGTTTCGAAACGCTCTTGGAACGCACAGTTTCCCCTCGCAATAAATATTTCCAGGGCTAAATCTCGTCTGCGGTTGCAAGGGGTGGATTCACCGGCGAGACTGGCGGGTGGGCCTCCCGTGATTGCGAGAAAACGGGGTAGCCCTCTCGCGAAATAATAAACCAGAAAAACCACGGATCGTCGGGCTAGAACCGCGCGATACCTAATTGGAAACCCGGCGCCGGGTCTGTTCTAAACCGCGGCTCTGGTTCGTGGGAAAGGGTCTATTTTCGAGGACCATGTGTCGCGTGCCGTTGACAAAATGAGACATTGACACAGATTTTCGACGCCGGTCGTAATTGGAAACACTTGGCTCGCCTCGATTTTTCTTCGTCCCTCGTAAATCTCGGTAT